>CM070704.1:19890629-20490629 GCA_036346265.1 Melocanna baccifera | reverse complement strand
GGACCAACATATCTCGGTGCAAGCTTCCCTTTTAGCTGAAATCTCTTCACACCTTTGAATGGTGTGATCCTCGAATACACAAAATCATCGGCTCAAAACTCGGCTCTCGGCGTCGGTATCTGCATAGCTTTTACATGCGGCACAGGCGCTTTCAACCTTTCTGAATCAAGCGGACCTTATCCTCGGCTTCTTTCAAACAATCGGGCCAAAAACGACCTTCCCGTCTCTTTCCAATTGAGAGGGTCCTGCATTTCTGCCATACAATGCCTCAAGCGGTGACATCGCAAAGCGGCACGATAAGCGTTGTTGTATGAGAACTCTGCAAAGGGTAAACAATTGTCCCACTTAGACCCATGATCGAGCACACGGGCTCTCAACATGTCCTCGAGTCGATTAACTCGCTCTGTCGACCATGCATGCAGGGGTGATATCTTTATCTTGAAATTCGGTGAGTTCCCATAGCCTTATGGAAACTACCCCAAAGCCGAGAGGTGAAGCTGCGATCCACGATCGACACAATCTTCTTGGGCACACCATGCAAGCGACTATCTGGACATATATAGCTCGCCAATTTGTCACCACTTGTAAGTCGTCTTAAGCGGAATGAAATGAGCAACCTTGGTCAAGCGGTCCACAATGACCCAAATCGAATCATGACCCTCTTTGGTTTTAGGCAAACCGACTATAAAGTCCATACCAATTTCTTCCCACTTCCACTCGGGGACTTTTAATGGTTGTAGCAAACTGCGAGTCTCACGGTGCTCTGCCTTTACTCTCGACAAACATCGCAAAGGGCTACATACTCGGCAATCTCACGCTTCATGTTTGGCCACCAATACTTATCCTTAATATCTGGTACATCTTAGTCTTGCTGGATGAATCGAATCTGACTCATGAGCTTCTTTTAACAACACATCCTTTATTTCTTGTTTGTTGGGTACACACAAGCGCCTTGAACCACAAGGTTCCTGGTCATCCACGAAAATCGACTCTTTACCTTCACTTAAATTCTTTACGATCCATTGAAATGCCTCATCATCTGGTGAGCTGGCGAATCGACCATCAAAGTAATTTGCATCTCCATAGTGCCAAAAATCTGCTCAACCAACTCAAGACTAAGCACGAAATTCCTCATGCAAAGTGGTGACTCTCTCGAACCATCAGAATTGCGGTATACCTTTACGCTCAAGGCATCTGCAACAACATTAGCCTTCCCGGGATGATAATGTATGCCC
The DNA here is from genome assembly GCA_036346265.1 of Melocanna baccifera. Lineage (NCBI taxonomy): Eukaryota > Viridiplantae > Streptophyta > Magnoliopsida > Poales > Poaceae > Melocanna > Melocanna baccifera. Next base: position 20,489,394 of record CM070704.1, on the reverse strand, counting down.
ACATTATAATCCTTTATCAGCTCTAACCACCTCCTCTGCTGAGGTTAAGCTCGGGTGGGTAAAGATGTATTTGGACTCTTATGATCCGTGTAAACCTCACATCATTACCCATCGGATAATGGCGCCAAATCTTTAAAGCATGCACTCGGTGCCAACTCTAAATCATGGGTAGGGTAGTTCTCCTCATGCGGTCTCAAGCGGCGTGAGGCATAGGCTACCACTCTCTTGTCTTGCATCAAGACACAACCCAAACAACTGCGCGAAGCATCGCAAAATATCTCAAAATCCTTGTTAATATCGGGCAACACAAGCAGGGGCTGTGGTCAAACTCTCCTTAAGTTTAAAAACTCTTCTCGCACTCTGGCGTCCAAGTGAATTTCTTTTCCTTTTTGAGCAAGCTGCGTGAAGTGCAGCCACCTTTGGAAAATCCCTCAATAAGCGGCGGTAGTATCTGCCATACCAGAAAACTCGACTGGGGTAGCTGAAGTGGGTATTGCCAATCCAAAACATCACTTACTTTCCACTGGGTCAGCTGCAACTCCTTCTGCTGTCAACACATGCCCTAGAAAGCGACTTTCTTCATCAAAACTCACATTTGCTGAACTTTGCATACAAGCGATTATCCCTCAATTTACGCAATGCTAATCTCAAGTGCTCTGATGTTCCTCCTCGGTCTTGGAATATATCAATATGTCGTCAATGAACACAACGACAAACTTGTCCAAATATTCCATAAACACCTTATTCATCAAATACATGAAATATCTTTGGAGCATTAGTCAAACCAAATGACATCACTTTGTGAACTCGTATAGACCATAGCAGTCGAGAAGGTGTCTTGGGTATGTCCTCCTTACGTATCCTCATCGATGATATCACGATCTCAAATCAATCTTGGAGAACACTCCTGCTCCCTTAAGCTGGTCAAGCGGTCATCGATCACAGGCGGAGGGTACTTATTTTTGATGGTGACCTCATTAAGTGCTCTGTAGTCCACACACATGCGGCGACTACCATCCTTCTTCTTGACGAACAACAGGGCGCTCCCACGAGGATGAACTCGGTCTGATGTAACCCTTATCCAAAAGCTCCTGAATTTGCTTCTTCAATTCTGCTAAATCATTGGCTGGCATCCGGTAGGGTCTCTTGGAAATCGGAGCGGTACCTGGCACAAGCTCAATCAGAAACTCAACCTCCCTCTCTGGTGGCATGCCTGGAAGATCATCTGGAAACACGTCGGGGTACTCTCCGACAACTGGTACACCCTCCAACTGGATTACCTTACTCTGGCAAATCATGACTGGCTCTGGCTGGCACTCACTGGCTGCGAATCGCACCTTAACTCCATCTGAATTGGTTAAGGTCACCTGCTCTGCTCCCACAGTCTAACATCTGCTGCTGCTTCTGAAGCCAATCCATTCCCAAGATTACATCTAGGGATGCATATCCAACAAAATCAGTCGGCCCTGAACTCAACTCCCTGAATGGTTATCCTAACTCCTGGACAACCCAGGTTGGACCTCAACTTCGGATCAGGGATTGGATTAAAAGAACAGATCCAAGAGCAACAGTTTTCAATTGTTGCTTTAAAGCAAAACTCAGAAACAAGCGAATGCGAAGCTCGAAATCAAATAAAGCGGTGGCGAGGCCAGATATGCGAAAGCGTCACGATCACAACGTCTGGCGCTGCACAGGCATCCTCTGCGGTGGCGTGGTTCACGACCTCTCACCACCGGCGTCCTGCTGGCTGTCTGGCCGGGGTGCTCCTCGTCTGCTCCGGGTAGAAGTGCGGCCAGGTGTGGCTCCCAAGTCCATGCGCCCGGTGTCGGGGCACGCCTGCGAGGGCACTTGCTAGCATAGTGTCCCACTTCATGACACTTGAAGCAAGTGATGGGCCTTCTTTGGATTATTACTCTTCTGCTGCTGCTGCTGTCCCACTGGAACCACTAGGGCCCATCATCTGGCAGGCCCAGCGCGCGAGTGCAGTGGGGTCGAAACCACGAAGGCTAGCTGCTGCTGCTTTGCTTCTTTCTTCTTTGTGGCGCTCGTGCGGTGGTAGGTACCAAAGCGAGGCCTCGAGGCTGGTGTGGTGTGATCCTCTGCTGGATCAACCTCCTCTTGCGAGACTCCTCGAGCTCGCGGCGACTCTCCTCGATGAGAATGGCCTTATCCACCAAGCTGCTGGAAGCGGCATAGTCGTTGCCTCGACTTGCACCTTCAAAGCTGGGTTCAAGCCTTTCTTGAACCTCTTACGCGACTGCATGCATCGCTACATCCTGCAGCGCGTGGCGAAGCCAAGCTGAGTGAATTTATTGAGATATTCACTCAGCGAGAGTTCCTCTGCTGGAACTCCGAAACTCATCCTTCTTCATCTCAACCACTCCCTCCATGACATGAGCGGTGTGGAAAGCCTTAGCGAATTCCTTCCAGTGATGTTATCTTTGGTCCTCATGGGCGGCACGATGGTTCTCCACCACTCTGCTGCTGGTCCCTCAGGCGATGTCTTGCATCTGACACCTTCTCCTGTCGGTGCAGGCCAAGTTCAGTTTCTTCTCAAGCTGAACGGACCCGATCGTCGGCCTCAAAACTCGATGAGCTGGAGAAAGCAGGCGGTCTCGTCCTCATAAACTCTGCATAGCCGGTCTGCGGCGATGTCTTTGGCGGTGGTGCGGCTCTGGTGTCTTGTCGGCTGCATCATAGTCTGCATACCACATCATAGTCTGCATCATCGTATGCAGGCCATCAGAAGCGGCGAGGCGGGGTCCAAGGCAGTGGCAGGCTGCGCCACCTTTGTTCTCTGGGTCTGGTTCCCCAGTTGCGGTGGAGGAGTTCACGGTGTCAACCATCTTGCTCTGAAAAGAAAACAACTGCTGACTGACCAAAGGCGAAAGACGAGAGGGAAAAGCATAGATAAGAGGTAAATGCGTCTAAGGGGGTTTTGCTTAATGGAAACCTAACTAAACAAACACTTAGCCAGAAGGCTAACTGAGAAACTGAACAAAATAGACTCCAATAAAAGATTTGACATGATCGCAATATAATGCTTTTAGGGCAATATTTGCAGCTCACATCACACTCAACTGCAAATAAAATCCAACGTGTCTACTCGTACTATCTACTCTGAAGGCTCCCACTCGGGTCCTGACAAATAGGGTACACTGCTATCGTCCTCGGAATCGCTGTAGACAACCCACGAGTTGCGGATCGTGGCGATGCTCTCGGCCCAGCCCCAGAGTGAACCGGCCGAGGTAAGCGCGGCGATCTCGGTGATCTGACGTCTCTCCTCTGGGCTCGGCGGTGTAGGCGACGGTAGAGGTACTGGCGACTGCGGTCGGGGCTCCTCCCAGACTGGCTCTGGTAGTCTCGGGGTGGCTCCGTACTGCTCCTTGAACTTCCGGACGAGTCTGGCCATGTTGATCTTGTATAGCTTGCAAAGTCGACGGATGGCTTTGTGCGCAACTCCCTGTGCTGACATCTCCCCACGCACGGTGTTCTTGAAAGCGTGATGTAGCACACCTTGCCAACTCGGGTAGTGAAGTATAGCTGGAGATGCTCCGATCGTTGACCTTTGCTTCTCATCCTTGGTGAGGTAGGCAGGCGATCTCTTAAATCAGAGCTCTGCAACAAAGCAGCGTAGAAGTGACCTCCATCCTCTGTCGAGTGTGTAAAGCTTGGGACATCTAATGCATTTATAAAGGAAAGATCGGTTTATAACTTTAGGAAAACCAATTTTGCAAGAGTTGGGCGAGAGACAAGAATCCTTAAGAATGAGGTAAGAAGATAGAGATATTACTAAATATCAAGTTTAGTTGGTTTGATTTAGAAAATAAATTTTTGGGTTCGACCAATTTAACTAGGGCTTAGTCCTCTGATCGATATGGCTCGATACCATCTCTGTCGAGACCGAATATGCAAATTCGGTCTCTGTGTAAACTGCACTAGTCGAGGATCACGCTAGTGCACGATCAAACATAGATGCCATCATAGTCATACACGATAATAGTAAAGGTAAACTCGAATATCGATAAAATATCAAAGTGCGACCTTATGGCCAAGCTTACAATATCTCTAGCGGAAGGGCTTAACAAAATAGCGTGAAATCCAAAATAAAGCGTGGCGACCAATCGACAAACCACGGGCTATCGGTGGAGAAGCGAAGCCTAATCAGTGAAGTCGTCGTAGTACTCCCCTTACGGCACCTCCTGGCGATAGTACTCCTCTCCTCAAGCCCGCAACATAGGCGCAAAGCCGTGAGTACATTGGTACTCAGCAAGTCGTTTGTAACAATTTAATGCAATATAATATGCAAGGCTTACCAAGGAAGGCTGAAAGGTTAATTTGCATAAAGGCATTTATTGATGAAATATAGTAAATAACTTGAAAGCGAAAGTTAACTGAAAACAGTAATAATAGATAATCAAAGGGATAAACATGAACCACTTGTGAACACCAATTCACAAGTTAAACCAACAGTGAACTACCTGTCCACTCCCAACATAAACCACCAAGTTATAAATGAAACACTAACCCTCGTGTGAAATCCCGAGCACCATCCATGGCCAGGGGCGGCTATTCGAATAGTTTTACACTCTGCGGAGGTTGCACAACTGTACCCACACGATGTGATTAGCCTAGGCCTAAGGAAATCACAACAAGGCCTTTACAATGCTCTACCTCAACCCAATCCTGCCCGCTAGGGTTTCGCATCACACCCCCCCTTGCGCCACATGGAAATCAGCAACCATGTTCATCACAATGGCAGAATTGAATTGAAATATTACAAATTAATCAGCGAGTCCATCCCATAATAGACATGTGGTTTGCGATTAAGCTCGGATCAATGGCGCACAAAGTTAAGTCCTTAGCATTACGGGCGAGACTACCACATCCCCAAAGTACAAGCGTACTTCCCCCTTTCTTGCCACGATCACTGCTTGAGTGCAAAACCAATTTGTATAACCAAGCCAGCGTCACACCAATGACATGGCACAAATTTTAATACCGTGGCACCAACCACAATTCCATATATCATTAAGTCAAATTAATATTTTAATGTGTGCGATGAGACCGAACGTAATTATACACTGGCTAAGCAATCTAATCGTACCAACCCATGTGATAAATAAACTAGTATCACTAATAATTTCCCAACCTATGGTGACAAAGGTATCATGGTATTTCAAAGTGTCAAAGAGGTGTAATTGCAATTGGGACAATAACTACGTACAGCGGTTTGAATAAAAATAGCAATGCAACGTAATTTGAAACAAAATAATTAAATAATAGTTTGTAAAATTGGGTTCAACATGATCAAGGGACACGACTTGCCTTCGTTATGCTCGTGAGGTACTCTGGTCTTACAGCGCGAAACACTGCTCCTCGGAATCGAATCTAACGAGAGAAAGCGGCCAGGAAACAAAGAAACACATAAAATGACAAGCAAAAGAACTCAAAAATTCACAAAAACAGAACCAACAGCTAGAGCTCGATTTTAGATGAATTTAGAAAAAGAAGCGAGTCAATCGGAGCTAGGGCGGAGGAGAGCGGGCTCGGAAAATTAATTCAAAATTAATTCAGGAAAATTGAAAAAATTCTTGTCTTTGTGAACCGGTGCACCAAATTCCGAGTTCACCGTGGACCGGTCCACGTAACGATGCAGCGGCGCGGGTGCGGCGGCGGGGGGCAGCGGCGTGGCGGCGGCATATCTTTGCCACGTGGCGCGTCTTGGCGTGGCGGTGGCGTGGCTGCCACGTGGCTCGGGGAAGCGGCTAGGGCGGCGTGGCGGCGTGGCATGCCACGTAAGATGCCACGTCGGCTAGGGCTGGCGTGGCCCGGCCGGCGCGGCGCGGCGAGCGGCGGCGAGATCCGGCGGCGAGGTTAGCCACGCGGCGCGATCGCGGCCGTGGATCGAATCTGAATCTGCGGTCGGGATCGGCGGCGGTGTCGGTGGGTGCGCGGATGGCGGCGCGTGGCGGCTCGGCAGCGGCGGCGTCGCCGCGCGGGCGGCGCGGATGGAAGCGGCGCGAGCGGCGGTGGCGATGCGCGGCAGCGTGGCGGCGTCTTGGCGCGGCGTCGCCCAGCGCGGCGCGGCCTTGAGCGCGCGGCGCGCGAGCTCGAGACCGAGGCGGAGCGGGCGTGCGGCGGCGGCGAGCGGCGGCGGCGGCGGCAGCGAGGAGAGGCGGCGAGCTCACCGGCGGCGTCCTCGGCAGCGGCGGCGAGCTCGAGCGCCGCGGAGTGTGCAGCGGCGGCGGCGCGGCGGCGGAGCGGCTCGGCGGCAGCGGCGCGAGCGCGCGGCGGCGGCGGCGGCGAGCTCGGCGGCGAACGCGAACCGAGGATGAGCGCGAGTTTTATCACGCGAACCGAGGCAATCCCGATCGATTCGGCGCGGCGAGCGAGCGGATTAGGTTAGGCGGCTAGGATTGGGCCACGCGGCGGGATCGGACGGTGGGATGGTTAGGAGTTAGGGTTTCTGGCGCGCGGGCGCGGCTGGGATCGCGCGGCGCGCGTCAGGCGGCGGCGGCGAGCGAAGCGGCCTTAGTGCCAGTGCCGCCAGCGCGTCAGTATGAATCTGCGACAGCGTGGCCTGAGCGAGATCGAGCGGCGAGGCGGCGGAGTGCGCGGGAAAGAATGCAGCGGCGCGCGGCGGCGGGATGGTTGACGCGGAGGAGAGAGAGAGATCGGGCGGCGGGGTTATTTCTTTTCTTTTCTTTTTCCAGAAATTCAAATAAACTTCTAAAAGCTCTAGAAAATAGCAAATAAATCCGGAAAATTCACCAAAAATACCAGAAAATTCCTTGTGACACAAGGAACTCAAATAAAATTTTTTCCACTTATGTTAATGTTTATTTTAACCACATTAAATCATTTAAAACTTTAAAAATTCATTTGAAGCTTCAATTAATTTCAGAAAATTCCAGAAAATTCATTTTTGAAATCCAGGCTTTAAAAATCTCAGAAAAACAGGATGTTACACTCTTGATGCGAAATCTATGAGCATTTAAATTGGGACCTATCAGGTTGAGTCAGCGTCGCCTTGTTTTGGTGATTCCAATGCGCACAGAACGAATTTGGAGGTGGGGCCAAATCCATTGGAAAGTGGACGAGCTCTTCTTTCTTTGCTGTACTTGCACACCTCAAACGGAGTTTTTATGCAAAAGTTATACACATTTGAAGTCCGACCTATCAGGCTGACTCCGAATTGATCCGGAGGCCGAATTGAATTCTAAAATGTGTCCCAGTTGAACTCTTGCTTGAATTGATCCAAAAGTGACATGGTGACCTTGAGCAAGAGTTGGGGAAGGTGTTGACTTGGTCTTGATATATTGGTCGGCTTCCCTTTTGGTGGACCCCAACCACGAGCGCATAGCGTTGATGCAATCCTCCTTATGCAGCTAGACAAAAATACATTTTCATCTTTAGATAGCATCATATTCTCAATTAAAATAAATTGAAACCGAAGAAATGAATTCACCATTTGTTTATTCTTGGGAGCTTTGGTTGTATGAGTATGTGGCATGATCACATCATCCTCCCCTTCTTGACAGAAAACCGTCCTCGATTTTAATAGATGTGTGGTCTCACGTATTGCATGATCTTGATCATAAATCTCGGTACATGACAAAGAACGCAACAAATTCGTATTATGTAATATCATAAGTTCTTTATCAAACAAAGTAAACTCTCTTATAAACGATTGTACCTGATTGGTAGTATTATCACTAGATGGCGTATGTTCTTCATCTTGCTCCCATTCTTTAAAAAAGGTTGTATTGGACTGTGACTTGATATTGATGATCACAATAAGCGGCAAATTCTTTTTCGGCGCAAATAGGGAAATGGTTGTGGTGTATGGAAGCAGCCCACAACACTCCCCTTCTTGAAAGGTTTCCTGTAGCTTACAAACAGCAGATAGATAAACTAGAAATAATAAGGTTAGTGCCATTAGTTTTCTCTACATGATTATGTTCCTCCTCCAAAGTTGAACCTTTCAGTTCTGAATTTATCCAAATTCGATGAACCATATAATTTTCCTTTTCATCATACTCGCCTATTAAGTAAAATTTATAACGAAATAATGAAAGCGAATTGGGAATCTCAAATAACTTCTTTGTTAGATAACTCAGTTCACAAGGATGATCAATCTCAATATAACCGAAAGTGTGCGAAGAAGAAATCTCATTCAGCTTATCTATAGCATGGATCAATTGCATATTGACAAAATCAAAACCATTTATTTCAGCATATGGATTTAAAATTAAAATAGAAGAATCGAGTTTAACTTAGTTTGTGGCAAAGATATATGTAAGAAATTAGCACACAGCTCATTATCAATACTTAAATCAATGCAGTTGGAATTTTGTACTTGGAACATGTGTATATCATAATTACTTTTCACAATGTTTTGCTCTAATGTAGCATGAACAGTGGACAATAGTTGTTCTTCACAGGCATACTCACCATGAGTGATGATAGCACCATTATATTTACCTTTCTGTCTCTCCTCACATGATGTAGGGGCATCCATCATCTCATCTTCCTTCTCAAGTAATGGAGTCGATAGCTCAAGTAACTCATTCTTCTCTTCCGCATTGTTCTCAACTTGCTGCAAGTTGTTAATCACAGAAGAAGGCACAACCACATGTTTGCTCTCATGTGTCCTATTATCAAGTATTCTCAATTCTTTCTCAATCTGACTCTCAATCTTACAAGCAAGTATAAACAAATGAGAGAGAGAATTATATTCTTTGTGAACAAGAATTTTCTGAATTTCCTGATTAAACCCACTTAAGAATCTATTCTCTGTAGTTTCAGCATGTTCTTCAAAACCACAGCGTAATAAACAAATTTTCAATTCATGATAGTATTCTCTTACAGTTCTACTATCTTGTCTTAAATGTTGCAATCTAGTTAGCAAATAATCGGCATGATTTTTAGGAACAAATTCATCTCTCAAAAGTTTCTTCAATGCATTCCAAGTTTGGGGTGCTCTACCATGTTTACCAAGATACTTCCACCAAATTATTGCATTATCACTGAAAACACTAGTGGCAGCTCTAATCTTTTGCCTATCCGACCAATCATAATATTCAAATTCTTTGTCTAATGCTATCTCCCAGTCAATATAGGCATCATGATCAAATTTACCAGCAAAAATGGAAAAGCATAATTGACTTTAGTTAATCCATCATCATCGTCATTTGGAAATGAACGGTTCAGAGGAAATAGCGCACGTCGAGTAGTTGGGGATGAACGTTTATCAAGGTTTTGAACACTGTTGTTGATGGTGGTGAGGGTCTTATTAAGCCGATCCAACACGTTGTTGGTCTCACGAAAATTCATACTATGTGATCTTGAACCTGTCATGGTTAGTACAAAAACAAGGAAATACACGAGAATTATGTAAGTCCCTATAAACTACTAGCAAGTGGAGCTTGACAAGTCACACATCTCTCAAACTCTTACCAAGCTCTTACAAATTCTTACCAAAGCAAACAGGTGGTGCAACCGGTGGCTGGTTCGTGATAGTCTTGACTTGAGTGATGAGTATAGCGATTACCGGTATATCAAGGCTTGTAATAGTCAGTAGTAGGTGTAGCTTGAAAGGCTCTAGATATGTAGCAATGGAGAACAATTGGTTAATTTCATAAATTGCATGGAATTGAATTATAGTTCATATCTAGCACTTAGCCTTATGTTGCTGATCAAAGAAGGATAGATGAAGGCTAAAACAAGTGGATATCAAAGTATAGGAGTGGTAGACACAAGATAATTCAATTGAATACAATTGGAAGTGGAAAGCACAACTATTGACCCAAAATATTAGAATGTCAGATTTTTGTCCACTGGACCAGTTTTCGGTATTTTGGCCGTAAATTTTTGTCAGTTACCTCTTTTTTATGATTCTTTTTTTCTTGGTTTACTGATGGCTTTTTCTACAAATTTTCTTTTGGGGCCAACTTCTGAAAACCGACAGAAAAATTCGCACAAAAATCACAAGTGCAGACTATTGTAGATTCGAAACAGAAATTTGAGTCAACTTTCACCGCATGTATCTTTTACTTGCAGTATTGGAATAAAGCGAAATTTTTCAAGCAGATGGAGAATGACGTTGGGAGTCTAATGGAAGTGGTCGCACTCGAAAAGGATCAACGAATCAAAAGTTATGCTATTTTTGGTGGCGGTTGCACAAGAGGGAGTCTTTTGGCCGAATTTTGGAAATAGGGTTTGATGTGTTCTCGATGGTTTTGGACGTGGGGATTTTTGTTTTTGGAGTTTTATGGGACCAAGAATATGACCAGCAACAAGACAAAGCTAAAACGGACACAAATTCAATTTAGCAAACTGAAACTAACAAATTGAAAGGCACAACGGGGTTTGGACAGCGGAAATAACTCTTTTTGTAGGGCAATTTTCTGGTTATAGGTATGAGAAACAAATCTAAATGGATAATCTCACCGGGCAATCTGTGCTCTGATACCAACTGATGAGAGGGGTGGCCCGATCTTCCGATGACAAAGGATAAATTCGATTTGATATGACGTTGACGAAGAGGCTACTTGACCGAGACGACCAAGTCCGTCCTGCAATCGCTACACCACACCCTAGTCGCTATCAACCGTGCCAAGAACGCGGTTGACCTGAACACGAGGTTCAATTTCTGCAAGCAATCAAAGAACAAGCAAGAACAAGTGAAAGAGCAATCTTATTGCAAATATAACTGAGAAACACAAAGGGGTTGAGGTCTGCAATCGCAGTTGTTGGTCTAGTCGACACAAGAACGCACGACGAAGTTTCACGGCGAAAAACTAATCTAAACAAGCCTGAGTTACATGGCTAATTGAGCCTCTATTTATAGGGACACGCAGATCCTTTCATATGGAAAGTTCTCAACACATGGAAAGTATTCAAATCATAGCTGATTCTATATCTATTTCCAAACCGAAGATTGTTTTGTTGATTGCGTCGTGCACAAAAGGAATTTTTGGATGGGGTTAGATCCGTTGGAAAGAGGATGGAATAAGCTTTCCATGCAGTACTCACACATTCCAATTGGACTCTTGATGCGAAATCTATGAGCATTTAAATTGGGACCTATCAGGTTGAGTCAGCGTCGCCTTGTTTTGGTGATTCCAATGCGCACAGAACGAATTTGGAGGTGGGGCCAAATCCATTGGAAAGTGGACGAGCTTTTCTTTCTTTGTTGTACTTGCACACCTCAAACGGAGTTTTTATGCAAAAGTTATACACATTTGAAGTCCGACCTATCAGGTTGACTCCGAATTGATCTGGAGGCCGAATTGAATTCTAAAATGTGTCCCACTTGAACTCTTTCTTGAATTGATCCAAAAGTGACGTGGTGATCTTGAGCAAGAGTTGTGGAAGGTGTTGACTTGGTCTTGATATATTGGTCGGCTTCTCTTTTGGTGGACCCCAACAACGAGCGCATAGCGTTGATGCAATCCTCCTTATGCAGCTAGACAAAAATACATTTTCATCTTTAGATAGCATCATATTCTCAATTAAAATAAATTGAAACTGAAGAAACTAATTCACCATTTGTTTATTCTTGGGAGCTTTGGTTGTATGAGTATGTGGCATAGTCACATCATGATCACATCAAGAGCCATCTGTGATATTGCGGAATATCACAGACGGTTCTTAATTAAGAACCGTCTGTGATATGTTTCCCGCCTTCTAATACTCCAAAATTTTATAATCTTCCGCCTGATGCCGAGTAAGATTCCTTTCTGACACACCTTCAGTAAAATGGGCATAACTTTTGCATACGGTGTCTATTTTCGATGTTCTTATACTCGTTAGAAAGCTAACGACGAGACCGATCCAAAAAAATGACTAGCTTGTGCAAGTCGCCCTCAAAGACCCCCAAAATCGGCCATCTTTAGTCTCAAATTCGAATCGCAAGTTTTTTATTTCTGTTTTTGCCAAAATTTTTGATCTTCCCTTCGAAATTTAGGGTTCGTCTCAACTGCAAAGTTGTAGATCTCATCGAAACCTTTCAGATGAGTGTATATAAGTCATACAGAATTTTATTATTTTATATTTTGAGACTAGTTGTTTATATTGTATCGGTATATATATAGCCTACAGATGATTCTTACCAAGAACCATCTGTGATAATTTGTTCTCTGACCGCTGGGCCCGTCAATCCTCATCAACTCAATTCATGCAGGTGGGACTCTCAGGACACGCCCACAGGCAGCCAACTAAGGTTCACGCTCTGGTTCTTGACCTCCTTGTCTTCCAGCTCTATCGACTTCTTTAGATGATTGTAAGGCTTAACTTTATTCTTACTTACTGAATTACGGTAATTGAGCAAAATTGAGTACAGAGGCACTTATTATGGCACCACACAGAATGTAGTAATGTTGTGGTTATAGACCAAACAGAGAGAGAGGTGTATGGTAGTGGAGAGTTAGGTTAGCAATGTCCTCTTGGGTCTTTCCCAACGACTGGCGTGATATATATGCTTCCTCATAAGGAACATCTTTACCATCGTACCCTTACACCAATTACACCGAGAATCCCTTCGAGGGTAACTATGTCATTGTACATATCGACTTTGGGTTTACAACTTCTAACCGGCTAGCTGGGTTTAGGTGGGGGCCACCCCTACAACAGGAGCCTCTCGTGGTGAAGGGCTTCACAGGCCAAAGCCATGTTGCCGAGCCCTTTGGCCCCCTCCATCCCTGCGGCCTGTGACCTTGTGTGATGTTAGGCGGAGATGATATGGCGTATGTGGCCTGTCATGGCTCCGCGATCTTGGAGCCAGGGGCCCATAGGCGGAGGCGATGTGGAAACCGCAAGTCGATGCAGGGGCGAGCATGGCGCGGGGGGTTGTAGGCGAGGTCGAGTTGTCGTGCGGAGGCGGAGACCTCGTCGAAGCAGGCGAGGCACTCGGGCGCAGGAAGTTGGGGCGTCGCCCGCACGTGAGCGAACGCGTCGGTTCGACTCTCGGCAGTGGGGTGCACGCGGTCGGCCGCGTCAGTTGGACTTCCGCCGGTTGCGCTTCTCCAAAATGGCTATATATATGGCCTCTTCCGCTCACGAGCATGCGGCAGGGTTAGTACCAGTTTGGGTGCTCTGTGCATGCTTGTGGATGGAAGAAGGTACATTCTTGAGCTGACGGAAAGATGTGCACCCCCTTGGGGGTGGACCACCGGACTCCGTTTGACGGAACAACACCCCGCGGCGAGGAAGAGGCGGTGTGTCCTTTGAGTCTGGGGCCATCCTCGCGGGGCAAAGAGGGTGTCTTTGTCCGGAGCGAGGTCGCCATGATCTTGCAGCTTCACGGTGTGGGGCATACGGGCTTCGGCGCTGCATGGAGTTAGTGCGGGCGTCGTGTCGGGAGCCGCGGCTCCGCGAGTGACCTGCCCCGCGAGTGATCTCTACGACCTGGCAGCTACGAAAAGACGTTTAGGCAAATTGTGATGCGAAAACAGTTCCTTGTGCCAAGGGTGGTAAATGCGGAGTGCGGCAGGTGCCAGGGTTGCCCCGAGTCACCAAAGTATGGGTGGGGCTTCCGGCAGGTGCCAGCGCCCGAGTACGCGTTCGAAGTGTTGGAGCCCAAGGCGGACCCGGGGTTGTTCTGCGGAGGCGAAAGTCCCATCGATGGCGGAGCCGAGGTTGTCCTGCGCTGATTCCCGAGTAGACGCGTGGCGGAGCGCTATTGGCGCATCATGCGCTGTCAGGGCGACCACCGTTTGAGTGGGCCCGGCGCACGTGGCCATCTTTCGGCGGCCGTCGCCGCTCGAGGTGGAATACACACTCGAGGGGCGTGACTCGAGCAGGTGGACAGACAGTGGGCGACAGCGGAGGGGATAGAAGGTCTATGCTCCTGTGTCCTGGGCTCGACGCTGGTGACGGAAGAGACAATTCGCGACCTCCTGCGTGAAGGGAAGCTGTCGGACCGTCGGAAAGTGCGACTGCCCGCGGACGACGAGACCGAACCGTATCCCGAAAAGTCAAAGGCGATCGTGTTCGTCGCCTATTTCGAAGCCGGGTTGCGCATTCCAGCCACCCGACTTGTCGAGGCGTCTGCGGGCTTTGGGCTTGGTAGCGCGAATAAGGCGAATGTGATAGCCCATCTTGCCGTGTATAGCTGGGCATTGCGCACGGAGGCGTGCTGGCCGACCGCGTCACTGCTCACGTTTCTCCACGACGCCCGGCGTGAGCCAGAGGATCTGGGAGACGGGGCGTTGCGCAGCTTCGGCAGCGTCGACCTCATCTTGCGCTCGCCGTGCAAGAAGATTGTTCCCGCGGAGTTAGGTCGGGCGGAGTGGGAGCCGAACTGGACGAGGCGATGGTTCTACCACCACGTGGCGAGCGGTAGTGCGCTTAAGTGTTCGGGGCGGCTGGTGGCGCTTAACACCTTGCCCGATGCGCCGCTAGATGCTGAGGATGAGTGAATAGTGCAAAGGCTTGTGGGGATCACCGCCCGCTTCAACATGCACGACCTCGCTGAGAAGTTCGTCATGTATGGCGTGGCGCCACTTGCGGCGGAGTGGCGTGTTACGCTTGGGAAAATTCGGCGCGACCACTTCCGCCCGTCCGTGTGTTCGCTGCCGAGACTCTCAGGCCTGTGTAAGTTGTGCCTTGGCCTAGCTTTCGTGTGCTGTCCCTCGGGGCCGTTGTTTTATACCGTGCCTCTTGTCACTGACAGGTGCTTCTCTTGAAGATGTGGAGCATGCGGTGGACGCGTTCCTCGGACCGTATACGGCCAGGGAACACATCCTGCGCGCAGCTGCGACCGCGGAGGTAGGTGTGAGGCGGTTGAACCGTGTGTGCGTAGCCATGGGCTTGGAAGTACCAGAGTGCGCTGTTCCAGCCCCGAGCCCACCTCTGCACGGTTCCACTAAGAGGGGAGTACCAGCGGGCGCGGGTTCTGACTCGGCGAAGCATGCCGACTTGGAGGTAGGCGCGAGTAGTGCTTCGCCGCCAGCCGGCGTTGAGGTGAAGCCGTCACCCGCGGAGGATGCTGGAGCGGAGTCCGTTCCTTCAACGGTGGAACCTCCTCCTGCGGCGGCTTTCGATGCAGGGCCGCCCTCTTACTCCCCGAAGGCGAAGCGACCCCACACACAATCAACCCTTCGCTCGACGAGGGGGTTCGCTGTAGCGAGCAAGGTCAGAGCCCTATGGGATCCGACTCAGATACTGAGTGCGTCGGTGTCCCCGCGGCCCCGGCCGGGTCTACGGCTGCCGGGGACGAGGGCTTGGTGGAGCTTAGCTCCGACACAGAGGCCCCTCCGCTTGGCGGGGTGGCCGGGGATGCTGGGATCCTTGCGGATTCGGGCGGTGCTGAAGATAAACTTACATTAGTTGGTGTGACCCACTATGCGTTCGTAGGACTGACCATCCTGTCCCCTTGCAGCAACACGGCTCCCCGGATGCGGGCAGCCCTCGGAGCACGAGGACGTTCGCTTGGAAGGGACATCTGGCGCCGCCGAAGTGATCGCTGCGGATGCCGCCCGACATCTAGCGGACTTTATCCCTCGAGCAGAGGTGCTGGCCGCGTTGTAGGGGGTCGCGGATAGTGCGGCCGCGAGCCTAGACTGCGATGCGCTGTAGGCTTGCGGGTCGGGACTGCTTGGGAGAGTGCTAGAGGTCTCCGAAATGAGGGTAACTATCTAACCCTTGGTGACACGTGGCCCTTTAGATGTGTACTGACCGTGTTATCGTATAGACCGTCGCCCTTGGTCGGGCGCTGCAGGCGGTCCATGCCCGCGAACGGGATGCATTGGGGGACCGGCTGCGCGCCACCGAAGGAGCTCTTCGCGCGTCGGAGGAGGCGCATGCCGCTAAGGACGACCGCGTTCGGCATTTGGAAGTGGAGCACGCGGGGGCCGTCTCATATGCCGAGGAGCTTGTTGCGGTGGCTCGGCGGCGATGATGAAGGCGGGGCGACACGCTTGGCGGTTGCTTTGTCTTTGGAGGAAGAAGGGCCGCATTGTTGCGTCTCTGAGAGAGCGGGACCAGGCGTTGGGCAACGCCTTGCCGGCGGCATGGGAGGCCATCTTTGGTCTTTGGAGGCACCCTTGAAAACCTTGTTGCGAGTGCCCCGCTCATTCGGACCCGAAGAGCTTTCACGGACACTTCAACGGATTGGGAAAGCGGTCGATCTCGCTTAGGCCGCCGCAACGTCCTTTGGCAATCACTGCTCCTACGTGACCGCATGCCTGGCGTGTGCTCTTCTCCAGCATCGGGGCAGCCGTCATGTCGACGAATTGGGCGACCTGCAGCTGGGAGTGATGTCCGATGCGTGCGTGTTTGTTCGACTGCCGTTACATTTTCACGAATGGATCTGGGAGTACATCGGGGAGGCCGCGGCAAAGGTGGAGCTGCGACGGAACATGTACGACGAGGGGAACCTTGGTGAATGGCTGGATGGAGTTGCCCGGCGCGACGATGACGGCGCCGACGGCTCGAGGCAGGTGTGACCCTGGGGTTCTTGTGTGCCAGTGTGTATTGTAACCTATGTACTCCATGCTGCGAACGAAGTGAAGATTGCTTCCCTTCTTTGACCAAACGCGCCATTTTATTCTAAGCAGCTGCTCGATAGGGACCGATTGCTGATTTCTGACGCCGTGACCCAGCGCCGTTTACGGCGCTGGTGGCGGGCCGAAGACTCGCTGAACTTCTGGGTGAATCTACCGTCGACGGGTGAGGCTTCGGCGAAGCCGGACGAGTAGCGTTGGCCTGGTGGGCTTTGTAATCACTTTGTAGCAGCGCGGTAGATAAACCGAAGCGTTCGTCCCTGCCGTCGTTTTGTTTTTTTAGCACATCCGCTTTGTGCTTTTCTTGTGTAGTTTGTTGGCTAGTCGGGGTAGACGCTCGAGGTAGGCGCGGAGCTGGCGCCCAGGCGAAATCGGCGCGCGAGCGCTCCGTCCCCTACCCCTCGAAGTGGTGGCAGCGGAGCTGGCGCCTAGTCGGAGTAGACACGTGAGCGCTCCTTCCCCTACCCCTCGAAGTGGTGTCAGTGGAGCTGGCACCTAGTCGGAGTAGACGCGTGAACACTCCGTCCCCTACCCGTCGAATTAGTGGCAGCGAAGCTGGCGCCTAGTCGAAGTAGACGCGCGAGCGCTCCGTCCCCTACCACTCGAAGTGGTGGCAGCAAAGCTGGCGCCTAGTCGGAGTAGACGCGCGAGCGCTCCGTCCCCTACCCCTCAAAGTGGTGGCAGCGGAGCTGGCGTCTAGTCGGAGTAGACACGTGAGCGCTCCGTCCCCTAGCCCTCGAAGTGGTGGCAGCAGACCTGGCGCCTAGTCGGAGTAGACGCGCGAGCGCTCCGTCCCCTACCCCTCGAAGTGGTGGCAGCGGAGCTGGCGCCTAGTCGGAGTAGACGCGCGAGTGCTCCGTCCCCTACTGCTGGGCGGGATAAGGATGAAATAGGCCTGAGGAATGATAGGAACCTAGCTCCATAGGCCCTGTCCCAGGTGGTCGATTGGGGGCCTCACGGGCACAACTGTTGCCCCGCAGTTCCAGATACTGACGGGACAGCTAAGGTGGGATCGACGGGGCTCTGCGCATGTGGCTTTACAGCTGCGAGGAAAGTGTCCCTCTCCCGTCGTCGATTGCTTCGGGCCCCCCCCCCAGGATAGTGGGACACGTGGAGTGTAGCTGGCGAAATATGCACTGTTGCATCACATGCCCCTGGGGCGGCCGATGGGGCTCTTGAGGCGTGATTTACGCGGTCTTGCTTCCGGAGCTCTTTAAAAGGGCGAGTGGCCAAGTAAAGCGGCACTCGCCTTCCCAGACATCGCGCCCCCACAACTTGTCCTGTCAAAATCGCCGTCCCCAGTGTGTCCCAGCTTCGTCCAGTAGCGCCGAGGGTTCTGGAGCGTGGCTGATGCCGCCTGGATGATTACGGGGTTGGACATCACGCCCATATGAGGTGGATGCGACGCTGCGATGTGTTTGCCCCACACCAGTTCGTCGAAGAGCCGCGGCTGGTGCGGGGTGGTGGGTAATTCACTTGTACTTCAGCATAAAAACTCCTAACTTTGGGAGTAGACTTCTACGTCGCGCCAGCAAGGCCGCCCGTGAGGTGGGCAGGCGTCCACGAGCGCGTTTGTGTCGTCATCGTCGTGGCAGAAGCGCGGGCCGTTGAGCTCGTGTGCCGCCCCAACTCCCCGGTGCCGCAGTCTAGCACGTCTGGTGTGAAGCTGGTGGTGAGCAGTGGGGCGTTGGGGGTGAGGGGTTTTGCCGCTTGCGTCGCTACAAGGGGCGTCTTTGCTCGAAGGGCGGGCTCGTACTCGGCTTCGAGCGCACGCCCGCAGAGGGCACCTAAGCGGGCGCTCTCATTCCTTCGGCAGGCGTGCGGAGGCGATATCGAGCACGTGTCGCCTTATTAGAGCGATGCCGCGACACGAGCTCGAACGCCCGCGGTCCCGGGCGTCTGCTGGGGCACCTCCCCGTGTGGGGAGCCTGCGCCCGTGTGGGCGCCTTCGACGAGCGCGTTTCACTCTCCACCTTTGCGTCAGGGGGGTGGTCCATTTAGCTCGTGCGTCGCCCCCTTCGCCACAGGGCCATAGCCCAGCTCGTCTTGCTGCGGCTGAGCTATGGTGCCAGGAGGAAGCTTCGACCGCACGAGGAGCCTCTGGTGCCCGTGCTCCGTTGTACGTAGACTCCGGAGAGTGTGTGAGAATATCGTCCACGTCTTATTTATACTCCGGAGAGAACGCGTGGTGATGACACCAGCACGTGCGTGGGACATCCGCGTCTTGTTTAGAATCAGTAGAGTGCACAGGGAAAACATCCGCGTCTTTGTTTGTACTACAGAGAATACGTGGGACTATCAACCACGGCTTATTTAAACTCGGAGAATGCATGCGCGCGGGGACATCCGCGTCTTATTTATACTCGATGAAGTGCGCGGGAAAACATCCGCGTCTTGGTTGTACTCGGAGAATGCGTGGGACTATCAACCACGGCTTATTTAAACTCCGGAGAGTACGCCAACGCACGCGCGGGACATCCGCGTCTTGTTTAGACTCAGTAGAGTGCGCAGGAAAAATATCCGTGTCTTTATTTGTACTCCGGAGAATACGTGGGACTATCAACCACGGCTTATTTAAACTCTGGAGGGTACGCCAATGCACGCGCGGGACATCTGCGTCTTGTTTATACTCAGTAGAGAGCGCAGGGAAAACATCCGCGTCTTATTTATACTCCGTAGAGTGCGCGCGGAGGCGTCCCCCTGTTGCGTCTTATTTATACTCCGTAGAGTGCGTGTGGAAATGGACCTCGACGCTACGTCTTATTTATACTCCGTAGAGTGCGTACAGAGGCGGACCTCGACGCTACGTCTTATTTATACTCCGTAGGGTGCATACGAAGGCGGACCTCCGTGGAGTGCACGTGCGGAGGCGAACCTCCGTGGAGTGCATGTGCGGAGGCGGACCTCCGTGGAGTGCGTGGGAACATCGACCGCGTCTTTATACTCTGGAGAGTGCGCGTGGTAGTGACACCGACGCGTACGCGGAACCCCGCGTCTTGTTTATACTCAGTAAAGTGCGCAGGGAGAATATCCGCGTCTTGTTTATACTCCGGGAGTGAGTGCGGGAGCAAGCCTCCGCACGTCTTTGGTGGGAAACACGAATAGCTTCGCAAACAGCGAACTTTGTTAAATTTCCGTTTGCGCGGGTGAGCGAGTACAAAAGGTCGGGGACTAACCATTGAACCCGTCGTGACGGCGAGGTAGGGAGCCTCTGGTGCTTGGGCTGCCGTGGCGTGTGTACGGGCGCGCCTGACCTAGGAGCCTCCCTTGACTTCCGGGCGCAGACAGTGATGAGCCATGTGCTGGTCACCGAGGACGGTGATGATACCCCGCAGGCCCGGAAGCTTCACGCATAGGAAGCCATGGTGCAGTACTGCCCCAAAGGAATTAAAGGTCGGTCTCCCCAAAATGGTGTTGTAGGGGTACTGGATGTCAACGACATCGAAGGTGGCATCCCCGCTCGCTACATTGTCATCCTAGCCGAAGGAGACTGCGGACATATCGGCCCGGTGCGGCAGCGGCTAACCTCGAAGCCACCGCAGAAATTTTTGAGGGACCTAGGCGGCTTCGAGGGATCGCCATCTGGTCGAAGGCCCCTGTGAACAAAATGTTCGCGAAACTTCCTCCGTCGACCAGGACACGCCTGACGTCGCACCTGGCGATCGCGACCTGAATGACCAGGGGATCTTGGTGCGGAAACTCCACGCCTTCGGCATCGGCGGGCGTGAAGGTGACCTCATGTTGCGCCCAATCCGGCGGTGCATGTGCCGGATACGCCGCCACGTGGTGGAGCCTCCGCACGTAGGCGTTGCACTGCCGTTTCGAAGAAAACACCAGAGAAGAGCCTCTGGAAATGACGTTGACGACCCTACGCTGGGCACCCTCAAGGGCGTGAATCGCGATGGGCTCTCACGAGGTTCTTTGACCGAGTTTGCATCCGCGGGCCTTCCCGATGCGCAACTCGATCCGGATCCGTGAGGGCCATCCTGGGGCTCTTTGGGCGTGTGCCCGCGAGCGCGCCGCACCTCGAGATCCCTGTCTAGAGCGACGCTTTGCCGAAGTGCCACGATGGTGGTACAGGAGCGGGTGTCGTGATTGCCTTGGCCGTGCACCTCGCACCACTAGGGACGGTGTTGGTCGCCGTACTCCACACAGGCCCAACCCTCGTGGCCCCGGCCTCAGCCTCGCCCCCGACCCCGGCGAGCCCTAGCCCCGCGGCCAGCGAGGGCGTTGTCTTCCGAGCCGCCCTCAATGTCGAAGACGTAACGGGCTCTTCGGGACGTCTGACGGCCGCGCTGAGGCTTGTCGATCGGCGCGTCCTTGTGCTGGGAGGCATCTGTCGACGGCTCCTGCCTACGCTTGCTCCGCAAGGAGTTTTTTTTCAACGGGTTGGCTCTCTTCGACGCACCTTCTGCTGGGTTGGCATCGGCAGCGTTGTCCTGACGTCGCCTCGCGTCTTCTTCCGCTCGGGTGTACTCCTCCATCTTATCAAAGAGTTTCGCCAATGTCTTGATTGGCTTCCGCGCGTTGTACTCGACTAGCGGCCCCGGGCGAAGACCCTTTACCGCTATGTTGATGATTGTTGTCTCGTTGACATCTTTGACCTGGCAGCGGACCTTCGTGAAGCGTTTGAAGTACTCGCAGAGCCTTTTCGATGGTTTTTGCTTGATGGTGAAGTGCTGATCCACATCGACACGGTCGACGTAGTTACCCTGGAAGTTGTTGTAGAGGCAGTCGCGAATCTACTCCCATGCGTAGATGGAGTTCGGCTCTATGGTAAAGAACCAAGAGAGCGCCACTCCTTGTAACGCGAGCGGGAGCCCTTCGCCTTGGTGGTGTCGTCTCCGCCTGTCGCCTCGATGGTGGTCTCATACACACGCACGAACTCTCGGGGGTCCGTGTCACCCTTGTATGACGTGACAGAGCTGGGGAATTTAAAATCCTCCAGCCATGCTACCTGCTATAGCCCCGCCGATAGCGGGGACTCCAGGTCCACGCGTGGCAGCGAAGCACGGCTGGTTGTGGGGGCGTCACGGCTATCCGCCCGCTCAGGTGTGGGCTCCGGCGCGACCATCAGTGGGGTTTGCTGATTCCGAGCCTCTTGCATTCTCCGCACAGCCCCCCGAAGATCCGCCAACTCCTGCTGGAGCATGCCGAGGGCCGCCAGCAGGGCGTTCTTCACTACGGGTGTAGATGAGGCAATGGGTCCATCCGGTCGCGCTGCCGGGGTAGTCGTAACCACCGCTTATGTCCTTGGGTGGCTTGTCGCGTCAACACGGTGGGCTCCGGCGTCAATGACGAGGCCCGTGTCGCCGCCGGGACCGCTTGGCGCTCCCGCACCGGGTGTAGGGACGGTGGTCGCACCTTGACGGGCGCCGACACTACCACTCCGGCGCCCGGCCGTGTGTCGGGGTTGGTATCGTGTGGCGGTTGGGTGGGGCGTCACGCGTATGGTTGGGTCGACCGTCACCTCCGCAGTGGCGGGGTCGATAGCCGCGCCGGCAGTGGCGGGGCTGATGGTCGCGTCGGCGGTGGAGGGGTCGATCGTCGCGTGGTGAGCGTTGTCGTTCCCACCTGCGACCGCCGACGCCGAAGCCCTTTTATTGACGCGGGGCCTTGCCGCGACCCCCTCCTTCTTCTTCGCCGCCGATGGTGAAGCTTTTTTCGGTGCCATCCTTCGGATCTTGAGGCTTGCTCTCGCCGCCCCCCACGGACGGCGCTAAGCTGTGTGATTCTGAGACCAAGCGAGAGATAGAGGTGTATGGTAGTGGAGAGTTAGGTGAGCAATATCCTCTTGGGTCTTTCCCAAGGGCTGGCGTGATATATATGCTTCCTCGTAAGGAACGTCATTACCATCGTACCCTTACACCGATTACACCGAGAATCCCTTCAAGGGTAACTATGTCATTGTACATATCGACTTTGGGTTTACAACCTCCTAACAGGATAGCTGGGTTTAGGTGGGGGCCACCCCTACAACAAGTGATAATAGATGCAAGGTTGTCAATTGGAGACATGAGGTTCTTTTATTTGCTAAAGGTATCATTTCGAAAGATCCAATAAACAAGAAATTCCTTGAAACTTAGCGGTTTTAACTAAACTAGATTTTCTAAAGTTGTTTAAGATAATATAGTAATAATAATAGTGTAGGTTACAGACACCTATTACAGTGTATAGTTACCTCTACCATATGCTGGTTTTGTTACTATGGCTACATCCGCCATTATAATCACTATGTTATCTCCGCTAAGGAGAAATCAATTCAGAGCTACATCCATCATTATAATCACTAGGTTACGTCCACTCAGGAGAAACTAATTTACTCATAAGAGATAATCAACTTATCTGTCGAGACCCGAATATGCAAATCCGGACTCTCTGTGTATACTGCACTAGTTCCAGGATCACGCTAGTGCACACTGTCAAACATAGATGTAATCACAACCATATACACATTAAAATAAAGAAAAAACTCAAATATCGATAAATATCAAAAGTACGACCTCATTGTCAAGCTTACAATAGACTAGCCCGAAGGGTTTAACAAAAACTAGCAGCGAAAATCCAAAATAAAGCATAGTGGCCAATCGACAAGTCCACAGGCTATCGAGTGGAGAACAAAGCCTAATCCGTGAAGTCGTCGAAGTACTCTCCTTCTGGAACCTCCTGCTGGTGATACTCCTCTTCTTCAACTAAGCAACATGGGTATAAAGCCGTGAATACATTGGTACTCAGCAAGCCGTTTGTAACAAATGGATGCAATATAGTATGCAAGGCTTACCAATGGAATGCTGAAAGGTTAATTTGCATAAAATGATATTTTAAAGGAAATACGAGTAATAGATTGAAAGCGAAATTTAAATAAAATAATAATAAATAAATAATCAAAAAATTAACATAACCACTTGCGAACCTCCCATCCACAAGTTAAACCAACAGCTTATGGACCTCCCATCCATAAGCTAAACCAACAGTGAATTAACCATTCACTATCTAACCATAATCCAAAAGTTTTCATAAATAACTATATCTCGTGTGAAATCACCGAGCATTGTCCATAATCGAGGACATGGCTATTCGAATAGTTTTTACACTCTACAGAGGTTGCACAACTGTACCCACACGATGTGATAATCCTCACGTTAAAGATAATCACAACAAGGCCTTTACAAAGTTCAGTTCTAACCCAATCCCGCCCACTAGGGTTTCGTATCACACCCCCCTTGCGCCTCATGGAAATCAGCAACCATGTTCATCACAATGGCGAGATTGAAATTAAAACATCCCAAATTAATCAGCCAGGTCCATCCCATAATAGACATGTGGTTTGCACGGTAAGACTCAGATCAGCGGTGCACAAAGTTAAGTCCTTAACATTACCCGGGTGAGACTTCCATATCCCTCGAAGTGCACCAACACTTCCCCCTTTACTGCACGATCACTCGCCCGAGTGAAAACCAATTTTGTATAACCACGCCAATGACACACCAATGCCATAGCCCAAATTTTAACAAACATAGCACCAACCACAATTTCATATCTCATTAAGTCAAATTAATAATTCACATGTGATGATAGACCCAGTCGTAAATTAAGTAAGGCTAAGCATCGTAATCGTACCAACCCATATGACAAATAACATAGCATCACTAGTGTATTTCCCAACCTATGTGACAATGGTATCATGGCATTCAAAATTATCAAGGAGGGATGAATTCAATTGGGGCAATAACTACCAAGTACAAGGTTTTGTAATAAAGTACCAATGCAATGTAATTTAAAACAAGATAATTAAATATTATATTGAAAACTGGGTTCAACATGATCAGAGAATATGACTTGCCTTAGTTATGCTCAGCGAGGTACTCTTGGTCTTCGGGCGTCGCTCCTGCTCCTCCGGAATCGGAATCTAACGAGAGAGAAAACGACTAAAACAAAAAAAACACATAAAATAATAATCAAATGAACTCAAAAAACCTTAAAACTATAACCAAAAGCTAGAGCTTAAATTTATATGAATTTAGAAAAAAGAACGGGGTCAATCGGAGTTAGGACGGAGGAGAACGGGCTCTCAGAAAATCTAATCTAAAGAAATTACAGAAAATCGAAAAAGTTACTGTGCTGTGAACTCGATCCACGGGAGAGCCGGTCCACGGTGAACCTGATGCATGAAACAGTGCGCACGGGTAGTGGCATTGACACGGCAGATTTAGGCTGACGTGGCAAGCTGAGGGGGCGACACGTGGCACTGGGGTGCGGGTTTTGCTGACGTGTCATGCCACGTGGCAGAGGTAGGGCTGACGTGGCTTCCATGTCGGCTAGGGCTGACGTGGCGGCTCGGGGCGGCAGCGGCATTCGGGATCGGACGGCTGGAGGAAGGCCACGTGGGCGCATCGGGGTCGTCGGTTCGGATCCGATCGTGCAGCTGAGATCAGACGGTGGGCACTCCGGATGGCCGACACTTGTCTCGGCTCGCCTCGTGAAGCGTCGCAGCGGCAGACTCAAGGCAGAGGTGGAGCGCTGACGCGAGCGCGGGGACTGAGGCAAGGGCATGGGCGCGCGCGGGTGCGGGGTCGCGGGCATGTGGCCCGAGGGGCGGCGCGGGCGGTTGCGTTCGGCGAGAGTGGGGTTCGGTGGGGCGAAGCGCGGCGCGGATGCGCGTGGGTGCAGCGGGGGTGAGGTGCGGCAACGGACTTCACCAGCATGGGAGGTCGTCTAGCGGCGGGGTTCCAAGGGCAGCGGTGGGAGCTCACCGGCGAGGACGAGTTCGATGGCGGCGCGATCGGGCGGAGAGGCAAGGACGGATCGCCGGCGAGTTCGAGCCCGGCGGCGGCACGGGCGCGGGCATGATGCCAACCGCGGGACTCCTGGCGACGGCGGCGTGGGTGCGAGGAACGACGGCGACAGGCGGCGGCGCGGGTGAGAGGAGGCGGCGGAGAACACGAGAACCGAGGGTGGGGACGGTTTTATGCACGCACCCTGAGGAAACCGGGAAGGAGTCAATGCGGCCGACTGTCGGAACCCGGAATAACAACTCCGAGTCCCTCTGTGTAAATCGCACTATCCCAGAAAAAGTTAGTGCACACAGGGTTTAACAGCAATGTATATCATGCAAAAATCACCACCGAATATTATTAAACGAAAATACGGCCTTAAGACCAAGTCTTACAATATAGGGGCACAAGGCCAACAAAATAAAATAAAACAGCGGAAAGCAGTAAAGGTAGCAAAACAGCCCATCCAGCCTCCCATAGGCGAATGACTGTAAGACGCGTCCTACTCGCTGAAGTAGTCCTCACCGTCGTAGTCGTCCTTGAAGTTTGGCAACAGATTTAGCAAGGTGAGTACAAAGAGTACTCCCAAGGTAAGCAAGTAAATGCTTACGCAAGTTACACCAGGAGATATAACAGAATTGATGCATGCATAATGGATTTCAAAGGAAGGCTTAATAGGGTAAATGTGCGGAAAGCAATACTTGAATTTGAATACAATAATATAAGTACGAAAAGCTGAACTTTAATACAGTATATGGAACAAGGTTTTATCAAGTATTATTGTTAGTATAGGCACCGACCTACACTAACCTAACCACGGGAATCCACCCGGACAATAACCAAAACCATCACTTTGCTTAAAACCAAGTTTTGTAAAAATCAAGTCTAATCTGTGACAACTTTACTCAGCATGTTCATGACCGTGAACACGGCTATCCAGGATAGATTAAAACTCTGCAGAGGTGTACAACTTTACCCACAAGACATTCCCTCTCACTTGAGCCACGCGATAAACACATTTCCTTTGGTGTGCGGCGGAGAGTTCATGACAAGGCTGTTCCAATGTTCCGTAGACAAAATAATTACGCCGCCACTAAGGTTTCACCACAACTCAAATCCACGAGTTGGAGCCCCCTCTGGTGCTATGTGAGACTTCCCACAGCCTACGCCGCGCTCACATTCAGCCTATAACGGAATTATATTTGGAACCTCACAAGTTACTTAGCCAGGCCCGTCCCATACCGGACTTGTGATAGTACGAACTGACTTCGTAAAATGTTTCACAGAAACGGTCCTTAAGATGATTTAGGCTCAACCACATACCCACATGCACGACAATCAACCAAGTGTCACCAAACACGAGACATGCCGGCACCCACCTCCGAACCATTAGCCTAAGTCTAAAACATAAGTTTCTATTTTCATTTTTAAACAATTGTCACAAACCATACTTCACTCACCGAAGTCAAGATGTCAACTTTCAAAGTCTATCATTTCATGTGAAAGATTGGTCCCACCTAAAATTATACTAAGTCAGACTAAGCATTTCTACAAAATTGCTAGTCAATACTATGGTACTAACTAGTTTTTAGCTAGAGTGACAAGGTACATGAATTCAAGATTCAAATTTGGCCATATTCAAAGGATTATGGGTATATCTAACATTTAAACTAAATTTAAATTAAATTTGAATAGAAGTACGCATGCATATACAGTAAAATAACATAAATAAATTTAAAATATTAGGTTCAACATGGTCAGAGGTGTAACTTTCCTTGCTCGAAGTCCTGCTGAGAATCGTCGAACTCGAAATCTCCGGAATCGTCAAAATCTAACGTAAAGGCCAATTCAAAGAGAAATTCAAAACAAAATTCAAATAAATTCAAATTTTCAAAATTATTCCAGAAATGGGTAGATCATGATTTTAGAAAAATTTAGAAATTTGAACAGGTCAATTTGGAGTTAAAATGCAAAAGTTATAGCCTTCCAAAGTTTAAATATAAATAAAAAGAAAATACTCAATTTCTAGAATTATTTTTATACCGAAAATCATTTATGACGTCAGCCTGAATTATTTTTCTAAAGGAAAATAAATGATTATGACGTCAGCAAGGTAATTAGTTTTCGGTTGAATTATTTTTATACGGGAAAATCGGTTTATTACGTCAGCATGACGTCAGCCCTGGAATTAATAGAGGCTGACAAGTGGGGTCGGTCTACGGTGGATCTGGTCCACGGACCGAGTGATGCTGAGGTGGCACACGGGCGCGCGGGGAGAGAGGTGGCGCGAGCGTGGCTTCCACGTGCTGCCACTTGGCACCACGTGGTCGCTACGTGGCTGCCACGTCACGACAATATGCCGACGTGGCTGCACGTGCGCGGGGTGACGGGGAGGTGCCCGGGTTGCGCTGGCGTGGCGTTGACCTGGCTGCCACACACCTGCCAGGTCGGCCCGACGGGCTGACGTGGCCTGGCCGGCGGCGGCGGCGCTCGGGGCCCCGAGAGTCGCCGGCGCTCGGCGGCAGCGGCTCGGCCGATGGTACCAAAATGAGGAGGAGAACGCGGGAGTGCGCCGGTGCACAGCACGGATCCCGAGAGTGACCGGAGAGAGGAATCGGCGAGAAGGAGCAGCGGCCGGAGAAGGGGTTCACGGCGGCGGAGAGGTTTCGGCGACGCAGAAGCTCGGGGGAGAGGTCGCCGGGGTTCGCCTGGGCACCAGCAAGGTCGGGGAGGCTCGGGGCGGCTTGAGGCGACGGCGATTGCTCGCCAGATTCGTCGGAGCCGCGGAGGGGAAAACTGGGCTCGGGGGAAGCTTCGGTGCTCAGGGAGTTCGATTGAGGGGTGAGGGAGGGGCGGTGTGGGTAGAGGGACCCCGAGGAGGTCCTTTTATAGGCTGGGGAGGGGAGTAACGGCTGCGCGAAGATTGCCGGAGTGAAAACGGGCGGAGAGGATGAATGCGACGGCGAGGAGAGGCGTAATACGCGACTTTATGCCAGAAACGGACGCGGTGGAGGCGGAGGTTTAATTTGCCGTTGGCGCGAGGGATTAAACGGGAAGGAAACCGAAGCAATCAAAGCTTCGGTTTCAGCTTTAATGGCGACAGCGGGTGGCGATCGCGCGAGGAAGAAAGGAAAGGGGGCGGGGATGACAGATCCGACAGGTGGGGCCCACCGATCAGCGAGAGGGGAAGAAAGGAAAGAGGTGAGGCGACGGTCAGATCTTTGACGTGTGGCACTGAGAGAAGATTGGGACCACAGGGTGTGGGCGAAGGGGTAAGTGAACGGGGACGGCCACGATCTCATCCGGCAACGGGGATTGAATCCAGGCCGATCGGTGCATTAGGTGGGAGGGGGCGACTGAGATTACGTACGGCAACGGAGGACGGCTGGGATTGAGCCACGTGCCGATCGGAGGGAAGAGAGGAGCGGGCGAAGCGGTAAGTGGCCGCGAGCGGCTAGGATTGATTTGGGCGAGGGAAGGGACGGTCCGATGCGTGTCACGCGTCGTGAGCGGAGAGAGGGAAGGCGGGATGAAGGGGTAAGTGGGATCAGACAGCTGGGAAAGAAATCGGCGGCGCGGGTTCGGCCCGATGCTCGACACTTGGCAGCCGGGGAGGGTTTTGGATTTTTAATCTCTTTTTGAATTTCAGAAATGACTTGAAGGCTTCAGAAAACTCAGAAAAATACCAAATAAATTTTGAAAAATTCAGGAAAATTCAGAGGACCTTCTGGGACTATTTGAGAGTTAATAAAATTATTTCCCACCCATTTTGATATTTAAATTTTTCAAAAGCACAATTTGACTTAAAAGAGGAAGTTTTTAAATCTTTATAAAATTTTGAAAATTAATATAATTATAGAATTGAGTTCAGAAAATGAAATATACTTATTTTGACTTTCATGAAATGCAACAAGTTTAGTTTGGCCTTTAACAATTAAAGTTTTTAATTTTTCTCAAATCAGGATTTTGCAATAAAGTCCAGGAAAATCCAATAAATTTCAGAAATTATTTTAATAAAGGAATAAAAGTTTTGGGATGTTACACCGATGCATCCGAGACGAAGACGGGGCGGATGACATGCGTCCCATCGGACGGCTGCGAGACGAGTCCGGGGGGGGACGATCGGGCGCGCGGATGCGTGCCGCGTGGCACGGATCCGACGACGTGGAACGGAGCGGCGGTGCGGCGCTAGGGTTAGGATTGTGCGGTGCGAGCTGCGCAAGATCGGGCGGCGGGAGTGCTAGCACATGGCGCGGTCCGAATTGGACAGCGAGCGGGCGCTCGGGCGGAAGCAGGCTGCGGCGCGACGCGTGGCAGGCGGAGGAGCAGGCCGAGGGAGATGGGCCGGTCGGAGATTCGGCCCAAGGGGCTTTTAGGAAATTTCCCCCTTGTTCTTTTAAATAAATCCGAGAAAAATCAAACTAGCTCCCAAAAATAACAATTAAATCTCAAAAATTCAACAAAAAATACCAGAATATTCTTTGAGACACAAGGAACCCAAATAAAATATTTTTAACTTATGTTAATGTTTATTTTAATTATATTAAATTCTTTTAAATTCTAAAAATTCAATTTAAACTTGATTAAAATTTGAAAAATTCATTTTTAAAATTCAGGCTTTAAAAACTTCTGAAAATCAGGATGCTACGTTATCATTATGAGATCGTATATTTTACCAATAAGAGATAATCAATTTATTATATTTTACATATTTTTTTAGACTGTGAATCAACAAGACCTTTATAGTCTTCACTCGCTCACTTGACTATGTGCTATCAGATGTCACATCCGACATCACCTCACATCGCCTAGTGATGTCACAGCGTGACGCTCCTTGTGCCTCGAATCGTCCAGCGAGGTGACGAAGGCGTTAGATTAGACTCGTATTGACTCCATCGCCTAGTGATGCTATGCATAGCCATGGCTACGACGGAATGTGTTGCTTTGTGCTTTCCAGGCACAGTCACAACAACAGACGACTTGTCTTGGCTGCCGCGCATATCCAATATCAAAGGACAAACACTTAGAGGTGCTAATGACTTTGATTCAAATGAGTTAAATAGGTTGGGTATTTGATTAGATTGGTTTTGGTTTTGATTAGATAGGTTCAAATGGGTTTTGATTAGAGGTCTAATAATTTGCATAAAGTAGTATCTTTATACTCGAAATCTTATGTAGTAAATTTTAGAAAATTTTGTGAAACTTTTTATGGTGTGAACATGAGTTATAAATTTTAAATACTAAATTTTTTCAAAAGTTTCCTATAAAAATCTGTTGGTCCTATCTTTGTGTCTGGGTCTAAAAATTTGCACAAAGTAGCTTCTCTACATCCTAAATCATTTATAGAAAATTTCAGACAAATTTGTAAAACTTTTATAGTATGAACGCTAGTTAGAAATTTCAAATACCAAACCTTTTCAAAATAATTCTATAAAAGCTTGTTGGTTCCACCTATGTACTTAGACCTAATAATTTGCACAAAATAACGTTTATATACCCAAAAGTATTTGTAGTAAATTTTAAAAAATTTCGTGAAATTTTATGGTGTAAACACAAGTTATAAATTGTAAATACCAAACTTTTTAAAAAGTTTCCTATAAAATTTTATTGATCCAACCTATGTGTCTAGGCCTAAATATTTGTACAAAGTAGCGTTTCTACACCTTAAATCATCTATAATAAATTTCAGGCAATTTAATGAAACTTTTAGTGTAAACACAGGTTAGAAATTCTAAATACCGAACTTTTTCAAAAGTTTCGCATAAATGTACTTGCATAGAGTAGATTAGTAAAAATAGGTTAGCAACAGATTTAAAATAGGTTGAAAGTAAGATTAAACTCATTTCAACAATTTGAGCTTGATTGGGTGAAAATGCTATATGGGTTGAGTTAGATTAGGTAATGGAAGATGCTCTTTGGATTGGATAAGGTTGAGGTTCTTTAAACGAGGGTTATGTTGGTCTTAGATTGAGTTTTAACCCATTGCCACCCCTAGTAATACTAGGTAGATAGCAGCACTAACTAAAGATGTTTGGCTAGCAAAGAATAATAATGTTTGGAACATGGTGGTGCAGCAGCCACTGGTGCCACCAATGGTACAACATCCCGTCCGTTCAATCGATCAATCGTAACAGGGCCGAGCGACTAATGGTGGTAATAATAACAAGCTGCTCCTGGATGAGCTCGAATCGAACCCTAAACCCAAATACGTACGTACATACTCGTAGCTCTGCTCTGCCCTACAGTCTCGTGCTTTACTACTGCTCTACAACTTCCCCTGCAGGAATCCCGACAGAGGAAGCCCTCGCCGGCGCCGCGAGCTGCCCCACGGAGGTGAAGCTGTCGGGCAGCACGAACAGCGGGTGGCTCCCCTCCGATTCGCCCTGGTACGCCAGCCCGAGCGAGTAGCCCAGCGCCCGAGCAACAGGTACGGCCACCGCGTTGCCTACCTGGATGTACCTGTCGTCATCAGACAAAACCAGGTTCAGTCTCTGGTGTTTTACCACTGGAAGAACAGTCGACGTTATCTATCATCATTTCAGACCAGTAAGATTTGGCACTCAGCGACGAGTAAAAGGATATTAGAGGAAAAAAAAACTTACTTCTCCTTGATGGGACCGGTCAATCGGTAATAGTCAGGGAATCCCTGCAACCTTGCATTCTCCCGGACGGACAGGACTCTTGCCTGACCTGGATGCAATATAATCTGCAGGCAAACACATGTGTTACTCATTCACAAGGGACAGGTCGCAGCAAAACAGGACTGCAGAGACTCGGACAACGTTGGGATAGCTTGTGCCGAAGCTGACCTGGTTGTGTGGCTCCGCTCTGGTCACGACCGTAGGAACCGTCTCGTCCCACCACAAGCGCCCAAACGGCCTGCAACAGCATCGTACGTAAGAAACAACTCTCCTTATCCAGTTTTGCTGCAGAGAAGAACGCAGGGACAATGGGCCACTTACTTCAGTGATCTCCCCTTGATGAACGACATTGCATAATCAGGAACCTAGCAACAAGGACGAGCGAGCTCTTCAGTAATCGCAAAAAACATAGCAATGCATCATTCAGTGTTTGTTTTGATTTTTGAACCTCTAAGGCCTGCAAATTTACGTGTTTGTTCATTTCCGTGCTACTCTTATTGGTGCTATCTAACATGCTCTGGCTAAAATATCTTGGGTCCTGTCTCAATTGGAATGCATACCAAAGGTTTGCCAGAAGTCAGATACACGCGTTCAATTTCCGGATCCCACTCCACGGTATTATTCGCTCCGACCTTGACACCCTTTAGGTCACGGAAGTTGGCTCCCTGAAACACAAAGGATTGATCGTGATTGCAGAAGGGATAAGGAGTGAACAAGCACTTCAAGTCATTCAGTCGCCAACCTTCTTTACAGGAATCTGCTGTACACGCTCGTAATCATCGTCGTTCAACTTCAAGGGCTGGTGATCGAAAAGCTTGCCTTCATACGGATCAACTTTTCCATGAAAGGAATCATCCAACATGTCTGGAACATTCAGAATAAAAAGAACTAAACCCAGCATACAGGCAAAAAAAAAAACTAAGCACCAGCATTGAAAAGGTGGTGAAATTGGAATTGCATGCTGAATGCACAAGGAAAGACCTCTTCACAAACAAAAAATGAACTTGTTCATCTTATTCATGGCACACAAGATCAACTAGTAGAGCTTACTGTATTACCTTTACGACCAAGTCGAATATAGCGCTGAAATTCTGTCTTGGGCGAAGCACCATATTCCATTACATCATTAGGCTGGTTGTTCTCCACCTGCAGAAAAGGGGTAAGACTGTATGTACAGGTTAAGAAATGTATGAACTCGAAAGAACACTTGCCTTTGGCAAATCTGAAATTGCATCACCAAGAAGCAGAGCTTTTTTCAAGGTTGGTTTCTGTGTTTCATCATATGCAACAATACTTTGCTGCAAACAAAATTAAGTTGGTCAGCAAAATTACACTCTTCTATGGTTTTCAAAGTTACAACTGGACTTACAGAAAAGGCATTTGGGGCTCCTCCGCGCACGACAACATCATGTGTGGGGAGAGGATACTTTGGGAGCACCTACATTGCCAAATACACCTGATTACCGATCTGGGCAGTATAATTCTGGCAAACATTTAACATGATGAGAAACAGGAACAGACCATGGAAGGAAGGGCTCCCCAGAGGAACGCACGCATCCGGAACTGCGGCAGCCCATAACAACCCGCGACCATCATTCCAAGTCGCGCCTGGTAGTTCATAGCCACCAGGCGGCTCAAGGCATACCTTCCGAGGTAACCATCTGCGAACTTAAGTATGTCCACAACGTTTTCCATGAGGACGTACTTAGGCTTCAAGTACGCCACAATATCCATGAAAGTCACCATCTGCTGGTTTTTCTCGTCTTTCAGCGGCTCTTTACGGTTTCTGAACCGATTGAACCCACTGATTCCTTGGCATGGTGGCCCCCCACAGATGACATCAACATCACCCTTTGGAATTATAAGAACACAATTAGATGGCATCAGCAAACCAAGCATGGAGCCAAACAAGTAGGCAAAAGACACGCAAATACTCACAGGCAGTGGCAAAATTTTTTCCCTGTATCCTTCTCGTACGAATTCTTTAATTTTCAGTGGGCAATCGCTAGGATATGAATTTTGCAACAAGGATTAGTGCGGTACAAACAGAGATACCGTGCAACGAGCATATGACAGATAAGATACCAACCTGAGGTTCTCTATAGGCTCCCAGGTATCCTCTTCACGACCATAGCCTTTCCATTGCACCTGTAAGAGATCCTGTGTTATACAGCGACCAATACAGAAATACCCAAAGTAGTACTACAGCATGAACCAGAAGGCCTTATTGAACAGATGGCACAGAAGCACCTCAAAATAGAGGCCATTTTTCCTCCCGCAGCCACCATAACAGATTCCCGTGAGCTTCTCTACCACGAATTCATCCTTCGCAAGTGGTTCGTCATCTTCCTCTTCATCCTCCGAGCCAGCTGGATCAGAACCCGCATGCCCATAGACATATTTGTCACATAGGACAGCCCATTCCCTAAGGAGAGCAAGAAACTCCTCGGCTTTCTCGTTTCGAACCTACATTCAGAGATCCAAAGGCATTACATATCATCTGTATGGAACAAAGGGGATCCACGATGCACTTACTTTACAGCCATACCTCCGTTTTCGGATGGTTGTACTTCAGACTCTCGCAGGCAAAGCTATTGAGGTCAACAGCCCATTTCTACAAGGACAGCAGAAAAATGCGCGACTGGTGATGGGATCACGAATGTATTCTCTTGAACAAACGACAGGGCAGAATAATACCGTTTCTAGTGTCAGACCAGCGAGTGCCGCACCCAAGCAAAGCCCGGTAGACATGCCCCCACAGCCAGAATAAAGATCAAGAAGGGCTGCCGTTCTCACCGGCGAACCGTATGGCGCCTCCGAATCCACATCATCGGAAGAGATACCAGAAGCAGAGCCGCTGCCTGATGCGGCCGCATTTTCTAGGCGAAAGAAACGTCGAGGTTAGGTTTGTGCTTGAGAAACTGTACACATTTACATGTTTAGCACTGTGCAGACCAGTTTTACTGTAACAAAACTTCAATTAGACTTCGGCATATACCTCACCAGATTCTTATCCGGTAAGTATCAGCCTAGCACAAAGTCGCTGAAACAGGTTGCTGGCATTCGCATAGTAAAAAGTCAGAGAGGAAGTTGTAGCAGCAATTACCTGCTGGGATATTAGCAAATGTTGAATATGCAACGGTGTAAGACATGTCATAGTACAGCTCGCAGTCTGCTACCAGCTGAGCCTTGGTCTCTGGATCCATCTAAAATGAAGGGGGGGAAAAACACAGTGAGAAACAGGAAATGCATGAGATAGTACAGAGCTATGCGCAAGGACACTTACATTGGGATCAACGTGGACTATTTTGACCTTACGGATGATGCAGTCGAGCACATTGTCGTTCTTCTCCTCGGAGAGGAAGACGCGCTTAAGGTCGTGCCTGTGGTCATCGACATTCTCCGACATCATCGCAGAGATAACCTGCAAATATAGCTGTCAGCTCTATACCAGTCCGGCCTTTAGAACATACATGAGTATACTAGTCCGTCCGGTGATCAATGCGCACCGTGTCCTCTGCACGAAAGAACCAGCGACAGGTGAAATAACGGCCGCGGCCAGCAGTCCCCTCGAAGAACTCAGTTATCCGGCCAATGTAGTCAGCCTCATTTTCCCCAGCCTACGGAGAAACCATTATTAGGGAACATGGTAGCAAATACCCTATCTGGTTTTTACGCATTTGCGTGAATCTTACTGTAATTTGAGCATTCTCGTATGTCTCGAATGCAGTTTTGAAATCTAGCATGGGATTTGAGTCAAGCAAGCGTTTACTTCCATGAAGGCACTAGCACTCGAAGCAACCTAAGCGCACATGCATCTCATCACTAACAATTGATTCGACGAACAGCAACGATGACGTACACAACGTAGAAAAGGTGCTAGCTAGGAGCTTGAAGCCAGGTGCTGGAAGAGTAAAATTTGAGAGGGCGACCTTGACATAGACGTCGTCATTGAGGCAGTAGACGGTGTCGTCGACCTTGGCGGAGCGGTAGTGGCAGCGGGCCTTGACGTCGTCCTCCTCCTCCTCATCCGGCCTGGGCGACGCAAATGGGATTAACACGGAAGCAAATGGGAGTTCTTGTACAAATTGAGAGGGCCGGCCAGCGAAGGATTTGAGAGGTACCTCCTGGGCGCGGCGCGCTGGTAGCGGTGCGGCCACTTGGCCCGCGCCTCGTCGGCGGGGATGGGGTCGCCGTGGAACTCCGGCTCCTTGTCACCGCTGGCGCTGTGCCTGACCCTGTTGGGCTGCGCCACCCGCTTCCTGGGCGCCGCCTTCTCAGCGAGCCCAGCCTCCCCCTCCCACTCCCCCTCGTCGTATGGCTCCTCCGCCGGCCCCTCCGCGTCGTCCGTCCGGGGCTTGGGCTCGCTCGCGGGCGCCTTACGTGCGCGCTTGGAGGGCTCGTGGCGGTCGAGCTCGGCCTTGGCGGAGGCGGCCCGCGTGCGGGCGGAGGCGCGCGGGGAGCTCGGAGCCATGGAAGGAAGGATTCGGGAGGGGAGGGGAGAATGCGAGGGGGATCCGGGAGGCGAGGGGTTCCCTTATCAGAAAGAGCGGGCCGGGATTTTGGAGGCGGGGCCCACCTGCCAGCGTTGGATTGGCTGGTGGGACCCGCTCGCAGTGGCTAGGGTACCTTTCCCGCCGACGCCGCCGCCAAATTTGGATTTTGAGTTGGGCGCGGGAACTCTGGTTTCCCCCCAATCCGCAGAGGCAGCAAGATTCTCCTGATCCCTATTGGCCGTCCCTGGGATTCACTGGCATCCGCGTCGAGATTCGTGCGGTCTGCTCCTGCTGTTTTTGTCTCCCACAATAATTACTTACTACAGGATTCCTCTTTTTCCCCCTGTTTTTTGTTTCTTGATTTAGATGAATGATACCTCTATATTTTATGGTAACACATATATTGTTTTACACACCTTACAATCTAAATGAGTTAGAGGTAAAGTTAAATCTCATATCACGTCTGATAGCCAAAACTATGTCTGTCAGAGTACTAGTTATTTTAAAACACTCTATCAACAAAAACAGGACTACTAATCGATATACTGATCAACACGGACTAATCTGTCTTCCATGTCTCCGATAAACCAAAAAGTTCTTTCTTTTTTTCCTTTAATTTGTTTATTTCGCCACCCTTAATAAAAGCGGGAAGGGTAGTTTTTGCTTTTCTTTTCTGCATGGAAATTGACGAAGTGCAAATCGATCGCAAAAGCAAAACAGCTCCAGTTTTATTTTATCGCCGTGAGTTTGAATAAACAAGTCACACCTCTATTCTGCCGCCGCATGGCTATGGTTCTCATCTTTTGACTGTGCTTGAAGATTTTTGTCTCCGTTTTTTTCGACACAGCAGTGGACAACGAATACGCCAATATAGACCGAACACATGATTTTTGCTTCATAATGTCATTTAGAAGAATCTACTTAAAAAATCGTCCCATTTACTTTATCTTCCTAGTGGTTAAGGCGGAGATGCTAATCAAGCCCAGGCGGATGATGGGCCTGCAGTTTGGATTGTTTCTTTGATACAAGTCTAGGTCTATTTATTCCAATCCCAAATAAAGGCCTGGCCCTTGATCCAATGTCCAAACCATATTTACATGCACAACACAAAACCATATATACAACGTTATCAATATTGAATCACCGATATATACATTTGTGCGCTTCTCTAAAGAACCACTCCTAGTGATGAACTAAAACAAAAACTTAGTGATGATCGACTAGTTTGTTAAGCCTGCTGGTAAGAATCAATTGCCTGCCCAACCGCAGGCATGCAATATATGCATGTGTTGCTATGTAGACTGACACATTTGTGTGGTAGGCTAGCTAGAATTAACACAGGATATCTCGACTCCCGTTGCCTCCTCCTTGGCTCCCCTTCGCGTGGCTCCCCCTGGCTCCTCATTGTTGTCACCTTCTCCTTAGCTCCCCGTCGCGCGGTAATCTATGTAGCTCGTTGTATGCGTTTAGGATCTGCAGCCGACACTAATACATTTACCATCATTCTCTATTCCTATTGCACTTTCTCACTTGATAATATTGCTGCAGTTTGAAAGAGTTGATTAGGAATAATATTGCAAAGTAAGGAAACCCAAGTTTCACTTTTGCTAAATCGACCAAGCTTAAGGTGTGCATCATGTGCATGTCCGCATTGATTTCTAATGCATTTCCATACTTACATGAGCGCCATAAAATGTATGAATGGTTGACATGTTCGTGAGTGTGATGCTACATTTTCATACATGACCCAACTTAATAAACTACCATGTGGTAATTCATTTGGGATTCTTTTGCTAATAAAATGCAAGTAAAAATGAAATATTTCACATGCATAGAGAATACAGCTTGAAAAATAAAATGCTACATAAATGTTACTACTGTTCATAAACTAGAATCATAGGATTGGCCCAAACATTAGTATCAATAGGGTTTTCTTTATGTCAAGCATGTCCTTCAAGTTATGATGTTTCTAATATCACTTGAATATAATCCTAGATGATTATTACTTTATGATCAAGGTTCTATAAACATTACTGATTAATCAATTATAAGGGCCTATTCATATTGGTTTCTGCTTCTGGATTCTGCTTCCAAAAGCAGAAGCCAATGCAGACGCCCCAACTTCTATAAGTCGCTTCTATCAGTCGCTACTATTCATCAACTACATTGTTCTTGTTCAACATAACATAAAGTCACAACTAGCAACTTACTTGTTCTTGATTTAGATGAATGGTGCCTACAT
Source organism: Melocanna baccifera (assembly GCA_036346265.1). Taxonomy (NCBI): domain Eukaryota; kingdom Viridiplantae; phylum Streptophyta; class Magnoliopsida; order Poales; family Poaceae; genus Melocanna; species Melocanna baccifera. The sequence continues at coordinate 20,450,730 of CM070704.1, read as the reverse complement.
ATTTCATGGTAACACTAACATTGTCTTTCACACCCACAATTTAAATGAGTTAGAGACAGTGAAATCTCATATCACACTTGACAGCTAAAACTATATCAGTCAGAGTAGTAGTTATTTTAAAACACCCTTCCAATGAGATCTTGTAGCAATAATATATGCTAAGATAAAAAAAAGGAGAACCAATTATCCACAAATTCTTTTGAAAAGTAGTTAGACTGCTCATGTTGGTATTTCTCAACAACTACAAGAGGAATATTAAAGCACTATCATTTATCTAAATCAAGAACAACTGACAGAGTTTTAGCTATCAAGTGTGATATGAGATCTGACTTTATCTCTATCTCATGTAAATTGTGGGGCATGTAAAACTATATTAGTGTTACCATGAAATATGTAGGCATCATTTATCTAAATCAAGAACAAGTTATGAGTTGTGACTTTATGTTATTTAGTTTACGATTTTACTCCTAGTGACAGGGCATGACAATCAACTCAAGTACATTCGATCTTAACGAACTATCCGACGTTCGAGGATTACTCTCCACCTTCTTGATGACAGACATTATTGATCTGAAGGGAGAGTTCAACTCTGGTGACAACAATTAATAGATGTTCAAATATTTGATTCAATTGTAATTCATTCAATTGTAACTTGTTTAGTAGTAATTCATTTGTGAGATCTATGTAATGATTATCGTGTGCTATAAGATCTGCAATTATTTGTGATCTGTTTACTTATTTTTAGAGGGCATCGCTAGTATTTCCTGAGGTTAGCCAGAAAATAGAAAAATTTCTTTATCTAGAGCAAACTATCACAAACAGTTTTGTTGTATATACTGTCTGTGAGGGCCTACTATCATAGATGGTTCTGTGCACCAACTGTTTGTGATGGTTGGTCTTTGCAAACAAATCTTGGTATGGACCATCTATGATGTGACTAATCACATATGGCTTAAAAACTATCTATGATAATCACTTGTTATCACAGATACAGTAAATCAGATAGTTCAGAAATCATCTGTGATGATAGTTTAGAATCGTTTGTGATGACCCTTTGTGTGGTTGTGTTTAGACGATTGCAGGGCTTTTCTTTCTTGTTACTTACTAAATGATAGTTGTTGATGTTTTAATATTGATCTTACGTATGATTTGTACAGATTCAGAGGAAACTCTCTCAAAGGACAAGTTATGAGTACACAGAAGACACGAGAATTTTTATACAAGTTCGGGCTTTCTCCTAGAGAATAACAACTCTACGTCCTATGTCACTATTACTTAAAGAGGATGATTACAACAGAGTAATGCGAAAAGGACTTACAGTATCTCCTGAATCTACCGGCTCTCTTCCCACTCTTCTCCGACATCATCCCTTATATATTTGACCAAACACCGGCAGTTGTCCCTTACCATAAGATGCCTTGTCGTTTTAGGAGATAATCGTCTGGCAGAGGTTATTGTTAAGGAGACATGGTTAGCCGTTCGTTGTATGGTAGTTGTTGTCGGAGAGAGATCATGTATGTGGTTATTGGGCGTAAGTGCACGTTCTAACTACTTTGTTAGATGGACCCACTGCGTGGTAGATCATCATAGACAGGCTAGTCAGAGATATACTGGTTATAGGAAGGTCTACGATCACGAGATGGTTGTAGGACCACTTACGACTATCTCATACCTGCATGAGAAATTATGATTATGATATGGTCATAGAATGATTGAGACCAGATAGCCGTAGGACAACATACAAATTGAGATGGTCGCAGTAGAGCTTATGACCACTCTATGGATTTTCCCTCTTACTGATAAGAGATATAATTAGAGTATATAATGATATAATAATTTGAGAATTTTTGTAACAGCCCAGCTGTTTATTTCAAAAATTAGGGTAAAATAATTTAATTTAAAATAAAATAATTGCTTTTGGTTGCCCGATTTTCTACTTTTAAAAAGGCTTTTGTTTTAAAACTTAATTTAAGTAAAACATAAAGATATTATTAAATAAAATATATTTTGAATTTCTATAAGAATCGTAATTCAAATTAATTATTTGAACTCATTTGGTTTTTATCTGAATTTTTTTTGTGTCTTTTAGAAAAATAATTCCCTAAATTCCTTACTGATGTCATAAATCCTTTTTAGTTTAAAAATAATTCCAAAAACTCTGGTTTTTCAGTTTCTTTAGAATTCAAACTTCTGGAAGTCCGTTCAAATTTGTAAATTCATCAAAAATTCTCCTCTATCCATTTCTGCCCTCCTTTTTATTATTCAAAGTTTATTTGAATTTATTTGTATTTTATGTAAGTTTGCTTGCGCACTTTCACGTGTAGACTTCGACGATTTGAAAGAATTCTTCGATGACGATTCACATCAATTGGCGGAGCAAGGCAAGTCACACTTCTTGATCATGTTGATCCTAGATTATGAAATAAAATTATATTATTTTAAATTATTCTACATATATATTTTTATTGAAAGTATTTCAATTTCAGTTTTAAATTTAGTTAATGCCTATTTGTTATTACCTCCTTTAACATTGATTCTTCAATACTTTGTCACCCTAGAATAAAACTCTAGTTAGTACACTAGTATGAACTAGAGAATTTTGTATCAAATGCTTAGACCAGCTTAAGCATGACATTTATTTTGGGATAACTTTTTTTACATAAAATGATAAAATTTTCAAATGTACTCTTAACTTCGGTGAGTCAAGAAAGGCTATGAATTATTTCAAAATAAAATATAACACCTGATTTAGACTTAGGCTAATGGATAGCTGGTAGGTGATGGTGTGTATTGTTGTTCAGTGATACAATGTTGATTGTCAAGTACAAGTGGTATGTAGTTTGAGTCTAAGTCAAGTTGAGGACCAATCGTTGAGCTACTGCTTGTGACATTCTAAAATTTGGGTTTTGTAGATAATATGTAAATTGTGGATATTTTGGATTTTGTCATTTTTTGTTATTTAGAATTTTGGAATTCCTTGGCTTTTGATTGAGATTCCAGAAAAGAATAAGAAATAATACAATATTAAAGCATAAAATAAACAAGGGAATACAAAAAAGAATATATTTTATAAAAGAAAATTTTAAATTAAAATATGAATCTGAATAGATGGTCCAAACATTATTCAAATTTCCAAAAGTTAAATTTGCCAAAAAATATAAAATGGAGACATGCAAAATATAGAAAATATAAAAATTAAAAGTAAAAATACTGAAATGATATCTTGAAATTTTATGCATACAATTTTATGTACAAAATGTATACACCCATATGCCTTAAAAATACAAATAGCATTCAAATAAAAATGAAAATTAAAAAGAAATAAAAAAGACAAAAAAAGAAGAGAAGGAGGGAGGCTTCGGTCGGCCCACTGGCCCACGGCCTTCGCCCTCCTCTCATTCTCCCTTCTCCTTTGCTCGCTCTCTCTCGCGCGTGCGCCCGCAGACTCCCCTTCCCTTTCCTCGGATTCCCGCAACTGCGGCCCCTACCTTCGCACCTCCCTTTGGACCGACAGTCGACAGCACACCTCCTTAGCCCCATGCCACCACCTACCACCATGGTATGCCACCTCCCTCGTCCCCCTTCGAGTGCGACCAGACGGGTGTGCCCATGCCACCGCGTCAGCTCGACCATCCCCACGTCGCCGTGATGCCCTCGCCTGTGTTCTTGCCATCCCCTGCACCCTCTCTTATCACCATTCCATTCGCCAAGTGAGACCAAGATCGATCACGCTGTAGCCTCACCGCCATGGCCGCCTCACCCACCTCCGTGTGGACAGCCCGCTTTGCCAGCTATAAAAGCCAACTGTGGCCTTCAACTGACTCCCCACACCTCCCTCTCCCTCCCACCGAATGCAATTGAGCTCCCATGCCCCGTAGCTCACCGGCGACCTTTTCTCCCTCAACTTCGGCCGACAGGCTCCCTGCCGATTGGAGCCACTTCAAGACAATTCTGCCTGCTAGAAGCCTCCACGGAGCTCGACGAAGCCATCCCAACCATTGGCCTGAGCTCACGCTGCTCGAGCCACCCCCTCGCCGTGAGCTCTCCTTGGACCACCACCATCTCTCGTCAACCAGCCACCACGGCCCTCCCCGAGTTCCGTTGACCCCCATGGTAGCCTCGTGTCACCTCTCTGATGCTCCAGTAGCGGTTAATTGAGCTCTTGTGCTATAGATCGCCGTGTTCACCTCCGCCCTGTTCCGCCGCCTCCCGAGCTTGCCGTCGACTATGGCTCTAGCCAAATTGGCCGACGAAACCTTGCACCAAGGTGGGCACAAGCTCAAGGAACCCGTTTTGCTAATGTTAACCTCCGGTCACCGCCTCCTCCGCCAGCGGCGAGCCTCGCCATCGTCGGGAGGAAGGGGATGACACTCTTCATCCACACCATATGATTAGCCAAGGATTAATTAAGTTAATGATGATCGTTAATGTTAAATACTCACTGGCACATGGGCCCCATTTTAATTAAACCGTTATTAGGTCCCACCTGTCAGCGTCATATAAAATATTAATCCCCGTGGCCCCACCTGTTAGTGAAACTGAGAAAACAAATAACCCCACTATAGGCCCCACGTGTCAGTGTCTGGAGAATTAAGAAATTAATAAACCTAGTGGGTCCCATTTGTCAGAGAGAGAAAAAGAAAAATAGTAAAACCAATGGGCCCCACCTGTCAGCCACACACACATTCTCTCTCCTTGGATTAATTATTGATTTCTAATTTATTTTTAATTAAATAAGGCTGAAAACTTCAAATAATCATAACTAATTTATTTTAACTCCAAATAAAGTGAAAGAAATTTCTAAATTTGTATAAATTCATACTCTATCCAATGGAACCAAAATCATGAATTTTTAAGCTTGTTTGAATTTTTGATGAGAATATGTTTGGTTGTATTGATTCTTTTTATTTTTTGTTCGACGAAAAATTAGCGTACGAAGCTCAAGAAGAGGAGTCCGTGGTAGAAGCAAGCCAGCACCAGCAGGACCAAGGCAACTGTGACCTAGGTGAGTCAATACTTTGATCATTTTGAACTTTCCATTTTAGCAAATTATTTATATTTAAATAAGTAAATTACATGCTGTTATTTTATGGGAAATGCTAAGTATGTTTTAGAACTTTAGCTATATGCCATTAATTAAGTGCCAATATTATATATTCCCAAAGCACATTGAACAGTGAACCTTGCTTTTAGGGATGGCAATCGGGCGTGGCAAGTACGGGTAGTACTCGCCCATACCCATACCCGCGACCTTGATTTACGCCCACGGGTATACCCGTGAAGGACAACGGGCGAAGAATGTCGCTCATACCCGTCGCCTGCGGGTACCCGTCGCCCGTGGGTATACCCGTTTACCCGCGAACTGAGAGTTACCATGTACTTTAATATGAAATCTTCCAACACTAAAGTATTGCAACATATTAGAGTATTGCAATTTTATTTGTAACATATTATCTTTCTACACCAAAGTATTGTAACATGTTATCTTTCTACACCAAAGTATTGTAACATATTATTTTTCTACACCAAAATATTAAATATTTATAACATATTCATAGATCGTGGACTCGCGGGTAAACGGGCGAGACGGGTACGGGTGGAGCTTACCTATACCCGTACCCGTTTACCTGATGGGCGAAAAGTTTCCCTCATTTTCATATCTATGGGTAAAGAATACATCCTATACCCAACTCTATTAGGGTATTTACCCGTGGGTACGCAGGTAAATGGGTACAATTGCCTTCCCTACTCGCTATCCTTAGGAAAAGTATAAATGTATTCTTTCAAAAATAAGTTTCGCATATATTTACAGCTTAGCACTGCTTAGATGCCTGGGGGTGATAAAATACCCCAACCCTCACATACAATTACAAAGAACAAATTTGAGAAGATGTAGATGAAAAATGGTCATATATTTTATAATTACCATTATTTTATGCTCCCAAACTCCTCAACTTGCTTACCCATCTGGGTGGATGGTTCGGGGGTGTGGTGCGGTAAATGCATAAAAGTGTGAAATATGGTAGAACCGCCCAGATAACCCTTAGGACCGAATTTGGTCAGGATATCCTGTTGTAAAATAGTACAGCCACAAGTCTGCAAAGTGCAACTTGCCTGAGTAAATCTATCGAATCTCGGACTCATCTCACAGGTAGGGGAAAGGAGTATGGTAATGCAAGGGCCTGTTGTGGCTAAAGGGACACCGAGAGGAGGGTGAAATTTTCCTGTCATACTAGCGCTATGGGGAGTGGAGCTTGGAGGCGCTAGTATTAGTGGTTAACATCCCGCGCAACGTATGGGACCCACTACAAGTGGGAGTAGCCCATAGGGTGAGATGAAAACAAGAGGCCAGATGGTTTGAAAGGTTACTGTGATGATCTACTCAACTGCGTGACTAAGGAATTATGTGGAGCAGCGAGCAGATTGTCTCTTGTGGTGAAAGTGTACACACTCTGCAAACTCAAAACTATTCGAATAGCCGTGCCCATGATCAAGGGTGGACATGGAAACCTAACTCAGATATAGTTCTATTTCAAAAATAACTTTTGTGGGAGGGAATTGAAAAAGAAAAATAGAGGACGATGGACAGTTCTGGTTTTATGTTGCCTTGAGTGTCGTCCTAGTGATAATGTAAGCCACTATAACGCTGAAAAGTTAGCATGCGGTACAGGTGTCATGTAAAGGTGAATGAAATCTGTGCCATTATTAATATCACATACTTCTTTTACAAACACTATGACTTTGGTCCAAACTGCTAAGTCTTAGGGACTTTATATTATCATATTACTTTTAAACACGATTTTCCAGCAAATAAAACAACCTAAGCCCTTCCTTGACTAGCCATGCATGTTTAATTATTTGCATACTGTGTATTTTCTTGTGGAGCACGGTGGATTGTGTGCTTACCCTCGCATCATCATATCCAGAAGCAGGATGCTATGACCACTATGTCTACAACGACGCACCAGCCCTGACGCATGGAGCTGATGACAATTAGGGTGAATTTTCAAATGTCAAGTCCTAAGCAAGTTGTCGAGACTCGAATATCAAAATCCGGACTCTCTATGTATACCGCACTAGTCCAGGATCACGCTTGTGTACACAGTTTCACATAGATGAGATATCAACCATATACACGCTAAAATAAAGGAAAAACTTAAATATTAATAATTATCAAAATACAACCTTATGGCCAAGCTTACAATCTCACTAGCCCGTAGGGCTCAAAATCTAGCAGCGAAAAATAAATTAAGCGTAGAAGCTATTCGACATGTCCACAGGAAATCGACTGGGGAGCGAAATCCTAATCCGTGAAGTCGCTGAAGTATTCTCCCTTTGGTACCTCCTGTTGGTATAGCTCCCCCTCCTCAACTGTGTAACAGTGGGCATAAAGTCGTGAGTACATTGGTACTCAGCAATTCATTTGTAACAAATGAATGCAACATAATATACAAGGCTTACCAATGGATGGCTGAAAACTTAATTTGTAGAAAGCAATATTTAAAGTGAATACGATAAATAGATTGAAAGCGTACTTTAAGGAAAATTGATAATAAGTAAATAATCAACATAATTGAATAAACCACTTGTGAACCTTCCATCCACAAGCTAAACCAATAGTGAGCTAACCATTCACTTTCCAATAATAATCAACCAGTTTTTATGAAAACCCTATCCCTCATGTAAAATCAACGAGCATTGTCCGTAACCGGGGACATAGCTATTCGAATAGTTTTACACTCTGTAGAGATTGTACAACTGTACCCATATGATGTGATGCTTTCTCCAATTATTTCATGTCAAAATGTGCCAAACCATCCTAGGTAGCTACCTTTCAAGAGGTTTTGGATTTCGTTCACCGAGCACAAAGATATCAAGTTTTTCCATTTTCCCACTGAGTCATTCAAACATCGATTGTGTCGTTTTCGGTGAATTTCTGGCAAAACCAACAATTTTTCTAGCTTCACCATACCACGTTTTCGATTGTGTTCACCCTACTTCTCTGTGTTCCATGCCCGGGTATTATTCCTCTGTCCTACCTATGTCGTTGTCGCCGCCCACACCGTCACTGAGCTCCGTTTTCCCTGACACCACCTCCTAGGTGTTCCTCAACACCCCAGCGACCCATTTTGCTATTTGGCCGATTCACTTGAGCTTTTCCTCACCGGTGCCATGCCAAAATAGTAGCACTAATACTCTTTGTTAATTTTCAGCCGAAGGAATATCATTTGGAATATTCCCTCGTTTTTCTTTTTCAGTAGTTTCTCGCCTAGCAAACTTCAAATGACTCGTTCTCCTCCGTCTTAACTCCAATTGAGCTGATTTTTTGATTTCATCTAAAATTGAGTTCTATATTTTGATTCCAATTTTGTAATTTTTGGATTTTATTTAAATTTATTTTTGGATTTTTTTGCGTGACACACAACATCTTTGAAGGAGCTAGAGCAAGATTTGAAGATCAAAAATTTATAACTAAGACAGATCAAGGTAAGTCATGTCCTTTGATCATGTTGAACCTAGTTTTTAATCTATTATTTAATTCTTTTGTTTTAAATTATCACACCTCACTATTTATTTACAAACACTTGTACTTGGTAGTTACCATCTCAATTGATTAATCTCTCTTTGATATTTTGAATACCATGATGACATTGTCGCCATAGGTTAGGAAATTATTTAGTGATACCATACTAAATGTCACATAGGTGGTATGATTAATCTACTTGCCATGCTTGTAGTCGATGGGTTCGTCATCACATATGATCAATTAATTAATTTGACTTGATGAGATATTGAATCATGGTTGGAGCCACAGAGAATCGTGGTTGGAGCCACAGTTATAAAATTTGTGTGCTTTGACATTGGTGTGTTATTGGTGATAGTTATACAAAATTGATTTTCACTTGGGCAAGTGATTGTGCAGTAAAAGAAAAGGTGTGGATTCACTTCGAGGGATGTGGAAGTCTCGCCTGAGTAACATTAAGGACTTAACTTTGTGCGCTATTGATTTGAGATTTACCGTGCAAACCACATATCTAATATGGGATAGACCTGACTGATTAATTTAGGATATTTCAATTTCAATCTCGCCATTGTGATGAACATAGTTGCTGTTTTCCATAAGATGCAAGCGGGGTGTGATGCGAAACCCTAGCGAGTGACATTGAGTTGAGGTTGAACTTTGTAAAGGCCTTGTTGTGATCTTCTTGGTCTGCATGCCGAATGAAGCATGTTATACCGGTGACATTACAAGATAATCACATCGTGTGGGTACAGCTGTGCAACCTCTACAGAGTGTAAAACTATTTGAATAGCTATGTCCTCGGTTATGGACAATGCTTGGTAATTTCACACGAGGGGTTTTGATAAAAACTTGGTTGGGTATTGTTGAAAAGTGAATGGTTAGTTCACTGTTGGTTTAGCTTCTGGATGGGAGGTTCACAAGTGATTTATTCAATTCTATTGATTATTTACTTATTATCAATTTTCTTTAAAGTTCGCTTTCAATCTATTTATCTAATTACTTTAAAATATTACTTTCTGCAAATTAACCTTTCAGCCATCCATTGGTAAGTCTTGCATGTTATATTGCATTCATTTGTTACAAACGACTTGCTGAGTACCAATGTACTCACGGCTTTATACCCACTATTGCTCAGTTGAGGAAGAGGAGCTATACCAGCAGGAGGTACTAGAGGGAGGATGCTTCAGCGACTTCATGGATTAGGCATTCGTTTTCCAGTCGATTGCCTGTGGGCATGTGGAATGGCTTCTGTGCTTATTTTCGTTTTTCGCTGCTGGATTTTAAGCCTTCAGGTTATTAACTGTAAGCTTAGCTATAAGGTTGCACTCTAATAATTATTAATATTTGAGTTTATCTTTTATTTTATCGTACATATGGTCGATATTTCATCTATGTTAAACTATGTACACTAGTGTGATGTTGGACTAGTAGGTATACACCAAGAGTCCAGATTTGTATATTCGGGTCTGACTAGTCAAGGTTACTGCTCTACTTCCACAATCCAATATTGCCTAGTGCTTTTTAAGCCAATCCATTCCCAGAATCATATCCAAAGACTGGATATCCAATGTGATAAGGTCAGTGACAAACTCCACTCCTTGAATGACTATCTTAACTCCCTGATAGCCTAGGTTCATACTCAACTCAGAACCTAGGATTAAATCAAGAGAACAGATCCAAAAACAATAGTTTTCAACCATTGCTTTAAACCAAAACTCCAAAAAAACAAACGAATGCAAAGCTACAGAATCAAACAAAACTGTAACAGGAACTGAGTTGACTAGAAACTTACCAATCACAACTTCTAGCGCTATTTGGGCCTCGTCTACGGTGACATGGTTCACCTGACCTCGCACAACTGACGACGGTGCTCTACTGGCCTAGCCTGATGCTTAGGGTGCTCCACGTCATGCTCCCGAGGTAGGAGTCCAACCTGATGTGGCTCCTATATTGAAGCGGACCAACGTTCGAGCTTGCCTCTGGGGGCACTTGTTGGCATAGTGTCTTGGCTCGTGACACTTGTAGTAAGTGACAGAAGCTGCTAGGTTGGCACTCCTCTGTAGCTAGCTAACTGATCCACTGGAATGCTATCTCGACTAAAACTGGCGTGACGCTAGCGCTTGTGTCCTTAAAACTAGCTGTTGTGGTACTCGAGCAGGCTAATATGTGCCAAAATGAGCCTTCTGGGACTAATGCATCTGAGATTCTTACTGCATCATCCTCCTCTTGCAAGTCTCCTCAAGCTCGCAACGACTCTCCTCAATAAGCATGGCATTATCCACCATATTCTGAAAGCTAGCTTAATCATTGCCCACTACCTGTACCTTCAATCCTGGGTTCAATCCCTTCTTGAACCTCTTTTGATGGGCATTATCCGTGGCTACGTCCTCTGGTGCGTAGCGGGCCATCTGGGTGAACTTGTTGAGATACACACTCACCGACATGTTCCTTTGCTGTAGCTCATAAAATTCCTCCTTCATTTCGATCACTCCATCCAAGATATGGGTATGACAAAATGCTGCGATGAACTCTACCCAAGAGATGTTTCCTGGTCCTCATGAGTGACGCAGTAGTTCTCCCACCACTCTGCGGTGACTCCCGCCAGCTAGTGAGTGGCGTACAGCACCTTCTCTCGATCTGTGCACTGATCTAAGTTCAGTTTCTTCTCAATCGAACGGATCCAATCGTCTGCCTCCAAGGTCTCTGATGGCCGGAAATAGGTGGGTGGTCTCGTCCTCATGAACTCTGCGAACCTGGATTGCTAACGAGCGGCCTGAGGTGCAACTGCCTCCTGTTTCTGTCGATGCATCATGGCATTCATACTCTGCATCATGATGTGCATCATCTGCGCTTGGGCTGCCAAAAACTAACTAAAAGCTGGATCTAATCCCATTGGGGCTGCCTGAGTTGACTGGTTAGTGGCGCTGCCTGAGATAACTCCAATAAAGGTTGATATGATTGCAATATAATGCTTTTAAGTGCAAAATTTACAGCTCACATCACACACAATTGCAAATAAAAACCAATGCTCTACTCGCACTCTCTAACTAATCCAAAGGCTCCCACTCGTATCCTGAAAGGTAGGGCTCACTAGACTCCTTCTATGAGTCACTGTAGACCATTCACGAATTGCGGACTCGTGGTGATTGCTCCTTAGCTACAGCTGGAACGAAGTGCCGAAGGTATTCCTGACGGTTGCTTGCTATGTGTTGTCTCTCCTCCGGGCTTGGCAGCATAGGCGAGGGTAGATGCACTAGTAGCTGCGGTTAAGGTTCCTCCATGGCTGGCTCTACTACGCTAGGGGTAGCTACATATTGCTCCTTGAACCTCCGAATGAGCTTGGGCATGCTGATCTTATATAACTTACAAAGACGTCGGATGGCTTTGTGTGCGGCTCCTTGCGCGGACCACTCTCCACAAGCACCGGTACTCTTGAAGCTATGGTGTAGAACTTGGTTTTCCATCTTTGTGGTGAAGTACAACCTGGTGACGCATCTAATACATTGGCCTTTTGCCTTCTCATCCTTGGTGAAGTAAACTGGCGATCTCTTTAATCTAAGGCACCGCAACAAAACTCGGAGAAGTCCTCGCCATCCTCCAGACTGGCTGTAAGAAGCTTGAGATATCTAAGATCACATAAGGGAGAGAAGATCAGTTTAAGGATTTAAGAAAAACAAATTTTTGGAATAAGTCGAAGAGTGAGAACCTTAAGGAAGAGGTAAGAGAATAGAGATATTACTAATTATCCAATTTAGTTGATTTGATTTAGAAAATAAGTTTTAAAATTGGGCTAAGACGACCACTCCAACTAGGGTTTCCTCCTACAGTCGATATGGCTCTGATACCACCTCTGTCGAGACCCGAATATGCAAATCCGGACTCTCTCTGTATAATGTACTAGTCGAGAATAACGCTAGTGCACACATTATAACATAGATGAAATATCGACCATACACATGATAAAATAAAGGAAAAGCTCAAATATTAATAATTATTAAAGTACGACCTTATGGTCAAGCTTACAACTTACTAGTCTGAAAGGCTTAAAATCTAGCAGCAGAAAACAGAAATAAGCTTAGAAGCCATTCGATATGCCCATAGATAATTGACTGGGAGGCGAAGGCCTAATCCGTGAAGTCGATGAAGTATCCTCCTTTTGATACCTCCTGTTGGTATAGCTCCTCTTCCTCAACTGAGCAACAGTGGGTATAAAGCCGTGAGTACATTGGTACTCAGCAAGTCATTTGTAACAAATGAATGCAATATAATATACAAGGCTTACCAATAGATGACCGAAAGGTTATTTTGTAGAAAGCAATATTTAAAGTGAATACGATAAATAGATTGAAAGCATACTTTAAGGAAAATTGATAATAAGTAAATAATCAATAGAATTGAATAAATCACTTGTGAACTCCCATTCACAAACTAAACTAGCAGTGAACTAACCATTCACTTTCCAACGATAACTAACCGGTTTTTATGAACAGTCTAGACCTCGTGTGAAATCACCGAGCATTGTCCATAACCGGGGACACGGTTATTCGAATAGTTTTGCACTCTGCAGAGGTTGCATAACTATACCCACATGATGTGATTAGCCTCGTGTTAAGGAAATCATAACAAGGCCTTTACACTGTTCAACGTCAACCCAATCCTGTCCGCTAGGGTTTCGCATCACACCCCCCTTGTGCCTCATGAAAATCAGCAACTATGTTCATCATAATGTCAAGATTGAAATTGAAATATCCCAAATTAATCAGCCAGGTCTATCCCATACTAGACATATGGTTTGCACAGTAAAACTAAGATCAATGGTGCGCAAAGTTAAGCCCTTAATATTACTCAGGCGAGACTTCCACATTTCTTGAAGTGAATCCACACTTCCCCTTTACTACACGATCGCTCGCTCAAGTAAAAACCAATTTTGTATAACCAACACCAATGATACACCAATGTCATGGCACACAAATTTTATATCCGTGGCTCCAACCACGATTCATTATGGCTCCAACCACTATTTAATATCTTATTAAATCAAATTAATTAATTGATCATATGTGATGACGAACCCATCAAAATATAAGCATGGCTAAGAATTTTAACCGTATCATCCATGTGATAACTAGTATGGTATCACTAAATAATTTCTAACCTATGGTGACAATGGCATCATGGTATTCAAAGTATCAAGGAGGGATTAATCAATTAGGACGGTAACTACCAAGTACAAGGATTTATAATAAAATAGCGATGTAAGATAATTTAAAACAAAATTGTTGTAGGGGTGGCTCCACCTAAACCCAGCTAGCCTGTTAGAAGATTGTAAACCGAAGGTAGACATGTACATTGACATAGTTGCCCTTGGGAATGACACTCATGTAAGGGTACGATTGTAAAGACACTCACTACGAGGATGTATATATGTACGTGATGCAAGCTCTGGGAAGACCCAAGAGACAGCATTGCTCACCTAACTCTCCACTACCATACACTCTTCTCTCTGTTTGGTCTGTAGCCACAACAGTTGGCGCCGTCCGTGGGGACGACAAGAGCAAGCCTCAAGATCTCAAGAAGGATGGTACCGAAGAAAGCTTCACCATCGGTGGCGAAGAAGAAGGAGGGGGTCGTGGCGAGGCCCCGCGTCAACACCAGGGCTTCGGTATCGGTAGTCGCGGGTGAGGACGACGACACTCACTGCGCGACGATCAACCCCGCCACTGCCGATGTGGCCATTGACCCCGCCACTGCAGAGGTGATGGTCGACACCGCCGCCACCGACGTGACGATCGACCCCATCCTACGCGCGATGCCCCACCCAGCCGCTGGTGCGACAGTCAACCCCGACGGTACCGGCAGGTGTCGGGACCCGGAACAACAACTCCGAGCCCCTCTGTGTAAATCGCACTATCCCAGGAAAAGCTAGTGCACACAGGTTTAACAGCAATGTATATCATGCAAAAATAACCACGAGATATTATTAAACGAAAATACGGCTTTAAGGCCAAGTCTTACAATAAGGCACCAGGCCAACAAAATAAACAAAAACAGCGGAAAGAAAGTAAAGGTGGCAGCACAGCCCATCCAGCCTCCCACAGGCGAACGACTGTAAGACGCATCCTACTCGCTGAAGTAGTCCTCACCGTCGTAGTCACCCTCGAAGTCTGGCAACAGATTTAGCAAGGTGAGTACAGAAGTACTCCCAAGGTAAGCAAGTAAATGCTTACGCAAGTTACACCAGGAAATATAACAGAGTTGATGCATGCATAAGGGATTTCAAAGGAAGCTTAATAGGGTAATGTGCGGAAAGCAATACTTGAATTTAAATACAATAACGTAAGTACGAAAAGCTGAATTTAAATACAGTATATGAAACATTGTTTTTAACAAGTAATATCGTTAGTGTAGGCTCCAACCCACACTAACCTATCCACGGGAATCCACCCGGACCATTACCAAATGCAACGTTTGTTTACCAAAACCAAGTTTTATGAAAATTCAAGTCTAATCTGTGAAGACTCTACTCAGCATGTCCATGACCGTGGACACGGCTATCCAGATAGTTTGTTACTCTGCAGAGGTGTACAACTTTACCCACAAGACATTCCCTCTCACTTGAGCCACGCGATCAACACACTGCCTTAGGTGTGCGGCGGAGAGTTCATGACAAGGCTGTTCCAATGATTCATAGCCAACATAATCACGCCGCCACTAAGGTTTCACCACAACTCGAATCCACGAGTTGGAGCCCCCTCTGGTGCCATGTGAGACTTCCCACGGCCTACGCCGCGCTCACATTCAGCCTATAGCGAGACTATAGTTGGAACTTCACAAATTACTTAGCCAGGTCCGTCCCATACCGGACTTGTGGTAGTACGAAGTGACTTCGTAAAATAATTCACAGAAACGGTCCTTAAGTTGATTTAGGCTCAACCACATACCCCGTGCGATAATCAACCAGTGTCACCAAACACGAGGCATACTGGCACCCACCACCTAACCATTAGCCTAAGTCCAAAACATGTTTTCTATTTTCATTTTTAAATAATTTCCGTAAAACCACCCTTGACTCACCGAAGTCAAGATATCGATTTTCAAAGTCCGTCATTTCATGTGAAAGATCGATCCCACCTAAAATTATACTAAGCCAGGCTAAGCATTGCTACAAAAATTTCTAGCTAATACTATAGTACTAACTAGTTTTCAGCTAGGGTGACAAGGTATATGGATTCAAGATTCAAATTGGCCATATACAAAGGATCATGGGTATATCTAAAATTCAAATCAAATTTGAATTACATTTGAATAAAGATACGCATGCATATACAGTAAATCAATATAAATAATTTAAAATATTAGGTTCAACATGGTCAAAGGTGTAACTTGCCTTGATCGTAGTCCTGCTGCGATTCGTCGAATTCAAACTCTCCGGAATCGTCAATATCTAACGAGATAATCAAATCAAAGCAAAATCAAGACAAAAATTCAAACGAAATCCAAATAACTTCCAAAAACTATAAAATAAACTGGGAGACAGAATTTTGAATTTTGGATGTGGGTCAACCATTTTTTAAAAAGAAATTGATGCTTTTAAAAGAAGTTGGAATTTTTAATTAAATTTAAACCTTGGAATTACAAAATATATTCAAATCAAATTTAAATAAATTTCAAAATTTCCAAATTATTCCAGAAATGGATAGATCATGATTTTATAAAAATTTAGAAATTTGAATGGGTCAATTTGGAGTTAAAATGCAAAAGTTATAGCCCTCCAAAGTTTGAATTCAAAATAAAAGAAAATGTGTATTTTCTGGATTTATTTTTAAACCGAAAAGGATTTATGACGTCAGCACAAATTATTTTTCTAAAGGAAATTATAGATTATGACGTCAGCCCTAGGATTAATATAATCGGCGCGGTCGACAGTGGGGCCCGGTGTCATGGACCGAGTCCATGGACCCGAGGAAGGTGAGTGGCGGCGCGCGCGCGGGCGGGGTGACGCGGCGTGGCGCCACGGGGCTGCCGCGTGGTCGCCACGTGGCTGCCACGTCACGGCTTTATGCCGACGTGGCGGCACGCGCGAGTGGCGGCGTGCGGGTGGCGGCGCGTGGCGCCGTCGGCGCCACACGGCTGCCACGCCATCGCCAACTTCGGCCGACGGTGGCGTGCTTTGGCGGCGGCGGCGGCGCTCGGGGCGATGGTCGCGGAGCTCCGTGTGGCGGCGCCGCCGAGGGTACCAAATAGCGAGGAGAACGCGGGAGTGCGCCGGTACCTTGCGCGGAGGCCGAGATGACCGGAGGGAAATCGGCGGAGAGGCGGCGGTCGGAGAAGGGTTCACGGCGGCGGGCAGCTCGATGTGCAGCGGCTCGGGAAGTGGTCGCCGAGGATCGCTGGGCACCAAGCAAGGTCGGGAGGCACCGCGAGGAGCGGGAAGCTCGAGGTGGCGGCGATTGCTCGCCGGAGTTCTTGGTGGCCGGCGGGAGAAACAAGCGCGAGGGCTCGAGCTCAATTTCGCGAATGGAGGCACGAGGGTGGCGGTGTGGGCGGAGAACCTCGGGTGCGGGTTTTATAGGTCGGGAGGGGTAACGCGACGCGTACACTCCGTCGGTTTTGAAACGGACGGGGAGGTTGAATGCGCCGCGAATGGGGCGAATCGGGGTTTTATGCCCGCAACGGATCGGGAGGGGTTAATTTAAATCTGCGATGATGTGGGAATGAATTGGCAAGAAACCGAAGCTTTCAAAGCTTGTTTTTCAATCAATGGCGGCGCGCGGCGCGATCGCGCGAGGAAGAAAGGAAAGGGGCGGGGGCGAAGGGCACGGCGAGTGGGGCCCGCACGTCGGAGAGAAGAAAAAGCGGAAAGGGCGGGGCGATGGTCGGATGAGCGGCAGTGGCAAAGGGAGGGGCGGCGGTCGTTGGATCCGGCGAACCGGTAAGTGAGAGGAAGGCCACGATTCAATCCGGCAATGGGGAAACATCCGGGCGCTGGTCTTGGCGAGGATTAAGTGATGCGGGCGGGCGGGATGTCATCCGACAATGGCGAACGGCCCCGATCAAACCACGTGGCGGCGGAGCGGAGAGGAGCGGTGAAGCGGTAAGTTGGTGCGGGCGGCGAGATTAAATCCGGCGTGGGAGTGGGCGGTCCGATCGCGACACGCGCGTCACGCGGAGGAGGAAAGGCGGGAGAGGGTTTAAGTTAGATCGGACGGTGAGGGCAGTCGGCGGCGGAGGGACGCCGATGCTTGACACTGGCGGCGGGAGGGGTTTTTGGGATTTTCTTTCTTTTTTGATTTTCCAGAAATGCTATTAAGCTTTAGAAAACTCAGAAAAATACCAAATAAATTTTGAAAAATCCAGAAAAATTCAGAGAACTATCTGGAGCTATTCTAGACTTAATAAAAATATGTCCCACTCATTTTAACAAGTATAATTTGCAAAGGTACAATTTGATTTTGTAGGGAAGGTTTTAATTCCTTCTAAAATCTAGAAAAATTAATATAATCTCATATTTGACTTAAGGAAGCTGTAATACATTTGTTTTAACTTTTAGTAATGCTTTAATTTATTTTTGACTTTTATAAATTAAAGTTTATAATTTTTCTCGAATCAGGACTTTAACATAACTCCAGAAAATCCAATAAACTCCAGATTAAATTTTCAATAAAGGAACAAAATTTTGGGATGTTACAAACCTACCCCCCTTAAAGGAAATCTCGCCCTCGAGATTTGCACTGGCTAGCAAAAGAGATGGGGATGGCTGATTTTTAAATCTTCTTCTCGCTCCCAGGTGCTTTCGTCTTCGGTGTGGTTGCTCCACTGAACTTTGCAGAATCTAATGGTCTTTCTTCTGGTCTGACGCTCGGCTGTCTCGAGAATCTTGATTGGTTGCTCCTGATAGGTGAGGTCATCCTGGAGGTCCAAGGTTTCCAGTGCGGCTTGCTCTGTGGGTACTCGGAGGTACTTCTTTAACTGTGAGACATGAAAGACATTGTGCACCCCTGACATGCTTAGCGGCAAGTCTAACTGATATGCGACTGCACCTCTTCGGTCCAGAATCTTGAAAGGGCCCACATATCGTGGTGCTAGCTTCCCTCTAACTTGAAACCTTTTCACACCTCTGAGTGGGGATACTCTAAGATAGACGTAGTCGCCGACCTCGAAGGTCAGGTCTCGACGACGGTTGTCCGCATAGCTCTTCTGTCGAGACTGGGCTATCTTTAGTCTGTCTCTGATCTTCTTCACTTGATCTTCTGCGTCTTGCAGCAGGTTTGGTCCAGTTTCTTGGGGTTCACCTTGCTGATCCCAAAGCAAGGGGTCTGCACTTTCGACCATACAAGGCTTGAAGGGTGCCATCTGCAGATCGGCTTGGTAGTGTTATTATTGTGAGAATTCCGCATAGGGCAGTGAACGGTCCCAACTGTTCCCGACATCTAGCGTACAAGCCCTTAGCATATCCTCGAGTATCTGATTAACTCTTTCTGTTTGACCGTCTGTCTGGGGATGGTAAGAGGTACTGAAACTGAGCTTACTACCAAATTCTTCATGCAGCCTTTGCCAAAATCGAGAAGTAAACTGACTACCTCGATCTAACACTATCTTCTTGGGTACGCCATACAGGCACACAATTCGAGACATGTCTGACTCACCAACTTGCTTCTGAATAAGTGGTCTTGGTGGTATGAAGTGAGCCACTTTAGTCAATTTGTCTATGATTACCCAAATTGAATCATAACCCGATTGCGTCCTTGGGAGTCCGGTTATGAAATCCATACCGATTTCTTCCCACTTCCACTCTGGAATCGGCAATGGTTGCAAGAGTCCCGCTGGCCTCTGATATTCAGCTTTGACTCGTTGACAGGTGTCGCAGGCTTCAATGAACTCTGCGATTTCCCTTTTCATACTAACCCACCAATATCTTTCCTCGGATCTGGTACATCTTGGTACGACACAGGTGGATTGAGTATGGGGTATCATGAGCTTCTTTGTAATCGGGTTTTGATTTCGATTATTCGGCACACAGATGCGGTTCTCGAACCAAACCGTGCCATGTTCATCTTCGCTGAATCCTGGTGCTTTGCCTCTTCTCATATTCTTCTTGATTTCTTGAATATCCTCGTCCACAATCTGAGCTTCCTTAATTTGATCGGGCAAGCGGTCGCACTTCGAAAGGTGGTGAGGGTGCTTGGTCCCGTTGGGTTTAGACTTAGGCAGGCGACTCCCTCCCAAGTCGGTCCGGTCTTCTTCCGATATCACCATGTTTGCATAAGACTTCCTGCTTAAGGCATCGGCTACCACATTCGCTTTTCCGGGGTGGTAATGTATACCGATGTCGTAGTCCTTTATCAACTCCAACCATCTTCGCTGCCTCAGGTTGAGTTCTGCTTGGGTGAAGATATACTTCAAACTCTTATGGTCCGTGTATACTTCACAACGGTTACCAATAAGATAGTGGCGCCAGATTTTTAAGGCGTGCACTACTGCGGCTAACTCCAAGTCATGAGTAGGATAATTGCACTCATGAGGCTTGAGTTGACGCGATGCATAAACTACCACTTTGCCTTCTTGCATCGAACCACGCCTAAGCCTAGGCGAGAGGCGTCACAGAAAACCTCGAAGCCTTTATGCACGTCCGGCAAGACAAGCACGGGTGCTGAGACTAGTCTCTTCTTAAGGGTTTGGAAACTCTGCTCACAAGCCTTCGTCCATTCGAACTTCTTTTCCTTTTTCAGCAATTGGGTCATTGGTTTGGTGTCTCGGAGAATCTGCTATGAACCGACGGTAATAACCCGCAAGTCCAAGAAAGCTCGACTTACATTACGGACTTTGGTGGCTTCCACTCCATTCTGCTTCTACCTTGGAAGGATCTACTGATTTCCTTGGTACATTACGATATATCAGGAAGGCAACCTCTTTTAGCCGAATTCACACTTATCGAATTTGGCGAAAAGTCGATGCTCTCTAAGCTTTTCGAGTGATCTGAGGTCTTTGCTCGTGCTCTTCTTCATTCTTGGAGTAGATGAGGATGTCGTCGATGAAGATTACTACGAACTTGTCCAAGTATTTCATGAACACACTTGTTCATCATGCTCATGAAGTAAGGTCGGTGCATTGGTCACCCAAATGACATGACCGTGAACTCATAATGTCCATATCCGGTGGAGAAGGCGGTCTTGGGAATGTCTTCTTCACGAATCTTCACCGATGGTATCACGATCGCAGATCAATCTTGGAGAAGATACTGGCTCCTTTCAAGCGATCGAGCAGTCATCGATCACGGGAGGGGGTATTTATTCTTGATGGTGACGTCATTGAGTGCTCTGTAGTCCACACATAGCCTCAGACTCTCATCCTTCTTCTTGACGAACAGGACGGGTGCTCCCAAGGCGCACTTAACCGGGTCGGATGTACCCTTTGTCTTCTAACTCCTTGAGTTGATTCTTCAATTCGCTAACTCGTTAGCGGGCATCCGATATGGTCTCTTGGAAATCGGGGCGGTGCCTGGGACTAGGTCAATCACAAATTCGATCTCCCTATCCGGTGGCATCCCTGGCAGTTCCTCGGGAAAAACGTCTGGGTATTCCCGTACGATTGGCACTTCCTCCAAGACTTGGAGGTGGAAGAGGGCACATTCTTCTGCCTTCGGAATCCGGGGAGAGAAGATTACTTCCACGCCTTGGTCATTGGTGAGGGTGATGGATCTGGTAGCACAATCGATCCGACCTCGATTCTTGGCTAACGAGTTCATCCCGAGAATGACATCTAATCCTTGCGATTCCAAAACCAAAAGATCGGCGAGGAATCGGGTCCCATCTATGAGCAATTCCACTTTGGGGCACAAGGACCCTGCTCTCATTTCTGCTCCAGGGGAGTGAACTATCATAGGGTTGCTAAGGGTTACCCTACCTAACCCATGCTTATCCGTAAAAGTTTTTGACACAAAGGAATGCGATGCTCCGGAATCGAAAAGAAGCGATCTTTGATCTGAATTGACAAGGAACATACCCGGCCACGACATCCGTGCGGCTGGGCCTCTTCCGCTGCCACGTGGTTCACTCGCCCCTGATGAAGGTCTGCGGCCTGCGCTGCCCCGGTTACGACTTCGAGGCTCCACGAAGTTCTTGCCGCTTGAATCTTCTTAGGGCATGCCTTGGCAAAGTGCCACAGTTCCTTGTAGTAATGTGAGTCAATCCGTCGACGGCGGATCGCTCTTACGTGTCACGCCACGGTTCTTTGAGTGCGGTTGCTTGGGAACTCTGGCGGTTGGCCCGAAAGCGGCGGTGGTTGAGGACTTGAACTCTTTGGATGGTTCTTGAGATTCTTTGCCACAAGTGCGAACTTGTTTGAGTGAGGAGAATCTGCGATTCTTGAAAGAACTTCCAGAGTTGTTCCTCTGGTCCGCCATCCTTTTCTTCCGGGTCTCCATTTCCATGTGTTTGCCCTCCTGGCGGATGGCCTTACTGACTAGCTGGTGGAAGTCAGTATAGTCACCGATATCGCTTGTCTTGATATGTTATCATTCGAGCCCTCCATGAACCTTTCTTGCTTGGCTTCGCCGGAAGCCACATCCTCTGGCGCATAGCGGGCTAGTTGGTTAAACTTCTGTACGTACTCATTGACAGTACGACTTCCTTGGCGCAGAGATCTGAACTCCTTCTTCTTCAATGCCATGGTGCCGGTGGGGATATGAGCTTTGCGAAAGCTTTGCTCGAACTCGATCCACGTCACCGTCTGCGGGTTGGCGTGCGAAGCGGTGAAAGTGTCCCACCATTGAGATGCGGGCCCATTCAGCTGATGGGAGGCGAACAGGACTCGCTCCCGATCAGTGCACTGCAGAATGTCCAGCTTCTTGCCAATCGACCTGAGCCAGTCGTCGGCGTCCATCGGTTCAACAATGCCCGGCGAAGGTGGGTGGCTTGATCCCCGGGAACTCGAGAGACGATTGGGAGGTACTTGGGCAGGTTGATGATGAGCCTGAGGGTTGTTGATCGTCTGGGCTAATAGCTGGATCAACTGGTTTTGATTGGCCATCAATTGTGCCCAATCCGGTCCTGCCGCTGGCGGGGGTGGTGGAATCAGAGCTGACTGGCTTCCTTGTGCTCCGGGGTTGGCGTTGTCCATGTTGGAGTTTCTTCTTGTGTTCACCATCTATTGAGATTTTCAGATTTAGAGAGAGAACTAAAGAAAAGGTTCTAGTAACAATCCCACCAAAACAACACACAAGAGCAAGGAAAACACGAATAAGAGCCAAACAAAACTTTTTATTTTATTATAATAGTCTCGTGGCTGTTTACAAAGGTCCACAGCTCACGGGTAGCGTTCTAAGACTCGGGGTTGTCTACACACTAGCGCTGCGCTCGAGTCTCCTCGGAAAAGGCCCGGAATCAGTGGAACCTGCATCTTCTGCACGGAGCTCGGCAAGTTCCTCTTCGCGTGCGCGGAGCTTCTGGCATGCGGTGTGCGGCTCGTCGAGGGTGATGCAGTACATGTGATCCATGGACTTGGTGTACTCCACCGATCGTATGAGGCGGGGTTGCTCTCATACTCTGAGGCGAAGTCGCCGGCAGCCACGAGGAGTCTTCATGGGAAGTAGCGGAAGTCGGTCGCGGCAAGTCTCGGCGTAGATGTTCCGCGGTGGCGAATGGCCTCTCGGGCTGCATCACGAACTCCATCGAAGAAGGTGGCTCGAGGTAGGTGCGTCGAACACGTAAATGGCTCCGTGTGCTCCGAAATCCTTGAAGATCTTCACTTCCACCCTCCAGCGTTCCTCGTCTCCATACATGCCAACATATCCCTGGTAGAGTGGGTACGGGCGGAAGTTGAGCTCTTGCATGAGGTTGTACAGATCGTCGGTGAAGAGTCCGGCAAGGGTCCCATGGGAGACGCGGTGGGTTGCTCCATCTAAAATTTGGAAGGGAGAGGAGTTAGTGTCGGTTTTGGTAAAGAGACTTGAGAAAAGGAGAGATAATTTAAAGGGATTTCTTATTAAAATATATCCTTAAAGCTGGTCTCTTGCTAAGGTCACGTCTTAGAGTCATTGTCGCTCTGATACCATTTCTGTCGGGACCCGGAACAACAACTCCGAGCCCCTCTGTGTAAATCGCACTATCCCAGGAAAAGCTAGTGCACACAGGTTTAACAGCAATGTATATCATGCAAAAATAACCACGAGATATTATTAAACGAAAATACGGCTTTAAGGCCAAGTCTTACAATAAGGCACCAGGCCAACAAAATAAACAAAAACAGCGGAAAGAAAGTAAAGGTGGCAGCAACGGCCCATCCGCCCTCCCACAGGCGAACGACTGTAAGACGCATCCTACTCGCTGAAGTAGTCCTCACCGTCGTAGTCACCCTCGAAGTCTGGCAACAGATTTAGCAAGGTGAGTACAGAAGTACTCCCAAGGTAAGCAAGTAAATGCTTACGCAAGTTACACCAGGAAATATAACAGAGTTGATGCATGCATAAGGGATTTCAAAGGAAGCTTAATAGGGTAATGTGCGGAAAGCAATACTTGAATTTAAATACAATAACGTAAGTACGAAAAGCTGAATTTAAATACAGTATATGAAACATTGTTTTTAACAAGTAATATCGTTAGTGTAGGCTCCAACCCACACTAACCTATCCACGGGAATCCACCCGGACCATTACCAAATCCAACGTTTGTTTGCCAAAACCAAGTTTTATGAAAATTCAAGTCTAATCTGTGAAGACTCTACTCAGCATGTCCATGACCGTGGACACGGCTATCCAGATAGTTTGTTACTCTGCAGAGGTGTACAACTTTACCCACAAGACATTCCCTCTCACTTGAGCCACGCGATCAACACCTTGCTTTAGGTGTGCGGCGGAGAGTTCATGACAAGGCTGTTCCAATGATTCATAGCCAACATAATCACGCCGCCACTAAGGTTTCACCACAACTCGAGTCCACGAGTTGGAGCCCCCTCTGGTGCCATGTGAGACTTCCCACAGCCTCGCGCGCTCACATTCACCTATAGCGAGACTATAGTTGGAACTTCACAAATTACTTAGCGTGTCCGTCCCATACCGGACTTGTGGTAGTCTGAAGTGACCGTAAAATAATTCACGAAACGGTCCTTAAGTTGATTTAGGCTCAACCACATACCCCGTGCACGATAATCAACCAGTGTCACCAAACACGAGGCATACCGGCACCCACCACCTAACCATTAGCCTAAGTCCAAAACATGTTTTCTATTTTCATTTTTAAATAATTTCCGTAAAACCACCCTTGACTCACCGAAGTCAAGATATCGATTTTCAAAGTCCGTCATTTCATGTGAAAGATCGATCCCACCTAAAATTATACTAAGCCAGGCTAAGCATTGCTACAAAAATTTCTAGCTAATACTATAGTACTAACTAGTTTTCAGCTAGGGTGACAAGGTATATGGATTCAAGATTCAAATTGGCCATATACAAAGGATCATGGGTATATCTAAAATTCAAATCAAATTTGAATTACATTTGAATAAAGATACGCATGCATATACAGTAAATCAATATAAATAATTTAAAATATTAGGTTCAACATGGTCAAAGGTGTAACTTGCCTTGATCGTAGTCTGCTGCGATTAAATCAATTCAAACTCTCCTAATCGTCAATATCTAACGAGATAATCAAATCAAAGCAAAATCAAGACAAAAATTCAAACGAAATCCAAATAACTTCCAAAAACTATAAAATAAACTGGGAGACAGAATTTTGAATTTTGGATGTGGGTCAACCATTTTTTAAAAAGAAATTGATGCTTTTAAAAGAAGTTGGAATTTTTAATTAAATTTAAACCTTGGAATTACAAAATATATTCAAATCAAATTTAAATAAATTTCAAAATTTCCAAATTATTCCAGAAATGGATAGATCATGATTTTATAAAAATTTAGAAATTTGAATGGGTCAATTTGGAGTTAAAATGCAAAAGTTATAGCCCTCCAAAGTTTGAATTCAAAATAAAAGAAAATGTGTATTTTCTGGATTTATTTTTAAACCGAAAAGGATTTATGACGTCAGCACAAATTATTTTTCTAAAGGAAATTATAGATTATGACGTCAGCCCTAGGATTAATATAATCGGGCAGAGGCTGACAGGTGGGGCCCGGGTGTCATGGACCGAGTCCATGGACCCGAGGAAGGTGAGTGGCGGCGGGCGCGGGAGCGGGTGGCGGCGTGGCGCCACGGGGCTGCCGCGTGGTCGCCGCGTGGCTGCCACGTCACGGCTTTATGCCAACGTGGCGGCGCGCGCGCGAGTGGCGGCGTGCGGGTGGCGGCGGGCGTGGCGCCGTCGCCGCCACTGCTGCCACGCCATCGCCAACTCGGCCGACGGCCGCGTGGCTGGCCGGCGGCGGCGGCGCTCGAGGCGATGGTCGCGGAGCTCCGTGTGGCGCGCGCCGAGGGTACCAAAATGACGAGGAGAACGCGGGAGTGCATCGGTACCTTGTGCGCGGAGGCCGAGATGACCGGAGAGGGAAATCGCGGAGAGGGGCGGTCGGAGAAGGGTTCATGGCGGCGGAGCGCTCCGTGTGCGCAGCGGCTCGGGAAGTGGTCGCCGAGATCGCTGGGCACCAGCAAGGTCGGGAGGCACCGCGAGGAGCGGGAAGCTCGAGGCGCGCGATTGCTCGCCGGAGTTCTTTAGTGGCCGCGGGAGAAACAAGCGCGAGGGCTCCGGCTCAATTTCGCGAGTGGAGGCACGAGGGGTGGCGGTGTGGGCGGAGGAACCTCGGGTGCGGGTTTTATAGGTCGGGAGAGGTAACGGCGCGTACACTCCGCCGGTTTTGAAACGGACGGGGAGGTTGAATGCGCCGGCGAATGGGGCGTAATCGGGGTTTTATGCCTGCAGCGGATCGGGAGGGGTTAATTTAAATCTGCGGTGATGTGGGAATGAATTGGCAAGAAACCGGCTTTCAAAGCTTGGTTTTCAATCAATAAGCGGCGCAGCGGCGGCGATCGCGCGAGGAAGAAAGGAAAGGGGCGGGGACGAAGGGCCTGACAGGTGGGGCCCGCACGTCAGCGAGAGAAGAAAAACGGAAAGGACGGGGGGCGATGGTCGGATGAGCGACAGGTGGCAAAGGGGAGGGGCGGCGGTCGTTGGATCCGGCGAACCGTAAGTGAGAGGAAGGCCACGATTCAATCCGGCAATGGGGAAACATCCGGGCGCTGGGTCTTGGCGAGGATTAAGTGATGCGGGCGGGCGGGATGTCATCCGACAATGGCGAACGGCCCCGATCAAACCACGTGGCGGCAGGAGCGGAGAGGGGAGCGGTGAAGCGGTAAGTTGGTGCGGGCGGCGAGGATTAAATCCGGCGCGGGAGTGGACGGTCCGATGCGTGACACGCGTCGCACGCGAGGAGGAAGCGCGAGAGAGGTTTAAGTTAGATTGGACGGTGAGAAGTCCGTGGCGGAGGGACGCCGATGCTTGACACTGCGGCGGGAGGGTTTTGGGATTTTCTTTCTTTTTGATTTTCGAAAATGTATTAAGCTTTAGAAAACTCGAGAAAAATACCAAATAAATTTTGAAAAATCCAGAAAAATTCAGAGAACTATCTGGAGCTATTCTAGACTTAATAAAAATATGTCCCACTCATTTTAACAAGTATAATTTGCAAAGGTACAATTTGATTTTGTAGGGAAGGTTTTAATTCCTTCTAAAATCTAGAAAAATTAATATAATCTCATATTTGACTTAAGGAAGCTGAAATACATTTGTTTTAACTTTTAGTAATGCTTTAATTTATTTTTGACTTTTATAAATTAAAGTTTATAATTTTTCTCGAATCAGGACTTTAACATAACTCCAGAAAATCCAATAAACTCCAGATTAAATTTTCAATAAAGGAACAAAATTTTGGGATGTTACAGCAGGGTGCTAGGGAGCGGTAGCGCCGGCGCCCGTCAAGGCGCGACCACCGCCCCTACACCCGGTGCGGGAGCACCAAGCGGCCCCGCCGGCGACACGGGCCTCGTCGTCGACGCCGGAGTCCATCGTGTTGACGTGATGAGCAACCCAAGGACACAAGCGGTGGTTACAGCTACCCCGGCAGTGCGACCGGATGCGCCCATTACCTCATCTACGCTGGCAGAGGAGAACACCCTGCTGGCGGCCCTTGGCATGCTCCAGCAAGAGTTAGTGGATCTCTGGGGGGCCGTGCGGAGAATACAAGAGGCTCGAAGTCAGCAGACCCCGCCGGTGGTCGCGCCGGAGCCCACGCCCGAACGGGCGGATAGCCGTGATGTCCCTACATCCAGTCGCGCCTCGCTGCGACGCGTAGACCCGGAGTCACTGCTATCGGCGGGCCTACAGCAGGCGGCATGGCCGGAGGATTTCAAATTCCCCAGCGCCGTCACATCATATAAGGGCGACACTGACCCCCGGGAGTTCGTGCGCGTATACGAGACCGCCATCGAAGCGGCAGACGGAGACGACACCATGAAGGCGAAGGGGCTCCCCCTCACATTGCAGGGAGTGGCGCTCTCTTGGTTCTTCACCATAGAGCCGAACTCTATCTACGCATGGGAGCAGGTCCGCGACCGCCTCTACAACAACTTCCAGGGGAACTACGCCGAGCGTGTCGATGCGGATCAGCTCTTCGTAATCAAGCAAAAGCCATCGGAAGGGCTTTGCGAGTACTTTAAACGCTTCACGAAGGTCCGTTGCCAGGTTAAAGATGTCAACGAGACAACCATCATCAATGCAGCGGTACAGGGTCTTTGCCTGGGGGTTACACCTACCTCGAGCCGTAGTTTACAACACACACCGACATACAAAGACCCCGGGGTTACACCTACCTCGAGCCGTCGGCGCCATCATTGTCACGCCGGGGAGCTTCATCCAGCCATTCGCCGAGGTTCCCCTCGCCGTATATGGTCCGCCGCAGCTCTACCTTCGTCGCGGCCTCCCCGATGTACTCCCAGATCTGTTTGTGAAAAAACCGAACGGCGGGGCGAACAGTGCGCACTGCATCGGACATCACTCCGGCCACAGCCGACATTTCCAATTACGGGTCGCCCAATTCATCCACATGACAGCAGCCCCGGTGCTAGAGAAGCACGCAAACCAGGCATGCAGTCACATAGGAGTAGTGGTTGCTAAAGGACGTCGCGGCGGCGTGAGCAAGATTGGAAGCTTCCCCAATCCACTGAAGTGTCCGCAACAGCTCTTCGAGCCCAAATGAGCGGGGCGGCACCTTGGCGACAAGGTTTTCAAGGGTGCCCTTCAGGGCCAACATAGAATCCCATGCTGCCACTGAGGCGTCGCCCAGAGCCTGGTCCCGCTCCCTCAGAGAAACAGCAAGGCAGCCCTTCTCTTCCTCCAGCAAAGCAACCTGCCGGAGCAGGCCGTCTCGCTCCTCTACTGCCGCTTGCCAAGCCGCCACCACAAGATCCTCGGCATATGAGACAGCCCCCGCGCGTTCCGCTTCTAGGCGTCGAATGCTATCATCCTTAGAGGAATGCGCCGCCTCCGCCGCGCGAAGAGCTTCTTTGGTGACACGCAGTCGGTCCTCTAAGGCTTCCCGCTCGCGGGCATGGGCCGCCTGCAGCGCCCGGCCAAGGGCGACGGTCTACACAATAAAGCGGTCAGTACCCCTCCGAAGGGCCGAGTGCTGATAATGGTCACGCACTTACCCTCACTTTGGCGATCTCTAGCACTCTCCCAAGGAATCCCGACCCACACGTCTGCAGTGCCTGGTGGTCCAGGCTCGCGACCGTGCTATCTGTGACCCCCTGCCACGCCGCCAGCACCTTCGGTCGAGGGACGAAGTCTGCCAGGCTTCGTGCGTCATCCGCGGTGACAGCTTTCGCGGCACCGGAGGTCCCTTCCGAACGGACGTCCTCGCGCTCCGAGAGGCGCTCACGTTCGGTGAAGCATGTTGTTGCAAGGGGACATAGCGGTCAGCCCTACGAACGCCTAGCGGTATCACGCCAAGCAATATAAGCTTACCTTCAGCCCCGCCGGCATCCGCAAGGACATCAGCGTCCCCGACCACCCCGCCAAGCGGGAGGGCCTCTGTGTCGGAGCTTAGCTCTACCAGGCCCCCGCCCCCGGCAGCCGTAGACCTGGAGGGGATCGCGGAATCCCATAGGGTCCCGACCTTGCTCGCTACAACGAACCCCCTCACCGAGCAAAGGGACGATAGCGTGCGGGGCCGCTTTGCCTTCGGGGGGTAAGATGACGACCCGCCTCGATGCGGCGCGGAGGGGGCTCCACCGTTACGCGAACGGTTCCGCCAAAGATCGTCGCGGCGCGGCCCGCCTCAACGCCGGCTGGCAGCGAATAAGCTCCTCCCTGCGCATCGCCCACGCGGCACTCTTCCTCCGTGCCAATGCCCAAGGGCCCTCCTCTGCCCCCTGCATCCGTGCCGACCTCCGAGTCGGCATGCTTCGCCGAGTCGGAGACCGTGCCCACTGGTACTCCCTTCCCCGTGGAATCGCGGAGAGGTGGGCTTGGGGCTGGAACAGTGCGCTCTGGCACTCTAATGCCCAAGGCTTCGCACACACGGTTCAGCCGCCCCAGACCTGCCTCCGCGGTCGCAGCTACGCGCAGCGTGTGTTCCCTGGTCGTATACGGTCCGAGGAACGCGCCCACCGCACGCTCCACGTCTTCCAGGGAAGCACCTGTGAGTGGCAAGGGACACGATGGCACGATATAAAACAACGGGCCCGAGGGACAGCACACGAAAGCTCAGCTCTAGCACAACTTACATGGACCGGAGGGTCTCGACAGCGAAGACACGGATGGGCGGACGTTGTCACGCCGAAGCCTCCCAGGTGTAACACGTCACTTGGCAACAAGTGGTGCCACGCCATACATGACGAACTCCTCGGCGAGGTCGTGCATGTTGAAGCGGGCGGTGATCCCCACAAGCCTCCGCGCTATTCGCTCATCTTCAGCATCTATCGGTGCACCAGGCGTGGTGTTAAACATCGCTGGCCGCCACGAACACTCAAGGCCGCTACCGCTCGCCACGCGGTGGTAGAACCACCACCTCATCCAGTTCGGCCCCCACTCCGCCCGACCCTGCCGAAGCTGGGCAACGTCCCATCTCCCTGATCCTCCGACTCACACCGTGCATCATGGAGGAAGATGAACAGTGACACGGTCAGCCAGCATGCCTCCGTGCGTAACGCCCAACTGTACACGGCAAGACGGGCTATCACATTCGGCGTTATCTGCGCCAGCTCAAGCCCAAAAGTCCGCAGGACATCCCCGACAAGTCGGGCAGCTGGAATGCGCAACCTGGCTTCGAAGTAGGCGACAAACATGATCGCCTCTGACTTCTTGGGATACGGCTCGGTCTCGTCGCCCACGGGCAGTCGCACCTCCTGGCGGTCCGACAGCTTCCCTTCGCGCAGGAGGCCGCGAATCGTCTCTTCTGTCACCAGCGTGGAACCCAGCACACGGGAGCATGGACCCTCTACTCTCTCCACCGCCGCCCACCATTTGTCCACCTGCGTCGAGTCGTGCCCCTCGAGTGTGTACTCCACCTCGAGTGGCGATGACCGCCGGAAGATGGCGCTGTTACCGCCCGGCTGAGCGCGCTCTCCGTCGTGTGCTATTGTCCTCTTAAGAGCTACGCGACAACGAAGGTAGCAAAGAAGACAGGAGATTGGAAGCGTGCGGCCAGAAGCTGGAAGGTGAGGCGAGCAGAATGCAGGTGGTGCACAACAGGGGTATTTAAGACCCCTGCACCCCCACGCCACCGGTAAGAGTAACCGGCGGGAGGCGAACCACTCGCCCCCCCCCACGATCGAAGCTGAATTGGCACAACTGCCCACGTGTGCCAGGCCCAATCAAACGACGGCCGCGTGAAAGGGCCTGACAATGCACGACGCGCCAATACCGCTCCACCACGCGTCTACTCGGGAATCTGCGTGGACCAACTCCAGCTCCGCCTCGGCGGGACGACTTCGGCTCCGCCCTCGACGAGGCCTTCACATCCGCAGGGCAACTCCGGGCTCGCCTTCGGCTCCGTCATTTCGACGCGTACTCACACGCTGGCACGGCACGCCCGAAAGCGCCCCCCACTTCGGTGACTCAGGACAACCCTGGCACCTGCCGCACTCCGTATTTACCACTCTTGGCGCAAGTAACTATTTTCGCATCCTAATTTGTCCAAACATCTTTTCGTGGATGCCAGGTCGCAGGGAGCGCTCGCGGGGCAGGTCAGTCGGCGGGAGTCCACGCCGATTGGCGCAAAGCCAGCGAACGGAAAGGGCCGCGCGATCGCGGTCGTCCGACCACTCGCAGCGCCGCAGGTACCACCACCTCGGGACAGCGCGCACGGCAACAGCAGCCCTCTGGCTTTCCCAAGGTCGGCGCAATTCGCGCCACCATTAAGATGCCACCTACGGGCCGCGGAGCTCCCGGGACACAATGCCTCCACACCAACTCCCTACAGGCGCGGAAGCTCGGTATGCCCCCACACCGTGGAGCTGCAAGATCATGGCGACCCCACTCCGGACGAAGACACCACCTCTACTCCGCAAGGGATGGCCCCAGGCTCAGAGGACACCTCGGCAATAGGCCTGATGCCTCTTCCTCGGTGCGGGGTGTTGTTCAGTCGGCTGGAGCCCAACGGTCCACCCCCTTCGCAAGGGGGCTGCGAATCTTTCTGCCAGCTCAAGAATGTACATTTTTCCATCCACAAGCATGCACAGAGCGCCCTAACTGGCGCTGACCCTGCCGCATGCTTGTGAGCGAAAGAGGCATATTCTTGAGACAAACCGTCTCAGCAATACTTGATCACAACACTACAATCGTATATATAGCTATTTTTTGGGAAGCGCAACCGGCGGGAGTCCAACCGACGCGGTCGACCATGCGCGCCCAACCGTCGAGAGTTGGACCGACGCGGTCTCTCACGCGCACGCGACGTCCCAACTTCCCGCACCTACCTGCTCATCCTACATCGACGAGGTCTTTGCCTCCGTAGGGCAACTACGGCTCCGCCTACGGCCACCCCACGATGAGTTCGTCTCTGCATCGGCACATGATTTCGACATCGACTCCGCCCGTGGCCTCGCGGCCCCGACTTCACGGAGCCGCGATGGGCTACACGCGCCCAACCATCTTCGCCCAATATCACACAAGGTCACAGGCCGCGGGGACGGAGAGGGCCAAAGGGCTCGGCAACATGGCTTCGGCCTGTGAAGCCCTTCGCCATGAGAGGCTCCTGTTGTAGGGGTGGCCCCCACCTAAACCCAGCTAGCCTGTTAGGAGATTGTAAACCGAAGGTAGACATATACATTGACATAGTTGCCCTTGGGAATGACACTCATGTAAGGGTACGATTGTAAAGACACTCACTACGAGGATGTATATATGTACGTGACGTAAGCTTTGGGAAGACCCAAGAGACAGCATTGCTCACGTAACTCTCCACTACCATACACTCTCTCTCTCTGTTTGGTCTGTAGGCACAATAAAAATAAATGAATAAAATAGCGATAACTACCGACTATCTTGCTTGTGTTCCACTGGATGGCGCATCCAGTGCCGAGTCAAAGCAAATTAATTGACAGATCCTACCCATTATAGACTTGTGGTTGTACTATTTTACCTTAGGATCTCACCATAATATTCAGTCCTTAAAGTTACTTGGGCAGTTCTGCCACGAGAGACACTCTCGTGCTCCATCTGCTCCAGCCCCCTTACCATCCACCCAGGTATGAAGCAAGTCTAAAGTTTTTGGATTCCAAAATTTTCTTTCTAGTTCAACATACCAACCATTTCCCTCCAATGGCTGCCCAAAGCATGCTTCAATGTGTTTGCAATGATGTTAATGCAAAATAATGCCCATGTGTATCTAAGCAAGGCTAAACATGGCACTTAGATATGAACTTATCAACTAGTATGTATATCATTAATTCTAGGGTGATAAGAAATTATGTCCAAAGTCAAAGACTGGAATTTACTAGCACAATTATTAATAAGGCATTGGAGTAACATAATTTGCATAATAAAAACAAGCATGCAATTTCATAATTTAAGACAATATACTTTGTATTCAAAAGGGTAGGTGTAATATAATCAAAGTGATGACTTGTCTCACTCAATTTACTATGGATTTGTTCTTACTCAAGGTCTTTGTCTTCATCTTTATTTGGATCTTGATCATGCTCAAATTGTTGCTTCTTTGAGACTTTGAATTCTAATTATGTGAAAATCAATCAAATCAGTAACATCCAAGAAATTTGGCTTTTATTTATTTATTTAAAATCTCTTTTTTATAAAATCTTCAAATTAAGCCTAGAGAGTAAGCTATTAAGTTAATTGTGCATTTGTGGACAAATCAAGCTAAAATTATTTCATTTGGATTCCTTGTCTTTTTTGAATTTTTAGGAATTTTCTATGATTTATTTGTAGGTTTTATCTATTTTCTAGCCTTTATTTGAATTTTGGGCTTTTTCTAAAAATCGAAATGCAAAATAAAATTTTAACTTCTCTAGCCTTCCCTCCTCGGGTAACTTGTGGGTGGCCTAAATCGACCCATGTCGATGCTCGGGCCATCCCGCCCCTTCCCGCCTCGCCCTCCTCCCTGACTGATGCGTGGATGGCTTAGATCAAGCTAAGCCCCGTGCTGGCCTCATCTCATCACCCCTCGCTTTCCCTCTCCTCTCCCTTGCCGACAGGTGGGCCCCACCCATCAGTACCATCTTCCCCATGCCGCGTCCCCTTTCCTTCTTCACTACATCCCCTTTCCTTTTTCGGCCACTGCCCGAATCCTCGTTGGCCGCCTTCCTTTCTCATTCATGCTCTAGATTCGGTGATCGCGCACCGTTCGGGGACAAACCCCTAAGGCTCCGTGCCCCTCCTTCCTTTTTTGCCTCCGCTTTCCTTTCCTCCCCCTCTCGAATCTTCTCTAGCATGAAGTTTGGCGAGCAATTACAGCTACTTGGTTCACCCTGAGCTATAAATAGGGCCTTGAGCACCCTCCTACTCATACCGCCCCAAACCCCCTTCCTCAGTCTTCTTCCTCGAGCACCCACGTGCTCCCTCATGGTGCGCCTCTTCTTCCGAGCTCAGTCCACTGTTGATGATCAATTATGGTCGTTCGGAGCCCCATCACACCCTGTTGTCGGCGCCACCTCCTTCCCTACACCAGCGCCAACCACACCGACCTCCTCATTGTGTGCCTCCGTCGTCGGAGGTCCTACTTCATCAAAAGCTGAGTTGTTGCCGCCGCCCTTGCTCATTGCTGATCACCTTCTGGCCTATTCCAGTAATGCACTTGTGCATCAACGCACTCCCTGTGTTCCCGTGTCTCTGTTGGACTACTTGCCAGCTACCGTCGTGGACCACGTCGTCGGCGACCCTTGGGCCCAAAGTGCCTCTCACAGTTGGCGCCACCACATCAGCACCCAAGCCTATGTGGCAACAATGTGGCGCCACATGGCACTCCACCTCAGCACTCGGCTGCCAGACGGGGGCCACGCCACGAGCCTCGTCAGACTACATGCCCACATGGCGTGTCATCTCATGGCATCGGTCCACATGGCCGCCACGTGGCAACCACGTGGCATGCTGTGTCAGCACCAAGCCACCCACTAGCCACATCAGTGCCACGTTCAGACACGTGGCAGCCACATCAGCAAAATCCGCCACATCACCTACCACGTGTAGGAGTGACGTCAGCATGACGTCATAAATCAGTATTTCCTTTAGAAATTTAATTCGACCAAAAATCAAATTCTTTGCTGACATCATAAATCTGATTTTTTTCTTTAGAAAAATAATTTCATTCCGATGTCATAAATATCTTTTTCCTCAGAAAAATAATTCTATAAAATCTTTTATTCTTTTCCTTTAGTTTTTAAACTTCTAGAGGCTCGTTCTTATTCATCCTAACTACGATTGAGCCTGTTCAAATTTCTAAATTCATCTAAAATTAAGATCTATCTAAATTTGCAATATTTTCAAATTTTTGAGTTTATTTTAATTTTATTTAAATTTAAAGAGTTATTTTCACATGTAGACTACGACGATTTCGGAGAATTTTACGTCGATGATTCGCATCAATCTGCAGAGCAAGGCATGTCATACATCCTTGATCATATTGATTCCAGTTTATAAATAAATTTATATTAATTTTCAATTATATTGCATGCTTAATTTTTATTTCTTATGTTATAAATTTAGTTTTTACTTTAGTTAATACCTAGTTGTTATGACTTCTTTGAATTTACAAATTTTTGTACCATGATACCATAAACCAAAACTCTAATTAGTACACTAGTATGGCTAGAGAATTTCTATAGCAAATGCTTAGATTTGCATAGATATAACTTTAGATTGGGACAACATTTTCAAGTTAAATGATAAGCTTTTAAAATGTATTCTTGACTTCAGTGAGTCAAGAAAGTCTATGAAATATTTTAAAGTAAAATATAAAATTTGGTTTAGAATTAAGCCATGATTAAGGTGGTGGATTCTTACTAGTATACGTTGTAGCTCATTGGCTCAACATGGATTCTAGGCACAAGGGGTACGTGGTTAGAGCCTAAGTCAATTAAGGACCGGTCTGTGAACTACTACTATAAAGTCTAATCGTACTAATACAAGACTAGTATGGGATAGTCTTGACTAACTAATTAGCGGGTCCCACCCTGAGTCTCACTACAGGCTGAATGTGAGTGTGGCGTAAGCCATGGCAAGTCTCACAAGGCACAAGAGGGGACCCTAATCTGGTGGATTCCTTATTAGAGTGAAACCTTAGTGGAGGTGTGTCTAGGTTGAAGGCTTAGCTTTGTAAAGACCTTATTATAGTTACTTAGTCACAGGCCTAAGGAAGCGTGTAATGGCTGACACAATAAGTTAATCATATCTTGTGGGTAAAGTTGTACAACCTCTGCTGAGTGTATAAATTATTCTGGATAGCTGTGCCCACGGTCATGGTAAGCTGAGTAAAGTTTTTTATAGATTATACTTTGTTTTTCATAAAATGGATTTAGTTGGAATGTGGTATCTTTTGGAGAAAGATGGTTCGGGTAGGATACTCGTGGATAGGTTAATGCTAGGTCGGTTACAGCACTAACGGTATTACATTGTTAAAATTACATTCTTTACTTATAGTATTACATTCAGTAGTTTTAATCTATTTGTTGTATTTCATTAAATGTTGTTTTGTGCTCAAATTACCCTATAAACCTTCCTTTGTTGCCTTTATTATTATATTGCATTTTCATGTGTGGCTAGCAGAGAGGAGGACGACTTCAACTATAGTGAGGACCAGGGTGAGTAGGCCACGTCTTACTATTGTCTGCCTGTGGGTAGACTTAGGCTTCATTTTTATCAGTTCACTTCCACAGTTTTTTCCTTTATTATTGTTGATAATGAGCATTTATGTAAAGTTTGGTTATAAGACTGTACTCTTTTATTTAATAAAGTTTGTCATTTGTGCTTGATATTTATCCCTATTACCACTATGTGCGCTACCTGATCCTAGACTAGTGTGATTTACACAGAGGATCCAGAGTCATTACTCCAGGGTTCGACAGAGATGGTATCAGAGCCGCGATGACTCTAAGGCGTGTCTGTAGGTAGAATAAAACTAGCTCACCCTAAAGACTTAGTTTATAAGATATATATTTTCAAAAGTTCTCATAAAACACTTGACACTTTCTTGCTCTTCCTTAACTATTCTTCTTCATTAAAAGTTGTTTTCTAACTCTTTTCTCCTCAAAACTTGTAGATGGCTGAGACCCCTACAAGTCACCCATGGTATCCGCGCCGGTCACCTAGGCGAGTGCCTTTGGAGTGTACTGTAAGAGATAAGTTACAAAACACGCCGCCTCGTCTATCGAGGGTATCACCAAACCATTGAACAATAGGAGTACTGGCGTGTAGAGGTGCTGATGTATTTCAACGTCGGAGACAAGGCAGCCTTCCACATCTTCGATGCTCCCAGAGACGCGACACCTTCTTCACTGGTATCCAGGATGCCGCTCGGGAGGCCATCTGCAAGCTGAGGGAGACCTAAATGGTAGAGCCTAGGGACACCGACTTTTGGTACTTCCCAGCAAGTACCCCATGAGCTCCAGCAGCATCTTCGCATCCACGGTGGTAGAAGATAACCCCCAACTCATCTGTAGTTGGAGTTCACCCAGGCCCTGGACTACATGTACCAGGCAACCTTGGATGAGCTAAGCTTCACCGCCTACAAGTTTCATCGGGCGAAAGAAGAGCTTACTACACTCCGGGCTGCCGACGACCGCTCCTCAGTCATTGGAGCCAACTATGAGCCATAACCTAAGAGACGTCGCATCGGTTACAAGAAGAAGTACCTAACCCAGTTTAAACCAGCCTCATAGAGTACTTTAGATATTGGACTCTTAGAATAAATAAATGTTATTTGTGAGCTATTATTCTCTTATCAACATCCTTAAGCCTATTTAAGATATCAATATTAATAAAAGTTGTCTTTTGCCAAGTTGTTCTTTTGTTTGGAAGTTTTTCTTGTGTTTGTTTTTGGGATGGGCATACAAACACCTCTTACCCTCTTCCGATCTTCCTCTAATCCTTGGGAAGCAACAAGCAGATGGTGAACACCAAGAGCAACAATAATGGCACCAATGGCAACACCAATAATCATGAGAACCCTCAACCATCACCAGTGAATGGACCTGACTAGGCCCAGATGATGGCCAACTAAAATCAACTTATTCAGTTATTGGTTCAGACTATCAACAATCCTGCTCATAATGCTCCACCACCACTAGCTCAAACACCACAGTCTTGCCTCTCTGAATTCTTAAGAATGCGTCCACCAACCTTCAGTAGCAACTCTGACCCAATGGATGCAAATGATTGACTTCGAGCCATCGAAAAAAGTTAGATATTATTTAGTGCAACAACAGGGTGCAAGTCCTTTTTACCTCCCACTAGATAAGTGGTCCTACTTCTGAGTGGTGGAATAGTTCACCACCTCTATGACAATGCACAGACTATCTCATGGAATGAGTTTGCATGCAACTTCCGCAAGGCTCACTTCCCTGCCAACAACGTTACTCTCAAGAAGGAGTTAAGGGCTCTACGCTAGGGAGGGTGTACCGTGAATGAGTATCTACAGAAGTTCAATCAGTTGGCACGGTATACTCCCAAGGATGTGGCCACCAACGAGGCAAAGCAAGAGAGGTTCTTGGAGGGCCTCAGTAACAACATCATGGTGCAGTTGATCTCCAACAACTACATCAACTTCCACCAGCTCGTTAGCAAGGCCATCCATCAGGAAGGCAAGTAGGTGGAGATTAAGAACAGGAAGAGGAGGATGGCCACCTAAAATGTTGTCGAGACCCGAATATGCAAATCCGGACTCTCTGTGTATACCGCACTAGTCCCAGGATCACGCTAGTGCACACAGTCAAACATAGATATCATCACAACCATATACACACTAAAATAAAGGAAAGCTCAAATATCAATAAATCTCAAAAAGTACGACCTTATGGCCAAGCTTACAATAGACTAGCCCGAAGGGCTTAACAAAACTAGCAGCGGAAATCCAAAATAAAGCGTAGTGACCAATCGACAAGCCCACAGGCTATCGAGTGGAGAACGAAGCCTAATCCGTGAAGTCGTCGAAGTACTCTCCTTCTGGAACCTCTTGCTGGTGATACTCCTCTTCCTCAACTGAGCAACATTGGGCATAAAACTGTGAGTACATTGGTACTCAGCAAGTCGTTTGTAACAAATGAATGCAATATAGTATGTAGGGCTTACCAATGGAAGGCTGAAAGGTTAATTTGCATAAAATGATATTTTAAAGTAAATACAGGTAATAGATTGAAAGTGAACTTTAAATAAAATAATAATAAATAATAATCAAAGGAATTGACATAACCACTTGTAGACCTCCCATCAACAAGCTAAACGAACCGCTTATGGACCTCCTATCCATAAGCTAAACCAACAGCGAATTAACTATCCACTGTCCAACCATAATCCACAAGTTTTCAGAAATAACTATACCTCGTGTGAAATCACCGAGCATTGTCCATGACCGAGGACGCGGCTATTTGAATAGTTTTACACTCTACAGAGGTTGCACAACTGTACCCACACGATATGATTAGCCTCGCCCTAAGGTAATCACAACAAGGCCTTTACAAAGTTCAGTTACAACTCAATTCGCCCGCTAGGGTTTCGCATCACACCCCCCTTGCGCCACATGAAAATCAGCAACCATGTTCATCTCAATGGCAAGATTAAAGTTGAAACATCCCAAATTAATCAGCCAGGTCCGTCCCATACCAGACATGTGGTTTTCACGGTAAAGCTCAGATCAATGGCGCACAAAGTTAAGTCCATAAGTCTACCCGGGCGAGACTACCTCATCCCTCGAAGTACTCCAACACTTCCCCCTTTACTGCACGATCACTCGCCCGAGTGAAAACCAATTTGTATAACCACCGCCGATGACGCACCAATGTCATGGCACAAATTTTAATATTGTGGCACCAACCACGATCTGTTGTGGCTCCAACCACGGTTCAATATCTCATTAAGTTAAATTAATTATTCACGTGTGATGATAAACCCAATCGTAACTATAAGCAAAGCTAAGCATTCTATCGTACCAACCCATGTGACAAATAACCTAGCATCACTAGTATTTTTCCCAACCTACGGTAACAATGGTATCATGGCATTCCAAATTATCAAGGAGGGATGAATTCAATTGGGACGATAACTACTAATACAAGGGTTTGAATAAAAATAGCGATGCAGTGTAATTTAAAATAAAATAATTAAATAATAGATTACAAACTAGGTTCAATATGATCAAAGTACACGACTTGCCTTGGTTATGCTCAGTGAGGTACTCCTGGTCTTCGGCGTAGATCCTGCTCCTTCGGAATCCGAATCTAACGAGAGACAAAATGACCGAAACAAGAAAAATACGTAAATGATAAGCAAATGAACTCCAAAAATCATGAAACCATAACCAAAAGCTAGAGCTCGATTTTAGATGAATTTCGAAAAAAGAACGGGGTCAATCGGGGTTAGGACGGAGGAGAACGGGCTCTCGAAAAATTAATCCTAAAGAAAATCGAGAAAATTGAAAAAGGGTACTGTGCTGTGGATCGGGCTCACAAGAAATCAGGTCTACGGTGGACCCAGTGCACGAAATAGTGCGCACGGCGAGGCGGTGCTGACGTGGCGCGCGCTGGTGCCGCCACGTGGCTAGAGCTGACGTGGCACTGACGTGGCGCACACGTGGCATGTGGGGGCCGGTCTTGGCTGACGTGGCAGCTGACGTGGCGTGACACGGGGCTGCCACGGGGCTTAGGGTTTGACATGGCTTGCCACGTCAGAGGGCTGACGTGGAGGGTTCTGGGTACGGTGGCAGCGGCGGGATCCGACGGCTGGAGGAAGGCCACGCGGCAAAATCTGGGCAACCGGATCGGAGGGAGAGGTCGACGGCCAGGATCGAGCGGCGCGGAGGCGGGACGTCGTCGATCGCCGACACGTGGCTCGGGCGCGTCGCGCGGACGCGAGCGAGTGGACGCAAGTGGGGTTCGGGCGCGGGGACCGGGGGGCGGAGCGAGGAGCGCAGGGTCCGGCGAGGGGCGACGGGCGAAGTCCGGCGAGGCGGTGGCGGCTCCGGCGACCAACGCGCATGGCGGAGGGTCCAGTGGACGGCGGTGAGCGGCGGGAGGGTCCGACGAGAAGGAGGGGAAGGGGGGTTCCGGCGGCGTGGCGTACCGACGGTTCGGGACGGCGACGGACTTCGCCGGCGGACGAAGGCAACGAAGCGGTGGAGGCGACGAAGGTCCTCGGTGGCGAGGAATCCGACGGCGGCGGGGCTCCGGGTGAGGCAGCGACGCAGGTGCGAGGAGGCGACGGCGGCGACGAGGGTGCGCAAACCGAGGGACAAGCCCACGAACCGAGGCGGCTGCGGGTTAAATGGCACGTGAACTGAGGGAGTCCAGGACGAATACGGGCGACGGCTTCCGATCGGAGATGAAGGCGGAGAGGCTGACGCGTGGCTGGTGGGGATGATCCAACGGCAGGGAGCGAGCGACGGCGCGGCGCTAGGGTTAGGGTTACGCGGGCGCGGGCGCGGCTGGGTGAGCGGATGCGGGGCACGTGGCAAGGGGCGAATCCGACGGCGGGGAAGCGAGGTAGGGGCGAGGCGAGGTCGGCCGGGCTGGTGCTGCCGCATGGCAGCACGGACGACGGGGATGGGGTCCTGGCGAGGCACGACGCGGACGGGCGAGCATGAGCGCGGGCGCTAGGGCACGCGGCGGCGGGGCTGCGGGATGGTGACGCGTGGCGCAGGCACGCATCGGGCGGCTAGGGCGAGCAGGGTGGCGAGCGGGAGTTGGGCCGGGCCGCGGGAGCGAGGAAGAGAGACTGGATGGCCGACGCATGGAGGGGAAGAGGATAGGGCGGCGGGGAGCGGCCCAGGTTTTTAGAAAAAGGATTTTTCGGATTTCTTAATTTCAGAAATTCAAATAAAAGAAAAAGAGCTCTAGAAAATAGCAAATAAATCCCAAAAATTCACCAAAAATACCAAAAAATTCCTTGAGACACAAGAAACCCAAATAAAATATTTTCAGCAAATGTTGAAGTTTAATTTAATCATATTAAATCCTTTTAAATTCTAAAAAATTCAAATTAAGCTTTATTAATTCCAGAAAAATTCCAAAAATTAATTTTTTTATTCAAGGTTTTAAAAAGCTTTGAAATTCAGGATGTTACAAATGTCAACCCTGACGGTTTCCTCAAGGCTCATGGCACCCGCCACACCCAAGTAGTTTCAGTTCCACGGTGAACTGGGAACCCCGTCTGGCCAACCGCCCTACCCCATAGCCGTTCCACAGTGCACCTATTGGAGGGTAGATCCAGAAGAACCCTGCACCATCCAATAGGGTGACCCGCTTTTACTACAAGGAGATAAGATATTTCACCAAGTCCTGTTCAAAAAAGCTTCAAGCCACAGTAGGTGATGGGACCTCCGGAGGACAGAACTCGAGATAGACTTTCAAGAAGCCCTAGAAGTTCATAAATGGACATGTGAATCATGTCATAGCTGAAGAGGCACAGGATCCACAGTACCAGCTTCAGTTCTGTTTGATTCCAGGGCGTCCCACTCTTTCATTTCAAAGGTTTTTGTGGTTAAGAATGGGTTGGGTTCAATTCCTCTTAGCCACCCCATGCTAGTGCAATCCCTAGGAGCAGATATGAGAGCTGGCACCTTGTACCCACAAGTGAACCTGCTCATCAAAGGAGTACCCTTTCTAGCAAAGCTGATAGTTCTAGACTCCCAAGGCCTGGATGTTATTCTTAGAATGAACTAGCTATCCAAGAATAAAGGTTAGATCGACTATGCCACCTAATAAAGGTTAGATCAACTATGCCACCCAATATATTACCCTCACCAATGGTCAAGGAGAAGAAGTGACATTTGCGCCAGCCATTCCAAGAGCAGAAGAGTGTATCCTTAACCAACTTCAAGGCTTAGAAGAAGTGCTAGTCGTTAGGGAATACCTAGATGTGTTTCTAAAGGACTTGCTAGGAATGACACCTGATAAGGACGTGCAGTTCATGATCAACTTAGTCCCTAGTATAGCCCCTATCTCCAAGAGGCCATATCGCATACCGGCTAATGAGTTAGCCAAGCTGAAGAAGTAAATCCAAGAACTAGAGGACAAAGGCTATGTTCGACGTGGACTAAAGAGCTCTTAATGATGCCACCATCAAGAACAAATACTCTCTACCCAGGATCGATGATCTGTTTGATTAGTTAAAGGGGTCAGTGTATTCTCTAAGATAGATATGAGATCTGGTTACCATCAGCTGAAGATTAAAGAGAAGGATATCCCCTAGACCACTTTCTCCACTCATTACAGTCAGTACGAGTTCATTGTTATGT
The DNA here is from genome assembly GCA_036346265.1 of Melocanna baccifera. Classification (NCBI taxonomy): domain Eukaryota; kingdom Viridiplantae; phylum Streptophyta; class Magnoliopsida; order Poales; family Poaceae; genus Melocanna; species Melocanna baccifera. Next base: position 20,407,306 of record CM070704.1, on the reverse strand, counting down.
CTTTTGGACTGACAAATGCTCCGGCCTACTTCATGACTATGATGAATAAGGTGTTCATGGAGTACCTGGACAAATTCATGGTGATATTCATTAATGACATTCTCATTTACTCCACGAATGAGACGGAGCATGAGAATCATCTCCGGATAATTCTACAGAAGTTGAGAGAACATCAACTCTATACCAAGTTCAGCAAGTGTGAATTTTGGTTAAAAGAAATAGCCTTCCTGGGTCACATTGTGACAGCCGAGGGAATTATAGTAGACCCCTCCAAGGTCAATGTAGTAATGGATTGGAAGCAACCATGAACAGTGATCACCAGGAACAGTGATTGAAGTTAGGAGTTTCCTTGGGCTAGCTGGTTACTACCGACGCTTGATAGCCGGATTCTCTGAAATTGCCAAACCCATGACCCAGCTCTTAAAGAAGGAGAAGATGTTTGAATGGACAAAAGTCTGTGAGCAAAGTTTTCAAATCCTTAAGAAGAAATTAGTATCAGCCCTAGTACTTTTTCTGCCAGATATTCATAAATGTTTTGAAGTATTTTGTGATGCCCCCCGGTAAGGACTTGGTTGTGTCTTGATGTAGGAAGGCAAGGTGGTAGCCTATGTGTCTCACCAACTAAGACCCCATGAGTGCAACTACCCGAGTCATGATCTAGAGTTAGCAGCTATGGTTCATGCCTTAAAAATATGGCGATATCACCTCATTAGTAACCGTTGCAACATCTACACAGACCACAAGAGTTTGAAGTATATTTTCATCTAAGCAGAGCTCAACCTGAGGCATCAAAGTTGGTTAGAGCTAATCAAGGATTATAACATCAAGATTCACTACCACCCTAGCAAGGCCAATGTTATTGCAGATGCATTAAGCAAAAAAGCCTATGCAAGCTGCACACTATCAGAAGAGATTCAGACTCAACTTTAGGAGAAAGTTGCCCGTCTAAACTTAAACCCAGTCAAGAGAAGCATACTTTCAGTCCTAGAAATTCAACCCACTCTAGAGGATCAAATCCACAAAGCTCAAAAGGTAGATGAGGATATCAAGGAAATCAGGAAGAATATGAAAAGAAGAAAAGCTATAGGGTTCAGTGAGGATGAATGTGAGACCATTTGGTTCAAAAATCGTATCTGTGTACCCAATAATTAAGAAATAAAAAAGATGATCCCACGAGAAGCCCATGAAAACCCTTACCCCATTCATCAAGGTCATACCAAAATGTACTAAGACCTTAGGAAGAGATATTGGTGGGATATCATGAAGAGGAAAATTGCTGAATTTGGTGAAGCCTGCAACACGTGCAAGAAAGTCAAGGCAGACCATCAGAAACCCGCTGGACTTCTGCACCCCTTACCACTTATAGATTGGAAATGGGAAGAAATTGGCATGAACTTCATCACTGGACTCCTCAGAACTCAATCCAGTTATGACTCCATCTGGGTAATCATAGATTGGTTGACCAAAGTGGCTCATTTCATACCGATCAAGATCATCTATACAGGGAGTAAGTTAGTAGAGCTATACATGGCTAGAATAGTATGCCTACACAGAGTTTCCAAGAAGATTGTGTCAAACTGAGGAAGTCAATTCACCTCCAGGTTCTGGCAGAATCTTAATGAAGAATTAGGAAGTAGGCTCAACTTCAGTACAACCTATCATCTTCAAACCGACGGCCAAACAGTTGGGATTAGACTATACCCTATGTTGAATTCTCCTACAACAACAGAACTGAAGCTTGTGCTCAAGATTTTGGCACCAATTGGGATTAGACTCTACCCTATGTTGAATTCTCCTACAACAATAGTTATCAGTCCAGTCTTTAGATGACACCCTTCGAAGCATTGTATGGTAGGAAGTGTTGAACACCACTCCTATGGGAACAACCCAAGGGACATCAAGACCCGGTGGCCAACCTACTTTAAGACTCTAAGGATAAAGTGAGAAAGATCAAGGAAAAACTAAGGATAGCCTAGTGATGATAGAAAGAGCTATACTAACAACAGTCATCGTGACTTGACCTTTGAGGTGGACAACTTTGTCTATCTGAGAGTGTCCCTACTCAGAAGAGTTAAGAGGTTTCAAACTAAAGGGAAACTGGCACCACGGTTCATGGGACCATTCAAGATCTTGGAGCATAGAGGAAAAGTTGTCTATCAACTAGAGTTATCACCAACCATATCAGGAGTGCAGATCTTCCATGTGTCCTAGCTAAAGAAGTGCCTTCAAGTACCCACAGAGTAGGCAGCACTCGAGACCCTTGACCTTTAAGAAGATCTCACCTACCAGGAGCATCCTATCAAGATCCTCGAGACCACAAAGCATCAGACTAGGAGGAAGACCATCCAATTCTATAGAGTGCAGTGGAGCAATTATACCCAAGATAAAGCCACTTGAGAATGAGAGCATGATCTGAAGGCCAACCACCCCCACCTCTTTTACTAGCCATCCCAAATCTCAAGGTCGAGATTCTCTTAAGGGGGTAAGTTTGTAGAATTCCTAACATTTGGCTTGTCATTTATTTAATTTAATTGGACTTTCCTGCTTTAAAATCCCTTTTTCTAAAATCTTTAAATTAAGCATGGAGAGTAAGGTATTAAATTAATTATGCATTTGTGGTCAACTCAAGCTAAAATTATTTTATTTGGGTTTCTTATCTTTTTTTGAATTTTTAGGAATTTTATGGGATTTATTTGAAGTTTTCTGCTATTTTCTAGCCTTTATTTGAATTTTGGGCTTTTTTGAAAATCAAAACACAAAATAAAAATTTAAATTTTCCCGCCTTCCCTCCAGGGCGACGCATGGGCAGCCAAGATCAGCCCACATCGACACCCGAGCCATCCCGCCCCTTCCCACCTCGCCCTCCTCCCCTACTAATGTGTGGACGGCTCAGATCGAGCCAAGTCCCATGCCGGCCTCATCCCACATCCCCTCCCTTTCCCTCTCCTATCTCCCATTAATGGGTGAGCCCCACCCATCAGCACCATCTTCCCCACATCATGCCCTCTTTCCTTCTTCCCCACCTCCCTTTCCTTTTTTCGGCCACCACTTGAATCCCTGTTGGCCCGCCTTCCTTTCTTGTCCACGCTCCAGATTCAGCGATCGCGCACCTGTCCGGGGACAAACCCCCAAGGATCTGTGTCACTCCTACCTTTTCTGCTACCCCTTTTCTTTCCTCCCCCTCCCAAATCTGCTCCAGGATGAAGTCCAGTGAGCAATTACCGCTCCTTGGTTCACCCCTGAGGCCATAAATAGGGCCTCGAGCACCCCACTCCTCACACTACCCCAAACCCCTCCCTCTGTATTCTCCCTTGAGCGCCTGAGTTCTCCCTCATCGTGCGCCTCCACCTCCGAGCTTGGTCCATCGCTGGTGAGCAATTCCAGCTGTTCGTAGCCCCGTCACGCCCTGCCGTCGGCGCCATCTCCTTCCCTACAACAGCGCCAACCTTGCCCACCTCCTTGTTGTGCCCCTCTGCCGTCGGAGGTCCTACTTCACAGGAAGCGGAGTGCTACCACCACCCTTGCTCATCGCCAGTCACCTTCCGGCCTATTCTGGTAATGCACTCGTGAACCAACGCGCTCCCCGCATTCCCCTCTCTCTATTGTGCTACTCACCAGCTACCGCTGTGGACCACGTTGCCGACGACCCTCGAGCCTAGAGTGCCGCTCACTGTCGGTGCCACCACGTTAGCACCCGAGCCCATGTGGCAGCCATGTGGCACCACATGGCACTCCACCTCATCACCTGGCCCCCACAGAGGTGAGACGCTGCGCGCCGCGTGCCTCGTCAGACTGCACACACACATGGCAACCATGTGGCGTGCCACCTCATGGCACAGGTCCATGTGGCATACCACGTCAGCACCGAGCCACCCACCAGCCACATCGGTGCCATGTGTCAGACACGTGGTAGCCACATTAGTAAAATCCACCACATCACTTGCCACGTGTAAGACTAACATAAGCATCACGTCATAAATCAGTATTTCTGTTAGAAATTTAATTCGGTCGAAAAGAAAATTCTTTGCTGAAATCATAAATCTTATTTTTTTTAGAAAAATAATTCCATTAATTCCTTGCGAACATCATAAATATCTTTTTTCTCATAAAATAATTCTAGAAAATCCTTTTATTCTTTTCCTTAGTTTTTAAACTTCTAAAGGCCCGTTCTTCTTCATCCTAACTCCGATTGAGCCTGTTTAAAATTTTAAATTTATTTAAAATAAAGTCCTATCTAAATTTGTAAATTTTTTAAATTTTGGAGTTTGACGAGGATATAATAATCCTCTTAGTTATTACATCATCATATTCTTCAAATATATCTCTTAACGATAAGAGAGAAATTTCATAAAGTAGTCGTAAGTCTCACCGCGACTACTTCGTAAGCTCTTCTAAAACTACCTAGTCATAAGTTCTACCATGATTGCCTAGTTGTAAGTTCTTCTACGGCTACATAGTGGTAAGCTCTTCTACGATTACCTAGTCGTAGCTTCTGCTACAATTACCTAATCGTAAGTTCTGCTACCATAGCCTACTTGTAGCTTTTACTACGTGCACTTAGTCATAAGACTTGGCTAAGAGTCCTATAGTGATTATCCAAATTAACGACTAACCTACTCCTGAAGTAGGTAGTTTGAAAAGGCAGTTAAGCATGCGTTCATACTCCATAACCGCACACGATCTTGCCTATGTCTCTCTGACAACAACCGTCCTATGACGAGCTGCTTCCCCCATCTCTTTGATGATAACCGCTGACCAGCGGTTAACTCCCGAAGTGTCAAGACACCTCATAGTAAGGAGCAACTGCCATCGATTTGCCAGAAATATAAGGGACATGTTTAGGGAAGAGAGAGGAGGCTAGTGCGAGCAATAGGTCCTGGTAGGGAGTAATCCATTCTATAATCAGTGTATTTTCTTGCACTGTCCACGCTTGTAAGCCTTTTCCATAGCAACAATAGCATAGAAAGTAAGGTTATTATTCTTTCAGGAGAAGGTCCAAATCTGGATAAAATCCCTATGTCTTTACTCTGCATGACCACACTATAGCCTTGAGCTCTTTCCCCCGAATCCAAGAAATCATATGTAAGATTGCTATTAGAACATCGACAGTTGACGCCGTTTGTGGGGAAGGTTTCTTGCAAGGCTCCAGTGAAATCCTCGTCGATAAATTCTCAGCCCCTCTGATGCCATCATGGAGTTGGTCTGACGGCGAGCAGGGCTCGCAACGCAACGATGACTTCGTCCTAAGGAGTCCAAGTGTACCCCGGTGATGACCTACCTAGTTTCACCCAATCCTAGAGAACTAGAGTCGGGAGCTCTGGCGTTGCCTACTGGTGGTAATGCTTCGCTGGAGTCATTAGGGGATGTGCACCCTAGGGTTCGTTCATACGATCGCAAAGCATTCCTCTCGTCGGAGATAGTTATAACCTAGAGTTCCCCTATATGGCGGGGATTTCTCCTAGCCGCGAGGCGTTGTCACTCGAGATTTCCTTAGATGAGTCAACCTCCACTGGGAGTTGAGGTTCTATACAGGAGGTCTTGGCCCTTCCTTCAGATTCTCATCACATTCTCGCTAAAGGCCGTCATGAGACTTCCCCTCGAGCACACTCTTCCTCCTCTTCTAAGGATGGTGCGGACACCTCTGATGATGAATAGGATCAGTACTCTGATGAGCGTGGGAGAAATCCTAGAAATAATCACTCTCTTTGCGTCAGACACAACCTGCCTTGGAAATTGAAGATCTTGACACCACTCAGAGGAGACGGGATGATGAATAGGATCAGTACTCTGATGAGCGTGGGAGAAATTCTAGAAATAATCGCTCTCTTTGAGTCAGACACAACCTGCCTTGGAAATTGAAGATCTTGACACCACTCAGAGGAGACAGGTGGCTGCTCAAAAGACTTTGCCTGGGCGCGTCCAGTATCAGTCTGAAGAGGCACGAGAACTTTGAAACATCAATGATCTTCTCGAAAATCTAACTCCAGATCATGCTTGGGCGCCGGGATACGACCACTTCGCCGAAGGGATTGCGTGAATACTGCACAAGATGATGGATAGACTCGAGCAGCCTCGCCAACACAATCCTGGGAGTCAGATGAATACGACCATTTTGAGTCATTCACAGAACTCTCCATGCAGGGTTTGACATGGTGACAATCTACGACGATCGTCTGGTCATAAATTCAGCTGAAGAAGGGTTTCTCGAGCAACTTCGGACCGACGGACCATCCAAGCAAGTGGTCGGTCACCTCTTCAGCCAAGGAATCTGTAGCAGCAAATGGACTACGAGGAGTATTACCCTCATATGGATCAGGTCTACTATCAGACTGGCCAATCTACCATCGGGTATCATTGACTACGATCTCCTGATAACCCGAATTACCCTTTCCCACAAAGGAGACACCAAGAAGTCATTACTGGATGTCAGGCATTCATACCCGAACTCCAAGCAGTACGCTGGCCACCACGCTTTCATCCTATGAACATGGAGAGGATCAATGGGACTCAGAATCCCATCGAGTTCCTCCAGATTTACACGACTGCAGTGCGAGCAGCAGGATGCAACGAGCACGTTATGACAAATTATCTTCTGACAGTGCTCGAGTGGTCCACACGGTCTTGGTTACTGAACCAACCGTTCAAGTCGATCTATTCCTAGTGACATCTCTGCGACTTGTTATTAGTCAATTTCTAAGGGACGTACAATCGCCCTGGGAAAGAGGATGACTTGCATCGAATGCGGCAGGACCGCGGTGAGACCCTGTGATAGTTTGTCCAGCGCTTTATCTAGGTTCATAACTCAATTCCAAAAGTCTCTGATGTCTCTATGATTAGAGCTTTCAAACAGGGAGTTCGGAATAAAAGAATCACTAAGGACATTACCTTGTGTCCCTGATTACCGTTGCCAAGCTCTTCAAGATGGCAGATCGCTATGCGACTACCTATGAGGCAGTCGAATGGACTAAAGCTCTTGATCAAGTCGATCAGGGTGACATAAGGAAAGGCGAAGGTAGTAGGAAGAAGACGAAATCCAAAAGGTCCAAGAACAAGGCTAAAGGTAAGATCCCCCAGATTGATCCTTTGAACAAAATCTTGGTTGTAGGCGATGAGAAGCCTCATAACTCCAACAAAGGCAAAGGCAAGGCATTTACCCAGAGGGATAGCAAGCCAAGGCGGTGCCCACTTCATAAGGAGGGCCAAGACCTCCGCAATTGCCGAGTTTTCCAAAGAAAACTTAAGGATTACTATTCTAGCAAGAGGCTGCTTCCCACACTCGAGGAGGTGGGGCAATCGAGCGGTCGAAAGCACTTGGACGAGGATGAAGATATGCCCTTCTAGAGCCCGAAGCATACAGTCGAGCACATTTACGGGAGTTTGTCTATGTACGAGTCGAAGCGGTAGTATAAGGCTGTCGAACGTGAGGTAAACTCTGTCAATTCACCCCATGTCGATAACTTTCCTAAATGGTCGGAAGTTACCATTTCTTTCAAGAAAGGTGACTGTCCAATCCCTTTAACTAGACCTGGTCGGTTTTCAATTATGGTCGAATTCACCATCAACAATTGTCGAGTTAATCGTGTGTTGATTGATGGTGGCAGTTCTTTAAATATATTATTCGTTAGCGTACTAGATGAGATGCAGGTTTCTTGAAGCAGTATTCCTTTCATGGAATCATGCCGAGATCTTCAGCTAAATCCATTGGCCAAGTCTCTTTACCTGTAATGTTCGGTACACCGAACAACTTCAAGACGGAGAAAATTTCCTTTGATGTAGTTGATTTCGATATGGCTTATAATGCTATACTTGGTCGGCCAACTCTAGCACATTTTCTGATGGCAGTTCATTATGCATATCAATGTCTCAAGTTGCTAGGACCCAAAAGAGTAATCACATTGCGCTGTGACAAGAAAATGGCGCTAACATGTGATCGCAAGTCCCTCGAGATGGTCAATCAGCCACCTACTTGAGAAGCCAATATGACGTAGCCTTTGAGCAAGAACTCAAAGTTGAAAGCCACGCCGAAGCTGAACAAGGGAGTTAAGGAGGTTCCCCTGGATCCAGCAGAACCTTCCAAGACTCTTCGTATCAGAGTCATTTTCGACCCTGCATAGGAAGACGCCCTCATCACCTTCCTCCAAGCAAACACATATGTGTTCGCGTGGTAGCCATTCGACATGCCCAGAGTCCCCAGGGAGGTGATCGAACACAAGCTAGCTTTACAGCCTGATAAGAAGCTAGTAAGATAGAAATTACGATGATTTGCACCAGATCGGCGAGAAGCTATCAAATCAGAACTGGATAAGTTATTGAAAGCAGGCTTTATAAGTGAAGTTGGTCACTTCGAGTGGTTGGCTGATCCTGTAATGGTTAAAAAGTTTAATGGTAAGTGGTGTATGTGTATAGACTATACCGATTTGATAAAGCTTGTCCAAAGGATAACTTTCCTCTTCCTTGTATCGATCAATTAGTTGATTCTACTGCCAGCTCTGAAATGTTAAGTTTTCTAGGTGCATACTCTGGTTATCACCAGATTAGTATGTTACCAAACGATGAAGAGAAGACTGCATTTATCACACCATTTGGGATATTTTGTTATGTCAAAATGCCATTCAATTTGAAAAATGTTGGTCCAACTTTTCAGCATTTGATGCAGTTGACTTTTATAAATCATATGGGTCGCAATCTAAAGGCCTATGTTGATGATATAGTTGTCAAAAGCGTCAAACAACGTAATCACATTACAGACCTACAGGAGACTTTCGATAACCTCATAAAACATCATTTGAAAATTAATCTTGAGAAATGTGTGTTTGGAGTTTCTTCAGGAAAGTTGTTCAGATTCCTCATTTCGACGAGAGGTATCAAAGCAAATCCTAAGAAGATTAAGGCCATCAAGCAGATGTGCCCTCCGACAACGAAGAAAGAAGTTCAAAAACTCACTGGCTGTATGGCGGCTCTAAGTCATTTGATTGCACGCCTAGGTGAAAGGGGACTTCCTTTATTTAAGTTTCTCAGGAAATATGAAGGTTTCGAGTGGTCGAAGAAGGCTAATGATACCTTCGAGGATATCAAGAGATATCTCACGAGTGCTCCACCATGCCACAGGCAGTAAGTGTTGTACTCATTGCAGAGCGTGACAACATTCAGCGACCTGTATATTATGCAAGTGAAGTCTTACATGGGTCTAAGGAGCGCTACCTGCAGGTCCAAAAGCTATTATATGCCCTCCTTATGTCTTCAAGAAAACTAAGGTATTATTTTCAAGTGCACAAAATTTTTGTGCCATTTGAGTTTCCCTTAAGAGTGGTCCTCCAAGGTAGGAAAACAGCGGGACACATGGCAAAATGGTCGATGAAACTTGGAAAGTTCGACCTCTATTTTGTGTCTTGAACAGCCATTAAATCCTATATCTTGGCAGACTTTGTCGCCGAATGGAGAAATCCTGAACCCGTTTAGGACCCTCAATAGTGTGATTCTCACAACATGTGGACGATGTACTTCGATGGGTCACTCACGTTAAGTGGCTTGGGGCTGGGGTGGTCCTGGAATCTCCTACGGGAGTGACCTTAAAATATGCCATTCAATTACTCTTTCTAGCTACAAATAATATGGCTGAGTATGAATATTTGTTGGCTGGCATATGAGCCACTAAAGCGCTTAGGATTCATCGACTACTCGTGAGAGGAGACTCTTAACTAGTCGTAAATCAGGTCAGCAAAGAGTATCAATGCTCGAGCTCGACCATGTCTCAATATTTGTCGGAAGTCTGCCAGCTAGAAAAGCATTTTTTGGTTTTGAGTTGCAGTATATCCCTCGGAGGGATAACTTTCTCGCAGACCAGTTAGCTCGACTAACTTCTTCTCGATCGCCAGTTCCATCAGGAGTCTTCTTAAAGCAACTCTAGAAGACATCTTTAGTCCAAGGACTAGAGACAACTCCTAATGAGGTGGCGTTTATTGAAAATGAAGATACCTAGATGTCTGCCATCTACGAGTATCTTCAAAATCCATACCCAAAGACGATCTAGAAGCAGATCGTTTGTCCTGTAAAGCCAAGATGTATACCTTGGTCAAAGGGGTACTCTACAAGCAGAGTACTCAAGGCATTCTCATGCACTGTATATCGCAGAGAGAGGGGTTGCAACTCCTCAACGATATACACGGAGGCATCTGTGGTGCACATGCATCCTACAGAACGCTGATCGATAATGCCTTTCGACAAGGTTCTTATTGGCCAACAGCTCTCAATGACACCAAAGAGTTAGTTAAGAAATATGTACAATGTCAGTTTTATAGCAAGCAAATACATCAGCCAGCTCAGGCACTACAAACGATTTCTCTCTCATGGCCATTTGTGACCTAGGGGTTAGACATCCTTGGACTATTTATGCGAGCGCCGAGGGGTTTCGAGTTCCTTTTTGTGGCTACCTTCAGTGTTTGGTCCCCCTCCTTTTGCCATCCTCACCTCCCCCTAGTTTGATCTTGTTGACTCAAATCAGCATCAATATGAGATATAACTCCAATTTGGTGCAAAGCAATTTTGTGTTCTAATTTGTTCCAATTTGTGCCATGTCCTTGTTTCTTCCGATTTGGGATGTGGTTCCTTCTAAATTTTGTCTTGTGATTTTCCATTCCCCCCTCTTCTTCCCCAATCCGGTGACAAGCGGTGACACATAGCTGTTGGACGGGCAACAACCCCGAAGCTCTCCTATTTGGCACAATCCGAGCTGGGAACTGCTCGATTGGGGCTGTCGCCGTGCATCAACCTGGACAATGAAGATCGCGAGAGCAGATGGTGATTTCCATGGCTCAATAGGGTACTTGTGAGCTCTGATTTGGTTGGTGTTTTGGAGTAAGTTTTTAGCTTGGATGCTTGCATCAATATGTATCGAAATAGGTGTTTGGATCTCAATTTTTTTGTCCCTATTTGGATGTGTTGGCAGCTGTTGTTAATCTGTAGTAGTTCAATGGTGCAGAGCACGATGCCAACTCACAGCTTGGGGAGTGTATTGTGGACGGACAGAGGATTGATAGGTGGTGGCCAGCGGTGGCGGGCGGTGGACAGCAAGCCGAGCTGCATCCCATGGTAGGGCACGGTGTAAGTAGCCTGAAGCTCTAGCCATAGTTGCTCTCCCCCTCCCCTCTCTGTGTACTTTTTCAAAAGAAGATGTTTGAAGGATGATGGGATGTGGATGCACATGTACATGCCACTAGGGGCCTAGTGGCAATTTCCCCATAGGGATGTCCCCGCAAGGAATATCCCTATGGGGACGGGAGTGAGGGGTGATCTCCCCTGCCGGGGGGGGGGAGACGAGATGAGCCTAGTTACGCTAGCGGGGCGGGGGGCAAGGGTATCATCCTCCCGTGGAGCCTATGGAGGCCCGTAAAAATTTAAAAAATATTTTGATAATAATTGTAGTTTTTTTAATATAGGAGGTTGTATTTTTCTTACATATTGAGACTAAAACCGAAATCTATATGTTAAAGTATATATTTTGAAGCTATATTTTAAAAAATATGCTTAAATAATTATAAATTAATAAAATAAAATCATATTGTTGTTTTAAAAAATTATTTAATCCATTTTTAATCCCCATAGGGATCAGGTCCCCGCGGTACCAGGGATGGGGGCCATTTCCCCTTGGTAGACCTAGCGGGGCGTGCTAGCGGGGGTCAGGTAGGGCCTTCCTCATGAAACCTTGTCCCTATTGCCACTCCTACATGCCACGTATACAAAACATATACATATAGATGGCTTTTGCTACAGAAGCTAAAATCTTGGTGATTCAGGATGAGAGAGGTGTTTTAACTGGTTTTGAGAGTTTCTTATTGCAAAGCGAATGATTTTAGAGTTCAGAGTTGAAAATATAACCGAGGGTATAGTTAAAGGCTACCTAGAGCTGCCAAGTCCTTGGTGAGAAGAATTTGCAATGCTTCACGCGTGGGAGAGTAACAGAGGCCGGTGGTGGGGTACGACATAACATTGGTCCACATGTCAGTGGCTGCCTAATATGTATAGTAGCGTTTTTTTTCCTTTCTTGGCCACCAGTTGATACTTGACGTTGTGAAAATTTTGCTTTTTAGTCCAAAATTTGAAACTTTTTTACATATGGACCCCTGGAGAAAAAATTTATAAAATAGATCCTTAGCATAGCGCCAAAAGACATGGCGCCCAAGGTACATATCACGGCGCCATGTGCTTTGGCGCCGTGCGTGGACACGTAGGATCCACGGTGGCATAGCACGACGTCAAAGCGCATGGCACAGTGCTATGTACCAACGGCGCTAAGGGCCGTGGCGCCGTGCTATGGGACTTAAGCCCGAGCACGGCCCCCGGCCCCCACCCCTTCACTCCCCGAAACCCGAATACACACAACCGCCGCCGCCCTCGCTCTCCCCCTTTAAATCCACTCAAATCCTTCGGTATTATTCCGCATGAGAGAGTTGTTATGGGAGCTAGCAACCCAGTGGATATGGGGCATCGTTTGGACAGACTGGAGCGGAAGATAAACTTAATGTTGGTTTCTATTTTCTTTCTAGTTTTTATTGTTATCGTCAAGGTGTAGCACTCCAAGTGTTATTTTTGGTCGCGTTGGTACCTTCGGTGCTTTGTATGATATATGTATCGGTACACACTTATCGTATTTGAATGATACCATTTGTACTTGTAAAAGAGATTCGGAAGAAGATTGCAATGAGAAGATGAACATACGATAAGTGTAGAAACGATTGGTAAGTAAGAAGGTAAGTGATATTGATGACATGAATAATTGAATGCGAAGGTAAGTGATAAACATGGGAATAACATGGCACACAAAGTTTGTTTACATGCGTTGCATCATGCACGATATAAATCAAATCGAATTACTCCTACGATACATATGCGCCTTGTTGCCATAGACCGGGGCCATTCACCGGACCAGCGCGGAACTGTAACATCTTGTTTTTCTGATATTTTCAAAGCCAGGATTTTAAAAATGAATTTTCTGGAATTTTCTGAATTTAATTCAAGCTTCAAATGAATTTTTAGAATTTTTAAAGATTTAATATGATTAAAATAAACATTAACATAAGCTGAAAATATTTTATTTGGATTCTTCAGGTCTCAAGGAATTTTTTGGTATTTTTGGTGAATTTTTGTGATTTATTTGCTATTTTCTAGAGCTCTTTAAAGTTTATTTGAATTTCTGGAAAAAGAAAAGAAAAAGAAAAGTCTCCCCGCCGCCCGATCCACCTCCCCGCCACGCGTCGCCCATCCCCGCGCCCGCGCCGCCGCTGTACGGTTTCCCGCGCGCCCACTCTCCGCGCCGCCCGATTTCCGCTAACCTCCACGCGTCGTGCATCCGCGCCGACACGCGGTGGCACCAGCCGCGTCCCCGCGCCGCGCCCCGCCTCCTCCCTCAGCCACCCGATCGCGCGCCCGCGCGATCTCCGCCGTTCACCCGCGCCGCGTAACCCTAAACCCTAACCCGCCGCTCGCCCTCAGCCGCCCGATCGCGCCTCGTGGCTGCATCGGAGCCGTCCGAACCCCGCCCGTTCCGCGCCCGCGCCGTCCCCGATCCGGACGCCTCGGTTCGCGTGATAAAACGTTGCCGCCCACCTCGGTTCGCGTGCCCGCTCGTCGCCGCCGCCGAACCCTAGCCCCGCTCTCCCGCGCCGTCGTTGCCGTTCGAGCGCGCGCCGCTGCCGCTTCGAGCGCGCGCGCCGCCGGTGCCTCCGTGCCTTGCTGCCGCCGCCGGGCTGCCGCCGCCGCCGAGTCCCGCCGTGAGCCCCTCGGCCGTTCTCTTCTCGCGTCGCCGTCGCCTCCTCCATCGCCGGACGCCTCGCCGCTGGTCGCCGCGCGCACACCCGCACCCCAGCGCGCGCGCGACGCGCATGCGGCGCGCGTTCGCCACGCGTCGGCAATCGCCGCTTCCCCGCCTCCGCGCCCGCGCATCCGCGCCGTCCGTCCCAGATCGGGGCTGCGAAGCACCAGCGCACGCCACCCGTCACCCCCTCCGCCGTCGGATCCCGCCGACGCACTCCCACCAGCGCGCCACAGATCCTCGCTGCCGCCCGATCCGATCAAGGACCCGATCTCGCCGCGTCGCCCTCGCGGCTCGCCGGATCGGACGCCGCCGCTGCCGTGCGCGTCAACGAGCCACGTCAGCCCTAGCTGACGTGGCATGCCACGTGTCGCCGCCACGTCAGCGCCACGTCAGCCCCGAGCCGTCCCCCGAGCCACGTGGCAGCCACGTCCGCTGCCACGTCAGCCGGGTGACACGTGTTAGATTTTAAAGGATGACAACAAGCTACGGACCTGAGGCAAGTGAGGTATAAGTAGCTCTGCTCTGTTTGTCGAACGATGAACAGTAAAAATCGACAATATCTACGAACAGAGAAGAAACCGCAGAGCAGAATAGACAGCACTCAGGTATATGTTTTCCGGTGCGATGCGCCACACCTTTTTTGTTCTTTTCTTTCCTTTATATAGGGTTACAACAAAAACTAGAAAACAAATCGGAAACTAACAAAGAAACGGAAACGGGAACTAACAGACCAAACCGAGTTTGCTTCGGTTCAGAGCTTTGCTACCAGTTTAATTCCAACAACACGTGGCAGCATATGCTGCTGCCACGTCAGCCCTAGCGCCGCGTCAGCCCGCCGCCCCCGTGCGCACTGTTTCGTGGACCGAGTCCACGGTGGACTCGGTATTTCGTGGACCGGGTCCACAGCACAGTAACTTTTCCAAATTTCTCGATTTAATTTTAGGATTAATTTTCCGAGAGCCCGTTCTCCTCCGTCCAAGCTCCGATTGACCCCGTTCTTTTTTCTAAATTCATCTAAAATCGATCTCTAGCTGTTGGTTCTAGTTTTGTGAATTTTGGAGTACATTTGCTTATCATTTTATGTATTTCTTTGTTTTCGGTCGTTTTCTCTCTCGTTAGATTCGGATTCCGGAGGAGCAGGTTTCGCGCCCGAAGACCAGGAGTACCCCGCTGAGCATAACCAAGGCAAGTCGTGTTCTTTGATCATGTTGAACCCAGTTTTACAATCTATTATTTAATTATTTTGTTTTAAATTACATCGTATTGCTATTTTTATTCAAACCTTTGCACTGGTAGTTATCGTCCCAATTGAGATTACACCTCCTTGATACTTTGGAATACCATGACGCCATTGTCACCATTGGTTGGATAATTTACTAGTGATGTTAGATTATTTGTCACATGGGTTGGTACGATTAGACTGCTTAGCTGGCTTATATTTACGATTGATCTCATCGGCACATGTTAATTGTTAATTTAACTTAATGACATATGGAACTGTGGTTGGTGCCACATGTATTAAAATTTGTGCCACGTTATTGGTGTGACGTTGGCTTGGTTATACAAATTGGTGTTTCACTCGGGCGAGTGATCGTGCAGTAAAGGGGGAGGTGCAGTTGCACTTCGGGGATGTGGTAGCCTCGTCCGGGTAATGTTAAGGACTTAACTTTGTGCGCCATTGATCTGAGCTTAATCGTGCAAACCACATGTCTATTATGGGATGGACCTGGCTGATTAATTTGTAATATTTCAACTCAATTCTGCCATTGTGATGGACATGGTTGCTGATTTTCATGTGGCGCAAGGGGGGGTGTGATGCGAAACCCTAGCGGGCAGGATTGTGTTGAGGTAGAGCATTGTAAAGGCCTTGTTGTGATTTCCTGAGATCGAGGCTAATCACATCGTGTGTATGACTGTGATGACATCTATGTTTGACTGTGTGCACTAGCGTGATCCTGGACTAGTGCAGTTTACACAGAGAGACCGAATTTGCATATTCGGGTCTCGACAGAGATGGTATCAGAGCCATATCGACTGTAGGACGAAGCCCTAGTTAGAATGGTCGTAACTCAAAAATTTATTTTCTAAGATCAAACCAACTAAATTTGATATTTAGTAATATCTCTATCTTCTTACCTCATTCTTAAGGATTCTTGTCTCTCGCCCCAACTCTTGCAAAATTTATTTTCATAAGGTTATAAACTGATCTTTCCTTCATAATTGCATTAAATGTCCCAAGCTTCTTACAGCCCGACAGGAGGATGGAGATCACTACTACGCGTTCTGTTGCGGAGCCTCGGATTGAAGAGATTGCCCATCTACCTCACCAAGGATGAGAAGCATAAAGGTCAATGCATCGGGAGCATCTCCAGGCTATACTTCACTACCCGAGTCGGCAAGCAAGTGCTACACTACAGTTTCAAGAATGCCGGTGCCAGTGGAGAGATGTCAGCACAAGGAGTTGCGCACAAAGCCATCCGTCGACTTTGCAAGCTATACAAGATCAACATGGCCAGACTCATCAGGAAGTTCAAGGAGCAGTACGGAGTCACCCCTAGACTACGGGGCGATGCAGGAGGAGCCCGATCGCATCCGCCAAGATTTCTACCGTCGCCTACACCGCCGAGCCCAGAGGAGAGACGTCGTATCACCGGAGATCGTCGAGCCTATCTCAGTCGGTTCACCCCAGCCCCGGTCAGAGAGCAGTCGCCGCCGATCCGCAACTCGTGGGTTGTCTACAGCGATTCCGAGGACGATAGTAGTGTGCCCTATTTGTCAGGACCGGAGTGGGAGCCTTCAGAGTAGATAGTGCGAGTAGACACGTTGGATTTTATTTGCAGTTGTGTGTGATGTGAGCTGCAAATATTGCCTTAAAAGTATTATATTGCGATCATGTCAATCTTTTAATGGAGTTTATTTTTGTTCAGTTTCTTTGTTAGCCTTTTTGGCTAAGTGTTTGTTTAGTTCAGGTTTCCATTAAACAAAACCCCCTTAGACGCATTTACCTCTTATCTATACTTTTCCCTCTCATCTTTTACCTTTGGTCAGTCAGCAGTTGTTTTCTTTTCAGAGCAAGATGGTTGATACCAGGAACTCCTCCAGCCACTGTTGGTTTAACTTGTGAATTGGTGTTCACAAGTGGTTCATGTTTACTCCTTTGATTATTCATTATTACCGTTTTCAGTTAACTTTCGCTTTCAAGTTATTTATTATATTTCATTGTGAAATGCCTTTATGCAAATTAACCTTTCAGCCTTCCATTGGTAAGCCTTGCATATTATATTGCATTCATTGTTACAAATGACTTGCTGAGTACCAATGTACTCACGGCTTTACGCCTATGTTGCTCGATTGAGGAGAGGAGTACTATCGCAGGAGGTTCCGAATGAGAGTACTACGACGACTTCACGGATTAGGCTTCGTTCTCCATTCGATAGCTTTGTGGGCTTGTCGATTGGTCGCTACGCTTTATTTTGGATTTCATTGCTATTTTGTTAAGCCCTTCCGCTAGAGATATTGTAAGCTTGGCCATAAGGTCGTACCTTTGATTTTTATCGATATTCGAGTTTTCCTTTATTATTATCGTGTGTATGACTGTGATGACATCTATGTTTGACTGTGTGCACTAGCGTGATCCTGGACTAGTGCAGTTTACACAGAGAGACCGAATTTGCATATTCGGGTCTCGACAGGAACAGCCCCTCCTACTGCGTGGACCGGGGCCACTTTCCCTTCCTCGCGACCTCTGCGTCGAACTCCTCAGCTGCCTCTTTTGCCTTGGCAGCTAGCTCCCTCTTCCTTTCGCGCTCCCTCTCGCTAACTTCGCGCTCCCTACACATGCACGCCTGGAGATGAGCTTTCGTCTCCCGACATATACGTTTGGCCTGCTTGTCTTTTCGGTGCTCCGCCTCGCGAATCTCGGATGCCCTTTTGCCATCTCACTTTTGGAAGTCGAGAGTCCACTGGTCATATGGGTAAATTTCTTGGTCGATCCACTTGCGGTACCCGCAAAGTGGTTCTGGGGACTGCGGGTACACAGGAAATGTTAATGCGTACTTGAAAAGATAAGTAGTGAGGAGGAACACACTGTAAGTGGTTCTTACCGGCTGTTGATAGGTGCTCGTGTCCCAATGTCGGTTCGGATATTCGCTGGAGTAGTTTGCGCAACCCCAGTAGCGCATACCCAGGCTGAGCCGCTGCTTTGACTTGAAAAACTTGCATGGATTTCGACACCAACAGAGGGGCGGCCTCTCCCCCTCTAGCGGGTCTTGAGGCGAACTCTCTGTTGTAACCGCCGGGAGGGGGTTGCTGTGACGAAAGATGTCTTCTCAGGGAGCTGACCTCCTTGCACGCACCGCTTCTTGGGCCCGCGCCGCAGCAGCCCTTGCTCATTCGTCACGGGCCGCAGCAAACCTTGCTAGGTCGCGAGTCTCCTCCCATTGCTTCTGCATCTTCTCCCACTGTTCCTTTTGCCTCTTGTCCGTCCCGATGCAGTGAAACAAGTTATGGTGTAGTGTGGGGTTTAGATTCTGTAGTGAGTTCTCCCCAATCTCTTCCACCTCCTTTTGTAGGCTCAGAGGTTGGTATGGTGTGGTTAATTTAGAGCCCTACAAAGCTGCCCCGGGAAGTAACATTACTACGTAGAGTTGGCCCCTCTCGTCTCGTCTTGTCCCGTCTTATCGCTGCACAAAGCTGCCCAGTCTTATCTTGTCGCTATCTACTCGCTGTGTAAAGCTGGCCTCTCTTTCCCCTCACTGCGCAAAGCTGCCCAGTCTTGTCCCGTCTCTGCGTTTGCCCTCCATCCGCGACAGCCTTATGTGCGTTGCTTAGGTCATTATAATCGAACACTAGCGGATCACGGTCAGAAAATATTCGTCTCAACAGCTTAATTTTGCTAGACGTCAAACCTGAGACCGGTCTATCATCATCTGAGTCCACAGCTCTTGCATCCTCATAAGCAGCCTCGTCTCCCGCAAGTTGTACATCTACCCTGTTAGATGCTACACAAACAATGGGTTCCTCAAACACTGTCTCCTCGTCGAATCCACCAACAGACCGGTCATCGATATCCTCAGAGTCAGTTTCTACCTGAGGCAATGGAACCTCACATACTTGAGCCGAGGGTTCAACTTGCACCTCGACCTCTTCATGAGCCGGTGACCCAACCAACGGTGAGTCATTGAGATCGAATGCAGCCCTAGGAGGTGATGGATCTCTCACCACCATCCGCACGAACAAGTCAGGTGCTCTGACCTCTGAGTCCAAAATGATGGCCACATAGTTATCACATTCACCGTCGCTGCCAATCGAAACCAACCTTTTTATACGCAGCCCTTTTGACGACCCAACATCAATCAATCCTTGCATAACGACATCACCATGCTCATCTGTCCATCCCAACCTCTCTTTCAAGCGACAAATGACCTTACCATACGACGGACGTGAACTAATAGCAACGTGGTCTCTTCCATACCCTCCAAATCAACACCCTCATTGTCATTTTTCTTCACAGTTCCACCATGATGCAAAATCACAAGTTTATCTATCTATAGTACAACAAGCAAACATACTTCAATCCAATCGGCCGCAACAACAAAATTCTATAACTTTTAACGAAAACCGATGTACCATATCAGATAAACTAAATTACTAATCTCACTAATCGCAAATTTCTCTATGACATTCATCACTTCTACCCATTTTCCTATTTCTAAACCTAGGGCTACTCTTACACCCTAAAAACGCTAAAACCGAATCTACACCCTAAAATCATATCAAACACTATTTCATCAATTTCCCATGGATTCATATCAAACCCTAAAATCATATCAATTTCACCCTAAAATCTACACCCTAAACCTAGCACATGGATTCATCAATTTCACTCAAATCAAACCCTAAAAACGAATCTACACACATAACTACTCTTACATTACGCATATTCAACGCAAATCCAACCTAAAACCGAGTCAAATCCAACTAATTTCGTATAGGGTTTCAAATCTTGCCCTACAAAATGTATCTCAAATAAACCAAATCTATTGCAAAAAAATCAAGAGAGGTGAGGGAGTTCACCTTGCTTGGTTGATTTTGAAACAAATCACGAGAAAAACCGAGAGATTTGAGTGGATTTGAAGGAGGAGAGCGGAGGCGGCGGCGGCTGTGTGTTCGGGTTTAGGGAAGTGAGGGGGTAGGGGGCCGGGGGTCGTGCTTGGGCTTAAGTCTCATAGTACAGCGCCACAGCCATTAGCGCCGTAGTTATATAGCACGATGCCATGTGCTTTGGCGCCGTGCTATATCCAATGTGGCTCCTACGTGTCCACGCACGGCGTTAAAGCATATAGCGTCGTGCTATGTACCCTAGATGTCATGTTTTTTGGTGCCGTGCTAAAGGTTTATTTTTGTAAATCTTTTCTTTGGAAGTCCATAGGTAAAATTTTTTTAAATTTTGAGCTAAAAAGCAAAAATTTTACCATGACGTTCCTCCTGTGCTGTCCTCTTTTTCACATACATGGCGGCTGAGGAAATTACAATGCTAAGCTGTGGGGCCTACTAGTCAGTGTCATTTGCGTGGCGCCAACAAAGTCCCCTCTTTCACGGTGCACAGTACTGGATGGACAGAGGTTACTTTATTTAGTTGGAAATGAAAATTCAAATGATCGACCACAAGTTAGTTGGAAATGAAAATTCAAATGATCGACCACAAGCTTGCCGATGCACAAGTGATCACGGTCTGTCGAGCGTCCACACCATCTCTAGTCTTGAACAAGATCCATTCACACACATCAGAAAGGCAAACGGGAGATAAATCGGAACAAGAATAACTCAGATTTCAAAAATGAAGATGCTAGACCACTCGCTATCTTTCCAATTTCCATACACACAAGGGGGAAGCGCAGCAAATGAAAAGTAAACATTCGAGGGAAATGCAGTAAAAACCTCGAGGTAACTTATTTTGTTTTCGGAGAACACAAATCACTCGCCAAGTATTGTTCTGTGCCAAATAATAGCTGCCGAGTTTGTTGCCTAGAGGAAGGAAAATACGCCTCCACTCCTTGCGGAGAAGAGGTTGTATTCCTTGATGTTGGTCTCCTCCCTGGAGCACGGCTGAGCTTGAGCCGCCGGCGGTCTCGTCGCCGGTGCTCCTCCACTCGTCTCATCCTTGGATGTTGCCGAGGTGGGAGGTGCTATTGGTAGGCTGAACTGGAACAAAGAGAAGGGTGCGCTGTCATCTTGCGGCTTGGCACTGTATTCTGAACAGCCATTCTCGGCCCCCATCAGCTTCGATTTAGGAGGGCCGGTACGGTGGTGCTGCCTGTCTGGATTCATGGCTGCCGGCGCCCCATTTCTACACATCGGGGGTGGTGGCACGGCATTGAAGCTCAACGGAGTCTTGTGAACTGGCTGTGCAGGCACAAAACCGAATTCAGGACCTGAGTAAGGATGTACACTGCTGTACTGCATTGACAAGTCGACGCATTGGTTCCCAGCAACGCAATATCCGACAGGGCTGGGGTATAAGTGACCAGGATATGGTAAGTATCCATTCGTCGGAACTGACATTGGATGATTGTGGAAACCCATGAAGGTTGATGAGTACGGTGGCGCGTGAACCTGGTCCTGGAAAGAAGCCATATCGAACCCACCATGGTTGCTATCAGGAGGGTGAATGCTTTTCGGTTGGTATTCCCTGAAACCATTTCCTGCGCACATCTCAAGTAACGAACGGGAGGCATTCTTGGTTGGCGGGTCGCCTGGGTGGCTATTGTTCCTTTCTGAAGATTCTTCTGAATCAGAGGTAGATGAAGATTCTGGGTTCTGAGCACTCAATGAGGTCATGCTGCTCAGGCTGCTGTCCCTGTCTCCCTCGCTTAGACATGAAGAGCTATCCGAACTGGTTAAGTTTGCCATCGGACCAGCATCTTTTGTCAAGTAGCAGTCTGGCTTGTTCACCACAAGAGGTTCATCATTGCAAGCAGCTTGATTTTTCTCACCTTTATCGCATGGCTGATCTGTGTCTGACTTGCAAGCTTCCTCACATCTATCAGAGCAAACCTCAGCAAGTGGTTCACACCCTGTGTCAAGCTTTTGACATTCATTGATATCCTTAGAACATCCCACTTGACTGGACCGTTCAGCATCATCAACTGTTTCGGAAGCATCACTTGCATTCCCTAAGATGGCTTTCTTTCTTGTATCCATTGGCTCCCAGACTTGCTTTGGACCTGCATTCTTGTTTGGTGTACTAGCGACATGGCTTCCTTTTGGCACTATGAACCTATCCAAAGGATAACACCTGCGATACTGCAACCTGGGCTTCTCAGCCACTGTTTTCCTGGCCACCTTCATCTCCCTACTTGATCTAGCTGTTGAGGAAAAATATTTGTAATCTTCCTGATGGCCACAACTGCATGAGTTGTACCTCTCTCTTGTTTGGTTATTTGTACTTAACAGAGTGTTGCAACCTCTAGCGGTATTCCTTAACCTCCCCCTTGATTGCCAGTGAATATCTCCAATGTCCCCAGAATCATCTCGGCAATCTTCATACCAAAAACTGGTGGCCTGTTCTTGGGGCAAATCCCTTCTAAATCTCAGTTTTCTTCTTGATTTAGATTGCTCACGTATGAACGAATCATTGCAATCTGTGGGAATAAATTCTGCTGTTGTACTGCATTGAAGCTCATTGCTTTGACCGTTAATTTCCCTGCTTAAAGTTTGATCAACAGAGGTATCAGGAGAGAAAGGTTCTGTGACCACAACATTATCTTCCTCTTCGCTAGCTGAACATCTGGAGTTGAGAATATCTGGTGACTGGTAATTAGTTGGTGTTGCTGAGTTGCTTAGAGGTGATGTTGAAATATCATCAGAAGATTTTGATTGAACTGGCTTTCTTTCCTTATCTCTCTCCCTTCCTTTCAATCTTTCTTTTCTTCTAAGCTTCTTTTCTCTCTCTTTTGTTCTCCTCCTCTCCCTGCGCTCTTCTTCTTCACGCTTTTCTTTCTCTTCTTCTTCAAGAAGCTTGGTCTACAAGATGAGTAACTCAAATTTAGTGTATATCAAATAAGGACAAATCCTAACAAAAGTTGCTCCCTTTCTTTTTTCTGCATCTACAATAGTATATGATAGATACCTGTTTTTCCAATGTAATTATTTCTTTGCAAGCAACATGAACTCGTTCTTCCAACAGTTTCAATGCAAGGGACACAAATACACTATGTGCATTTTGCCGAGCTGTGCCCTCTCTGAAAGCCTTTTCAACCTGTAAACAAAAACAATACCAGTGCTTGAGACTAGAGCGTCTGTCTGATTTTCCTCAAAATGCACAGCAACTGAACAATATATCAGTTGTTCAGCAGACTACACTGACCATGAAAATTTTGGTAGAACGAAGAGAGTGCAAAAACTACATAACAACAAAGTATTTTATCCCAAACAAGTTAAGGTAGACTAAAAATTAAACCTCGTGAAGGTCAAAGAAACGAGAGCTTTTTAATAAAATCTACAAGGCTAAAACCCTAAGACCTACATCCTGCCATTTGAATCGAGAGCCTAAAACACTGTCCATAAATCTCCTTCTTATATCATAGTTCCGGAACGTTTACGTTCGCTAACTCCTATATGCTCCTATCCAAAGCTAACTCTTTGGATACATTCCAATCCCTTGAATCTTTTTTAACTGCTTCCTCTCACGCCAGTCTTAGTCGGCCTCTGTCTCTTCTTATATTTTCAATACATCTTAAAACTCCATAGAGGAATTTTACGACGTACAAAACTACGTAACATTAGTTAAAAAGAAACATCAACTATGCTGGTAATATAACCATCAAACCTTAATGGACAATATGGGGGTCAACAATGGTTCATGGGTTCAGTGCACTGGTTAAAAATGTTATGTTGTATGATTGAATCAGCTGCGCTGATTATTTAAATAAGCCACAAATACTACTTGTAAAGAATGTCAAGGAAAGAAATATTCAGTGCACTATGCAAAGAAAGTCACTTTTAAAGGAGGTAGATATAAAAAAGATATGGGCCTCAGATAATACCATATTACCATGCCATTGAACACTCAAAACATAGGCATTTGAAAGCATTTTAGTATGATAGAATACATTCAGATACAATGAAGTTCGCCAATATCACACAAGCACAACTTTCTTTCAATAATTACTATGAATCCCACGCCATACACTACCTGTTCTTTGAAGATCACTGTAGCCGCATCCAAAAGAAATTCTCTTGCAAGTTCAGGGCTCTTGGCATGCTTCTGTGGATGAGCGCCATCGCCATCAGGATCATTCCCATCCCTGTCCATTGCATCGTCTTCCTGCTCATGTATTTGTCAATAAAGACTATATGAACTTTCAGAACATTGTTAGGTTTCAGTGCTTAAATCTTTACAACAGAAGCCACTTACATCCTCTTCCTCTGCTTCTTCAGCATGCTCAAAGAAACTTCTAATACTTTCACCTTTGGTAATTGTCACAAACCCATCCCCCACAATCAGCCTGCGGTGAACACACGATTGGCCCTTCAAGGCATGGGCCTTCACACAGAATTCTGTGCAGCGGCCATCCAGCCTCCATGCTTTCAAAGTGACAAAATAGTCTTCATACTGATCAAGATCGAGGCCTTTCCTGTGAACTTGCCCATTCATTCCAACATCTTCAAATTCTAGAATATCAGATTTTCCTTCATCTGTTCCAATAGCCCACTCAAAATGATCATAAGATACATCTTGCTCCAATAAAGCTTGGTGCCAATCAACTAGAACAGCATCCTCAAACACCTAAAAAGTATACAACACCAGAATGTTGACAAGCCAGCTGTTATAGGCAAACTATATGTCATCTACTATACGCTTAAAAATGCAACTCCTGTTAAATCTTAATTACTCTAGTTTGGTCCTTGTACGGTTTTACCAACTCTGGGTGCATGTCCAGAGAGAAAAGAAAGAGATAAGAAAAAACAACTGTGCACACGGAGGGAGTTGCATCCTGACCTCACACTGGAAATCTGTGTCTGCAACACAGAACCAACTAGTGCAGTGAGGTTCCCTTCGTAGGCGCTTTAGTTCCTTCAGCTCCTTGAATTCACGAATAACATTCCTTCTGCAGTCTCTGCAAAATCTCTTGCTGTCGAACCTGTTGCACAGAAATTTCATCCAAACAGTTAGTTAAATAACACATCAAATCTGCATACGAAAAGCCTAATAAGTAATCAAGTTTTCTTCTAGACTTTACAACCATCATATCAACTGAAAATGCAGTCAAATTCACAACATCTCAAACCAAAAGTTTTCATGGACAATGTTCTAAAGGCGGCTGCCTAGCCCGACTAATCGGTGACTAGGCACTAGGTGCCACCCCGCCGCCCACCTAGCGCCTAGTGTTTTTTAGAACACGGTTCACGAATACAGGATAATAAAAGAAAACTGAAAATACTGCAGTCATTGTCATAGTATGGCATAGGTCTTGTAGCCATTTCAATAGAAAGGAAACAAATATTTTGCAAAGCAGAGGAAAAAAACACATAGCATGTTTATGTTTTAACAAGAAATCAAAGTTTTACAACATGTTTCTTAAACATGTATCTTTAAGTTGCCTACCCCACCACTACATTTATTATCTCTACTACTTAAAAAAGAGAGTGGGTGGCGATGGTGGTTCATCTGCCTCCCAACTCCCCCTTGCACCTCCCTAAAAAATCTCTAATAAAAACAGAAAAAGCAATCTACTAAAAAAATAAATTCCACCATCCTAAAAATTCTCTAACAAGAAAAAACAACAGAGCTAAACCGGGTGCGTGGAAGCACAACGCGGTCGAGCGCATGGGCCGGACAGACCGATCCCAACAATGTCAACTCAACATGCTAGGATCTCTGTTGCCCAAGGCGACCACCTAGCCCGCCTAGATGGTGCCTAGGCGCTAGGCGTCACCCTCTCGCTTTGCATGCCTAACCTATTTTTCCCACCTGGGCAGCCGCCTAGGTGAGCTAGGCGGCCACCTTGGGGAACACTGCTCAAGAAGCAATCAAATGAACTGATCTAACAAAAGTTATATACAATTTCATTCCAGTTGATGGCAGCACATTCCTTAACAGTAGTTGGTGGGTCAAAGCAAACTAAAGTTTTTGTATTGCTTGAAAATCTTAGTCCAACTGGATAATTTTGTACATAAGCTGAATGGCTATGTCGTTGAGCATTAACTTATCATCTAAAATTGTATCAAACAAACAGCACTCCAATACACTCACCTATGCATAAGCCTTTCAATGAAATCCTCTTCCTTCATCCGTAAAAGAGATGATCTAGTTTCTTCACCCAGTGCAGACCAGAAATCCACCAGAGTATCACAAGAAAGGCGTGCAGTGTGCAAAGCACACGTGTCTCGCGTTCCATGCCCCCTGCCATAATTAGCTATTACCGGGCTAATCCATCCTCTACCTCCCCCACCACATGCATCGGGGTAGAGCATTTCCCGTTCGTGCTCCCTTGCTCGTGCATTGTCAAATACCTAGTTAAAACAATGTCAAATTAACTGGAATAAGAATTCTAGAATGGTTGAAGTAGTGCAACTTCAACTAGCAAGTGAATGTTCTCCTGAATGAACCCCACAAGCATGGGCCAGACCACCAGAGACAACTACAAGGTCCGCAAGGAATACCTCAGAATTTTTTGTTAAATAAATAATTGAAGAACACAACTATCTGTAAAGAAGTGTGTGTGTGTGTGTGTAATAAGCTACTGTTCAGGCTTACATTCTGGAGTACATGAAGAGACTTTGCATTTATGAAGCAGTCAAGAAGAGTTAGGATGCCATCCTTTGTTGTTGAAAGGCATCCCCAAGGATGAACTGATGGGTCCTGAGCATCATCTGGTTCAACTTCCAGAATCCTTGTTTCACCTGAACCTTCTTGATGCAGTGATTTGCCATACATGACTATTTGTGCGAAACTATCTAAAAGCAGCCCATTGCACCTTGAACAGTATAGATTCTTGCGAGCATGCTCGATGAGGGTCTGTTTATCTATTCTGAGGAGCTCATGCCGTGCTTGAGGCGAAAGGGCACTCCAGAACTGGAACAAGTCGAATTCACAGTCATAAAATGATCAATTCCATTCATAAATTGTGATCTTAAAAACTGCCATAGCTCCAATAGTATGGAAAAGAGCGGGATGTTAATGCTAAACAGGTAATCCAGTCTTTTCAGTGCTGAAGAAAGTAAATATTCTCAAAGCCAAAATAAGAAAAGAACAGTGCATTCAACAAAATCAACTGTGAGCATGTGACTAACTGCCGGCTTAATGTACAACACAACATCAGCACAATATTAGTGTAGACTAATTAAATGTCACATTTCTAGCAAAAACCAAAGGGAGATGGGTGTGCATATTATAGGTGCTTCATAAAGAGCTCCGAGGACGTAAAAGTGTTTTTTCAACATCAAACTTATAATCACCTAAGTTACTGAACATATAAAATATAACGGACTAATGGTGATAAAAGGAAAGGAAAACAAAACAGGTCATATTTGTTCTTATCACCAGCCTGCCTCCACTCTACTCCTAGTACTTAGTATTACCACTAAACTAGCTCAACCTACTGGATAGGATGGGACAAAAATTACACCGATTGCAAAACATAAAGAATCAAGCTTTATTACTGTTGAGCACAAAACATCATCTGTTACTTCCTAGGAAGCACCGATACTCCGCTGAACTGCCGTACCCATGTCCGATACGTATCCGATACGGCGATACGTTCCGATACGCGGTGATACGGTATTGGCGGAGTATCAGCAAATTTCAGCCAGGAAATAAATCAAAAAACCCCCGATACGGCTCCGATACGGGGCGATACTGCGGCGATACGACAGCCCATTTAATTTCTAGCCCAGCAACGAAACGGCCCAACGAACACAGCCCAACGCACGAGTATTACCATGCCTCTGCCTCCGCCCTCCTGAAATCCTATCCTCTCCGGCCCCTGTGCTCCAAAGACATCCGCGCTCTCTCCTCTCCTCACGCATCGCCGCTCGAGATCTACGGCGGCCGCCTCGCCAAGCGATCCGCCTGGAGATCCACCGCCGCCGGTGCCTCTCCCGCCGCTGCAGCAGCCCCGCCTCCCCCGCCGCTGTAGCCGCCTCCACCGCCGCTGTAGCCGCCTCTCCCGCTGCCGCAGCCGCCCCGCCTCTCCCACCGCCGCAGCCCCGCCTCTTCCACCGCCACAGCCGCCTCTCCTGCCGCCGCAACCGCCCCGCCGCTCCCTGCTCCTGCTCCAGGGAAAGCAAAGCGAAGCGAAGCAAAGCAAAACTTGGGGATTTTTCTTCTCAGTTCATGGTGGATTTGGTTTGGAGGTGTGGTTGGGTTGGATTCTGGCTCATGGAGGAGCTCTTTCCATTCGATTGGAGTTGGAAAAGCGCCACCTTTCCTGAGTCTACCTACAGAATTTCATGCTGCTCCCAGCGCCAACAGGCAACAGGTTCTTCGGTTCCGAATCATTTTACAATGTTGTAATATATTCCTGATAGGGATGACAATTCTGTATGGTGCAACCTTGGAACAATTAAATTTGGCCTTGTGCTTTGCAAGTTGTAACCTTAACATATTCCTAAGTCCTAACTTCTATCAACCTATGTTATGTTATATCGCAAAGAATGTTATCTAATTGGCTAATTCTCCATGATCTGTTATTTACTTGTTCACTAATATGAGGTCATATTTTTGCTTGCCTAGGTCAAACCATGGATTAAAAGAAGTCTTGCAACTGGGATCAAGAGTTGTTATCAAATATGAAATATCTTCTTGGCTCTTGCGACCAATTGGGTATGTGCCAAACTGCCAAGTGCCAACTACCAAGTGGTATGCCATTCAAACACTGCAATTTTTATTTTTTTCATTACTAGCCAAGTAGTGATAGAATGATATTTATACCATTGGAAACCTGTTTACAATTTGTTTATTTTCATATATATATATATATATATATATATATATATATATATATATATATATATATATATATATATATATATATATATATATATATATATATATATATACACTTGCCGTATCAGCGTATCCTTGTTTTTGGAAAATATCGTATCGCGTATCGGGGCATCCTAGGTTACTTCAATAAATCATTGCTATGATCTGAATTTCATCAGGTCTGACCAAAACACGTAGAGAATAGAGTATTTTTCAGCAAACACAGGAAATGTCTTGGCAGTGTTGCGGCCGCCTAGGCACTAAGCGTCATCTTCCCACCTAGCCGATTTATCCCACTGGTCTGCCACTTGACTAGCGCTTAGCGCCTTGGTAAACACTGTGTCTTGGAGCCCATGCTAACATTAAATTGTGATGCCTCACTAGAGACTATTCGAGGAAAGAGCAATAAGCATCAATACTCATTTGAGATGAGGTGTTTTTTTAGAGTATCAAAATAGGTAATACCTACCCTGTCTGTTACTAAATACATGTCATT
This sequence comes from Melocanna baccifera, assembly GCA_036346265.1. Classification (NCBI taxonomy): domain Eukaryota; kingdom Viridiplantae; phylum Streptophyta; class Magnoliopsida; order Poales; family Poaceae; genus Melocanna; species Melocanna baccifera. The sequence continues at coordinate 20,378,011 of CM070704.1, read as the reverse complement.
CTAGCTTCTAGCACAGGAACTAAGCTATTAGCAAGATAGCCATATTTAATACCCTATATTTGTATATTATATACTTTCGTATGCCTAGAGCCACTAGCTTTCTATTGAAAGGTAAATTTCAATTATTCTAGGCAAATGAAGCACTGTATTAAAAGGTCCAGCCAAAACTCTGTCACCAACTCAGGGCCACTAGAACCTGTCCAAATTAGTCAAGTAATGCAAGCACTAGAATCCACCCAAACAAGTAGAGAAAACATAGGAATAGGAATAGGATTCACTTCCAGACAGGACCAAGCATTACATGTGGCCAGAACTCCTGGCAAGAGAACTCTACATCGTACCAATGGTTAATCACCTTCCTGTTCCTGCCTAAGACGCCAACTTGTGAGATACAATTTGGCAATGCCAGCATAGAATCAAAACCATTTAAGTCACCTAACCTATGCAGAGAGCGATCCAGCAAACAATGCTGAGCACAACCCTATCGTCTACATTAAATAGGATGTTTTGCGGCTAACCTAAAAAAACTCTGGACAGTGGCGACGCATAAACCACTTGGGCCAGTCAAACACCGAGATAGCCCCAGAGAGCCGTAACGGCTAAGACGTCGAGTAGTAACGTTTCAACTGAGATAGCCCCCGAGAACCGTAACGGCTAAGACGTCCCGTAGTAATGTTTCCCTACTGCCCAAACCAAGCTCCAATAATTACTCTTCAGAATTCACATAGCTACCACCACTGCAGTCAGTCAGCGCAACAGCGACAGAAGTAACCGCCCCAACCAAACATATCCAATTGCCCGAACAAGATAAAGCAATCAACTGGATTCTTCAGGTAACCCCCATCCATTTCCACCTCGAATCAGTCTGGCCTTCAGCTGCTCTACCAAGCCAAATAGCCAATAGTAATAGCATCATCAAGCAGAGCTCATGCCAGCTGAGAGGTGATAACCCAACCCAACCCGACCCGACCACTCGGGCGCCCACCGTGTAGTTCGACAAGAGAAAGTCCAATCAAATCAACTCCTCCGGATCGGACTAGCACTCCCAGAAGCGCTGCGGATGGTAGCGCAACCTAGGCGACGCGAACCGCGGGAATCGCCGGACTGTGCCAACCCAACCAGAAGCAGGACGCCGTCTCAGATCCGTGGGGACGAAGCGCGCGGCCCGGGCGGGTCGGTGAGAGGCCAGATCCGATCGAACCGAATCGAATTCGGGAGGAGCTGGGCAGGGCGGTGGCGGTACCTTGTGGAGGCGGTCGAAGGTGATCTCGTCGCGGCGGCGCGACCAGATCGCCGACACCGAGGAGGAGGAAGAGGACGGCGCCGCCCCCGCGACCATGGCCGGCATGTCGTCGCTGTCCGCCGTGCTCCTTCAGCAGCGCGGGCGAGTCGATCCGGTTGCCATCGTCGGAGGAGGCGAGGGTTGGATCAGATGGGATCTGACGCGCGATTTGAGATTTTTTTTCCCCCTCTCTCCCCTCTGCCTATCGGGGTCAAAAATACATAATGATAAAAAAAACCAGGAAAAGAAAAAAAGAGAGAAAGAGGAGGGATTTTCTTTTAGAGACGGAGAGACTACGATTTTATAGCTCTATATATAGAGCGCGCTAGCTAGCCCAATGTTTTGTGTATTGCTATCTTTCGTTTCTCCTCTCCTTCCACGGGACAATTGCCATCAACATCATGGGTTTTAATATATATATATATATATATATATATATATATGATATGCCGCTTTCTACTAACAATAACAATAACAGGTGCGCTATAATCGGTGAGCTAGTGACAAATAAAGGAGGATAATGGGGCATACGGTTAGTACAGCGCGTGTCGCCGATGACATATTTGTATCCTATAGCTAAAGTCGAGATGGACTCCTTGTGGCTGTAGACCTTATCCTGCCGATCGTTGTTGCCATCGAGGTATATGTTTTGTGAAGGATTGCCAATGCTTGTTAGCTTTCGCAATGGAGGGAAAGGAGATAGGCTTGGTGGGGACAAAAAGCAAAGGAAGGAGGTTAGTTTGTTTTTGGGGGCATTTCTATGAAAATCGTATAGAGGATTGCTAGATACTTTGGGTTCTTTAGGTACTATAAAGTATTATAATGAAACTGGTTTCGTTTCTAAAGAAGGTTTCTCTAGCGGCTTGGCAAATTTTATGTTATTTGAAAACTATTAAGGTTGGGAAAGCATAGTTTCTGTAACGTGTTTCTCGCTAACTTTGAATAAACCTCTAGTAAGGTCGCCATAGCTGGCCACCTTATCTTACGAGGTAGATCAAGAGAGGGGAAAATCGAGAGGGATAGAGCTTGTCGCCATTGCTGCTATTGTGGTTGGTCGTCGCTGTTGCTGCTTGCCACCGCTGTCACCCTTGTTTTCTATTGTCATCGACAGCCCTACTGCTTAGCTCCACTGGCAACAAGTCTGCTATACATAGGGATGGAAAGGGGAGCGAAGTAAGAGAGTGAGAGAGGAGAAGGCAGGGATTGTCGGGGGCCTGTGGTGTCCAGGCAATGGTGCCTCACCTCGTCTTACTGCTTCGTAAGTATGACATGAAGTTATTCTTTTTTTTAAAAAAAAAATAAGATGACCATGAAATGCACGAGTTATCTATTTCCAGATGGAGAATCTTATTCAAACAAGAACCAACTCTCCATGCGTGTAGGGTGAAGGAGCATATATCTCAGACCTGAAATTTTTTTTCCTGCGAGATATGGTTTAGTTTAATTGGTTTGCCCTCTGTGAGGGTTGTAAATTCTCCCCCCTTGCTTTCTTGTACGTAAATCTCTTTATTTTTTAATTAATTTATACTGTAGGGGCCTCCCCTTCGGTTTCTAGTAAAAAAAAAAGTCTTAGTTTTCATACACAAGTTGAGTTGTTTTTTTGAGGGAAGTTGTTTTGCTGCGAGAGTTTTCACTCCCCTGCGAGAGTTGTTTTGCTTATTTTTAAATTAAGCAAGTTCAAAAATTGCCAACTTGCTTAATTTTCATACACAAGTTGAGTTGTTTTTTGAGGGAAGGAATTTAATATTTTTGGGTTGAAATATATCGTCCATCTTTCCTTATTAGTTTAACTTTTTCGATGAACTAATCAGTGTATTAGAATCAAAAAGATCTTACGTTTACGTTCAATGTGTGGCTAACACAAGATACCTAGGCCTCACACTGAGAACTTGATCTGGTCCACATTCTATTTTCGTCGTGGGCTAGCTAGGCTGAGAATCGCTTCTTATCCACGACGAAAATGGAATGTGGATCAAAGAAACGCGATCAGAGAAATGTAGGCTACCGTACAACGACGATAGAGGTTGCTGATCAAGAACCAGCCGCTACGATTATAGGCCGCTCTAAATGATTTTAACTTCTAATTTTTAGTTTTATATACGAATTAAAAATTGTTTCATTGTTCATACCTGCAAAATCGTTATCACAAGACCATAATTTTTTATACGAATCCAACATATCATTTTAATTTTTTTTCGCAAAACCTACATATATCGTACGTTGTTGGGCTAACTATTGTAAAAAAGTTATAGAGTTTGAATCTTGAAATAGTTGAATAAATATATGACTTGTAAAAATCGATGGAGGCATCGACTACAACTTTCGGGAATTTATATGAAAAGATTACAAAGTAGCTTTGAATATCGATATGGCCAAATTAATTGCTAAAGTAGCTGTCAGCGACTCCGCTATATTTGTTGATAGCCCATCATATATGTAGAACAAAAAAAAAGCTAAATCTAATAAATAGTTAATAAGAAATGACCATATATATCCCTATTAAATGGCATAACTCTAGCATCTAACTTCTTTCAAAAAGATTTAAGTAGGACAGGTAGTGTAAAAATTATAGTAACTACGCTCTAGCTACCTCAATAGACAAGTATATTGAAACGGATACTCCTAAGGCCATGTATAAATATAGCAAAACGGAGGGAGTAGCACCGTAACAAAACTAGTCATTGTGCTAAAGTCATCCGGTCAAAATGAGTATGCAAGGCAATGGGTGATAGAAATTAAGCGGTTTTAGCAATATTTTCATATTAATTTCAGTTATAACCAAGCATAATAAAGCATAACTACAGTAATATGAAGAATACATGAATAATATATATATTATCTCTCCAAACAAATAAATATTTAGGATATTAACATATTGCAATATGCTACATAGTACATAAAAGTGAGCGTTTGAAATATGCATAATGCACAAATTAGAAATGATGTTTTGCTCTCAGGTGAGAAGTTGCACAAGTTCTAAAACTTGATCTTCTTCCACTCTTGTCAATATTTCAATGACTACAGTGACAATTTCTCAATAATTCTGGTAGTTTGTCTAATTGAATATTACATCAATGTGGTATCAATGTCAACAGCATGCAGAATTAACAGATTTCGATAGAAATCAGACACTAGTGATAGATATGAGCTACTGCAGAATCAACATATATTTTCGGCAAAGCCAAAGAACAACAGTAAATAATACTGAGCAAGGGACTGAGCACTAGCAATTGACAAAGCTGCAGACTACACTCCACAGAAGTAGACAACTAGCGTATGAGAAATCAAACTAGCAGAATTTTTCTAAATTGTTACTGAGATTTCAATCTGGACAAACTTCATCATCTAGCCATCAAAAGCCCACAATCTATCATATAATAGTTCTCCCAGTGCCAGACGACAGTCAAATATCAGAGATAATAAATAGATGAACTAGCCTGGCTAACTAATGCACAATAGAATTAAAGGAGTAGAGTGCAGCTCATAGTGTAGTGGCAATCCAAGCCACTAAGACGTAAAAAGGGCAAGGCTCGTCGCAAAGACAATGTCTCAGAAAACCAATCACTGGAGTATGCCTAGATATCATCAGAGAAGTTAACAGAGATACAATGCTCAACTCCATAAATCAGTACACACCAAAGTGTGAAGCCGAGGTGCAAGTAGATGCCGCACACAGCTAACAAGGAGGCGAGATTTCATCGCACCCCACACAGCCAAAGCCGCACCGAAGATAAGAAGATCACCGTGAGCAAGCACACGGTCCAGAGAATGGATCTTCAAGCGAAGAGTAAGAACACCATAGTCAGCGACCACGTGAGCATAGCATAGCCGAACTCTCCCCAATCAACTCCCAAAGCAAAAAGTCCCCAATGGAAGTTCTAGATTTTAGTGGTGAGACCTTATTCCTCCGATTTAAAGTCAAAGAGGCCGAACTCACTGGTGAGGATTCGGCGGCACCCACGAACAAAATGTTGAAGCTTTTGCACAAAGAAGAGGGAGGAGAGGGGATGAGAGGCGTCGGCCCAATCTAGATCTGGACGCAGAACGGGTCGCATCCCCTATAATCTCTTCTCTCTCCCTCTTTTACATGTTGGCCCAGGGCAATTTTTTTGCTTTATTTTCTTAAACAAAAATGAGGGAAATTACCAAAATAGCCCAACAATGGGCTGGTGTTCCTGAATTTTTTAGATCCACGCTATTGGATCTGATTACCAAAATAGCCCAACAATGGGCTGGTGTTCCTGAATTACCAAAATAGCCGAGTTCGGACTGGTCCGTTCCTACTTGCGCCGTCACAAATGAAATCCACGCTATTGGATCCGATTGAGTGAAGTCGCTGAAATGTTGTCTTTTTTGCTGATTTCATTGGCTTCAAAAACTTCAAAAAATAACAAAGCTCCAATACTTTACAATGGCCTAACAATACTCTCTCCTTAATAGAATCTTATCCTTAGGGTTTAAAATCTGAAAAAGTACTTTGAATAAAAGAAGCATCTTCCTAAGTTATCACAGATGGTTTGTATTAAAAACCGTCTGTGATATATTTTCTACCTCGTAATCTCCTAAAATTTTATAATCTCTCGCCTGAGTCCAAGTAGCATTCCGTTCCGAGACACCTTAGTAAAATTTTTGATCTTCCCTTCAGAATTTAGGGTTCGCCTGAACTAAAAAGTTGTAGATCTCATTGAAACCTTTCAAATGAGTATATATAAGCCATGTAGAACTTTTCTATTTTATATTTTGAGACTAGCTATTTATATTGCATCGATATATATATATATATATATATATATATATATATATATATATAGATGTTTATGTATCATAGATGATTTGTGGTTCAAACCGTCTGTGATAACTATGTTTCACAGACGGTTTATAGTTCAAACCGTCTATAATAATTTGGTCCCTGATCACTGGGCCTATTGATCCTCCCCAACCCAATCTCAGCCAATAGAAACCCACCAACTCTCACCCCACAGATCATAGCTCCACCTCTCCATCCCTGCGCCAAAAATTTTTCAACTCCCACCTCTCTCTCTCCCCTATAAATACTCACCTGAATCCACTCCTACCTACTGTATGCACTCAAAATCTCTTCAGTCTCCTTACCATCCTCCTCCTGTACCCCGACCCCGATGGCCCTTACAAAGTAGACAACACGCAATTCTACGGGCAGCAAGACACCACGAAAGCAGCTAGCTACCAAGATGGCACTCAAGTCAGTGCCTGTGACAGTGGACATCAAGGACATCCAGCTCGTGTGCTGCATCAGTCGACACAGTTGAATTTCCATTGTCTGCTAGGATCTCTGCTTTTTCTATGTTTTTGCCATATCTTATGATCTTGTGATGTTGTAATGGTGGATTCTAATTTTAATAAAAAATAGAATATGCTGATGTGTTTACTGTTGTATTTGCTTATTTTCAAAGTGCATAACTAACATTTCCTGAGACTAACTAAAAAATATAAAACATTTTAGGTATATAATATAATAAACCATCTGTGAAGGACTATCACAGATGGCTAGAACCAAAAACCGTCTGTGATACTCACACATCACATACGATTCTATCTACCAAACTGTCTGTAATACTTGTCCATCACAGACGGTTGATAGCCAGAACCGTCTATAATATGTGAGTATCACAGACGGTTTTTGGTTCGAGCCGTCTGTGATAGTTGCCCATCACAAACGGTTTTTGGTTTGAGCCGTCCGTGATGTGTGAGTATCACAGACGGTTTTAGTTACAAACCGTCTATGTTGTATTTATCACAGATGGCTCACAAACCGTCTGTGATAACCTCTGATTATCACTAACCTATAAATTCAGATTGTTCAGATAACCGTCCTATCTGTGATGACTCTTTTTGTAGCAGTGTGAACAAGTGACCTGTGTGATCTAGGCCCCAATGGTTTCAGGGATTTCAGTTATTGTGTAGTTTTAGGAATTGATGTATAGTCTTCACGGGAGATTCGGTTTTGGTGTTAGCCAATTACTGTGTTAGTATCCATCCATAGCAATTAAAGATTTCCGGACCGGCCACATCTGCAGCTTGCTGCATTAAGGCGCGGCAGTGATCGATGTACATCTGATTTCGGTGACCAAGCATATATCACAGTCCGGATCGATGTGTCACAAACCGTCTGTGATGTTACCTGTATCACTGACGATGCGAAACAGGAACCGTCTGTGATATAGTGTCTATCACAGACGGTTGTTGTGTGTAATCGTCTGTGAAAGTCGACTATCATAGACGGTTGTTTGCAAAAACCGTCTGTGATAGCAATTGCAACAGCAGTTTTATTTGCCGTTTTTTGGCTAGCCTCAAGATATGCTAGCCATGCCCTCTGAAAGCAAGCAACAAGATTACAACATATATATACACTGTGTAACAAGATCACATACATTGCAGATACACAGATCTGACAAAAGAATCACGTACAATTTTGCAACTAAAAGTTACACGATAAGTTAATTGCAATCGATCGTTGAATTACAAATGTAACAAACGCCCAACGGATGACATACAAATATAGAATGAAAATCTTCACACTCGCTTCGACTAATGTTTGATTAAGCACACAATCGAGTGATTTGTACAATTGCATCTAATGTTTCAACATCTAATGATCACCATTGCCGAGTAGAACTCTCCACCTTTTTTATACATCGTGCTAGTAAGAACCCGAGAGTGTTGCACGAATTTCGACGAGTTGTTCAAGATCATATGTACTTACGCCGAAGTCCACCACCGCCGCTAGGAGCAATAAGTCATTAATTAGCATGTGTGTATATATATACATATATAATCAAAAATAATAATTATTGCAAGAACATGACAAACCTCTCGATCATCGATCTTACTATCCACGATTTCCTTCATATGGCAAAGAAACGAGAATCCACATACGCTGCCACAGTAGTTGCCGTGACATCGCAAAAATTGCATTACGTATATAGGTATTGTCAATTCTAGAGGCATTATAACAAAGTGTGATATAGGATTGTTGTGTTGTAGCGGTACCGTAAATCGCGTGTTGTGTCGCAGCGTGTCACTAGATTTGTTGTGTCTTCCTCCTGGGCAACATAAGCGCAAACGACCTCACGTGATTCAAAAAGTTAGCCTCGGCGTTGCAAACGAAGGAAATATTACAATAAAGTTATGTATGGAGGAAATGAGTTTACTTGTTAAGTACTTCTTGCACACGACTGAAGTCGTGGTTACTCCTAAGTAGGGAATCAAGGTATATTACCTTGCTCCACTTTGGTATAATCACAATCAGAATCCAGTGTTGCCTAGTCATGTACACACCATAGTGATTAATCCTAAGTTCATGCTGCATATAAGTACAAATAAAACATATGTGGCAACTAGTGAAGCACTTACCCTTAGTTGAAAGGAAACATGATGTACTCCTTGTCGATGTGAGTAAGCAATCCCTTCGTTATGTAATCTTGCACGAAGGATTCATTATCTTTGATAACTGGATCGGAGACCAAGTGAGGGTCGAGGAAACCCACCGGTTGTTGCAATCGCCGGACTCCTTGGATCATGCATCTATACATAAGGAAAGAGTAATGATATTTATCGGTATAACGTGAATGTAGAACTTCATTGTACAGTACACTTACAAGGTCCAGCAGTAGAAGCGAGGCGTTGAGTTCGCCGAGATTGAATAGTAAAATAAGTCATCGAATGTCACGACGATGTAGCTCGTGTCGTGGAGGAAATGCTGCTCGTATATTTCACGATGAATGCACTCTGCGGTTTGGCTTCATGTTGACTTCTCCATGTACCGGGCATGCAATGTATTGCAAATCATGCCAAGCCCGGTAATTGTGACTCGTGGACCAACGACACTCCTAGAGTGAACTTTCATGGCACGGAGGCTTATTTTTCTTCCCTTGAGTCTTATAGCCTCGCCACGATACGCTTCTCGGTGGCGTCTCGCGGAGCCGATGCAATAGGCTTCCGAACCGGCCGAGGTGGAGCCACCGAGCCGATGTGACAGACTGACGGCGATGTCCTCTTGGGACACCGAGGTGGAGATTGTGGCACGGACAAGTCGAGGGCAATGTCCTCTTGGGCCATCGAACGAATGTGTGGACAGATCCCTAATATCTTAATCTCTTCGCTTGGGGCTTCTCAAGAGGGACGATGTTAAAAATATCATTAATCATGTCCACTTGGACCTTTATGAAACCGGTCTCTACTTGTACACCGTGCACTAGCGCATTTGACAAAGAATGGATACACCATCCCCGCCCAGCGTCAACGGAATAGAGCCAATAAGCGACGACTGAGGATGCAAGGCATGGGCACCTACATAACGACACAAGATGAGTTAAGGCGTCCACCAGAGAGATCTATGCAGCATTCTAATGAGGTGCATTACCTGAATGTCATCGATAGGTAAGTGGGCGTCGTTATGTTCAGTATTTGGGGTGGACGCACACCATCGCGACGTTGAGGGGGACCGTACCGCAGAGTAGGAGTAGTAGGGGTGGGTTGCGATTGGTTGCGGACTTGTCTCAGTTCTTCCCTCAATGAATCTATCTCTCCACGAAGTGAGGCAGTCTGCTCTTGAAGTGAGGCAGATAGTTGTTCCTGAAGTTGAGCACGAAGCTCCTGTTTCATTTGGTCGTTACGGTACGCCTTGGATATCTTTCTACTCCTATATGTCTCAGAGTAATTTGGAAATTCGTGCTTCCAAGATACGTAAACCCCCAAGCCTCGTGTGCGACCTGGGTGCTCCTTGTTTCCCAGGGCTTGTGATAGTAAATCTCTCTCCCTGTATTCTTGAAAAGTTCTACGAGAATATTCGGTAGTCAATGATTGCTGCAAGAGGCAATTAATCATGTTATTTTTGAACCCATTAAGTTCAAGAGGTGTTAACAACTATATAGTTTAACTTATCTTACCAGCGTTGGGACACTTCCTCATCTGCGAGGTTTTTGAAAGAGATACCCGAAGATGTGGTTGATGACCTCGCTCTTAACTAGTTTCGAGCACGCTCGTTTGCGATCCCGGCAAATGGCGGGGAGGCCTCCGATCGGAGTGCGACTGCCCCGCATCCTCCATCGCGAATTTTACCCGCGTACCCAGTGGTGCCGAGTCTGTGAGGGTGAGTGTTTTGTGATTGGATAGCCTTGTGTGCCGCACTTTGTTGTTCAAATTCAGCCGTTGTCTTCATCTGCACAAAGGCCTCCCATGCTTCCGGCGACACGAAAGGATACCTTGTGAAGGGCGTAAGATCCTTGGCCACGCATCGCGCACAAGAGTGCTCTTAAAATTCTTCCATGCTTTTCCCATTGCGAGGAGCGCGCGCCGCCGCACGAGTCCTCAGATTACGGGATCTCGAACGAATGTGTAACTTCCTCCCATAACTGATTTTTCCGATCGCTTGACAAATCTCTCCAGCTTGCTATGGTGATGGGGACCCGCTCCTTCCAATTATCCCGCAGTACTCAAATGATGCAATTGCTTTCTTCGGTTGTAGAGGGACCCCATCCGAGAGACCACCGTGATGGTCATTCGCCATCCGCCTTTTGATATTCCTCGCCACGCTTAATTTTCCCAATCTTGGGAGCGTGAGACCTGGATGACGACGCGAAACTCGTGAGGACGCCATCTCTCTCTAAGAAAAAATAATCGCAGCGTGTCACTAGCCCGTGAGGTGTGGGCCTAAACAAAGTTCTATGAAGCAAATGACACAAACTAGTGTATCGAGTTCATTGAAACCGATACACTAGAGTGTGTCACTAGCTTCATGCCTTTTGAAGGTCTATATGGTATATCTCTAGCTATAGCTAGCTGCTAATAATTCATATATAGCAATATAATTCTAGTATGATTATGTGAGCACAAAGATGACATCAATCGAAATACAAATGTCATAACATGTATGTAATCAATATGACAATGTATCAATATGACAATGTAGCATATATGACAATGTATCAATATGACAATGTATCAATACAAATTTCCAGCATGTATAAATTCGGCCAGCGTATATATCAATATGACAATGTAGCATATATATCAATATGACAATGTAGCATATATATCAATATGACAATGTAGCATATATATCACTATGACAATGTAGCATATATATCAATATATGAAACATGAAACATGAATAACGTATCTTCATTATTCTATATGAAACATGAAACAACTAGTAGCTACATGAAACAAATCTAAAACCTAGCTAGAGTCTGGGGAGGAGGGCACCGGAGTCGGAGGAGGAGGGCGCCGGGCTCGCGGGGGAGGAGGGAGCTAGAGTCGGGGGCGGGAGCCGGGCCTGGGGGAGGGAGCGGTGTCGGGGAAGGAGGGCACCGGAGTCGGGGGAGGGAGCGGCGTCAGGAGGGAGCGTCGGCGGGAGGGCGCGGCGTCGGGAGCGACCGGCGGCGGCGGCGCGCGCGGGGAGGAGCGCGCGGGAGGGCGCGGCGTCGGGAGCGACCGGCGGCGCGTCGCCGCGCCGAGGGTAGGGCGGCGCGAGATATCGTGCGCTAGAGATCTAGAGTGCGAGTGCGAATCGTGCCCTAGTTGAGGGTATTTATAAGGAACACTATCACGCATAGCCCTTAAGGAACCGTCAGGATATCTCTATCACGCACGGTTCTAGAAATAAACCGCTCAGGATATGTTACTATCACGCATTTGTTATAAGTGGAGAACCGTCAGTGATAGTATGCCTATCACAGACGGTTCTCCACTTATAACCGTCTGTGATAGTAGCATATCACAGACGGTTCTAAGTGTATAACCGTCTGTAATAAGCCTTTGCCCACTGCTTGTCGATCTGTAATAAACCTTTGCCGGCTGGCTGTTGTAACTACACTACCAACATTCAATAAGACCTGTCACAGAGTGTAATGAATATAACTACTCCTACCAGCATGCAAATTCACAAATACAGTTCCTGAGTCATTTTACAATTGCAATAAAACATATATAGTTACATTTACTACACATAGCTATTTTATTTTAAATAAAGCCCTTCACGATGATCGACACGCATGTAGCTTGTTCCATCGCCTTGTTTTTCCTCGAGCCTGATGCCGTCTCCGAATGGAGGCAAATCATCAAATTGATTGTACTCTTCCTCATCCACAACATTCTCAACTCCGACAATCCTTCTTTTTCCCTGAAGAACTACATGGCGCTTCTTATTTGCCGGGTCGGTTACATAAAATACTTAACAACTTGCCTTGCGAGTACGAATGGTTCGTCTTTATATCCTACACATTCGATGTCCACGGTAGTGACACCGTACTTGTCGACCTTTACACCCCGTGGGAGATGGACCCAACGGCACCGAAATAGAGGAATCTTGAATATTACGTAGTCAAGCTCCCAAATCTCCTCTATAAGCCCGTAGTACGAGCTTGAATATTATGTCGTATCCTTGCCATGTCACAATTGTAAATTTTGGCCTTTTTGCCAACTATTGTAGTGTTTCACTTGACGACCTCCTAGTCAATTGCGCCTTCAATCATTCGTTGAACTGACGATTGTGTTGTCTCGTGATCCAAACTTCTGACTGGCCTGCATTCTCTTGACGTAGCATGTCCTTGTGCTCTTCAATATATGGGGTCACTTCAGTCATGTGTTGTAAAACTGTGAAATAGGCTTGAGCATACGTATTTTGATCCGGAGTTATTGCTTTCCTTCCGATAGTCCCGATACCCTCTAACCTCCCCTCGTGACGAGATATAGGTACACCTATCGGATCGACCTGAGCCATGTAGCCGATGCAGAATTCAATGACCTCTTCTGTTGTATAACCTTCGATGATGCTACCCTCCGGTCGAGATTGATTGCGTACATAGGACTTGAGAATTCCCATGTACCTCTCGAAAGGGTACATATGACGTAGAAACACGGGGCCGCATATTTTTATCTCTTTCACAAGGTGGACAATGAGATGGACCATGATATCAAAAAATAATGGAGGGAAATACATCTCTAGATGACATAGAGTTGTCACCACCTCGGTTTGCAGAGCATCTAGTCCATCGGGATCAATGACCTTCTGAGCAATTGCGTTAAAGAAATAACACAGCCTTATGATTGTCACTCGAACCTTGTTCGGCAAAATACTTCTAATTGCAATAGGTAGCATTTGTGTCATTAGCACATGGCAGTCGTGGGACTTCATTCCAATTAATTTCAAATGTTCCATGGAAACAATTTTTTTCGTGTTGGTGGAGTGACCGGATGGAACTTTGACACCATGTAAGGACTACCACAGTTCAGTTCTCTCGAATTTAGACAGAGTGTAGCAAGCTGGGGGAAGGTATGTCCGGCCTTTATCGGTCTCTATCGGTGCTAACTCGGTCCTGATGTTCATAGCGACCAAGTCATGTCTTGCGTTAACACCATCCTTAGTTTTATCAGGAATGTTCAATAAGAGACCAATCAAACTGTCACATACATTCTTCTCTACGTGCATGACATCGACGCAATTGCGAACTTCTAAGTGCTCCCAATAAGGCAAGTCCCAAAATATTGACCTTTTTTTCCACATGTTCTTCCTCAATTTACGCCCCTTTCCAAGCACAACGTTTATATCCTTGACCATATCATATACCTCTTTCCCGCTAAAAGGTCTTGGTACTGAGTCATTTTCTTTTTTTCCATCAAATTTATTTTTTCATCTTGCGGTATGGGTGATACTTTGGAAGGAACCTACGGTGACGCATGTACACAGTTTTACGCGAGTTGTTCAACCACATACTCTCGGTATTGTCTAAGCAGTGCGGACACGCTTTGGCTCCTTTTGTGCTCAACCCTGACAGGTTACCAAGGGCAGGAAAATCATTAATGGTGCAGAACAACATAGCGTGTAGAGTAAAGTTCTCTCGTTTGTCCGCATCCCATACATGTACCCTTTCGTTCCACAGTATTGCAAGATCTTCTACCAATGGTGCTAGAAACACATCAATATCGTTGCCAGGTTGCTTCGGCCCTTGGATAAGTAGTGACATTAAAATATACTTCCGCTTCATACACAGCCAAGGAGGAAGATTATACATGCATAGAGTCACGGGCCAGGTGCTATGTCGGCTGCTCATGTTACCAAAAGGATTCATTCCATCTGTACTCAATCCAAACTTTATATTTCTGCCCACACACGAAATCTACAAACATCCTATCGATGTTCCTCCATTGGGCAGAATCAGCAATATGTCTTATCATTCCGTCTTTCTTACGCTGCTCCAAGTGCCAACGCATCAATCTTGCATCCTTGCGGTTTGCAAATAAACGCTTCAAACGGGGGATTACAGGAAGATACCACAACAACTTAGCAGGAGGTCCTTGCTTCACCTCGATGCCCTTTCCATCATCAGAGTCATTTTTACGCTTGTATCGAGATGCTTTGCACACCGGACAAACATTTAAACTAGCATACTCTTTACGGTACAGGATACAATCATTCGGACATGTATGTATTCTTTCTACTTCCATTCCTAATGGACAAAGAATCTTCTTGGCTTGGTAGGTGGTTCTAGGCAACACATTTCCCTCTGGAAGTATGTCCGCTAGGAGACATAACAATGCCGTGAAACTCTTGTCGGACCAACCATTGCTTGGCTTCAATTTCAGTAGTTCTAGAACTGATGACAACCTCGTGTATTGCGGCTTGCATCCCGATTACAAAAACATATATGCATAATTAAAAGTAATTGAGTACTAACCTCTGATTAGATCACTAAGAAGATAGCGATATATTCTCACCCCCAAACTCCCAAAAGTCGGCCGCCTTGCTCCACCGACGCAGCGCATGCAATAAAAACAGATCTGTCGACACCGTCCAAGTCCAAGTATTAATAGGACAATTATCACGACGGTTATTAACACGCATCGCCTCGTGAAAATTCAGATCAAAGACGGTTTGTTATACGAACCGTCTGCGATAGTAGAGACATCACGCACGGTTAGTGTTAATAACCGCCGTGACACTAACCGCCTGTGATGTCTCTACTATCACGCACGGTTCGTATAACAAACCGTCTCAGAACTATCGCTGCACGGTTATTAACACGAACCGTCTTTGATGTCTCTATTATCACAGACGGGTCGTGTTAATAACCGTCTGTGATAGTATCACAGCCGGATGGCAGTATGAGCCGTCTGTGATAGTTAGGCACAGACGGTTCCGTATGAACCGTCTGTGATTTACCCGTCCAGTATAGTCTATTTTGTAGTAGTGATATCTCCCAAAAAGCGAAGCTAATTCAGATAAAATTTCTGAAAAAGAGCACGAAACGGCAAACAAACTGGCGAAGCTGGTTTCACGGTGGCAACAAACCACTGAAATTAATTATTTGTAATGGCACGAAAATGCTAGTCATGCACGCAGGCCAAGCAGGAACTCGTTTCATTTATTGTCTAAATCTTTAACCCACTGGCTGGCTTCTTCTAGATCTCTAGCCTCTAATATAATTCGACATCTCCTCTGCAAATCGCTCCATCGCTGGCTCCGGCAAGAACATGGACACCGCAACACAGTCGTCGCCTTCGTCGTTCTTGCACCTCATCTGGTAGCTCACCAGCTTGGACGTGATGTCTCCGGCGATCGGAACGCCGCAAGCGACCCGCTCAGCCCAGCCGAGGTCTAGTGCCAACCCTCCAATACGCGTTATGTCAGACGCCACGTAAGTCCAACCCGGCACATACGGCGGCCCCCCGCGCGACGCGATCAAATCCACCAACGCTTTGGCCACCGTCTCGTCCGTCGTCGCATGCTTGGCCTTCCTGACGAGCTCAACCGCGTAGCCGAGCGAGCTCCCGCGCAGCTCGCCAGCGGCGGCCTCCACCAGCAGGTAGACGAAGCCGTTGCCGTAGAACCCTCGCGGGAGGGGAGGGTCGCGCTTCCATTTCCCGCGAGCATTCGCGTTAATCAGCAGCTGCGCTCGCTGACCAGGGGCGTACCCGAGAGCGGCTGTCCGGCATCTCCACGCTGCGGCCGTGATGAGCTCAAACGCGGTGGTCGACCCCCGGAGGTGCGCCGGCAGGTGGCTCTGCAGAGCAGCCACCTCCCTTGGGCCGAAGAAGAAGTAGCGCCCCACCATGTCGTCCAGCGGCATGGGCTGCATCGTGTCGTCGGCCGGTGACACATAGGAGGGGTGCAAGCTTGTGACGTCGGGAGGGCTACGCGCTGTCAGGAGCTGTCGTTCCCACACGGGCAGAACGCCTGGGCGCTCGTCGCCGCGGGCCATGTCGGCTATAGCGTTCACGAATTGCATCATGCCGAAGCCGTCGGCAATGACGTGGCATGTATGAGTCCCAATGACAAATCCACCGCACTTGAGTCTTGTCACCTACATGTACAGAATCAACCTCACCGCGCGAGTTAGTCCATATATAACAGGTTAATCACTGTAAGAGAAAATGCATGTAATTAATCCGACCTGCATGAAGAACAGTGGCTTTCCGACGACGGCTTTGGTGTCACCGGGGTCGCAGGTGAACTCCTCGACGCCTGGGAACGGCGGCCTCAGGGGCTCACCGAGCTCATCCAACCGCACATCGGCGTCGGCCTCGACGAACACCACCCCTTCCCCGGTGCACTCCACCACCAGCTTCCCTCCGGGGAGCTCCTGGAGGCGGCCGGCCATCGGGTAGTAGTACACCAGGGCCTTCGCAAGGGCCGTCCTGATGGCCTTTCTCGGGTCCTCTGGCTCGCGGCCGTCGACGGGGCGGCGGCGGCGGTAGAAATCGACCGCGGTTTCGTAGAACCGTAGCACAGGCTGGGTGTCAACATCAGAGAGGGCCTTGCGCTCTCGAGGTGTTGGCAGCGCAGGCGCCACCAGCTCGGGATCGCTTCGATTTGCCTTGAAGCTCAGCATACCGATCGACAAGGTATGCTGCGAGTTGTGCGGTGCTGCGAGTGTATACATGCATATATATGCGCGTCCAAGCAGAAACGGTCACTACTATGCTCGCTAGACAGCCGTCCACTTGGCACAACCATGTGTGTGTGTATATATATCCTTCTTTTGGAGCATGTGAACGTGTCATGCATGGATGCATGCATGGCATGGATATCTTGAGTTTGTCGAGGCTAGAGATATATATGCTAGCTTCTCTAGATACGAACCTTAATTTCTCTGCATATATCTCAAGAGATATATATATCTCAAGAGATATATGCAGAATGACAGGCTAGACTATCTTTCTCATGATCAACATGAGGTGGTCTAGATCTTTCATATCTCTAAATTATTCAATAAATTCCAGTGAGTTCTCTGAGAACAATAGCCAATGATATCTGGGAATTCAAAAATGAAATGCACTTGACAGAAGTTGTTACAGAAGAGCTATCCCATCGGCAATATACTAATAATCATCGATCGGGAGAAGTTAGGAATCTTGTAGCCATGAGATCACATCACAAGCCTGCTAGTGATATGTCCTAGCTAGAAATAATTATGAAGGTGATTGTATCACTTCTATATTTATGAATTTTTGAATAATTATTATTTTATCCCTTGAATAAATACATTTCATATGGACCTGTTAGACCATGTGATGAATAATTGACAATAGTTAATTTGTGATGGTGAATAATTGATAATATTATTTAGTGTTGTCGTGCGAGGTGTGTTGCGCGTGTACAGATTGACGTTGGTCAAGAAAAATATTCTTTGGTCTTTGCATATACAGGTTAAGTATGGAGGCGATCATGGTCGATGACGAGGTGGACCGGGATTAGGATGGGGGGATCCAAGGTTCAGGCGGTCGAGAATATCACGAGACGGTTAGGCTCATGCTAGGCACAAGAAGATCAAAGACATACGATATGAAGCTACGAAGGTGCAATCCAGAGACTACCATACGTAGTAATTTTGGGGAGTCCAAAATTTAGTTGGGGCCTGTGTTATCCAGTCGTGTATGCAAAGTTTGTGTTGTATACATGGCATATATATACGAGTCGTATACGAGTTGGCGTAGGAGTCTGACTATGAGATTATGTTGCGTCTGTTAGTTGAGTACGGTAGCGCTATAAAAGACTGGTGACCGGCCAATGTAATTGCATGAGTTTTTTTTATCTAAAACAGAAAAGGGCTGCCGTGACTTGTGGCGATCTGCATGGCCGTTTGTTGGCTCTTCATTGCTTCATTCCTATAGAAAATCAAGAATCATATATATATATATATATATATATCTAGTCTCGTTTGTGTCTTCTGTTTTTTTGTTGTGGATTGTAATCATTCACCCTTCTCTGATTGCTATCGACGATCAACAAATATATGACTTATTTATGGAATTCTTTATTCATGTTTTAATGTTATTCTAAATTATGCCTGATCTTATATCATTATGTGGGACAATTATGATTTACAGATCAACACATATATTGATTGATAATCATATTTCACGGATCATAGATATGGGATATCAAATCAATCATGTACATACATGTTAGAGAATATGATGTTGGATTGACCCACCATGAGATACTAAAAGAATTGTTATATACTTAAGTATAATCAGTTGATCTCTTACATAGTGTATGTATGATTCTTAGGTTTGAAATCGTCATTGTTTCCTAGATGTGTAAAAGTTTACTTAGAGGTTGTCAAATACTACTCCATGACTAGGTGATCATAAAGATAGCTTGCTGGTTTACTATAAAACATGCGGAGGAATATGAACGATTAAGATAGAATTTGCCCCTCCTATATAATAGGAGAGATATCTCTAGGCTCCTTGATGTGGTTGGATTAAGAAAGTGTATGGCTATACCGAATGTAGTTGAGGAGTCAATCACAACTGAGTAATCCACTATAACTTACTGAATGATCGAGCTATCATAAAATGGCATATTCTCGCATTGAGTTCAATTTGGTATCATAAGGTAAAAGGATCGATATATAAGTATTATATAGATTTGTCTAATATGATTTTTATGTATGTTTGGGAGTCGTTATGTCCTGCTAGAAACTGCTACCGACCTATAGACAAAAAAGGAGTTTTCGGCTTATGACCAAATATATATGAACTTATAGGGTCACACACTTGATGGGCTGGAACGATAAGAGTCTAGATGATAGTCTCTAAGTGGGATACGATCTCTACTCATATTGGATAAAAATTTAGCCCGAGGCTTTTTAAGCTAGATACGATATCTAATTGTGTCAGATAAGAATCCGATTGAAAGCTATATAAAGAAAGGTGTGGGGGTTGGTGCAGCCACCAGCCCTCAAAACCCCTACCGTGCACGCTGGTGCTACCACACCGATGCATGGTATTCTATCCTTATATATGTAGACCTTAGTAGAGGCGTTATGACTACGATATTGATTGGGATGATCGCGAGGAGGAGATGGTTGGCCAGAAGATGATTAACTACTTTCACTATACTGACACGCTCTTTGTTGAATTGACTACTTCAACTCTACTTTCGCTGCACTATGTGTCTAGTGGTAATGATCTATAACCTCTCACTCATATGGTTTTCTGGTTTACGCGGTAGAAAATTTTAATCTACGCTAGTGTAGCCTATCCGTATCCCAACAAAGCCTGGGCTGCACTACTCACACAAGTACTCTCTCTCTTCTTTTTTACTTGACGTATCTAGAATCCATTCCATTAAACTTTCTAAAACCTGATCGTCAATAGGTTTAATACTATCTAAATTAGCTATATAAAAATTATACCATTAGATTTAATATTAAAAATACTTTCATAATATTATAATTTTGTTAGTATATCTTAATATAAAGTTATTAGAAAGTAACAATCAAAGTCGTGTAAAATTAATTAGTACTCTCTCTGTCTAATTAGACTCCATTAATTACCAGCACATATCCTAACAAAAAGAAATTGGGGTGTAAAATTTATATTTGAATTAATTCTTTGTTCATTTGATAATTGACAACAGAAACATAAACAATATTACATCACGTTTCCTAAACGAAACGACTAAATGCACAAGGTATTTACCACACGTCAAGCTATTACATGCAAACAGAGGTTATTATTACTATGTAAATTAACTCACAAGCATAAGTGCAGAATTATTTCACCAAAATATTCTACCATTGACAAAACAAAGTTCATGTGGTGTCCTAAATTATTAGCTAGTTGCTACATAGTACATGGAGTTACAACATGAAGTAGACCTCACTTCAATCACACCTCCTTTGCATGTTTCTTGCAGAAAGCAGCCACCAGGTCGGTGAATGTCTGCATGGCTAGCTTCGGCAGGTTCATGGACACCACAACACACTCGATGTTATATTTTGTGATTCGAATCTAGTCGGGTCCGATCACTGCTGGACTTTCCGACTGCTTAAAGAATTCAATCAAGAAAGCAATGTGAACTGATCGGAGGTTTCGATTATGATCATCTTTGAGGTTATAATTGACTCTGCACTGATGTACATCAACGTGGTGCTCTATTATACATGCACCGACTAAAGTTAGACATGGCTACTCAAGGTTCTTCCAACTACAACTCTACATTGTTATTTTCTGATACTCTCTGAGTGGGGTGATGTTCCCGTCTTCGACAAGGTTACTGTTCTAGTTTTTGATAGGCCTCTATTTTATTGCCAATTAGGACTCTGTTCATTTCTCATCTGGGACTCTTATTCCCTGGGCTATTTATATCCTATGTAAGCTACTTGAAGAGGTGTAGAATGACATATATGCCAAGAGTATTCTATAACTTCTCCTCATATAGTGATTTCGTGGATTGTGCGTCTGTGTTTTTTTACCTACAAGGGTTTTCCAAATAAATTCTTGTCTCATGTTCTTAATTATTCTTCATTTATTTCATGTTGTCTTGTAATGTCAAAACAAGTGGTATCCAATTCTAACAAGTGGTATCAGAGCCATGTTCTTCACCTAGATCAAATCTAGGACACTTTCGACATGATGGCAATGAATTATAATCTTTCATTGTTCAACCGAGACACAATACACTACTACAAAAAGGCTATACTGGACATCTCATCACATACGGTTTTCTGAAACTGTCTGTGTTTACAAGCGTGACTGTCTATGTTACTAGCGATGGCTAGAACTGTCTGTGATACATAATTATCACAGATTGGTCTTGTTAATAACCGTTTATGAATTATTATAGACGGTTCTTATTAAACATCGTCTGTGATGTTTGTAATTATCACATATAGTTTTTAATAAGAACCGTTTATGATAATTTATATATTGTTATTAACAAGAACCGTCTGTGATGTTTACAACTATTACAGATGGTTCATGTTAAGAATCGTCTGTGTATTATACCCTTTAGCAAAAAAAAGGTGGGCTTGGTCTGCCACGTCACGGTCACACATCGTCGTAAGTCACAAGTCAAGCAATTTTCCATGCGAAAATACGTCAATACATGCGCACGTGTGCGTGTGTGTTTAGCCCTCCACATGCTATCTCCATCCATATGTCACATTATTCAATGAGTGGTAAGGATTCCACCTTATAAATTAGTCACCTCCACTTTGCGAGATTAGATGGTTGTTATAGATTTAGTTTACACTAAAAACTTGTAGACTAAAAAGCACGTAGGGAAATAGTGATACCTCAAGCCCCAAAATATTTAACTACTCAGAGAACGATGGCGTAAAAGGCACCAAAAATCATACATGGGCAGCAAATTTAGAGAAGTATAAATAAAGTGAAACACATGAGGAAAATATTATATTGCCAACTTAGTTTAACCAGAATCTAAGAAGAATGTTGTTGTAATTTTCTACCAAAAACAAAAGAAAAATGGAGATAAGTATGAAGTGGGCCAAGTGGCTATGTTGATGAGCATAGGAATATCTACCAGCACTAATGTTCAAACAATGATGGTTCAGTAAGCGTACAAAGCATATTCTCATAGGCCCATATAAGTGAGACCCATTCTCTATACTTCTAAAGTATGCATGGTTTATTACCATGTTTCTAAGCCAAAGTGTAGGAGACTAATTTATAAAGTGGAGTTCTTACTACTCCTTGAATAATGTGATAAATGGATTGGGATGGCATGTGGAGGGCTAAACACACACGTACGCGCACACGCATATTCATGTATTTTTGTGTGAAAAATCGTGTGACCTATGACTTGCGATGACGCGTGATCGTAACATGGTAGACCAAGCCTACATTATTTTTTTGAGCCATGCATCATCTTTCTCCTTTTAAATGGACTTGACGTGGTGCATCACCTAGCAAACCAAGTCCACCATATTATTTTTTTCCTGAACCATATATCATTAGACTTCTTAATTGTATTTCACAGATGATTCTTATTAAAATTGTATGTGATAATTGTAGACATCTATGATAATTATGTCCCTGATTGTTGGGCCTGTTGATCCTCCCCAACCTAATCTCAGCCAATAGAAATCCACTAACCCCCATCCCACGGATTGTAGCTCCACCTCTCTGTCCCCGCACCCATTCCACCAAAACATTTCCCACTCCCGCCTTTCCCTCCCCTATAAATACTCACCCAAATCCATCCCCTACCTACTACGCTCAAAATTTCTCCATCCTCCTCGATCGTGGTCCTCCTCCTCGACCCTGACCCCCGATGGCCCGCATGAAGTAGACATTGCGCAAGTCTACGGGCGGCAAGACATTGTGAAAGTAGCTGGCTACTAAGACGACGCTTAAGTTGGCACCGGCGACGGCAGGCATCAAGGACATCCAGCTTGCACACTACATCAGGGGCAAGAGGGCCTAGGCATAGAGGCCTCGTCGGCGTGGTTGAGGTTCTACTGTCTACTAGGATCTCTGCTTCTTCTATGTTTTTGCTATATTTAAGAATTGGGTTCATAGGATTAGAAGATGTGTTATTTCCATGTTCTTGCTGTGTTAGATGGATAACTTGTTTGTTATCTTGATGTTGTAATGGTGGATTCTAATCTTAATAGAAATAAAATGTGCTGCTGTGTTTGCTGCTTTGTTTGCATGTTTTTAGAAGGCATAGCTAATATTTACTGAGGCTAGCTGAAAAACAGAAAAAAATAGGTATAGAATGAACTATCAGATACGATTTTGTGGTTTAAACCGTCTGTGAAGGACTATTATAGACAGCTTAAACTAAAAACCGTCTGTAATACTCACACATCATAAACGGTTGATAGTTAGAATCATCTGTAATGTGCGGGTATCACAGATGGTTTTTGGTTTAAGCCATCTATGACAGTCTCCTTCATAGATGGTTCTTTATATGAACCATCTGTATTGTGGTTTATCACAGAGAGCTCATAAACTGTCTGTGATAACTGCTTGTTATCACAGACGCATAAATTCAAAAGGTTCAGAAAACCATCTATGATGGCCATTTATGTGGTAGTGATATTTTCCCTGTGGTAGATCAAGACACGAGCTATTCCAGCACAACTCGATTTAGATGATACATTATTGGAAATTGATAAGATGCCTGCTACATGGTCCGCTGAGGAAAAGCAAAGGAGAGATCATAAGGCTCTCTCAGATACATCTTCATCTTTCTAGCAATATTATCCAGGAGGCTACAAAGGAGACCAATGCTACTGTGTTATGGCTAAAGCTGGAACAGATCTACATGACCAAAAATTTGACTAGCAAGATGCTTGTGAAGTAGAAGCTTTTCCCTTTCAAATTGGCAAGAGATGAATCTGTATTGAACCACTTGGCCGATCATCATCAATCTTGAAGCAATGGTGGTCAAATATGAAGATGAAAATTTAGGTCCTATTCTACTCTACTCATTGCCTAGTTCCTTCTCTACGTTCAAAGACATAATTCTTTATAGTGAGGACACTCAATGTCAACGAGGTTTATGATGCTCTGCATAAAAGGAGAAGCTAAAAACCATGGTATCGAGTGAAAGATCGAGTTCACATGCAAAAGGTTTTCCTTTTCGTGGAAGACAAACTGAGAGATCTCTGACCAGGGATTTCAGGAGCAAGAGTAAATTTTGAGACTATTCTATGTCAAAGAACAAGAAATCATGCTTTTATTGCAAGAAAAGTAGCCACGATATATCCAAGTGTTGGAAACTCCAGACTAAGGAGAAAAAGAATAGTTCTAAGAAAGGTCAACAAGATAAAGAAGTCAAAGCCACCGTTGTTACGAAAGAAGGTTCCGAAGGAGATGTCATCATTGCCTTTGCCGATGATTCCAAAAACGAGGATGAGTGAATTCTTGATTCAACCTGCACTTTCCACATGAGTCTGAATTGTGATTGGTTTGTTAACTATGAGGTGACCCAAGTGGATCAATGTTGATGGAATATAATAATCCATGTAACTTTGCAGGCATTAGTTTTGTATAGATCAAGATGTTTGATCGCACCATTAGAACCATATCAGAAGTCTGACATATTCCAAGTTTGAAAAGGAGCCTTATCTCATTGAGTACTCTTGATGTTAGAGGGTACAAGTTTTCAAGTGGAGGTGGAGTCCTGAAGGTTCTAAAGGCACTCTTGTTGTGATAAAAGGTGATATGAAGGTAGCAAATTTGTATCATCTTCAAGGCACTACATTGGTCAGAACCGCTGCTGTTTCTTTCACCAGATTATCTAATACCGATTGAACTAATCTATGGCGCATGCGTCTAGGACACATGAGCGAAGTTGGCATAAAAGAGATGTGCAAAAGAAGTTTGCTCGATGGTCAAGGCATTAACTAGTTAAAGTTCTGTGAATACTGTGTCTTTGGCAAGCAGAAGATGATAGGTTTTAGTACTGCCATTCATTCTTTAAAAGGCATATTTGATTATGTTCACTCTGATTTGTAGTGAGAATCCTGCATTCCATTTATTGGAGGTGCAAACTGCATACTAACCATCATTGATGACTACTCGAAAAAAGTTTGGATATACTTCATCAAGCACAAGTCAAATGTGTTCAAGATCTTCAAAGAGTGAAAGATTACGATAGAAAAAATAGACCGACAAGCATTTTAAGAAACTCCAAATAGATAATGGCTTGCAGTTTTGCTCAAAAGAATTTGAAGCATTGTGAGGCATTCTACTGTTCTAGGTACACTATAATAGAATGGTGTGGCTGAGCTCATGAATAGAACCATCATGGAAATAGTGCACTGCATGTTGTCGATATCTAGTCTATCAAGGAGTTTTCGGATTGAAGCCGCTTTCACTGTATGTTATTTGATCAACCGATCACCGAACACTATTATAGATAGAAAAACTCCAATTGAGAAGTGGTCAGGTTCTCCCGTCAGCTACTCGAATTGAAGGATTTTTGGCTATCCTGCTTATGCCCATATCAATAATGGGAAATTGGAGCCAAGAGCTATTAGGCTATAAATCTATACTGAAAGGTTACAAATTGTGCAATCCTAAAATTAGAAATGTGGTTGTTGTGGTTACACACCAAACAACGGATATAGGAGCTTTGGGGGGGGGGGGGGGCTCAATAAAGGTACCTAGAGCCTAAAACTCAAGAGAGGGGAGTGGTGTAGAATGTCGCCAGTGCTTAATCTCAGCTCAAGTCTATTGCATATGTCAAAAATGTTCTCTCTCCCTTTCCCATAGTGCCCTAGGAGTCATATTTATAGCTATGGGAGAGGTTATTTACACAAATACCCCCTTAGCATAGCCTTAGTGGGCCTATGTTGAGACCAAAACTAGCAGTGGAAATCCAAAATAAAGCGTAGTGGCCAATCGACAAGCCCACATGCTATCGAGTGGAGAACGAAGCCTAATCCGCGAAGTCGTCGAAGTACTCTCCTTCTGGAACCTCCTGCTGGTGATACTCCCCTTCCTCAACTGAGCAACATTGGGCGTAAAGCCGTGAGTACATTGGTACTCAGCAAGTCATTTCTAACAAATGAATGCAATATAGTATGCAAAGCTTACCAAAGAAAGGCTGAAAGGTTAATTTGCATAAAATGATATTTAAAGATAAATACAGTAGATAGATTGAAAGCGAACTTTGAGTAAAACAATAATAAATAATCAAAAGAAATGACATAACCACTTGCGGACCTCCCATCCACAAGCTAAACTAACCGTTTATGGACCTCCCATCCATAAGCTAAACCAACAGTGAATTAACCATCCACTGTCCAACTACAATCCACAAGTTTTCAGAAATAACTACCCCTCGTGTGAAATCACCGAGCATTGTCCATGACCGAGGACGCGGCTATTCGAATAGTTTTATACTCTGCAGAGGTTGCACAACTGTACCCATACGATGTGATTAACCTCGGCCTAAGGTAATCACAACAAGATCTTTACAAAGTTCAATTACAACTCAATGGCACATGGAAATCAGCAACCATATTCATCTCAATGGCAAGATTAAAGTTGAAACATCCCAAATTAATCAGCCAGGTCTATCCCATACTAGACATGTGGTTTGCACGGTAAGGCTCAGATCAATGGCGTACAGAGTTAAGTCCTTAATTCTACCCGGGCGAGGCTACCACATCTCCCGAAGTGAACCTGTACTTCCCCATTTATTGCACGATCACTCGTCCGAGTGCAAAACCAAGTTCGTATAACCAAGCCACTGACACACCAATGTCATGGCACAAATTTTAATAAACGTGGCACCAACCGCGGTTCCATATCTCATTAAGTCAAATTAATAATTTACATGCGATGATGAAACCTTTCGTACATTTAAGCAAGGCTAAGCAGTTCTATCGTACCAACCCATGTGACAAATAACATAGCATCACTAAATAATAACCCAACTTAAGGTGACAATGGCGTAAAGGTGTTCCAAAGTAGCAAGGAGGGATAAACAATCGGGGACAATAACTACCAATTACAAGGTTTGAATAAAAATAGCAATGCAATATGATTTAAGACAAAATAATTAAATAATACATTGTAAACTGGGTTCAACATGATCAAAGGACATGACTTACCTTGGTTATGCTCAGTGAGGTACTGTTGATCTTCGGGCGTAGCTCCTGCTCCTCCGGAATCCGAATCTAACGAGAGAGAAAACGATCGAAACAAGAAAAGCACATAAAATAATAAGCAAATAAACTCCAAAAATCATGAAACTAGAACCAAAAGCTAGAGCTCGATTTTAGATGAATTTAGAAAAAAGAACAGGGTTAATCGGAGCTAGGACGGAGGAGAACGGGCTCTCGAAAAATTAACCCTAAAGAAACTCCTAGAAAATTCAAAAATAGCACTGTGCTGTGGACCGGACGCACGGTAGACCAAACGCATGGTGAACCCGGCGCATGGAACAGTGTGCGCGGGGGAGGGGTGCTGATGCGGCAAGGCTAGTGCTGATGTGGCACGCGCTGGTGCCGACATGTGGCACGTGCTGACGTGGCTGCCACGTGGCACCGAGGGTGGTTTTGGCTAACGTGGCATGACACGTGGCTGCCACATGGCGGTAGGGCTGACGTGGCATACGCGGGGTGACGGCGCGGCTAGATCCGACGGTCGAGGAGCGGCCGCGTGGCTCAATCTGACGCGTCGGTTTTGGATCTAACTGTGCGGCTGGGATTGGGCGGCTGGGCTCCCGATTGGCGACACGTGTCTCAGCATGTTACAATATTTTGGTGTAGAAAGATAACATGTTACAATAGTTTGGTGTAGAAACATAATATGTTACAAATAAAATTGCAATACTTTAATATGTTGCAATACTTTAGTGTTGGAAGATTTCATATTATAGTACATGGTGACTCTCAGTTCGCGGGTAAACGGGTATACTCGCGGGCGACAGGTACCCGCGGGCGACCGATATGTGCGACATTCTTCGCCCGTTGTCCTTCACAGGTATACCCGTGGGCGTAAATCAAGGTCGCGAGTATGGGTATGGGCGAGTACAACCCGTACCCGCCACACCCGGTTGCCATCTCTAGTAGTAACATTCTGTTTTTTAGAGTTATTTTGAAGCTTTCAAAATAAAATTCAACATTTAGATTTTTCTCGAATTAATTAAAGCTTAAATAGAGTTTTTATTAATTAAAAGAATTTAATATGACTATATTAAACTTCAATATTTGCTAAAAGTATTTTATTTGGGTTCTTTGAGTTTCAAGGAATTTTCCTAGTTTTTTTTCTGATTTTATTTGCTATTTTTGGGTGTTCGATTGAATTTATTCCATTTTTGAAAATAAAAAATCCTAAACATCCAGATTTTGGCTCATGGGCCAAAACCCTTCCAGCCCATTTCTCTTTTCGCGTCGTCTGGCCCAATCCGCCCATGCCCAACGCGTGTTGGCCATTCGTCGCGGCCACGAGGCAGCCATTGGCTCACCCGTGCGTTCATCTCAGTTGTTTGTTCTCTCTCTCGCTGACAGTGGGACCCACCTATCAGCTGAGCCGTTCCTGTCATGAACTTTGGTTGCCATGTCCGTCTCAACATCCATGTCATGCCCGCTGAGGACTCCCGTCCCGTGTCCGTCGCGGTCACCTCAGCATCCGTGTATAAAGCCGTGCCGCTTTCCCTCATCTGTCGTATCCTGAGCCGCCACCTTCGTTCCATGCGCCGCCCTGTTGCCTTCGCCTCTGGTCTCTTTGTCCTCGCTGATGAGTTCGAGCAGCCAAAGCCATCGCCATCACTCCGCCGTGCCCATCCATCTCTGGTCGCCATCATCCCCATCAGTGAGTACCGTCGTTCACCCCGCTGTTCCGCCCCGCCGCCGCCTCTCGTCCTCCAACTCATTGCCTCATTCAACGTGCACACCGTGACCGCCCGGTAGCCCGAAGAGTCATCGACGCTTCACCGCTGTCCACCAATTATCGAGCACCACGCGTCACTTCTTCAACCGTCCGATTGCCACCACAACCGGTCCGTCAGATCCACACCGACACTTTGATCTGGTGGTCAATATTCGGCCACATGTTCCATTGGTCACCATTGGATCTCCGTGACGTCAGACCGCACCTATGCCCAGTGTTGGTTCAGATTCTTTGTGGACTAAGTCTATGTACATCGTGCCTCTGATAGCTAGGTCCTACCCGTCGATGTCCACTGTGTTGTAGACCCTTGAGCCGAGCCACATCATCAACCACGTCGCCGATCTACATCAGCGTCCATGTCAGCCCTAATCCTACATGGCTACCACATGTTAGTCCACGTCTTCGCCACATCAGCATCCGAGTCGTTCCCCACACCATGTGGCAGTGCCACATCAGCTGCCACGTGTCATGCTACATCACCCTGCCGCCTCAGCCCTAAGTGCCTCGTGTCCACCGTGTCAGCCTTAGAAGCCCAGTCAGCAGCCACATCAGCTGATGATGTCATAATTCCTATTTTCCTTTAGAAATATAATTTGGCCAAAAAATAAATTAGATGTTGATATCATAATTAGGATTTTTCTTTATAAAAATAAATCCAATAAATCATATTATTCTTCTCTGTTCTAGCTCCGATTGACCTGATTCTTTTTTTCTAAATTCATCTAAAATTGAGATATATCTTTTGGTGCTGGTTTCGAAGTTTTTGGAGTTTATTTGAATTTTATTTAATTTTATTTGTGTCTTATTTTATTTTCTCTCTCGTTAGATAACATCTTCGAAGGAGGTGAAGCAAGATCTGAAAATCAAGAGTCATTAACTGAGCAAGCTTAAGACAAGTCATAGGGCCTGTTCTTTTCAGCTTCTCAAAACAGATTTTGGCTTTTACTACAGCACCTAACTTTCAAATGGAGTATTTTTTTTAAGATGGAGTCTATAGGTTAATTATAGTATATGTTAAAAGCCCAACATCTGTACCATCCAAAATCGCAAGCGAGTATCTCTCTCCGTAATATCTGTCGCAAATTGCTAAAATTCAAAATTTTCAACAAAAACCCATAAGCCGTAGCAAAAAAGAATAGGCCCATATCCTTTGATCTTATTGAACCTAGTTTTTAAATTTATTTATTTATTATTTTATTTTAAATTATCATGCATTGCCATTTTAATACAAATCTTTGTACCTGGTAGTTATCGTCTAATTTGATTAATCCCTTATTTGATATATTGAATGCCAAGATTCTATTATCACCGTAGGATGAAACATTATCTAGTGATGCAAAACTAGTTGTTATATGGGTTGTACATCTAGTATGCTTAGTCATTCTTATAGTCAATGGGTTCATCATCACATGTGATTCATCGATTAATTTTGACTTAATGAGATATTGAATCATAGTTGTAACTACAGTTATAAAATTTATGTGCCATGCCATGGGTGTATCATTGGTGTTGGTTGTACAAAACTAATTTTCACTTAGACGAGTGATCGTACAGTAAAAAAGAGAGTGTGGTTAGCACTTCAAGGGATGTGGATGTCTCGTCTGGGTAATGTTTATGAACTTAACTTTGTATGTTTATGAACTTAACTTTGTGCGTCATTGATCTGAGTCTTACTGTACAACCACATGTCTAGTATGCGATAGACATGACAGATTAATTTATGATATTTCAATTTCACCATTGTGATGAACGTGGATGTTAGTTGGACATTTCCATGAGATACAAGAGGGGGAAATTATTGGCTAGGTAATTAACTTACTCGACGGCAAAACTTTAGCGGGCGAAATTGAGTTTGAGGTTGAGCATTGTAAAGGCTTTGTTGTGATTTTCTTTTACATAGAGATAATCATATCGTATGGGTAAAGTTGTGCAACCTCTGCAGAGTGTAAAATTATTCGAATAGTCATGTCCCCGGTTACGGACAATGCTCGGTGATTTCACACGAGGGGTAGAGTTTTCACAAAAACCTGGTTGGTATAAATTTGGGAAGTGAATGGTTAGTTCACTGGTGGTTCAGTACATGCACTACAACACAACCGAGATTTGAGGGCGTTTAGCAAACCCGGCGTTTATACTTAACCTGGCGTTTATTGAGATTTAGGGGCGTTTGTATAGCAGGGCAGAAGTAAATGCCGGAATAGACATTTTTACTAGCGTTTCTAAGTGCCGGTTTTGATCTAATAATTGGGGCATTTGTAAACGCCGGTAAATAATTTTTTCCGGCATTTGTAAACGCCTAGTTTACTTTTATCATTACCGGCATACGTATACGCCGGCATATATGATTCCTGGCGCTTAGCCCAGCAACGCGCGCGGGAATATTACTCATTTTGGTGCGCGCGGGATTGATAGATCAGAGGGGAAAAAGTGGCACCGCCTCAAAGCCCTAGCCGCCGCCTGCGATTTTTTTGAGCCTCCCCCAATTCTTGTTTCGTCCTCCTCCTCCTCCAGTACTCTCGGCGCCGGCGAGGCTGGGCCAAACTCGCCGGCGGCCACTTCATCCCTGCGCCCCCCCGCCGCCACTCCTCTTCGTCCCCAGGGCGCCTCCCTTCTCCGCCAAGTCATCTCTTTCCGCCGCCTCTCCTTTTCTTCTCCAAAGACCGGCGCGCACTCACCTCACTTCCGCCGCCTGTGCCCCACTACCTCGGCGCCGCCGTCTTCATCGCCTCTCTCTGCGCCGCCTACTCCCGTGCCGCCGCCTTCTTGCTCTCCTTCCCCATCTCTTCCTCCACCAGCCAACGCCGCCTCTCACCGCCATCCACCGCACCGCCGCTTCTCTTGACCCACCTCGGTGCCGCAGCTCTTCGGCTACCACCGCCAAGCGCCGCCTCCGAGATCCACAAGTCGCGCCAACGCCATCGCCGAACTCCACCGGATCTTCTTCAACCCCGGTCGGCCGCACCTGTCTCCGCCACCACTGCATCATCCCCTTCATCGACGACCCCAACCCCAGCTTCCTCTTCACCGACACCGACGGTGACGACTTCTCCACCGACGCCGGCGAGCTCCGACTTCTTCCTCTGCCTCCACTTCACCTCGGTCTCCTCTGCTACTCTCGAGTCCACCAGTCCACCACTGCATCATCCCCTTCTTTGGTTATGTCTAATTCCTCTCCATTTTCTAATTGTTATTCTCGAGTATTGTTCAACTAAATTGGTACTAATTCCTGTTAATTGTGCACTGTTAAATTGATGCTTTATGATCTGTGGTGTGTGTCTATGAGATGTGATAACACTTATATGTATTTTCCATTTGACTCCTCTGTGGGCATCTAGATGACTTCAATTTTGTAAAATTGACATCTTTGCTACATTCCAACCTCTGCTATTTCGACAAAGAGTCTGTCTTCATGGTCCCAAAGTAAATTATCTTGACAAGTGTTTCATCTTTGCTGCTTTGACAGAAGGTTGACAAGGTGCTTCGACAAAAGGTTGACGAGGCGATTCATCTGCTACATACTGCTGCTTCCTGTGCCTGGTTGCTATTGTCTCCTTACTCTCTTTTCAAAGTTAGCCAAGCTGAAACTTTTTTATATGTTTGTGAATTCCATGCATCCATGTGCATCTTGGGAGAACTAATAAATTGGTGCCAATGATTAGGAAACATGGACAAACATTGGATGCTTTCACCTAGGTAATTCGATTTCAACACAAAGCTGAAAAGTTAAAAGATTATTTACTCTAGCTCCCCTGGTTATAATTGTTAGTAGTAACTTGATATTATAGGTACACAGATGAGTATGAAAGCGGTCTTAAGAATTTCATTGAATTTGCCATTTCCAAATCAGCGAGAGGCAACACAATCCTTTGTCCTTGTAGAAAATGTGTGAATCAGTATTGGTTACAGGAAAATATTGTGTATGACCACTTAATCTGTCATGGATTTATGCCTAGGTATAATACATGGATTTATCATGGTGAGAGCTGGAACAATTCAGCAGCTGTTAGTTCAACTCCATCGGTTCAAAATGACAAAGATGACGAAATAAATGATATGCTAAGAGAAGGTCTTGGATTTTTTGAGGATGTCAACATAGATGTGACTGCTAGTGATGACGAGCAAGATAATGATATAGATGCTGTGATATACTATAAGTTAGCTAATGAAGCTAATCAACAATTGTATCCAGGTTGTGAAAAGTACTCCAAACTACAGTTTATTGTTCGACTCCTTAACATAAAAAACTTGTGGAATATGAGTAATGCTTGCTTTGATGAACTTATTGTACACTTAAAGGAAGCACTACCAGCCGGTGAAAATTTACCAAAAAACTACCATGAGGCTAGAAAGTTTGTTAGGGATGTTGGCCTTGGCTATGATAACATTGATGCTTGCATAAATCATTGCGTACTCTTTAGGAAAGAATATGCCAATTGTACTTCTTGCCCAACATGTAAGGCTCCAAGGTGGAAATCGAGAAGGTAGGAATTGATGGGAAGCGTGTCCATAGAGTTCCTATGAATGTTCTTCGCCATTTTCCTTTGAAAAGAAGGCTTCAAAGGAGGTTCATGTCATCCAAAATGCAGCAGACCACCATAGATGGCATAGCGAAGGGCGTACCAAGGATGGTTTATTACGACATCCAGCAGATTCTCTGCATGGAAGGATTTTGACTTTCGGTTCCCGAGTTTAGTTCAGAATGTCGTAACATTAGATTTGCTTTGGCAACCGATGGTTTCACCCATTTCGTACATTAAGTGTTGCTCACAAAGACATGGCTCATTGTTTTGATTCCATACAATGTCCCTCCATGGGAGTGCATGAAGCGATCAAATTTCATTCTATCTCTACTCATTGCTGGTCCATCCTCTCCGGAAATAATATTGATGTTTACTTGCAACCACTAATTGATGAACTTCTAGAGCTATGGCATGTAGGCGTTAGAACATTTGATGTATCCTGTCCAGAGTGGTTTCATCTACGTGCTGCACTTATGGCAACAATTAGTGACTACCCTGGTAATGCATATTTGTCCGGAAGAAAGACAAATGGGGAGGTAGGCTGTGCTAGTTGTTACCTTGGAACCTGCTCATTCAAATTAAAGCACAAACGTGCTACATGGGCCATCGAAGATACCTACCCAACAATCACGAGTTTAGGTTTGATGCACATGCATTTGATGGTACTCAAGAACTAAGAGATGCACCTGTGCCTATAACTGGATTTGATGTGTCAGAACAAACAAAAGACTTGAAAACTATTTTTGGAAAACCTGAGATACAAAAATGCTCGAAAAAGGGTAAGGAGAATGTGGTCGAGCCCAAGTGGAAGAAAAGAAGTATTTTTTTCCAATTACCGTATTGGGAAACTCTTTTAGTACGCCATAACTTAGATGCAATGCATATTGAGAAGAATGTTTTGATAATATAGTGAATACATTGTTAGGTGTTGACAAAAAGTCCAAAGACAACCTAAATGCCCGTGTTGACCTTCAAAATATGGGTATAAGGCCAGAGCTTCACCCGGTAGAACGAGGAAATAAGACTTATCTACCTCCAGCAATTTTCACACTGAGCACAAAAGAGAAGAAATTGTTCTGTCAAACATTGAAACAAGTTAAATTTCCCGATGGATATGCTTCTAACCTGCAAAACAAGGTCCTTGTTGATCAAAGAAAGCTAGTTGGACTTAAGAGCCATGACTGCCATATTATTATGCAAAACTTGCTTCCTCTTGCAATTAGAAGAATTTTGCCAGAGAAGGTCTGCACAGCACTGATTCGTTTGAGCAATTTTTTTAAGAAAATATACTCCCCTGTTATTTCTGTGAGTGACATGCAACAATTAGAAGATGAGATAGCTGAAGTACTTTGCCTCCTTGAGAAGATTTTCCCACCAGCCTTCTTTGATGTGATGGTTCATTTGTGTGTCCATCTCCCAACAGAAGCTAGGCTAGCTGGGCCTATGCAGTACCGAAATACGTACCGTATTGAGAGGTAAATTATTAAATCATCTCTACAACTTTCTAAAGTAATAGATGTCTTTCTAATGGGTTGAATATTTACTGTACACATACAATAGGTACTGGTCAAAATTAAAATCAATGGTTCGCACTCAAGTCACCCTAAGGTTCAATAGTCAAGGATATGTGCTAGATGAAAGTCTTACTTTTTGTTCGCGATATTTGCACGGTTGTCAAACAAGGTTCACTCGTAGAGAACATGAAGATGGGAATGACACTACTACAAATTCTACTAAATTTTCATATCTAAGAAGAGTAGGCGTCCATTGTCGGAGGTTGCATGATCGAATTGGATCATATATCTTGGATGCAAGCTCATCGATATGTATTGATCAATTGTGAAGGAGTTGCTCCGTATATGAAGTATGTTGTATGACCTCACAGTTTTTTATTTGTTTTTGTGGCAAGCATCTCATGCTGTTTAAAAAAATATGTAGAAAGCACCACCAATTTCTATGTTTGGGGAAACGGCAAAAGAAGCGAGATGTTGAACGCATTCAACATGAAACTTTTCACATATGGTTCGAAGAACATGTAAGTTGTGTAGTGGTTTGCAATATGATAGCTACACATGTGTTCTATATTTTTGAAATGATTTTATTAATATTTATCACATTGTTAGGTTCAAAATATGGTTTCGAATAGGATTGAAGTTCCTGAGGAACTAAAGGTCTTGGCTAACAAGCCATACAGGATGGTGTCCAAATACAACACTTATGCTATAAATGGGTATAAATTCCAAACTCAGAGCTACAACAGGGGAAAAACTACCCAAAATTTTGGAGTAGCTGTTGTTGCAAGTACATCAAGCTTTTCTAGTGCAAAAGACAAGAACCCAGTTATAGGTGAAGTTACATATTATGGCATAATCAAGGAAATTATTGAGTTAAACTACTCTAACAAAGGATCATTGTGCTATTCAAGTGTGATTGGGTTGATACTATCCAAGGTAGAGGCATTCAAAAGGATAAGTATGGAATAACACTTGTAAATTTCAATCATTTACTCAATACCGTGTGACTTAAGTAATGAGCCATTCATTCTTGCAACTCAAGCTACACAAGTTTATTATGTGCAAGACTCTATCGATGAAGAATGGCATGCGATTGTCTTTTGAAACCAAGAGATATGTTTGATATGGGAGCAGCAACAAGGATGACCATGAAAATATAAATTGCTACCAGAGCCTATTGAACCTTTAAGTAATGACTTGCTTGCTGATTTGGGAGATGATATTTGTGCTAGGTCCGATATAAATGGTGTGACTATTGATGGGCTATTAAATGAAGCTACGAAGGCTAAAGGGTATAGCCTTATAAATGGATATGTTACTGCTGAACTTTAATTTACTTGAATAATCTGCTACTTATTATCAGTATATACTAAAGGAATTTCTTTGTTAAGAAATGTTTTCTACTGTATTGCAGAGGAAAAAATGGCAGCAAGGGAAGGAAACGACCAAGGAGGTGAATGTTCGTATGGCATGGAGCGTGTGAAAAGGATCACAGCTAACAATTTAAAGCTAGCCAAGTTGAAACTTCCTCCTATACCGTTTCAAACACAAGTTGGTATTGCTCCTGAGCAACAAAAGAATGGAAGAAAGGTAATAACGCATAGAATTTTTATAAAACTTGATTTCGGCATTTACATAGACACGTTAATTTTTTAAGTTTTACTATGTAGAGAACAATGTTAGCTGAAATAGATGATGAAGAGATAGATCCTAATTATGTTGCAAATGATGAGGCTGAAATGGTTCATGATGACGACGATGATTATGTCAATGACCTTGATGGCCTTTCTGATGAACCTAATGAGGAAGTTGAGGTCTGTTATGAACTTGTGCAAAGGAAGTCTTGTGGTATGTCTTATTTAATTATTAAGTGCTATTACAATATTATTGTGTAATTTAAGGTCTTCACACTTCCCTGGTTATGCTACATGGTCTCAGCCAAAGAAAAGAAGGTTAGGGGGCCAACAAAAATGAGTTCTATTTGGCATGGGGATAAAGAAGTCAAGATTCATGTGAAGGTTAATAAATATGGGCAGCCCTGTGGAGTGAAAACCAGCAATTTTACTAACTTCATTGCCACTCTAGTAAAGGGAGGACACATAACACTAACGCAAAAGGATTGGAGAGTTGTTTCAGGAAAAGATATAATTTGGAAAACAATCACGGTAATAATTTTTCCTTTGTGTAGCATTTTATTACTTATGTGCAGACATGAGATCCTTTTTTTATATGTTCTTGGTGGTATCTATTGAAACATTTCATTTGCTTTGCAGCAATTTTTTTGACATAGATCCAATATGTGAAGAATGGGTGCTATCATCTGCTGGAAAGAAGTGGCGGGATTTCAAAAATACTTTGAAGAAGAAATACTACAAGGAAGAAATTTCAGCAGAGGAGAATATTGCCAATGGATGTGGCGATAGGATCCCTCCACCAGATTGGAAGTGGCTGGTTGAACATTGGTCAAAGGAAGAAACAAAGGTCTCAATATTCTACAAAGCCTATTCTAAATTTGTTATATAGATGCATACAATTCTAAAGATGAACTATATTGTAGAGTAAAGCAAAAAGGAATGCTAGAATTCGTGCAACACAAGAAAATGCCCTTCATACTTGTGGATCACAAAGCTTTGCTGTAGTGAATAATGGACTGGTGTGTACTAACTTGTGCTATATATATTGGTTATTACGTTAATGTGGAAATGACATTTCCTGATTTCTGTCATATTGTTCTAGGAGAGATTACTTGGTCGTGAACCTTGTAGAGCGGAAAGCTATCTTGCTACACATAAGAGGAAAAATGGAGAAGCTATTAGTGCTGCTTGCAAAGAGAAGATAGTATGTTTATGTTCCTTTTCTAGATTTTATATTTAACTTTACCGTAGTTCACTTCAAAGCTTGTAATCTTTGCATATATTTCATTTAAATTCTAGGATGAGATTGAAAAAAGGTTTGCAGAAGATGAAACCCTTCGCTTCAAATCAGTAGATGATGGTGATTTGTATGACGATGTGCTCCCACAAGATAGGAAAGGAAGAGTCGTGGCATGGGATTGTTACAGGGGTTCCAAGGCAATAACTCTTTCAAAGGTCAGTAGCTGCCCTAAAGCAGGTTGAAGAAGAAAATGCACAACTTAGATCCATGGTGGCAAATACTGACAAGCAATTTGCAGCATACAAGGAATGTTCCGAGAAACGATTTGAAGCATACAAAGAGAGGCAAGACAAGCAGTATGAAGACCTTAAAAGCATGCTATTAAGCTTACATGGAGCTAGTAATAGTGCAAATAGAGAACAAGCTAGGGAAATAACCCAACCTAACGTGCAGGTGAGCATGTATATAGTTGTTCAATTCTAAATATTGTTCATTCATATTACATTTCTGACTTTTAATTTTGTGTATGCAATTTGATATCGACTTGAATCTAATCTAGAAAAGGATACAAGTAGTGGAAGAGGAAGGCTACTAGAATCATCTTCTTCAGAAAATCGGATAGTTGGTGTACTCCCATCAAGAACCAACAAGGTTTTAGCAAGAAAGCACCAAAAAGTGGTATGACCAACTTCCACATGAGAATAACTTAGAGTTTACTTACAACTAGTTTATGGGTCCAAATCATGTAGCCCCTTGATTCTTGATATTTCTAGGCTGGTAGAGAAGTTGCATTGCGTAACCTTGGTGGCTCCAATATAGTAGCACACGGAAGACTCAATGCATCGAAAAGACAACATTAGGTGTCGATGGATTAGCCTTAGGGGCCTTTTACGAGGTTCTTATTGATGTTGTCATTGACAAGAATGTCTTACTCCCTCGACCACTACGCAAGGCCAGCAAGCTAGGCGCTGCTATTGGTCTTTGCATCGCTTGGCCACATCATAGTGTATGTACTTGAGATCCACCCTATCATTTTATCTCCAAGTTGTGATAACTGACTTGATATTTCTCTTGTTGAAATCATAGGTTCTAGAACGTGATGGATCACCTCTAAATCTCATCAAGCGTTCTTTGGGTATGAGATAGAAAGATTATTTCCTGTTTATTAAAAATGCTGTAACTACCCTAATTGCTGTTTTGTTCTTTGCTTCTCACACTTTGATTTTTGTACTAAGACATAGAGGTAAGGGTGTCTGCGTTTGGCTCAATTCTTCTTCTTTGCTTTTGCTTGGCGAGGTAAGGGGTGTTAAGTGGAATGTGTGCCCTCGCGTCCGTATGTTGGGTGGAGTGGACTAGAGTTGGATTAAACATAGGATTGCTGCTGCTGCTTTGCAGTGCAGTGTTCTAACACTTCCTGGTTTGCAAAATTACGCAGTGAAGTGGTTGGGGTTTGGGGACGGCGAACACGTGGCCTGTGGGGTTGCTTGTGTTTTTCATGTGTTTGCAAATTATTCATGTGTTTGCTTGTGTCAATTTGCAAATTATTCATGTGTTTTTGTTCGTCTTTGTTGGTGTGCAACAATTGCTTGTGCTATCAAAAACAATAGCTAGTAAACAATGATGTATCCAAGCGATGCCTTTAGTTATTACTTACATTTTATTTCCTTAGTTATTAGTTAGCTCAGTGAAATCGGACATTTCTTTGGTGATGTTTGTTACTTTAGTTTCTGATTGTTTTTAGGGAAATAAAGAAGACATCTGGGGACTTGTGGACTTGTGATATGACAGTGTAGTTTTTGAGAGTAATTTTGATGCATTTAAGTAAACTTTGTATGGGACATGAGCATTGAATAGCTTAAATTTTCTCGGGTAATGGGACATGAGCATTTGAGATCATATTTGATAGCATGCATCATTTTATATCTTCTTGGT
The DNA here is from genome assembly GCA_036346265.1 of Melocanna baccifera. Classification (NCBI taxonomy): domain Eukaryota; kingdom Viridiplantae; phylum Streptophyta; class Magnoliopsida; order Poales; family Poaceae; genus Melocanna; species Melocanna baccifera. Next base: position 20,338,241 of record CM070704.1, on the reverse strand, counting down.
CTATGCTCATATGTTGCTTAGATAAATATTAGCATCTTTTCACATTAGGGTAACTCAGAAAACCATGGAAATTGCAAGGGGCAGTTTAGTATTTCCTATGTAAAAATGGTATTGTGGAAGATGGTGTCATAAAAGTGGAGAAGCTCTCCTATAGACCTACACATAGCACCATGTGTGGTGTGTTCTTTCATGTGGATTTGCTTCCAATGTTGTTGATAAATTCTTTTGGCTTTTGGAACAACTGTGGGCTAGCTAATATCTTGTGCTTCCTATTTGCTTCCTATTTGAGCGCTAGCTCTCATATTTTGTGTTCACTTGATTGCAGGCTGCTGAAGATATGATGGTGTTAACTAGTTATTTATCAAGACCTTTTGTGCAGCGTTTAACTTAAGCAAATAGGATCCTGTGATGTTCAAACTATGAATATTTTGTTGAACATAAGTTATCACACTCCTGTTCTACAATTCTATATATGTGATGCCGTCTTTTGCCGAACAATGTAATCATTACCGATATGGAAGTACTACTTGTAAATTTTAGCTACCATTTGACTTTTTGTTGAACAATGTAATTCTATCAGTTATAGTGATAATTATGGAATTAAAATCTATGATGTTAGTGTGTTGTCTACTACGTACTAGTGAATAAGCATATATGTACGAACTGTGAATGAAGGTATTTATAGATGGCAGACTGTTAAAAATATTTTTTATTAATTTAGTTTGGTAATTTGTAACCGCCTGTAGCTAGAGTAATAGGGGCACACATAAATGCCGTAGAAAAAACCGAAATGAGGGTAATTGCAGATGCTAGCTTATCCTCCTTTGGGGGCATCTGTAAACGCCACAGATAATACCAATTGGGGCGTTTGTAAATGCCGGGGTAGATAATCTAGAAGGGCGTTTGTAAACGCCGGAGTAGACTACTCTGGCAGGGCGTATATAAACGCCGGGATATAGAATATTCTAGGGCGTTTGTAAACGCCGGGATATAGACTATTCTGGGGCGTTTGTAAACGCCGGGATATAGACTATTTTGGGGCGTTTGTAAACGCCGGGATAAAGACTATTCTGGGGCATTTGTAAACGCCGGTTTAACTTTGTCTATGGCGGCATTTCCTAAACGCCGAGGTTGCTATGAACGCCGGGAAAAACCTTTGCCGACGGCACTTATGTCGTCGTTTGGTAAACGCCGGGAAAACTTCCTTCCGCGGCATTTACACACATTCTAGGGCATTTATAGGTGCCCTACTAAGTTGGTCGTGTTATAGTGATGAATAGTTAGTTCACGGATGGTTCATTGGGTGAATGGTCAGTTTACTTATGGTTTACTCAATTCCTTGAATATTTATTTATTCAGTCATTTTCTTTAAAGTTCGTTTTCAATCTATCTATTGTATTCACCTTAAATTATTGTTTTCTGCAAAATAACCACTCACTATCATTGAGTAAGCCTTGCATACTATATTACATTCTTGTTACAACCGACTTGCTGAGTACTTTATGTGCTCACGGCTATATCCACATTTGCTCAGTTAAAGAAGAGGAACATTATCAACTGGATGTATCTGATGGAGGATATTTTGATGACTTCTCGAATTAGGGTCTCTCTTCCCAGTTGATTACCTGTGGGAATGTCGAATGGCCATTTCGTTTCGTTGTATTTCCACTACTAGTTTTATTAAGCCCTTTCGGCTGTAAAAGTGTAAATTTGGCCACAAGGTCACAACTCTGATAATTATTAATATTTGAGTCTTTTCTTGGTTAACCGTGAATATGGTTGATATTCCATCTATGTATCCATTGTGTATACTAGCGTGATCCTGAACTAGTGCAGAATACACAGATAGTCCGGATTTGCATATTCGGGTCTCGACAGAGGTGGTATTAGAGTCATATCAACTGTAAAATGAAACCCTAGTTAGAATGGTAAAATTAGCAAAAGTTTCAAAATATATTTTTTAAACCAAACAAACCAAATTGGATACTTGGAAATTTCTCATTTCTTTCCCCATTCTTAATGTTCTCGCTCTTCACCATCTTCTGAAATTGGTTTTTAATACTTTAATTTGACTTCGTCTCCCTTGTAATGCTTTAGATATCTCGAGTCTCCCACAACTAGGGTGGAGGTTGGTGTGGACTTCTCTGAGTTTTATTGTGGAGCTTTGGATCAAAGAGGCAACCTATTTATTTCACCAAGGATGAGAAGTCAAAAGACCAACGTATCGGATTCATCACCAGATTATACTTCACCACAAGGATCGCAGTCAAGTTCTTCACTATGGCTTGAAGTATACCAGTGCTTGTGAAGACTTGTCCATGCAAGGAGCTGCGCGCAAAGCTGTTCGATGCCTTTGCAAGCTGTACAAGATCAGTCTACCAAAGCTCATTCAGAAGTTCGAGGAACAATACACAGCTACTCCTAGTGTAGCAGAACAAGAGAAAACTATGGAGGAACTTCTGCCACAGATGCCAGTACCTCTACCTTCGCCTACGCCACCCAGTCCAAAGGAGAGGCGACGCATAATAGGCAACCGTCAGGAGTATTTTCGGCACTTCATTCTAGTCACAGCAGAAAAACTGTCGCGACAAGTCCACAATTCATATGTGTTCTACAGTGACTCAATGGCAGAGTTAAATGATCCCTACTTGGTAGGACCTAAGAGAGAGCCCCTAGATTAGACCCTTGTATAGTTAGAGTATGAATAGAATGTTTTGGATTTTATTTGCAATTGCTTGTGATGTGAGCTGCAATTTTACCTTTAAAGCATTATGTTGTAGTCATGTTAAAATCTTTATTGGAGTAATTTAAAGCTTCTTTTGTTAGCAGTTCGGATAAGTATTTACTTAGTTTAAGTTTGCCATTAGTAATCCCCTTAGATGAGCTTACCAACATAATATGATTATCTCCTAGTGACACTAGAGAACACACTTCCTTGGACATGTTGACCAAGGAGATCATAACAAGGCTATTACAATATTTCATCTTAACTTAGTTTAACCTACTAAGATTTCACGATCAAGTAGGCTAACCACCTAGTTGAATAGATCCCTCTTATACCCCCATGAAAATCGAAATTGAAATATCACAAATTAATTAGTCAGGTTCATCTCATACTAGATATGTGGTTGTACGATAAGACTTAGATCAATGGTTCATAAAGTTAAATCCTTAAACATTATCCAGGTAAGACATCCATATCCCAGAAGTGCTAACCACACTTCCCTTTTTACTGCACGATCACTCGTCCAAGTGAAACTATTTTATATAACCAATACCAATGATACTACCCATGTCATGATACTTTAATTTTATAACTATGATTGATCATCACGATTCAATATCTCATTAAGTTAAAATTAATTAATTAATTAATTAACATGTGATGATAAGCCCAACATATTATAAGCATGGCTAAGTATATTAAATGTATAACGCATGTGACAGTTAGTATTGTATCACTAGATAATTATCCATCTTATAGTGATAATGGAATCATGATATTCAAATTACCAATTGAGGGATTAATCAATTTGGACAATACTACCAAGTACAGAAGTTTGTATTAAATTATCAATATATAATAATTTAAAATAAAATTATAAATAAATTTGAAAACTAGGTTTCATATGAACAAAAAACATGACTTGCCTTGATCTTACTCAATTACCAACTCTTGGTCTTCAGATCCTACATTAGCTCCTTGGAAGACGTTATCTAACACTAGAAAAAGTGAATGAAACACAACTAAAATCAAATAAATAATCAAATAAACTCTAAAAACCTCAAAACCAAAATAAAAAGATAGAACTCAATTTTAGATAAATTTAGGAAAAAGAATCGAGTCAATCAGAGCTAGGACGAAGAAGAACGAGCTCTTAAAATATTTAAATCTAAAGAAAAAGAAAAATTGGATTTACTGAAGTTGTTTTTTCTAAAGGAAATTCCTAATTATGATGTTAGCATCTATTTTCTTGTTTAGCCTAATTATTTTTCTAATGACGCTATTCAGTAGTATAGAATCAATTATCTCTTATATTATTACTAAGCCTTGTCAAGATGAATATAGTCATCAAGTAAGGCAAGGCTTTTTTAGTATTAGGACATAGCTAAATTATCATGTCATTTTAAATAATTATTTAAAAAAAATAATTGTGCATAAATAAATAATAATAAAAATACTGATAATTGAATAGTTAAAGAATATAGGTTCAATATGATCATAAACATGTGACTTGCCTCATTCTTTAAGGTCATCGATCACTTTTTTAGAGACTTCGGGTTTGACACGAACTGCTTTACTTGCTCCCGTAGCTCTTCTGTTAACCAGCTTGTTGAATCTAGATACTAGTGCAAAAGAACAAATACCAATATGTTCCTACTTTTCAGAATATAAGCTGGGAACAAAATGCAATAATATAATCAAAAAGACAAAGAAAATGGGTTTGGGCGAATAGGATTTAAGCGGTGCTTGATTTGGCTGAACAGAGTTGAAAATAGGTTAGATGGGCTTGAGACGTTCGAAATTGATATATTTATGTTAAACGGGTTTCTGTGAATAGTAACAGGTATAAACAGTATTGGGCTTGGTTTCAAAATAGTATTTGGGCTGGCTAAGATTTTATCGTAGTCTATTTAGGCTAAACGGAGTAGAGAATAGGCTCATGAGGTCAAAATAATCAAAATAGGTATAAATATGCTAATTGGGTTTCAGTGAAGAGTAATAGGCTTGTACAATAATAGGTCGGATTTTGGGTTTAAATAATAACGGGTCTCGGTTTAGGGCTAGTTCTACCGCTTTCTGGTTTTTATGCTGACTGATTTTGCTTTGGGCTCAGTCCACATCTTCTTATTCCTTGGGCTGACTGACTCGGCTTAACTTCACACCCGACCCACCAAACGGCCTGGCTTCCTACCCTTGGGCTCTTCTTCTTCAACGTGTGCCTAAAGCAGCATGGACTTTTAAGCATTTAGGAGGGCTGGGAAAGCTACTTATGGCGTCGGTTTTAAGCATCAACAATCTGGAAGTGCTTATCTCGGAACCAGATGTTGCCTGCAGTGCAGTAACAAGTTATATGTTCTGCACTGTGGGTAAAATTATTTAGTGTAGGGAAATGTACAGCCAGCAATTGCAAAAAGAAATCCCTGAATAGCCAAAAGGACCCTGAAGATCAGGAAAACAGCAGTGCTGAATATATTCTCAAAGCACTGACAGAGACTACATGTCGCAAATCAACAGCTCTCGGCTTTCTGCTACACTACCAATGCTATCGTGTGACAGCTACGCTCGGCCGTAAAAACAATTTCTTCTTATCATTGCGTACTAAGCTGCTCTCACTGATGCAGTTACAACTTTAGTTAACTGAAGCGACAGTCCTTCAGGTCATCCTTCAAACAGTTCTGACAGCAGGTCCTCCAAATCTTTTCTGGTTAGCCTTAGAGACTTATCATCCTTTCCATGTTTTCTCAAGTATTCACAGTATGAAGGGATAATTTTCTTTGATATAGATACCCTCAACATCTCGCGAAGATGAGGATCAGGGACCTTCCAACACCTCTGAATAGCATAAACCGATCGGAAGGCTGCGGTAAACTGTTCGACACATGAAGGCTTCCAGAAACTAAGATGCTTTCCACCCTTATCTGCCAGAATAGTGGATACAGGTGCCCAGGAGGTCTCAATGTATTTTTCCACGTAATGCTCAATTTGTTTCTGATGTTGCACGAACCAGACATTTCCAATAGGTTCCTGCGTAACTGAGCTCTCGACTTGCTGGAGAATGAACTGCAGATTGTTCAACAAGAATATGTAGTGCAACTCTTTGGACACCGGTCCCTTACAGCTCCGTTTCAGCACAGTTTCCAAATGCATGATCACATCAGATATCAGGCTACTTAATGATTTTCGGGTATGGATAGCTTGATGTGTTTGGCGACAATTACGAGCAAGAATTAAATTGAGTGAATTTCTGTGATGTAACAACGATCCTATACCTTTTGCAACAGCCTTGGTAACAGGGTGAATATCAGTTCCTTCAGTTTCTGCCAGAACACCCGATGAGATCACATTTGTTAGAGTATCAAGCATTTTGTTCACCGTATCCTCCACCTTTTCGTGTATCACTTCAGCCTCTCTAGAGACTAACTCTCTAGATTCCGGTGATACTAACTCTAACAAAGTTGGGATGACATCTGTGAGTGTCTTGTATGTACCGAGGGCATGAATGATTCTGACAAAGATAGATGACAAGCACTCAAGCAACCCCTGAGGTACCTCCTCCAACAGTCTATTAAGAGCAGCTGCAATAGATGCAACATTCAGTAACTTCGCAACCGGCTGCTCCACAATCTTTGCGAAGTAGGTAGTCCTCCTTGAGCTCATCAAAGGCACCAAAACTCTGTTCATTTAGCTGCCGTCGCATCTCAACAAGAACTTTCACGATGAACTGCGATGCTGAACTCCAATGTTGCAGTGGCATATATATCCTCATCGTGCCAGGAGTCACCTTCATCAAACCGTGAATGGCATTGGAAAATCCAATTGAGGTCAAGAGCATGGAAATCCCTACAGTTCCTGCGAATTGCTACAGTAACCTACAGTGCCCATCACTATTGCTACAGTACACCGGAGAGAGGAATTGCTATTTTTTCCTTGTCTCTTTTTGGTTTTTTTGGTTTTCTTTTTTTACTATATGTCAAGTTGAAAAATCAATAGATATTAAATATTGGAGAAAGTTTTCACGGTGGATTGCAATCATTCACCCCCACTTTTATTACCATCGACGATCCTATATGTTTGCTCAATTTTGCTTCATGAGAAGTGTTTTGGATTAGATTGTTCTAGTCTTTCTTACTGAAGATTAGTCTGATGGACTTTCGGTGTTCAAGATATACATGCTGATTTTATTGGAGGAGTTTAATTATTACATTCTTTGACTACTGGAGGAAATTCAGTTTAAGGTGGAGATTATTCAAAAGATAATTCGAATTCGTATCGTGTCCGTGTAGGACACTTTAACGCCTCATGCCAGACGTGGCATGGCAACTGTATGCATAGTTTGTATCAGACGTGGTACCAATCTGTAGCAACTGACTCTAATTCGATTTTCTCTTTATGTGAAACTATTTTCTCTCGCACTATATATGTACCCTAATAGTCTATAGGAAGAGATAAACTCTATGAGAAGCGTTTCATTGTAATCTCTACTCATTATAGTGATTTGCCTTCAAGCGTCTGTATTTTTTTCCTGCAAGAGTTTTTCACGTAAAAAATTTCGTGTCTCTCGTTTCTATATTTTCTGTGCATTATTTGCAACATCAATATATGATTCCTTGTCATAGATGCTGCCATGATTTGCTTGAAATGATCGAACAAAAACCCATATATAGCTGAATCTTGATGTTACCGTCTCGCTGTTGGCCCCAAGCTTTGAAGAGCTTTCGACGTGTTTCTTAACAAGAAATCCATGCAATCTTTTGATCGGGTCCAAAATACTTTTAACCGTATCCAAGTAGCCATCCATCTTAACCCAAAAGGTTTCAAACTGAAACCTTTTTATCCGCTTGGAAAACACAGCTTGTCGACAACAAGAGAGGACAGTGGTCAGAAGAGGACCTGAAGAAAACAATCTTCCCATTCTAGCGATATCACCAACGTCGATCGAGTTAAAATCACCAACGTCGACCGCCCACGGCCCTTGACAATGCGAGCTTATTGAACACAGTATACTACACGTAGATAGTCTTAAATACTGGTATATTATACATACATACTCTCCGTTACGCGAGATATTCTCCACGTTGTGAGATACGATATAGAGTGTAATTACACCCGGGTGTAGAAAAGAGGCTTCTTCTATATATATATTCGGTTTCAGTCAAGGATTTACTTGTCTAAATGCATCACCGGAGGTGAGAAGAAGCTCACACCGAAGAGGGCGAGGAGGTCAGTGTCGTTGAGACCGACTGCGTTGAATTTATGTATATACTCTTGATAATCGATAGGGAATCGGTGGGCGCGCCGGCGATGCTGGCGGCGGTGCTGTCCCTCCTTCCCAGCAGAGCACTGTACTGAGGCCCTCGTTTCAGTTTTTTTTCAACTTCAACTTCTAATTTTAGCTTTTTTTTTACTATTTAGTAATTCATCTTTTTCTGAATTTTTTTTAGATTTTTTTGGGCTTTTTTGCATTTTTCTTTTTTTTCGTGTTCCTTTGCATTGTCCGTGATGGGCTAACATATTTTTTCTATTTTTTTAAATTTAATTATACCCAAAAAGCCAAATCAGCTACAGTAAAATAAAATCAGCTACAGTGAAATTTTAGCCAAAAGCCAGAAGTCATCGCTAAAACGAACGCTGTGGAGGTGGGTAGCATGCACTAACGCTCAATTTTCAGATTTCGTTCTGTATACCCTGTAGCTAGAAAAGATCATAGTTTGGTCAAATTAAGCACGACTGAATTGTACTTATTCTCCTCAAGCTTGCTATTTGTGATCTCTTCGGCTAATCATATTAATTGGTACTCCAAATTAAGTGTAATGCATGCTAGCAAAGCATACACGCTGGTGTAATCCCTTTGCTTGAGTTTTCTACCATGTATAGTTATTGTCGACAAACACAGCTAGCTAGCTAAATCGACTGCGTCAGAGAGTGGAAGGGACGTCATTTTATCCGCTATTATTGGTTGAACAATGCTAATAATTTACTGCAAAGAGTCAAATTATAGCATCCTTTTTGTTAATTGTCGAGACCGATAGCTACACTTAATATTCCCTCCAGTTGCAATAAAAAATGTTGAGTTTTTAGACTGCTAATCTAAATATTCACAAGTTTAGAAAGAAACTGCGGGCACACACCCCCGGACTTGATCTGGAGGTACGTAGTATATCCGATTCATGAGCACGCTACAGATTAGTAATTACCATGGTAACAGAAGTCTGAGCTGCAATATTGGCGAGGATATCGGCGCAGGAGACGACGCCGGGGCAGGCGTTTTGACGTAGTCGACGACCGGGAACCCCCTCGCCGAGTTGTTGCTCGCCGGCGAGCCCTTCTCGCTCACTATGGCGGCGCTGTCGTCGAGCAGCAGCGGCGCGTCGCAACCCTAACCATCATCAACACGTACGTACGTACGTAAAAACTAAACAAGCATGCATGATTCTTAGTGTTTCTATCTATGCAGCACCAGCGTGAAGTCTAAACTCCGATCCATGCACGCGTACCTGGACGAAGCAGTACGTCGTGGAAATGGAGGCACGAGCTCGCGTAGAAGTTGGCGCTCATGCAGCTACTGCGCCTGCGCTTCTCGTCCATGGAGGAATGAATGGCCGATGGGTTTAGCTACGTAATGCTCCTCCGAGACCAGTATCATCTCGTCTTCTTCTCGCTCTCCGATCTCTCCCTCTGGCGCTGCTTCTCTCCCCAGCTGGCACAAGGAACCACCATTTGTCAGCACAACGAACCGGCCATAACTCTCAGAGTGCCTTCATCCAAACTCTGTAATTTGTGGAAGATCACAGTTCGGCCATTCATCCCTACCTAGGAGGAGCATTACGTACGTGCATGTATGGGTCATGCACGGTGGGGTTTATTCGGTTATATATACTTCTTTTTTCCTTCTCTCTAATTAATTTAATATCTTTAGCCTTTAGTGATCATATGAAAATTTCTTTCTTTTTCCTCTACTACCGCGGAAATTTCTAACATTTCTTTTCTCCAAACCCGTATGCACATCTTGGTTGCTTTAGCCAGATGGCACGTAATTAACCTGTGCAAAGTCTTGTTTCCTATTGTTGTTGTACTTGGTACTCATCAGATCCAATTAATAATCGGTTTCTTGTTTGTTCGTTTCAGAGTTGTACGTACTTGGTTGCCATCCTGTAGTCATGTAATGATGTAATGCTTCCAATAGAACTTTTGCATCACAATCACGTGATCATCTAGCTAGATAGATTCTGATTCAATTACTTATGTATTCATCCATGATATATACTGTTACAACCGTGGCGATACGGATCCATAGAATCGATGGGTTAGGTTAGATCCTTTCTTTTAATACAATTAATGTTGAAATTTCTTTATTTTCTTGTTTCGATCGATCTGCAGCTTTTCTTTCTTTCTTCATGTTTTGCGAGGAGGTCCCTGCAACTAATTGAACGCACAGCTGGCAAATGAATGCTGTACGTACTACCATATTCCTTTCACTATCGAAATTTCTTGCACTCATTATTTAATGTGGTCCGGCGGACTACGACTTGCTATCTGCCATGTTTGTGGATGAGCTCGCGTGCGCTCACGAGCAACTTGAGCCTAAAAGCAGCTTAATCCTTGTATTATTTCATGATGCTCACTTAACCTGTGCTAGCTACCTTCTGTATATATATATGCTGTCCTAGAAACAGTTAATATTACAAATTTTAAAGCAATAATAATGTTAGCTAGGTTTAATAATACAAACACTGCTACAGACAGGCCTATCACGAGCGGTTCGAACCGTCATCACGACAGTTTTGAGCTATGCTCTGTTTTTATGTCGATGATAATAGGTGGTTATCACAGACGACTCTCGAGCCGTCTGTGATAACTCACATTACAGACGGTTTTTGCAAACAACCGTCTGTGATAGTCGACTTTCACAGACGGTTACACACAACAACCGTCTGTGATAGACACTATATCACGAGCGGTTCTGTTCGCACCGTGCGTGATACGGCAATATCACGAGCGGTTTGTGGTCTCACGAGGCGGTGCGAAAGCAGAACCGTCTGTGACATAGTGTCTATCACAGACGGTTGTTGTGTGTAACCGTCTGTGAAAGTCGACTATCACAGACGGTTGTTTGCAAAAACCGTCTGTGATAGCAATTGCAACAGCAGTTTTATTTGCCGTTTTTTGGTTAGCCTCAGGATATGTTAGCCATGCCCTCTGAAAGCAAGCAACAAGATTACAACATATATATACACTGTGTAATAAGATCACATACATTGCAGATACACAGATCTGACAAAAGAATCACAGACAATTTTGCAACTAAAAGTTACACAAATAAGTTAATTGCAACTGATCAGTGAATTACAAATGTAACAAACGTCCAACAGATGACATACAAATATAGAATGAAAATCGTTACACTGTTCTGACTAATGTTTGATTAAGCACACAACTGAGTGATTTGTACAATTGCATCTAATGTTTCAACATCTAATGATCACCATTGCCGGGGTAGAACTCTCCAGCCTTTTTTATACACTGTGCTAGTAAGAACCCGGAGAGTGTTGCACGAATTTCGACGAGTTGTTCAAGATCATATGTACTTACGTCGAAGTCCACCCGCTGTCGCTAGGAGCAATAAGTCATTAATTAGCATGTGTGTGTATATATACATATATAATAAAAAAATAATAATTATTGCAAGAACATGACAAACCTCTGGATCATCGATCTTACTATCCACGATTTCCTTCATATGGCGGCAAACGTAGAATCCACATATGTTGCCCTGTAGTTGCTGGTGACACTGCAAAAATTGCATTACGTACATAGGTATTGTCAATTCTAGAGGCATTATAACAAAGTGTGATATAGGATTGTTGTGTTGTAGCGGGTACCGGAAATCGTGTGTTGTGTCGCAGCGTGTCACTAGATTTGTCGTGTCTTCCTCCTGGGCAACATAAGCGGCAAGCGACCTCGTGATTCAAAAAGTTAGCCTCGGCCGTTGCAAACGAAGGAAATATTACAATACAGTTATGTATGGAGGAAATGAGTTTACTTGTTAAGTACTTCTTGCACACGACTGAAGTCGTGGTTACTCCTAAGTAGGGAATCAAGGTATATTATCTTGCTCCACTTTGGTATAATCACAATCAGAATTCAGTGTTGCCTAGTCATGTACACACTATAGTGATTAATCCTAAGTTCATACTGCATGTAAAGTACAAATAAAACATATGTGGCAACTAGTGAAGCACTTACCCTTGGTTGAAAGGAAACATGATGTACTCCTTGTCGATGTGAGTAAGCAATCCCTTCGTTATGTAATCTTGCACGAAGGATTTATTATCTTTGATAACTAGATCGGAGACCAAGTGAGGGTCGAGGAAACCCACCGGTTGTCGCGATCGCCGGACTCCTTGGATCATGCATTTATACATAAGGAAAGAGTAATGACATTTATCGGTATAACGTGAATGTAGAACTTCATTGTACAGTACACTTACAGTGTCCAGCAGCATAGAAGCGAGGCGTCGAGTTCATCGAGATTGAATAGTAAAAATAAGTCATCGAATGTCACGACGATGTAGCCTATGTCGTGGAGGAAATGCTGCTCCGTATATTTCACAGTGAATGCACTCTGCCGGTTTGGCTTCATGTTGGACTTCTCCATGTACCAGGCATGCAATGTATTGGAAATCATGCCAAGCCTGGGTAATTGTGACTCAGGGACCAACGACACTCCTAGAGTGAACTTCCATGGCACGGGAGGCTTATTTTTGTTCCCTTGAGTCTTATAGCCTCACTTACGATACGTTCTCGGTAGCGTCTCGGCGGGAGCCGATGCAATAGGCTTCCGAACCGGAGCTGGATGTGGAGCCACCGGAGCCGATGTGATAGGTCCAGGGCGATGTCCCTCTTGGGACACTGGAGGTGGAGCCACCGGAGCCGATGTGACAGGTCCAAGGCGATGTCCCTCTTAGGACACTGGAGGTGGAGATTGTGGCACGGACAAGTCGAGGGCAATGTCCCTCTTGGGCCACTGAACGAATATGTGGACAACATCCCCTAATGTCTTAATCTCTTCATTTGGGGGCTTCTCAAGAGGGACGGTGTTAAAAATATCATTAATCATGTCCACATGGACCTTTATGAAACCGGTCTCTACTTGTACACCGTGCACCAGCGTACTTGACAGCAATGGATACACCATCCCCCGCCCAGCGTCAACGGGAATAGAGCCAATAAGCCTGACTCTGAGGATGCAAGGCATAGTCACCTACATAACGACACAAGATGAGTTAAGGCGTCCACCAGAGAGATCTATGCAGCATTCTAAAGAGGTGCATTACCTGAATGTCATCGATAGGTAAGTGGGTGTCGCTATGTTCAGTATTTGGTGTGGACGCACAGCTACTGCGACGTTGAGGGGGACTGGGTACCGCAGTAGTAGGAGTAGTAGGGGTGGGTTGCGATTGGTTGCGGACTTGTCTCAGTTCTTCCCTCAATGAATCTATCTCTCCACGGTGAGGCATCGCTCTTGAAGTGAGGCGGATAGTTGTTCTGAAGTTGAGCACGAAGCTCCTGTTTCATTTGGTCGTTGCGGTACGCGTTGGATATCTTCCTACTCCTATATGTCTCAGAGTAATCTGGAAATCCGTGCTTCCAAGATACGTAAACCCCCAAGCCTTGTGTGCGACCTAGGTGCTCCTTGTTTCCCAGGGCCTGTGATAGTAAATCTCTCTCCCTGTATTCTTGAAAGGTTCCACGAGAATATTCGGTAGTCAATGATTGCTGCAAGAGGCAATTAATCATGTTATTTCTGAACCCATTAAGTTCAAGAGGTGTTAACAACTATATAGTTTAACTTATCTTACCAGGCGTTGGGACACTTCCTCATCTGCAAGGTTTTTGAAAGAGACACCCGAAGATGTGGTTGATGACCTCGCTCTTAACCAGTTTCGAGCACGCTCATTTGCGATCCCGGCAAATGGCGGGGAGGCCTCCGATCGGAGTGCGACCTCGTCCTGCATCCTCCACTGCGGGATTTTACCTACGTACCCAGCGGTGCCGAGTCTGTGAGGGTGAGTGTTTTGTGATTGTATAGCCTTGTGCGCCGCACTTTGTTGTTCAAATTCAACCGTTGTCTTCATCTGCACAAAGGCCTCCCATGCTTCCGGCGATACGAAAGGATACTTTGTGAAGGGCGTAAGATCCTTTGCTACGTACCGCGTCACAAGAGTGCTCTTAAAATTCTTCCATACTTTTCCCATTGCGAGGAGTGCGTGCTGTCGCACGAGTCCCTGTACTTCTGCTGGGATCTCGAACGAATGTGTAACTTCCTCCCATAGCTGATTTTTCTGATCGTTTGACAAATCTCTCCAGCTTGCTATGGTGATGGGGACCCGTTCCCTTCCAATTATCCCGCAGGTACTTCGAAATGATGCAATTGCTTTCTTCGGTTGTAGAGGGACCCTATCCGGAGAGACCACCGTGATGGTCATTCGGCCATCTGGCCTTTTCGATACTCCTCGGCCACGCTTAATTTTTCCAATCTTGGGAGCGTGAGACCCGGATAGCGGCAGCGAAGCTGTGAGGACGCCATCTCTCTTCTAAGAAAAAAATAACTGCAGTGTGTCACTAGCCTGTGAGGTGTGGGCCTAAACAAAGTTCTATGAAGCAAATGACACAAACTAGTGTATCGAGTTCATTGAAACCGATACACTAGAGTGTGTCACTAGCTTCATGCCCTTTGAAGGTCTATGTGATATATCTCTAGCTATAGCTAGCTGCTAATAATTCATATATAGTAATATAATTCTAGTATAATTATGTGAGCACAAAGATGACATCAATCGAAATACAAATGTCATAACATGTATGTAATCAATATGACAATGTAGCATATATGACAATGTATCAATATGACAATATATCAATATGACAATGTAGCATATATGACAATGTATCAATATGACAATGTAGCATATATATCAATATGACAATGTAGCATATATGACAATGTATCAATATAACAATGTAGCATATATATCAATTTGACAATGTAGCATATATATCAATATGACAATATAGCATATATATCACTATGACAATGTAGCATATATATCAATATGACAATGTAGCATATATATCAATATGACAATGTAACATATAAATTACTATGACAATGTAGCATATATATCAATATATGAAACATGAAACATGAATAACGTATCTTCATTATTCTATATGAAACATGAAACAACTAGCTACATGAAACAAATCTAAAACCTAGCTAGAGTCTGGGGAGGAGGGCACGGAGTCGGGAGGAGGCGCCGGGCTCGCGGGGAGGAGGGAGCTAGAGTCGGGGCGGGAGCCGGGCACAGGGAGGAGCGGCGTCGGGGAAGGAGGGCACCGGAGTCGGGGGAGGGAGCGGCGTCAGGAGGGAGCGTCGGCGTCGGGAGGGGGCGTCGGCGGGAGGGCGCGGCGTCGGGAGCGACGAGCGGCGCGGCGGCGTTGGGAGGAGCGTCGGCGGGAGGGCGCGGCGTCGGGAGCGACCGGCGCGTCGTCGGCGTCGGGAGGGTTGGGCGCGCGAGATATCGGGCGCTAGAGATCTAGAGTGCGAGTGTGCGGAATCGTGTCCTAGTTGGGGGTATTTATAAGGAACACTATCACGAGCGATTCCCTTAAGGAACCGTCGTGATATCTCTATCACTGAGCGGTTCTAGAAATAAACCGTGCGTGATATGCTACTATCACAGAGCGGTTATAAGTGGAGAAGCTGTGCGTGATAGGCATACTATCACGAGCGATTCTCCACTTATAACCGTCAGCGGCGATATTACTATCACAGAGCGGTTCTTACCTTATAACCGTGCAGTGATATTATCTGACGGTTATAAGTGGAGAACCGTCAGGATAACTATCACGAGCGGTTCTAAGTGTATAACCGTGCATAATAACCTTGCCCACCGTTGTCGATCTGTAATAAACCTTTGCTTACCGGTTGTTGTAACTACACTACCAACATTCAATAAGACCTGTCACAGAGTGTAATGAATATAACTACTCCTACCAGCATGCAAATTCACAAATACAGTTCCTGAGTCATTTTACAATTGCAATATAACATATATAGTTACATTTATTACACATAGCTATTTTATTTTAAATAAAGCCCTTCACGATGATCGACACGCATGTAGCTTGTTTCATCGCCTTATTCTTCCTCGAGCCCGATGCCGTCTCCGAATGGAGGCAAATCATCAAATTGATTGTACTCTTTCTCATCCACAATATTCTCAACTCCGACAATCCTTCTTTTTCCCTGAAGAACTACATGGCGCTTCTTATTTGCCGGGTCGGTTACATAAAATACTTGAACAACTTGCCTTACGAGTACGAATGGTTCGTCTTTGTATCCTACACATTCGATGTCTACGGTAGTGACACCGTACTTGTCGACCTTTACACCCCGTGGGAGATGGACCCAGCGACACCGAAATAGAGGAATCTTGAAAATTACGTAGTCAAGCTCCCAAATCTCCTCTATAATCCCGTAGTACGAGGTTGGGCCAGCGGTACTGACGTGCGCATCATAGGCATCTATGCGGACACCGAGTTACTGCGGTGCTCTTTTATCTGATCATTTGTATAAAATGTGTAGCCATTAATGTCGTATCCTTGCCATGTCACAATTGTAAATTTTAGCCCTTTTGCCAACCATTGTAGTGTTTCACTTGACGACCTCCTAGTTAATTGCGCCTTCAACCATTCGTTGAACTGACGATTGTGTTGTCTCGTGATCCAAACTTACGATCGCTGCATTCTCTTGACGTAGCATGTCCTTGTGCTCTTCAATATATGGGGTCACTTCAGTCATGTGTTGTAAAACTGTGGAATGGGCTTGAGTGTACGTATTTTGATCCGGAGTTATTGCTTTCCTTCCGATAGTCCCGATACCCTCTAACCCCCCCTCGTGACGAGATACAGGTACACCTATCGGATCGACCTGAGCCATGTAGCCGATGCAGAATTCAATGACCTCTTCTGTTGTATAACCTTCGATGATGCTACCCTCCGGTCGAGATCTATTGCGTACATAGGACTTGAGAATTCCCATGTACCTCTCGAAAGGGTACATATGACGTAGAAACACGGGGCCGCATATTTTTATCTCTTTCACAAGGTAGACAATGAGATGGACCATGATATCAAAAAATGATGGAGGGAAATACATCTCTAGATAACATAGAGTTGTCACCACCTCGGTTTGCAGAGCATCTAGTCCATCGAGATCAATGACCTTCTGAGCAATTGCGTTAAAGAAATAACACAGCCTTATGATTGTCACTCGAACCTTGTTCGGCAAAATACTTCTAATTGCAACAGGTAGCATTTGTGTCATTAGCACATGGCAGTCGTGGGACTTCATTCCAATTAATTTCAAATGTTCCATAGAAACAATTTTCTTCGTGTTGGTGGAGTGACCGGATGGAACTTTGACACCATGTAAGGACTGGCACAGTTCAGTTCTCTCGGACTTAGACAGAGTGTAGCAAGCTGAGGGAAGGTATGTCCGGCCTTTATCGGTCTCTATCGGTGCTAACTCGGTCCTGATGTTCATAACGACCAAGTCACGTCTTGCGTTAACACCATCCTTAGTTTTATCAGGAATGTTCAATAAGAGACCAATCAAACTGTCACATACATTCTTCTCTACGTGCATGACATCGACGCAATAAGGCAAGTTATACGAACCGTCTGTGATAGTAGAGACATCACAGACGGTTAGTGTTAATAACCGTCAGGACACTCCTGACGGTTATTAACACTAACCGTCTGTGATGTCTCTACTATCACAGACGGTTCGTATAACAAACCGTCTGTGAACTATCATAGACGATTATTAACACGAACCGTCTTTGATGTCTCTATTATCACAGACGGGTCGTGTTAATAACTGTCTGTGATAGTATCACAGCCGGGTGGCAGTATGAGCCGTCTGTGATAGTTAGGCACAGACGGTTCCGTATGAACCGTCTGTGATTTACCCGTCCAGTATAGCCTGTTTTGTAGTAGTGAAATTTGAAAGCAATAAAATCTTGGCTGAGCTGCACCTTGCATTTTCATGGATATATGTAGGACACTATGGTGTCAGAGCACTATGACTTTAAATGCGTAAATTTAATCCAAATTTGGGTATATTTTTAAAATTTTTAAGTTTTAGGGTATATACCCATCTATAACAATTCAAGTGAAATACATATCTTTGAAAAAAATATACTCAAATTTAAATATTTTGAACAAATTTAGATCACATGCTTTGCTGATTTGTATATAAAATCGGTGAAAATCTGCGCAATCAAATTATCATAAAAAAGGCAACTGTAATTCGAATTTCAGTTCGAACTTGCTTGAATTTGTAAGTAGAGTAGTTAAACTAGACATTCAAAAAATTCATTTTTTTGCACGCAATACATAGGAAAAATATCTATTTGAAATCATAATGCCATGATACTAGATGTCCTAGTTAATTATACTATACTACATATAGTATAGTTAAACTCGACATCCAAAACATTCAAAAATTTTTCGCACATAATACATAGAGAAAATACTTATTTTAGATTATGGTACACTGGCACTATGGTGTCCCAGTTAATTATAATATTCTATATATATATCCACGAGTAGGACCATGCATGTCATTGACTGAAAACTACCTGTTTTAGTTTTTGTACACGAAATAAACTGAAGCGTGATGTTTCTGGGTAGCTTGTAAGCAAGCATTGCAACTGTCATCTCACATATATCTGTAGCCACATGGCAGATCGATAGATTTTTAGTACGCTCATCGTGTGTGTGTATATTATCGATTGAACTGTGGAGCCCACCATGTAAGCATACACATGGGCGGAACCGCGGAAGTAGGTAGTGAGTCCTAGTGTTACAGGACACCAGGTCCAAAAACTTTTTTTAACAGAGATTAGCACTTTCAACCTATGTGTGAACCCCCCAGGCTAAACTCAGTGCACCCGGTTCTTTCCTTAAAATCCAATGAAAAGAGCACTAGCAGCCCAAATTTTCAATAGCTAGCAACAATCCACGATAACCCTATGCTTCTCTTAGTTCATGAGCTAACTACAGCAAACCAAGCCAACCCTTGAGCCAGCGTAAAAGGGAGGATCGTAACAGGCCACGACGTCCATTTGATGACCCTAAAGCATGTCACCTCGTAGTAGCCCTCGATGTTTGTTCGTCTCACATGGTTAGCCAAGAGATGTACACCACGTCCGCCACACAACTGCACCCAGCTAGGCAGTGACTAATCGCCGAAGAATGGGAGAAATCGGCGCCACTGACCGGCCTCACCTACTATCTCTCCGTGGAGTCGCCTGGTCCCTATTGCCTCATGCCCTCGCCGGTCGAAAGAAACTTAGGTCCACCCGATCAGTATATACTTTACTCTAAATTTTATTTAATTATTTCAATTTGTGAGCTAAGAATTCAATATGATGGTTGTTGATAGATTTTTGTCGAATTGTAGGGGTTAAGACTTAGGGTTTTGATTTTTGGAATAATAGCCTAGCTCGTTGCAAATTGGGAGTAAAATTGTAGTATTTGACTATAATGTTAAGTAAGTAAACCACTGAACATATTTTTATGTTATATTATTTTTGAACTATTGAACATACAAATATCTAGCTAACTTTCAATTAACTGGTGATAATTTCATGAATGATATACTTATTTACTGTGTAGAGAAATAAGAATTGACGAAAATTACTAATGATGTTATGGTTCGTCGATTTATGAATTTAATAGAACGTAAATACTAAAAGATAATGCATACAACAGATAATCCGAATTAAGTGCTCGAATTAAAAAAGAATTAATATAGGAAAGCGAATTTAAATGGGCCCTAGCATTTTTCACATAATAATTAATTAGCAAGGACATGCGGTAACAGCTCAAAATTGGCTTCCAAATAAAACTTGCATAATTTTCATGAGTTTCAACCACGTAGACCTTGTCTATGGACATGAGCGACCGACACACGGGTCCCATCTTTCGTAGTCCGCTTTATTGACCTAGTCCATGTGGACCGTGGCCTCATCTGTCACTATTGTTTTTCCTTAAAGAAAATAAATAGAAAATAAATTAAAACCTAGCTAGACCCACCTATCAGTCGCTGACCCTTTTTTTGAAAGAAAATAATTAAAAAAGAACAGAAAATCCTAGCCAACCCCACCCTGTCAGGATTTTCCAATCTTCAGGAATTTCCTCTTGGGTCAAAATTTTAATATCATGTTCTCTTATTTTAAATCAAAATAACTTGGTTTTTGTTTCTAAATTTAAAATCTTTCCAATAGTACCAAAATCATAATTTTTGGAGGTCATTTGAATTTTATTTGAATTCATGTTGAATTTAGGTAATTGAATATTTATAGAATTTGACGTTTCAGACTCTCATGTCGCTGACAAAAAAGATCCTATGTTATCCACAATCAACCAAGGCAAGTCCTTATAATTGATTATATTAAACCTAGTTTTTAAATGCAAATATTTTCCTTTCAAGTATAAATTGCATGCTTATTATTATTTAATTAAATGGTATGTGAAATGTTGATTGTTAGTTATACCATGCAATTGATCATCCTTGATTGTTGACATTACCTCCACCACATAGCCCTAGGACAATTACTATAATACTTCACCCTTGGTTGATCTTTAATGAACGATGGTTGTGCTTATAATCACAATAATGGTAAATTTGAATACGACATAAACATTACCAAGAAAACCTGGACACATTGTATAATAATTAGTGTGGTAACGTGGGTTACCACTGAAAACAGGAAAGTGTTTTATAATAAGGTGGAGGCTCGGACGAGTGGTTGGTATGAAACCGATGTAGGGATTACAGGAGATCTAGGTTTATTAGTCTAACAACGGGGCCACTCATTAAAAACATAGCCTAGGAAGAGAGCATTCTGCAGGTGAGGTGTAATTCGAGAAGGGAATGGTCATTGTCACCAGTGTTGAAGGATTTCACCATGGAGTGGGAGAAAATATTGGGACTAAGCATTATAAAAGGTTTGTTATGATTTTCTTAGCCACATGCTTACATAAGCATGTAGTGACCAACATTATGAGTTAATACTATCCTATGGGGAAAGTTATACAATCTCTGTAGGGCGTTATAATATATTCGAATAGTCGTGTCTCCGGTCATAGGCAAAGTGTAGAGATACCACACTTGCATAGTTTTCACAAAATAATAGTTATTAGTTAATGGTGGTTATAGATGAAAATAGAGGATACAATATCTTGCTATAAAAGTAGAATTGGTTTGATATGTATGAAATGAAAATGGATAATGAAAGCAAAGGGATTTTGCTCTCCTGATAAACTTGACTTAAACTGGACACCTTGCTTTTAGCTAAAAATGACTAAGTTATAGGTTTAGAAATTAATTATGGTATTTATATTAAAATTTTGTCTTTTGCTAAAAGAACCCTAAAATTTTTCCTTGTCAAGCCCTACATCTATGTACTTGCATTTAGCATAGGGACTTTCTGAGTACTTTTATACTCATGGATGCTTAATATGTGGATTTAGATGACGGAAACGATGACCCGGTATATAGATACTTCCATGCCGCTGGCTAAGACACTGAAGACGATGGCCAAGACTAGGTTCAACCCTAATCGATTGTCTGTGATAAATCATGGAAGCCATTTTGGTTTATTTACTTTACACCGCTTTATGTGAACAAATTCATTTAGCCTATTGGCTCATTCTGTAAAACTTAATCGTAAGATTTATTTATGATTGTTTATGTAATATTAAGTACTCTTTTTTACTTATACGCTTGTATGGATATGATATTCACTATTTTTATATTATATGGGTTAGCTACTGATCCAGATACTAGTTTAGAATTACCATATCCAGGTCGCTACATATGCATGATGATGAAACATTTTTGTTTGCGTGCACTGAAAGGACCAAACATAACTGACATGCACCCCGGCTGCTCCCATGTTCCGCAAACGTAAAATGTTTGCTTTTTAGCCCAAAATTTAAAAGTTTTTTTTACATATGGACCTCTGGAGAAAAGATTTGTAGAAATAGGCCCTTAGCACGGCGCCAAAGGATATGGCGCCCAAGATACATAGCACGGCGCCATATGCTTTGGCGTCGTGCGTGGACACGTAGGATCCACGGTGGCATAGCACGGTGCCAAAGCACATAGCGACGTGCTATGTAACCACAGCGCTAACGGCCGAGGCGCCGTGCTCTGGGCCTTAAGCCCTAGCATGGCCCCCTCACCCCCTCACTCTTCTCTACGCCCTACGAACAGAGGGGCTGCCCTGCCGCCCCCTCTCTCCCCCTCCTCCAAATCCACTCTAATCCACGGTTTTTTGCAATTTTGCCTCCAAACCGAGCAAGCAAGGTAAGGTCCCTCCCCTCCTTTGATTATTTGCATTAGAAGTAGTTGATTTTAGGTACATTTCATGGTGGAACATTGGAAACCCTAGAATGTACATGTTGGGTTTGGCTTAGTTTTAGGTTAGATTTGCATTGAATATGCGTTATCTAAGCCGTTTGTTGTGTGTAGATTCATTTCTAGGGTTTAATTTAGGTAACTATGATGAATATGGCTAACCTAGGGTTAGGGCTGTTGAAGAATTATAGTTGTTATATATTTTGCATCTTAGGTTGTCATGGGCTACACCCGTTTGTCACCTCCACTCGGTGTTGCCGTGTCGATGTGTTTCTGCGGTGATCCTTGCAAGATAGAGAGGTCGGACGAACCGAAAACGTACAGACAGAGGTACTGGATGTGTGGCAACTGGTCGTTCGATACGCCACATGCCGCCTTCATCCTTGGCAAGATGGTATGTTGTATTGTCGATTCATCGACTTGGTATTAATTCTGTTGGTTTAACGAATGCGTATATTTGCAAGAGCCTCCACCGCTTTGTGATTTTGAGCAGTGGATCGACATTGAGATCGCTGAGGATGACAAGAGCTTCCTTAACTCAATGAAGAAGTGGGACGAAGAAAGAAAGGAGAGGTAGGAGAGGATAACGAAGCAGGAGGAGGCCGCGAGGGAGCACCACGAGGAGGAGCGTAGGAGGGCTGCGGTAAGGTGCAAGGCTAAAAGAGAGAAGAAGCTAGAGAGAGCACGATGTGCCAAGGCAGCCCTTGAGGAGTACCCTGATGCTCTGAGGAAGGGGAAGTGGCCTCGATGCACTCAATAGGTTTTGCTATGGATCTCATTGACTAGTAGGTCTTGAACTGTGTCGTGTACCATGTCGTGGACCTATTTATGTTTGATGTGGACCTATGTATGTTTTGAGAATTTATGAACTATTTTGTTGTATTGTGTCGTAATACTATGTATCGTGCTTATTCATTTGGTGGAATGTCAATTGATGTGTTGTTTGCGTGAACGAAACGAAACAACGTGGCTGAACTTGCAGTTTTTATGCAAGTTCAGCAAACACAGCGTCAAAGACCCTAGTGCCATATTTAAATATCACGACGCCAGAGGTCCTAGCTCTGAGATATTCAACTATGGCGCCAGGGTCTTTGGAGCCATCATCAATGTATAAGTCATGGCATGGCACCAAAGTGCTTGGCACCGCAGTTGAATATCTCAGAGCCAGGACCTAATGGCGCCAAAGATGCTAGCGTCATAGTTAAATACCTCGACGTTAGGGCCTTTGGCGTCGTTTTTCCTAAACTTGCAGAAAAAACAGCTGAAGTGCTATTTTTTCTGCATATACAAACACCTACACATACATACATAAGTCTCAAACTATCACATAAGTCTCAGAAACGTCATACAGGTCTCAATAGCGCACAAAAATAGAATCAGTCTCATAACCACAATAAGTCTGGCTCTAAACCATATATCGGTCGCGCTCACTGCCTCTTGGCCCTTCCCTTGCCCTTCCCCAGAGCATCAGTACCTGGAGTATACGTGCTCGGCGGACGGGCCGAACAACGAGGCTGCTACGAAGCCTGAGTAGATGGTGCATCTGGCATCTGCGACATCCCAATCTCGTCATGGGTATGTGCCTCCTCGTCCTCGTGCTCTGCCTCGTTGTCATCGCCATAGTCGTCCTGATTGAAAGTTAGAGTGTGTGACGAGCTCCTCGTAGACTGGCGCCTACTACAGTGTGATGACGAGGCTGCAGCTGCTGAGGCACCCGAGCGCTGGAAGGCCGCCAGTATGATCACGCCCGCCGACGAGCATGAACGGCAACCACAACGAGCTGCCACCCGACTAAGTTGACGTCTAAGTCTCTGCAAGTAATGATATGTCAGAATAATATACATGCTGAATGGCTCTAATTTAACGAATTGTCTTCATACCGTCAAGAAGCCCCTCAGGTGGGTCTCGCTGTCCAGGCTGCCAATTGGGTACATGAGAGCCTCATCGACTCATCCACCGAGGTTTGGACAGAAGTCCCCTAAAAAAATAAGGAAACATAAGTAAGTATGAGATAAACGTATTGAACCAAAGTATTGCAAATATCATGCTTTTCGTACCACTCGATAGAGAATCGGAGCGGCCTCGACCATTGTGCCCTCCCTCGCATGTCTGTCATACGCAGTGTCCTCGTCGTCGGACGAAGCGAGGTCCACGTAGTCGTCATCGGTCCACCGCTGCCTCAGCCTGTAGCGGGTTGCATTGTGGTACCACGATAAGTAATCCCGGAAGCTGGCGTTGGTGTGGGGGGTAGCGTCCCGCTCGTAGTTCTCCTCCATCCTGCTCCACCACTGAACGTAGTCTCGGTGGTGGTGAGCGAAATCTGTCACCTTTCATTGGCGCACTCTGTCGAACCTGTACATATAGTAGATGTCAACAATAAGTGTTAGAGTAAGAACTAATAGAATTCTAAATGAAACAAAAATTATAACTTACTTGTGCAAATCAACAGAAGTCGACACCTCCTCAGGGGGTAGAACTGCACGAAGCCAAACTAACGCGCGACTCTGTGAGGGAGGTGAATCTCCACAGCGTAGAAGCAAGTCAAAGGACACCTCATCCTCCAAATATCAGAGTCTCTGCGGCACATGGTGCTTAGCGGTAGAGCTAGAATCTGTGCCTCGGAGTAAGGCTGCCACGAGACCTAATAAGTAAACACACGGGCAATACGATTAGCCAAGGACAAAAACTAAGAAATATAGGAAAAATAAATGCATTACCAATTTCTTACCGTCGTGGGAGACAAGGTGTCCAACTCGTTGTTGTAGTCCACGTACGCCCGCTGAGTGGTCGCGTACAGGACAGAGACGTTATCCCACAGGAACGCCACAGTAGGGCCGAGCTCATCCACACCTTGTGGACGCCAAGAGCGCGACCACAACACTCAAGGGCACCCCACAGGAATCCGTGACCACATCCACACTTGCAGGAGGAAGACGCAGGCCACCGAGCATCGATGTGGGCGCCTTACATCTACAGGCCTCGCAAAGCTGGCGGTAGAGGAACGAGAGGACCGCCAAGCCCCAGCTAAACTGTCCTGCGTCATCCTAGTCCTGGAGGTAGTGGTTATACATCCACGAAGCAGCATCCCCCGTGGCGTCTGAGAAAAACACGACCCCGAACATGTGGAGGACCCAAGCCCGGCAGTGGTAGTTGACCGTGGCGTCGTCTGCGTCCTCAGAGCATGTACCAAAGGTGGCCCGTAACCAACTAATGCGGACCCATGAGACATGGCCTCGCCTAGCATCCTCTGGGGCGGGAGGCAACGGTGTGCCCAGGAAGCCCTCCACACGTGCCCTCCAACCCTCAGACACCACCGGCCCAACCACCAGCTGTCCCCTTATAGGAAGTCCAAGTATCATCGCCACGTCCTACAGCGTGACAGCCATCTCCCCACAGAAAAGGTGGAACGTGTGAGTCTCCGGCCTCCACCTATTAATAGTACATAGAGAAAAGAATTAGTTACGTACTTAAGGATATAGAAACGAAAGCAAATTGACCCGACAGAGAAAATGCACCTATCAACAAGTATGGTCAAAGCTGCGGGGTTGAAGACCGACATGCCCCGGTGCAGTAGGTTGGCGATCGTGTGAAGGCCAGCACGGTGAAGCAGTGGGGTGTAGCGCCTGTCGTAGACCATCAAGTTGAACCCATCATGGGTTCGAGGACAAAGGATGAGAATCTCCTGGAAAATGCTTTAAAAGTTAGCTGCGTGATGAAAACACATGTAACACGAGAAAAATACATTTTGTTAACACATGTACCTGGTCGTCCTCCGTGAGCCTGTCGTAGTGATCCCTCTCGTAGAACTTGTCCAGCAGCCGATACCTTGCGCCATCCTGTGCATTCAAAAATACGTTAATGATAAGAATAACAAAATACGTTAATGATAGGAAATATTTAAAAAAATATGTTCTCTAGACCTAACGCCGCTAACATGACTGGAATGACATTGACACATCCGTGAATTGTGACCCATTAGACCACAAGTACCACAGTGTGTCTCCTGTGGGTCCTCAACGAAGGGATTTGCCCTACCCTTCTTGGTGCAACCAGGTATCCGATCCATGTCCATCTTGTACCTTGACCGCTTCCTGCTGCCCCTCTTGTGCCAACGTAACCCCTCATCCGCTATGTACCTGGGACTCGAGTAAAGTGGCCACTCGCTTTCATCACGATATGGCTCGAACCGTGGGGCCCAGGTCCTCACCAAAGCATCCACGCTGAATACTGTCGGGATTTTGGTCTCAACATTGACATTTCGGGCCCAACATGCGGTCACCATGTGGGAGCATGGAAAATGAAACTTGTCAGGAACACTGCATGTGCATGTAAAGGATGTAATCACGATCTTATGCTTTCGGGCCTCTCGGAGCTCTCCATCCTCGGTTGTCCCTCCACCCTCAACAACCTCATACGCGCCCATCACATGGTCAAAACAGTGGTACTATTGTTCATTGGCCTGCAGCTTCGCTTTGTTAAGGAAGCCGTGAGGACGAGGTAGCCAACGTGTATGTGCCTTTAACATGTCTGAGGCTTCCCGGTGCCGGTTAACAAACCATGCAACACACTTGTAGAAAGTGAAGGCGGCAATTGTGGTAATTGGCAATCCACGTGATCCCTTAAGCAGCCCGTTGAAGCATTCTGTCATGTTGCTAGTCATGAATCCATACCTCCTTCCCCATAGGTCATGAGCCCTTGACCGTTTCTGCACATCTCTCATTAAACTCCTTATCCAATCATGGCCCTCGGCATTAGTTTTCGTTTTCAATTCCTCTAACTTCTCTTCAAATAGCATTCCCTTCCTCTGGCGACATACCTCCTCAAAAAGTGCAAAGTTGTCCTTCACCCCATCTTTTTTGAACAAGTTCTCTGTAAAATGACTTGTGCACCAATGATGATGCACAGGTAAAGGTCTTGGTATCACTTCCTTAACGGCGATCAAGATCCTGGCGTGCCTACCAGACAACACACATACCTTCCTCCCCAAACCAACCACATGGATCCGTACAAGCCGTAGAAACCAAGCCCAACTAGATTTTTCCTCCTTCTCCACCAAAGCAAAAGCCAACGGCACAAGCTAGTTGCCCGCATCACAGCTAATAGAAATCAACAACGTCCCTTCATACTTGCCCAACAGGAACATCCCATCAATTGACAGAACAGACCTACAATGTTTGAAAGCCTCAACACACTGATGAAAGCACCAGAATGCTCGAAAGAAAATTTGCCTCCCATTAACCCATACATCGGGCTTAGGCACATACTCATACTGCATTCCTGCTTTCATCGCTTTCTTTGCATTGAACATGGCCGGCAAACGTTCATACGCCTCCTCCCAATCATCATAAATTAACTTCAAAGCACGTTGTTGTGTTCTCCAAGCTTTCCCATACTTGATTGTGTAGTGCCACTTTAGCTTAACGGCTTCTATCACTGCTGCCACGCGCATCGTCGGCATGTGCTTTATCATGGGGTACAGGCAGGATGCAATGAACCGCAAAGTCAACAGACAATGTTTCTGGCTGGGCTCAGAAGACCCACAGTTGTGCGGTCTATCCACAGTTTTAACCTTAAACTTCTCCGTACCCTTCACCTTCCTGGCACAGACTTTCCATGCACACTCTGTGCTCTCACATTTGATGGTGTACCGACGTTTGGCGTATGAGTTCTTAACCCGGTATGGACGGTTGTGCACGATTGAGTACTCTTTCAACCACATCTTCAATGTCGACATATCCTCGAAGACAACCTTTGTGGATTATGATACTAGCCCCAGGCCTAGGTATATCCCTCTACGTTTGCCCTCGATCTGTGATAGCCCTACGTGCATTGCTTAGGTCATTATAATCAGACACTAGCGGATCACAGCCAGAAAACATTCTTCTCAACAGCGGAATTTCGCTAGACGTCAAACCTAGAACCGGTCTATCATCATCTGAGTCTATAGCCCTCGTATCCCCATAAGCAGCCTCGTCTCCCGCAAGCTGTACATCCATCCTGTTAGATGCTACACAAACCATGGGTTCCTCAACCACTTTCTCCTCATCGAATCCATCAACAAACCGATCATCATCATCGTTAGAGTCAACTTCTGTCTGAGTCAATAGAACCTCACATAGTTGAGCCGAGGGTACAACGTGCACCTCGACCTCTTCATGAGCCGATGACCCAACCAACGGTGAGTTATTGAGATCGAATGCCATCTTAAGAGGTGATGGATCTCTCACCACCATCCGCACAAACAAGTCAAGTGCTCTGACCTCTGAGTCCATAACGATGGCCACATAGTTATCCCATTCACCGTTGCTGCCAATCTAAACCAATCTCTTTACACGCGGCCCATTTGACGACCCAACATCAATCAATCATTGCATAAAGATATCACCATGCTCATCTGTCCACCCCAGCCTCTCTTTCAAGCGATAAATGACCCCACTATACGACGGACGTGAACTAAATAGCAACGTGCTCTCTTCCATGCCC
This sequence comes from Melocanna baccifera, assembly GCA_036346265.1. Taxonomy (NCBI): domain Eukaryota; kingdom Viridiplantae; phylum Streptophyta; class Magnoliopsida; order Poales; family Poaceae; genus Melocanna; species Melocanna baccifera. Next base: position 20,309,538 of record CM070704.1, on the reverse strand, counting down.
TCCAAATCAACACCCCCATTGTCATTTCTCTTCACAGTTCCACCATGGTGAAAAGTCACTAGCTTATCCATCTACAGCACAACAAGCAAACATATCTTAGTCGAATCGACTGCAACAACAAAATGCTATAATTTTTAACGAAAACCGATATACCATATCGGATAAACTAAATTACCAATCTCACTAATCGCAAATTTCAATATCACATTCATCACTTCTACCTATTTTCCTATTTCTAAACCTAGGGCACATGGATTCATCAATTTCACTCAAATTAAATCCTAAAAAAGAATCTACACCCATAACTATTCTTACATTACGCATATTCAACGCTAATCTAACCTAAAATCAAGCCAAATCCAACTAATTTCATCTAGGGTTTCAAATCTTGCCCCACGAAATGTACCTCATATAAACCATATCTATTGAAAAAAAATCAGGGGAGGGGAGGGAGTTCACCTTGCTTGGTCGATTTTGAAGCAAAAATCACGAGAAAAACCAACGGATTCGAGTGGATTTGGAGGGGGGAGAGCGGAGGCAGCGGACGGTTGTGTGTGTGTTTGCAGGGCGTAGAGAGGAGTGAGGGGGTGGGGGGCCGTACTCTGGCTTAAGTCCCAGAGCACGATGCCACTGCCATTAGCGTCGTGGTTAGATAGCACGGAGCCATTTGCTTTGGCGCCGTGATTATCACGGCGCTGTGTACTTTGGCGTCATGCTATGTCACCGTGGATCCTATGTGTCCACGCACGGCGTGAAAGCATATGGTACCGTGCTATGTATCCTACACGTCATATCCTTTGGCGCCGTGTTAAAGATCCATTTCTGCAAATCTTTTCTCTAGAGGTCTATATGAAATTTTTTTTATATATTTTGAGCTAAAAAGCAAGAATTTTACTCCGCGAACTACCGCTGCCCCAACTTATACGATGTGAGTAATGTTAAGTATTAAGACGAGTTTTCATGATTTGTCTTTTGTGTGATAAATAGGAATCAAATTTGCACTTTATTGCACTTTTGAGAACAAACATGTAGTAAGTATTACATTGGTCGACCAATTATTGGACTGGACAAATAAGAGATGAATTCATGCTTACATACGTCGTCCATGAACACATAACGATCCCGTCCCTAGCTTCCATTGACCTTCCTGCAGTTGGTCCGGACCTCTCCCTGGGAGGGGTCCGTGAGCGGCCTGATGTTGCCCATGTTGATCATGGACTGCGCGAAGCTCCCGAAGAAGGCGGCCTGGCTGCCGGCGAACCGGTCGACGATGGGCGCCGTGGTCCCCTGCGCCTGCGGCGACGACTTGAGCTCCTGGTCGGAGTTGAGGAAGCCGCGGTTGGCCTCGAGGTTGGTGTAGTAGTGGTTGTCGAAGGTGTCGGGCGTCGTCGGGTCTAGGTCGTTCAGCGACGACGGGTCGCCGTTCCTCGGGCACTGCCTCGACAGGAAAGCACGGTAGCCGGCGTCGAGGGTCGGGTCCGGCCGGTTCGTCCCGCTGAAGTTGTAGAGCCGGTCCGTGACGAACTGGCACTGCACCCGCCCGAACGTGTGGCCACCTGAGAGGGCGACGAGGTCGACGCCGTCGTTGAGGCCGACGGCCCTGAACTTGCCCTGGAGGACGGTGAGGTTGTCGGTCGGCGCCGGCAGGTCGAGGGAGCCGTTGAAGTCGGAGGTCCTGCTGTCCAGCCTCCCCAGCAGCACACCCCAGCTGGGCCCCCCTGACTGTCACCGAACAAAAATGTACTGCCACCGTGTCAAAACGTAGACGTTCTGCTTGGTCAAATATCTTTACGATTGACCATTAATACTACGTCCGTACGGGGTATACGTATTTGGTACAGAAGGACTGCGTGTATACGTGCATGTAGTACAGCAAACCTGATTTGCACACCTTTTTTTTTTGCTTCTTCAACGAAAAAAAATTAATTTCCACACGTGCATTTTGTTCCTGCTACATTTTTATATACGAGTATATACGTTCACCGACACGCCTATCAAATCATTGTTCCGCAAGAGCTGTCTGCAGGCTAGTTAATCAACCAGCATGCCCTTTGAACCTACCCAATCATCCAACCAACTTAATTATATATATATGATATACTTTAGCCATGCATGTAGATGTGGGTCCTTTTGAAATTAAAATTGGCCTATGCTTAAACGGTATAATTTTTTAAAATAGGATTAATAAAAAAATTATAGTAAAAAGTTTACTGAGTTCAACTATATTGGCCAAAATCACATACAACTATTTCCCTTTACATACTACCTCTCACAAACAACCATAATTCAAATATTTAAACTATAAACTATAAATCATCAACCTAAAAGAATCCACCGTATGAGCTTGACAGCGCTTGTTTGTGTATCACTGGTCCCTTAAAAAATGTTTGATATTTTAGAATGCATACAGTAAACTGTTTTTAACTTTCACTACTTATATATAAAAACTATTTAGATTCGTTGAATGAAAATAGCTAGTGTCATTAGATTAATTATGAAAAATATTTTTATAGTATGACAAATTTATTTTTAATGAACATGATATATATATATATATATATATATATATATATATATATATATATATATATATATATATATATAGACACACACATAAATAACTAGTGAGATTAAAAACACCTACTTCACTTTACAGGATTAAAAAATTTTACAATACTCCTAAAATCAGAAAACAATCCTAAAAATACTCACGTTAATAGAGAGAAAACAGAACAAAAACCTTAGATAGTAGTAAACGACACCGATTCCTTTTCTTTCCTTTTTCTAAAGCCACATGACTGGTGCAGCCGTGCTCCACCTATATTCCACGTTGCCCAGCCGATTGGACAATCATACTGGACCAAGCAGTGACGGATTTAGAATTTTGTTAATTACTTCTAGATCATAGAGAAATGAAGATCACTACTATCTAAGTTAAAAAAATTATATTTTAAATTTATCTAGATTTTATACTGATAAAAGTATTATGCTTCAGACTACAGTCTAGACTGCCGTAGACCTGAATTCGCCCTTGGGCCCAAGCCAGTATGATGGGCAGTTTCTAGATGGGAGTGTGAAGCAAGAAAATTGGCCTAAGGCTCCGTATCAAAAGTAGCGGCCAATGTTACATGTTGAAAGTTGTAGTACTATGTTCTTGAACACAGAGAGTATGTATGTATGTATTTACGGAGGATTACTATTTCTACGCAGGCTGTCCCCAAAATGGGGATGATCTCGACGACCATTCGATCATGATCGAACGGCTACGGAGACGCTACGCTACTTGAATGCAAGGACGTACGCACGCACCAGCTCGACGGAGATCTCGGCGGCGAGGGCGAGGATGTCGGCGCAGGAGACGACGCCGGGGCAGGCGTCCTCCAGCGCGGCCTTGGCAGCGTCGACCACGGGGAACCCACGTGCGGAGTTGTTGTTCGGCGGCGAGGTCTTCTCCGACGGCATCCCAGGGACGCTGTCCAGCAGAAGCGAGCCGTCGCAACCCTGGTCGTCGGCCGATCATGAAGTACGAACACCAACAGTTACAAACACCGAAGTCGACGACATCGTCATGCACGCATGCATATGCGGCGGCCGGCTGGCAGGTACCTGGACGAAGCAGTCGTGGAAATGGAGGCGGATGAGGCTGGCGAAGATTCGGACGTCGGACTTGTGCGCGTCGATGAGGACTCGCCGGACGATGTTGTACGCGTCCGGGCACGTGCAGTCGTAATAGTCCTCGCACAGCTGCGCGGCGCCGCCGTGGAGGCTCAGGGCGATGGTGAGCACGCCGGCGACGGCGAGCGCAACACGAGAAGAAGGAGAAGAAGAAGCCATCTAGTCTTAGCTAGCTTGAACCAATAATCGATCCTCTCGATCGATATGGCAGAGATGTCCGTGTGTGTTCCACGAGCACGAAGACACTCCCAATTTATAGGCCAGGTACTGTACATTAATAATTGCTCGTTAATTTGTGCACACAGCAGGGAGAAGCATGCATGCGTGATTCTCAACTTGCCATTTGATTTACTACTGGGATAGAAAATAGAAATATAATATAGATGGATGTGTAGGTTCGACCGGAGGATGGTCCAAGATGGCTACGTGTACCCCGATCTCCAGACTTTTCAAACTAATTCTCTCTCCAAAGGGTCATGTGAGAAGGTAATTCAAGTTTTTGTTATGATGAACTATTGTCAACTCAGAGAAATTGAGATTTGGATTTTGCAAATATACAATTTTTTGGATCTTGTTGCAGACCTGGTGGTTAGACCAGTTAGAGGAGATGGTTAGACCGGCCTTCTCTAGTGGTCTGACTAGATATGGTCAGCGGTCTGACTAGCCAAATGAGTTGCTTCGGCTGAAAATCAGAATTTTGGGAAATTGGGCCAGGGGGTGATTTGAATTATGTTAGGTCAGTGTATATATGTTGCACAATGCATGTTTTAGCTAATATAGGTTAAGTTATGAAAAACTTATTCTCCGAAATAATTTATTTATCTTTGGATATGCATAGAGTCTTGAAGTCAACCATGGTCAACGATGATGATCAGGACTATGCTTAGAGAGGAGCTGGGGTCCAAAATGATAAAGGATACTGAATGAGATGGCTAAACTCAAGTATGGCACAAAAAAGGTGAAAAATATTGAAGAGAAAGTTCAAACGACGGGTTGTATCACATGGTCGGTCCAAGGGAGATATAGGTCAGTGGAACCAAAATAGAAGAAACTTGCCGACACATAGTAAGCCAGTGGTACACCTATACGTAGCAAGTATAGAGATTGCTTGCAAATAAGATAAAGACCCTATCAAAGAAGAGTATTTGGGTAAGATGGCCAAATACCGGAAACTGTTTTGGATAAAAACTGCAGCGCTTGAGCAATGCTTGGGAAAGCGGTTTAGGTCAAGGAGAAATTGAGAAGATCAAGTTGAATCAAAAGTTAAGTCATAGCAGATTCGGGCTCATGTGCTTTGAAAAATGTGCATGAGTTAAGTATATGAGTAAATCCCGTGTTATGTGGGATTAACATGTTTCTCCTATATATACTAGTGGATAGTATACATTAGAGTTCAGATATCTATTTAACAGATTGGGATAGAGACTTGCTAGTTAACCATCCAATCTCTCTTCATTCTACACAAGAGTTATAGGGTTAGGATTTGAGAAGTATGAGTGTTATGATGTGCTCTCTTGTCCTTCAGGTAGAGTGGCTGTAAAATCTTCATCCTCAAGTAGCAATACATCAATTTTGTTTATCTCAAATGATGTTTTTCTATTTTGGTTAATGTGCTCTTCTCTTGTTGGTTTTGATCTTCTCTTCCCCTTCTTGATCTTGCTAGATGTCAATGACATATAAGTAATAGAGATAACTCATAGATATCAATTCCCATCTATCTAGACATCAGATTTGGCAAATTCTTAGAGTTGTTCGATTTTTCTTGGATTTGATCTCATCTTAAGATTTCTTGATCCTTGAGGTTTTGCTTCAAATCTTTATGAGTTATACTTGCTGTGACATGTGGGAAGTCGTACTCTTTGTTTTTGGGTCTTGCTTGGTTTTGGTGCAAAATTGCTATTTCTTGAGAAGCTCTAAACTTTGACAAAGATTCAAGCAATGCTTAGATGAAATAGGTTCGTAAGACCTCAAGTAAGGTGTGTGTAAAATCTTATTTTATTTGGACTTGGATTTTTGAAGTTGCACTAAAAGTTATATCAACTTGAACTAACTATTCAATTCTGAAACAAGAGAGTGGTCAGATCATCACCCTACCGATCAGACTAGCCTATGGCCAGCGGTCAGATCGCTGCTTGGTAGCTGGTCTTACTATCAGTGTCTTGGTTCACCGGCTCTCGAATTTTTGAATTGATTGCTTTGATTTTGACTTCCTATCCTGACCTTTATAGCATAGTAGTTATTATAGCGAAGGATTATCAAATACTTGTAAAAAAAATTAGAAGACATCATTCTTTCTACTCTATTGCTACTAGAGGTCTACTACTAGGCTAGCACTTGCATATGCTTGCAAACAATGCGACATGTATTGTTCATGCATGCTGGTAGGAGCAAAGTTGCAAGGGAGTAGAATAGTAGGAGCAAAGTTGAATAATTGTGGTTTTTATGCAGAATAAAAGTAGCAGAAAAATTCAGTTTTGAGATTTGCTGCAGCCCTGACGGTTTGAATGGCAGAAGCGTTTTCATTTTGGCTGAATTGTGGTTTTTGGGAATTTGAGTTATGAGATGATTTAATTTAACCTAGATCAGTACACATGTATTTGTATGATGCATGTTATTGTTAACATGAGTCAAGTTGTGATGGTCAAAAATGATTTTTTTGGTCTTTGAATGTGTATGATCACTTAGAGTCAATCATCATCAACGGTGAGGATGCTCATGGTGGAGATGAGGCCCATAACGATCAAGAATGTCGGGTAAGATAGATAAGCTCAAATATATCACAAGCAAGGCTGGAAATGTTGAATAAAAGTTTAAGCGATAAGTTACAACATATGACTTAATCGACCCAATGAGGCGTGGTCTGGTGAAACCAAAATAGGAAAAACTTGCTGACATGTGACAAGTCAGTGGTGCATCTACATATGGCAACATGACGATTGATTGCAATAGAAGATGAAGACTGGGTTAACAATAATTTTATTGATCGTTGATTGGAATATGATCTTAACATTCTAGAGAAGGTACATACCAAATGTTAAGTGATTTGGAATCTTGATTTGAGAGTTTGCTCAATTTGTGATTTTAGCCCGGTTTTGATGTAGCAAATCTTTACGAACCAGTAGATCCTAATTGTCTTAAGTTCTTTGAAGATTGTTGGTTTAGATATATTTTTAAAGTCGTGATTTAGTGTCGGTCTAAGTTTTAAGTCTTTTGAATCTACGGATAAAAAGTTATATGAATATTTGGATTGAAATTGTGTTGTTTTGGTTGTTCACCGAATTGAAATTATTGTAGCACTACGAATTTTCATATATTTTTTTTTATTTTCATAACTTGTCATTGCTAATTGCTTAAAGAATCGACGAGTACTTACAGAAAAATTAGAAGACATACTCTATTGCTATACCGATTCTACAGTTTTGCCCTCTTTTCCAACACCAACATTGTTTAAGCTGATCAAGGAGAACGAACGTCCATGCTCATGCTCGTTTGCCGCCGCCATGAACACGTGAATACATAACACGTATGCATCAAATAATTGCACCCGAAATTAATTTGCACCCGTAGGAGGGTAGCAAGCTAGCTGGCATGGTTGTCGTTTCGGTCGTCTGCGTACGGCAACGCGATATTTGAGGCTGCTTTGTATTTGTACGTAGTATATATACGTGTGGACAAACAAAAGGGAATATGTATCTATACGCAACGACGGCGAATGTGCTTTGATAATTAATCCAAATATTTTTCAAATATGTAGAAACTGTAACAGCCCAAGATTTGTATCTTTCGATCTTTCTTTCTATTAAAAATATGTTAAAATATCTTAGCATGTATTTTAATCTTTTTCATGCATGTTTGGGTGTTAAATAAGGCCTTCGTAAATTAAAGTACCAAGAAATTGAATTTTGCAAGAAAACTGAAAAAAAAAATAGTGGGTGTAATTTTATTAAGATCTAGATAGTTCAGGGGCTCTCCAAAAATTTTCATAATTTTTACATCCTATTTACCATGTTAAAAAATTCCTCAAAATTTCAAACCAAATTAAAATGTGAATTCTTTTCTTTTCCCACCCCCCTCTTGGGCCGAGAGCTCAATGCCGGCTTGCCCTCTCTCTCTCTCTCTCTCTTCCACTGACTGGTGGGGTCCGGGCCTACGCTGCAGTCCTCACCTGACCTCGCCGCCATACCTACACGCGTGCAGCTTGGCTGTCATTTTTTGTAGATTACGTCGACCATGTCATCGAGACACGGACGTACGGTTAGTCTAAGCTGGTATGACCGTGGTCAAAGTACATATACACTCTATTTGTTTGTAAATAAATCTTGTTCGAGGACACGTGAAGTTAGATTTAAAATTTTGACGTCCGATGTAAAGCATACAAAAATGTTTAGAACTGCCAGAGGAACGTTATCGTAGGAGATTTGTCGTCAGATGTACTTATACTATATATTTTTAAATATAAATTACACTAACATATATTTAGAAAAATAACTGACAAATTAATTATGTCGTGAAGATTATTTGAACATCTAAAATTAATGACATGTATGTAGAAACAGATAGAGTAGTAGCCCCGCTCGTTTCAGCTTTTTTTCAGTTTCAGCTTCTAACTTTAGCTTCTTTTTTATTATTCAGTAATTCATCTTTTTCTAATTTTTTTAGATTTTTTGGGGTTTTTTGTATTTTTCTTTTTTTCCCGTGTTCCTTTGCATTGTCCGTGATGGGCTAACATATTTTTTCTATTTTTCTATTTTTTTAAATTTAATTATTCCTAAAAAGTCAAATCAGCTATAGTAAAAAAAAGCTAACTACAGCGAAGTTTCAATCAAAAATCAGAAGTTATTGCTAAATCGAACGCCCCCTATAGTAATTTCTTTTAACTGTATATGGCATAAGGTTCAACTTCGACTTCTTTTAACTGTATATGCATGGCATCAAGAGAGGGCGTCAATGAGAGCCAAAACCTTTTTCGTCCCTTATTCCAAGATTATTTCTCTCTAATAACTATACTAAGCTATAAAGATCACATTATAATTAAACACGCACAATGGAAACACCATAAATAACTCGGTTGGATGATCCAGCTTGAAGTGCACCCAGCTGGATGCATGGTCCGACTTCACACTATTCCGAATTAAAAGACAGAGCACCAACCCAACATAGAAAAAGGAACTTAGGAGAAATTAGGTCAGACCTCTCCAAACAAGAAATTGATCATTATAGAGAGGGAGGAACTCGTAACAGCACTTAATTAGCAATCAAGAACAACAACAACAACAACAACAACAACAAGAGATCTGCAAGAACTCAACGGGTTTTTAACCCACATCGATCTAACTCGTGTAAACCCAAAAATGCATGACATAATATGTTTTTAACGAATGCTTCTTAAATTGATCCTCTTGATGTTCTCAGCCCTCCTAACCTAGACAACCTTCTCACACGTCGCGGTTTTGCACTCACCACTTTTTCGGTATTTAGCAAATTACCACGGTACCCTTTTCTCGCCGTACAGGCCCAACCTTGCGGATCTTGGCCTTTTCTGACCAAGTGCATGCCGATTCTCTCTTCGCGGTGGACCATGCATGGTTGCTATCTGTCGTGTGGATGCTCAGTGGATGATTATTTACCCCTTCAGGAGGCTGCCCGTAAGGCCATCCACCACCTGAGACTCCATTTTAGTGATCAGCTGAGAGACTCGTCTTTTTCGGAGATACCCCCTCTTTCCCAGGGTGGTTTTGGAGCCCAGTTTGGTCCTATCCCACCCAGACTTACTGCAGCAGCACCTTCCGCAGCTACCCTAGCCCTCCAGAGGGAGACCGCCGGTACTATGCTACTGGCAAATGCTCTCCATCAGAACGCCACCTATGGAGCTTTAGAGAGAGCAGAGGACGCCTCTGATTTTTGGAGGCGGCGCTGCATCGACCTCGAGGCTGATAGGATGCAGGGAGTCCACCAGCCAGACACACCATTAGCCCCTGCCCAGCCTGCAGCTGATATTCCAGAGGCCAGTCAGCCTAGAGCACCAGCTCCAGCTCCAGCTTCAGCCCCACCTCCAGCCTCATCCTACCTTGCCGGGATATTTCCAGGGGATGGGTTTATTCCTGTAGTTTCCCCAGCTTATACTCCTGACCCCTATGCAGATTACTACACTAGTTTCCCCACTCCCTACCTCGACCCCTACTCCTACCTAGCTATACCTATACCCCAGGGTAGGAGGGCTCGCATTTCAGTGCACCCTGATCCTGTTAGGGATACCGCTACCATTGACGAGCTCTACAGAGCTTGTGGCGCGGCCCCTGGCAGCAGTCGTTCAGCCCCTTGGGGAGAGGGCACCAGCCGGGGTTATGTGGGAGAGGAGAGTGATCCTAAGGAGGAGAGTGATCCCGAGGAGGAGCCGGGGAGCCCAGATCAGGGATGGTATCCCTATTGTGGAGTGTGTATGTTATTTTCCTCCTGTTATTTTCAGTACTTTCAGTTGTAACTGGAGATCTCTTATGTATGCCTTGTAATATTATTTGACTAGATTGTTCTCATTTCAAGTTAATGCTGTTAAACCTGGTAGGTTAGTCATTGCAACATAAGCTAGGTTGTTTGAAACCTAGGGGTGAGCATGTCATTCTAAGGTTGTAGTTGTGCCGGGGATAGCGGCATATAGTTAGACTTCTGGCAGGCCGATTCTTTGTCCCTGGACAAGGTGAAGCCTTGCCCATAGCTTCCTTTCCCGTTCGTCTCAATTTTGAAAAAGAGAGTCATCAGTCTTTAGAAAATGCTATAATTTCCACATGAAACCTAGACTAATCCGAGACTGGTGATGTAAAAATTTCTTACATCATTTTTGCTAAATTTGAGATTTCCCGAACGAGTGGTTCGTGGCGCACCCGGGCGCATAGCCCAGGCGTATCCAGGAATGAAGTCCTGGGTGTACTCAGGAATGAGCCCTAAGCGTGGTCCCAAACGCGCAGTTTTGGGCGGTCTCGAGAGCGGGTTCTCGGCGTAGCTGGGTACGAGAATCCCAGTTAGTGTAGGTTGTATTTTCTTTTTCTTTGGTTTGTTTCTTTCTTTATGGCTTTGTTGAAGTAATTCTTTCTGCCTCGTGCTTTATTTGCATAAGAAAAGAGAGTTAAAGCCTCAAATCACCCTTACAGATGCATTCTTCTCCCTAAATTAATGCTTTTAGTGGTTAAGCTGCACTAAATTCTATAACTCACTCTATACCTTTCCCTTTTAATATGAATGCTACACCCACCTAAAATTAGGAAGCCCGTCCGTAGCCTTTTGGGTAGAGAGCGGCGATGGGTAGAAAGGTTTACCCGTGCAACTAAAACATGTTGCCTTGCCTCTGTAGGATGGATGATCGTCCGCGGATCGAGCGAGAGCTGGGTTTGAGATTGGGTCCGTTACCCCAGCCTGTGCCAGAAGGAGCACCGCCAGAAAATCCTCCAAGACTCACAGGCGAGCAACCACCCCCAGCAACTGTACCAAGCACTGGTCAGGCATCATCTTCCAGGCCTGCAGACCCTCTAGGAGTCATGGGAGAGGTTCTCAGATTTTTAGAAAATTCCAGAAAGGAAGCCCAAGAGAGCCAAAACCGATTTATGGAAGCACTATTGACTCGTGTGGCAGCACCTCACCCTCCTGCTGCTCCAGGAGTTAGCCTTGGAGACTTTCTCCAAACCAGACCTCCTACATTTGCTAAAGCCACCGATCCCCTAGATGCTAGTGATTGGTTGGTGGAGATAGGGAAGAAGCTGAATACAATAGGATGCTCTAATGAGGAGAAATTGCGGTATGCCGCACATCAGCTAACTGGACCTGCAGCCGCATGGTGGCTCACTTACACTCGTAATAGGGTCAGTGAACAGCCTATTACATGGGAGGAATTCCAGCAGAGATTCACAGAAACCCATGTTCCCACTGGTAGACTAGAATTAAAGAAAAGAGAATTTAGAGCTCTGACTCAGGGAGGCAAAAAGATGATTGATTATCTTAGCCAATTCAATGATCTTTCCCGCTATGCCACCTCAGATGTGGACACTGAGGAGAAAAAAATAGATCGATTCAAGGAAGGCATGAATCCTTATTTTAAGATGCTTCTGTCTATCCACAAGATCACTGAGTTTCAGGATCTGGTGAATAAAGCTATTGTCCTAGAGAGTGAGCACTCCAACCTTAGTGAGGAAAGGAGGAAGAAAGCAAAGACTGATCAGCGTGCCCCCTCAGGAAATAAATTTCGCACCACCTCACACACATCTAATCCACCTAAATATGGGCCCCCAAAACCCAAGCCCCACCAAACTACATATCAGAGGCCAGCAGCCCCACAGAGACCAGTAGCTCTGCCATTAGACGTGCTAAGTGTGGATTTGGTCATCTCACCAAGGACTGCTTGAAGGGAAAAGATGCATGTTACAACTGTGGAAGACCAGGCCACCGCAAGATTGACTGTCCTTACCCTCAGAAGACTTCAGGACAAGCCTTGCCTCCTGCCAATGTACCTCGTCTACCCGCTCCAGCAACTTACCAGAATGTCAGGCAAAATCCTACCAAGGGCACTCAGAATATTTCAGCTGGCGCTAGGAAGGGAGGGACTGCACGACTCACTCATGTGACCGCTGAACAAGTAGGAGAAGCTACTGATGTGGTTTCGGGTACGCTTCTAATCCCACCATCTTTGGGTATGGTTTTATTTGATCCAGGGGCAACACATTCATCTATTTCCTGAAAATTTTTGGAAGGGAATAAATTACCATATGAACCCCTAGACAAAGCTATGGTAGTGAGTACGCCAGGGGGCGTAATAGAGGTGTCATCTATAAGAAAGGATCAGGCTATCATTATCCAGAACACCAAATTTCTAGCTGACCTCTATGTTATAGACTTGAGCGGCCTAGAAATAATTTTAGGCATGGATTGGTTATCCGCTAATGGAGTGAATATAGATTGTGAATCTAAAAGTGCATCCATTAGGAAGCCAGATGGGACTAGACTAATGTATGTGGGAATGAGAAAGTTGCGACCACAACCCATCCCTAGTCTAGCTAGTATGCAGAAGACGGAACTCCAGGATATACCAGTGGTAAAAGAATTCCCAGATGTCTTCCCAGAAGAATTACCAGGGATGCCACCAGACAGGGACATAGAGTTATCAATAGATTTGATTCCAGGCACAGCACCTATTTCCAAGAGGCCTTATCGAATAAATCCTAAGGAAGTAGGTGAATTAAAGAAACAATTGGACGAATTGCAAGACAAAGGGTTTATCAGAGAGAGCACCTCACCATGGGGGGTTCCTGTGCTATTTGTGGAAAAGAAGGATGGTAGTTTAAGATTATGCACAGATTACAGAGAGCTGAACAGTGTCACAATCAAAAATAAATATCCACTTCCCCAGATAGATGACCTGTTTGACCAACTCAAAGGAGCAAAAGTGTTTTCAAAAATAGATCTCAGATCCGGATATCATCAAATTAAAATTAAACCTTCTGACATTGAGAAGACAGCCTTTGTCTCCAGATACGGACACCATGAGTACACAGTTATCCCATTTGGCCTAACCAACGCTCCAGCTATTTTCATGAACCTCATGAACAAAATATTCATGAAATACCTTGATGAGTTTGTCGTTGTCTTTATTGACGACATTCTAATCTATTCGAAGAATGCAGAAGATCATGGCCGTCACTTGACCATTGCCTTGGAAACCCTCCGAGAACATTAGCTATTTGCCAAATTCAATAAATGTGCTTTTTGGTTGGATCAAGTAGCCTTTTTAGGCCACATTATCTCAGTCAGAGGGATTGAAGTAGACCCTACCAAAATTGAGGCTGTAACCACCTGGACCCAACCCACCAATGTAAAAGGTATCCGTAGTTTTCTCGGATTTGCTGGCTACTACCGAAGATTTATAAAAGATTTCTCACAGATTGCCAGCCCTCTCACTAAGCTTCTGAGGAAAGAAACCCCTTTTGTATGGAGTGAAAATTGTGAAAAAAGTTTTCAAGCCCTCAAATAAAGATTAACCACTGCCCCTATTTTAGCACTGCCCGAAGAAGGAGTAGACTACACGGTTTATTGCGACGCCTCTAAGCATGGATTGGGAGGCGTCTTAGTGCAAAAAGAGAGAGTCATCGCCTATGCTTCTAGACAGTTAAGGCCCCATGAAGTCAATTACCCTACTCATGATTTGGAATTAGGAGCTGTGGTATTCGCATTGAAAATATGGAGAAACTACTTGTATGGATCCAAGTGCATTTTGTTTAGTGACCATAAGAGCCTCAAATATATTTTCACTCAAAAGGAATTGAATATGAGGCAAAGGAGATGGCTAGAATTAATTAAGGATTATGATTTAACCATCAATTACCACCCTGGAAAAGCTAATGTGGTAGCTGATGCTCTCAGTCGAAAAGTGGAATGCCACCAGGCCATTTTGGAAAATCCTGTCTCCGAGATAGTGCAAGAACTAGCCAAAATGAGAATAGAAGTTCGAGCATCTACCACTCAGGCCACCATAGCAGCCATGACATTTCATCCCACCTTGTTGGACCAAATTAGAGAAAAACAGATGTTGGATTCTTTTATTAGAGAGGAAACCCGAAGGATTAAAGAAGGACAACCATCAGAATTCCGTCTTGATGACCAGGAAACCCTATGGCGTCAAAATCGGATCTGTGTACCGAAGGATGATAATATTAAGGAAACTATCCTCCGAGAAGCCCATGATACCCCCTACACCATCCACCCCGGAGGAACAAAGATGTACAGGGATCTTAAAGAAAATTTTTGGTGGGCTAATATGAAAAGAGAGATAGCCTTATATGTTGGTCAATGTGACTCTTGTCAGAAAATCAAAGCAGAACATCAGCGACCGGCAGGATTGCTAAAGCCGCTGGAAATCCCAGAATGGAAATGGGAGGATATTTGTATGGATTTTATTACGGGTTTACCTGTTACCCTTAAAAAGAAGGATGCTATTTGGGTTATTGTGGACCGCGTAACAAAATCAGCCCATTTCATTCCCGTTAACCAAAAGTATTCAGTGGACAAACTAGCGGAACTATATATAGAAAGGATTATTTCCCAGCATGGAATACCTAAAACAATCACTTCAGATCGAGGGTCAGTGTTTACCTCTGGATTCTGGCAAAGTTTGCACAAAGCGTTGGGTACTAAATTAAATTTTAGCACCGCATACCACCCTCAAACGGATGGTCAAACAGAACGAGTGAATCAGATCCTAGAAGATATGTTGAGAGCGTGTGTGTTGAATTTTGAAGGCTTATGGGATAAATATTTACCACTTGCAGAGTTCGCATACAACAATAGCTACCAATCTAGTATTCAAATGGCACCGTATGAGGCTTTATATGGAAGAAAGTGTCGATCCCCAGTGTGTTGGTATGAAACAGGAGAAAGACCCTTGATGGGACCAGAATTAGTGAGAGAAAATGATGAGAAGATCCAGGTCATCAGAGAGAGACTTAAGATAGCTCAAACCAGACAAAAGAGCTACGCAGATCAACGTAGGCGAGATCTTCATTTCGAGGTTGGAGATTATATATACCTCAAAGTTTCACCACTACGGGGAGTTCACCGATTTGGAGTGAAAGGAAAGTTAAGTCCTCGGTATGTCGGGCCCTTTCGGATTCTACAACAAAAAGGAGCCCTAGCCTATCAGTTGGAACTTCCTGCACAATTGTCCAGAATACATGATGTTTTTCATGTCTCACAACTTCGGAAATGCCTACGTGAACCTTCTCAACATGTGACGGATCTAAACATACCCCTCCAAGCGGACTTAACATATGAAGAATACCCCGTAAAAATTTTGGAAACGGAAGATCGCCGATTGAGAAATAGAACTATGCACTTCTGTAAAGTTTTATGGAAAAACCACTCAATGCGTGAAGCTACGTGGGAAAAGTAAGAGGAGTTGCGAGAAGCCTATCCGAACCTATTCAAGCGGAGATCCGATTCCGCGGACGAAATCGCCTAAAAGGGGGAAGGATGAAAGAACCCTAACCCTAATACCCTAATTAAGTAAGCAAGCTGCAGTAATTACTTAATTTGTGCATTTAATCTTTGTAAGCATTCATCGCATAAATTCAATTGCAATTTTGAGTACAAACTAAAACTTACAAGAGTGCATAGCATTTTATCCATTGTTTTACAAATTCCATTACAAAACGAATTTACCACTTGTAATGCATATCATGAAAATATTTACAAACAAGTTTACAATTGAAATTTACAGTTGCAATTGCATCAAATATACTAATTGTATTGTATTTACAAAATTGGCTTTCAAAGGAGAGAGGAGTAAGGGTTGTATCTTCGTAGTGTCGAGGCGGGAACCGAGTCGCGCCTTCGTCCTTCACCTGCAATTAGGCAGCCATTAGTACCAAACCAACTCCATTCCTCTTTTAGCAGTTAAAAGGGTAATTAGCGAGCAATCCAAGAGAGAATAAAGGAAATAAAGAAGTGATTGCCGTCAGTTGCCCTTGGGCTGCGAGGGCCAATTTGAGACTGTCTCCGAGGTTCCCAGACCGTCCTGGGCCGGTTGGCACCTCTCGTCTCTGTGGGCGTCATCATCCGGCAATTCAAAAAAACCAAACCCACAATACCTACCTCAGCCCAAAAAGCCCGCAAGCTATATATTCATTCAGCCCTTATTTCTATTTCAGCCCACAGAAGCAACAAAGCATTTAAGCCACAAAGCCCACTGCTATTCTTTCAGCCCACAGGCACCTCACATTTTCGGCCACTGTAGCAGCAGTGCTCAGCTCACCCTTCAAACCGAAGGATTCCCAGCACAGGGACTCAAGACACAGAGGAGGATAAGCTCAAGGACAAGCCAGCTGCAGCCAGGCAAGACAGCCCCAGGTAGGCCAAGACCGAATGCTACCTCCCCCTTACCCAGTTCGTCACCCCCAGCACTCCCCTGTGCGTTCACAAGCAGCACAAACCACAGCCACGAAGTACTCCCAGAGCCAAAGACAACCACCAGCAAAACCACCAGCATTCCCACATTCCCAGACCTCCCTCGAGATGCATCCCCAACTGAAGGTCTACAGGTAAGAATCGGAGCCGTAGCTACAAGGAGAAGAGAAAGGGGACCCCAGCTTCGTCATCACCACAAGAAGCCAGGAAGAACAACGGTGGGACGGCAGCAAGCAGCCGCAGGAGGTGAAGCCGACAGGACCACAAGCAAGAGGAGCATCAGGGGACCACTACATCCAACCGACCCCGACAAGGATCCGCAACCACAACTTCGTCCACGACAGCAACCACGTGAAGCCGATCCTGCAACCCTCCACCCCAACCTTCCCTTTTTGAGCCGACAGCAAGTAGGTCCCCCCATCTCCTTCTCCTGCACGCACATCACACATAGATTTAGCACTTACCCAAGAAACCCTCTAGCAGCAGGTAGTAGCAAAAAGTAAACCTCCCTGTGGAGCCTGAGGCCAGATCCGCCCAGATCCAAGCAGCCGAGAGAGAGAGAGAGAGAGAGAGAGAGAGGGTAGACCGGAGGCAGCCGGGGGGGCGCTCGGTAGAGGGGAGAGGCGGCGAGTAGAGGAGAGAGGGGAGCCAGGGTTGGCGGCGGGGGTTGGAAGCAGCCGAGAGAGAGGGAGCCGAGGGGGAGCTCGGGGGGAGAGAGAGAAGCAGCCAAGGGGAGAGCTCGGGGAGAGAGAGGGAGAGCAGCAGAGAGAGGGAGCCGAGAGAGGGAGAGCTCGGGAAGAGGAGCAGGGGTAGGCGGCGCAGTAGGATAGAGGGAGGAAGAGAGCCGGCGGCGGTGGAATGAAGGGTTGGGGGGATCGGTGGAAGCCAGAGAATAGGGGAGAGGCGGCGCCGGTTGGGCCGGGTAGGCCGGGCTGGCCGGGAGAGATGAGGGTTTTGTTTTAATCTTGATTTTTGTGTTTTGCTAGCTATCAAAATCTCTTTTTAGTTGCAACTAAATTGATTTAAAAGCATCTCCAATAGATACTATTGTTTCAAAAATTTCAGTAAGTAATTCTTGCTTAGTGTAGTTGTGTATATATGTATATATATGTGTGAGAGCGCATATATATAGATATATATGTAGTTGTGTATATATGTATATATATGTGTGAGAACACATATATATAGATGTATATATATATATATATATATATATATATATATATATATATAGATATATATATATAGATATATATATGCAGGTGTATATATATGTATGTACATTTATATGTATATGTATATTTAGAGTAGGAAAATAGCTTTCTTAAAACTATTATTACAATAGATACCTATTTTGTTAAGGATTAGTTTCGGCTTTGCAGAGTTCAAGTCATCGCGCAACAAGGAAGAATCAACTGTTTTTATTGACTCCAGTTCATACTACGGCTCAGGCAAGTTTTAATTTGACCATGCACCTAGTTATGTCAAGCGTAAGCGATATTTTCCGGACAATTACTATATGTATATTTACATGCATGAAAACCGTTTTTGGAATAAAAGAAACAATTGCATGAATATAGATATCAGGTAAGAGGTTAAAGAAAAGAAAAGAGGAGAAAAAGAAAGAGAAAAAGAAGGAAGAGAGAAGCAGATGGAAGCTAGTAGCAGTGGTACCGCTGAGAGAAGCGGCGGGCCACAAGTAGAGGTAGTTAATCATATACTTATTTCTGCATTTACATAAGGTGGGTAAAGAGGTTCAAGGTAAGGATGCAGAGGGATGAGGCGGACCTCTTTACATATGGCTATAATGTAAGGACTCGCCATGTTTTACTCGGTTTTGGAACCGTAAACATCGTGCCAACCAATCTCCCATCTCGGATGGGTGGAAAGTAGTATCCCGTTACGTTAACCAGTCTACCACATTGGGGAGAGTATTGAGGTGGAGTGTTGGGCCGGGAGCCGGTCCAACCAACACTATTGGAAATCGGTGGAGCCCAAGCGAGTGACTTGGTACACCGATGGATAATAGATGGGCTGGTGGATGGATTAACGTAACCGGAGAAATGTTCTGTATCTTGAGTCTGATTCCACGCCTAAGGCAGTGTGGAGGACTTAGCTCAGATGGTTCAAGGTAATTTTGGGTAAAGTGGTACAAAGCCTGCGCAGTGCTAATAAATCATGAATTCATGCCAGTTCACTGGATTGTGGACTACGGTGATTGCTAGGGATCATACCTTACCAGGTGAAAAGTAGAAGTTGTTTTGATAATCTAAAAGATGCTAGTTATTTTGCATAAGAGTATTTTTAGAATAAAAAGATTAGAATATGGATTAAGGACACGAGAGGCATACAGTGCATCTTTGCTAGTATTATACTTGCTGAGTACCGTAGGTACTCACCCTTGCTATTAATTCCTTTGTTAGACCCTGTTCCACTCGAGGAGGCTTTCGGCCAGGATGAGGAGGGGACTGGTTCCGCAGAACAGGCCGGAGAGGAGGATGACGACAGCGAGGAGCCTGGCGAGGTGGACCCTGTATACTTCGGCTGGGATAAGTAGAAGACCCAGCGGAGCGGACGAGAATGCCCTGGGGTACTAATTATACTTTTGTTACCTACTTTTGTAAACCAGACCTTAAGCCATGTGGCAACTGATGTAATAAAGAAGTCAGTATCTATATTATTGTTCTGCTGCGCTACTCTGGTAAAGACTTATTATTTGCCGTAGCAGTGTCTTACTGATCAGGCGAATAATAATCCGTATGCCACGCGTGATTATCCGAGGGATAATGACGTGGGGGCCTCACAGGTGGTATCAGAGCAATAAGATAGGGCCACGCTAATAATATAGATGCTGTAGATGTGCTTAAGTGGATTTCCACACTTGCTATATTGCACTAAGTTTTCTATTTAACTCTCATCCGGATGTCAATTTCTATTCCACTCTGCTTCCAAATTATTATGTTAAAAACTCTTCTGTCTTAGATATTATATTTAAGCTAACATAGAGCCACTATTTTTGCAGGATGACTCGGTGCCTTATTCCAGCCAAGAGGATCCATGGGGAGCATGTTCTATTACTAGGGCGGACGTTGCACCATTTGGAGGGTCCTTTTCCGGAGTATCTTTATGAGTTTCCGGCAGACGGATCCACCGCCAGTGTAGTGATTGTGGTGTCAGGGATCCGTTGGCGCCGTGGTTATAGGGCAGAGAGTACGACATACTGGCGCTCAGTGGATGATTATTTACCCCTTCAGGAGGCTGCCCGTAAGGCCATCCACCACCTGAGACTCCATTTTAGTGATCAGCTGAGAGACTCGCCTTTTTCGGAGATACCCCCTCTTTCCCAGGGTAGTTTTGGAGCCCAGTTTGGTCCTATCCCACCCAGACTTACTGCAGCAGCACCTTCCGCAGCTACCCTAGCCCTCCAGAGGGAGACCGCCGGTACTATGCTACTGGCGAATGCTCTCCATCAGAACGCCACCTATGGAGCTTTAGAGAGAGCAGAGGACGCCTCTGATTTTTGGAGGCGGCGCTGCATCGACCTCGAGGCTGATAGGATGCAGGGAGTCCACCAGCCAGACACACCATTAGCCTGCCCGACTGCGGTGATATTCTAGAGGCGATCGGCCTAGAGCACGACTTGACCCCACCTCGACCTCATCCTACCTTGCCGGGATATTTCCAGGGGATGGGTTTATTCCTGTAGTTTCCCCAGCTTATACTCCTGACCCCTATGCAGATTACTACACTAGTTTCTCCACTCCCTACCTCGACCCCTACTCCTACCTAGCTACACCTATACCCTAGGGTATATTATTTGCCGTAGCAGTGTCTTACTGATCAGGCGAATAATAATCCGTATACCACGCGTGATTATCCGAGGGATAATGACGTGGAGGCCTCACAGAGAATTCGACCTCTTTTGAATCAATGGAGTTCCATAAGATTAATGGCGAAGGAAAGAAATCATTCAGCGTTTTTGTCAGATGTGGGTTCCGTACGATAGCAACCGACGATCAAGAGAGGGCGTCAATGAGAGCGAAAACTTTTTTCGTCAATTATTCCAAGATTATTTCTCTCTAATAACTATACTAAGCTATAAAGATCACATTATAAACACGCACAATGGAAACACCATAAAAAACAAACAACACTTGAAGTGCACCCAGCTGGATGGTCCGACTTCACACTATTCCGAATTAAAAGACAGAGCACCAACCCAACATAGAAAAAGGAACTTAAGAGAAATTAGGTCAGACCTCTCCAAACAAGAAATCGATCATTACAGAGAGGGAAAAACAACCCCTTAGCAATCAAGAACAACAACAACAACAAGAAGAGATCTGCAAGAACCCAGCGGGTTTTTAACCCACATCTAACTCGTGTAAACCCAAATATGCATAACATAATATGTTTTTAACACTTATCCATGCTTTTAAAAGCACACTTTCACACATCGCGGTTTTGCATTCACCACTTTTTCGATATTTAGTAAATTACCACGATACCCTTTTCTCGACGTACAGGCCCAACCTTGGCCTTTTCTGACCAAGTGCATGCCGATTCTCTCTTCGCGGTGGACGGACCATGGTTGCTATCTGTGGTGTACAGCGTATGTATTGCATGCATGTGCACGTCCCTTTCCCGCGAGGACGCAAGTGCATGCACAAGTAGCTAGGATTGCGATGCATATCCGCCGGCTCTGATATTAGCGGTCGTCAGAGAGAGAGAGAGAGGACAAGACCGACCACTCACTTGCTCCATCCGTTCGCAAATTATATATAAATATCGCAGGTAGTTACTTTTTGGGTATATACTGTGGCTGCAAAAGTATTACAGTGATCGTTAGTTTTTTATGAGTTTAAAAAATAAAAAGAATTAGAAAAATAGAAAAACATCGTTATATCTTATTTTTAAGATAATATAAATAAATAAGAGAAAAAAAGAAAAAGTAAAGAAAGACCATAGTTCAATATATTATTCTATTACCCTGTATTATTCTTTCATTAATTTATCTCTCTTGTCTAGGAGGAATCGCTCAGACTGGACTTGCCAGCAACGGTTTCTCAACACGTTATCTTTTTGAAGCCGATTGTTCACAGCACCGTACTGAAATAGGTTAAGAAGTACTGAAAATGATTCAAGAAGCAGTGAAGGAATGAAAGTTTCTTTACTTTTGTTTGATTCTTTTCCCTGTTGCAAGTACCAAGAGGAGCAGAAATAATTGGTTGCTGCATAGTAGACAGTAGCCAGGTGGTTGTGCAATAGACATCAGGCTTCTTCCTGCATACATGCTAGTACTAGTAGCCAGGCCTTAATTAGTAACAATATCAATCATTTGTCCTTCACATGTATGGCAATAAAAAAAACTTATGGATTCCTACAAATAATTGGTTGTTAGTCATTATTTTCCTTGTTTCTATGATCAGCAAGAACCAGACCTAATGGGGCTGTAGAGACAGTTCAGATCATCCTGCATGATGATGTGACCAAAATTAAATGGACGCAATCGATCAGTGGATCAAATGACTGTTGATCAGTTCACAAACTAGACACAAAATCAGATGATTATTACTTCTTCCTTTTCTTCTTCAAGCACGTAACAACTTTACATTGCACACACATGAAGCATGCACATATAATTGCCTTGTGATCAGAGTACAAGAACTAAAACTGAAGAAACACCACATACTAAGAAGTAAGAGCCTATGATGATCAAGTCTGCTCAATTGACAACCCTGCAGTTCTTGCGAATCTGCCCGGCCGAGCCGGTCAGGGGCCTAATGTTCCCCATCTTGACCATGGATCTTCCAAAATCGCAGAAGAACTGCTCGCTGTCGGCGCTGTAAGTCTGCACCAACGCCTTGGTCTCGGCAACGCCGTCGGCGCTGGAGAAGAGGCCCTGGTCGGAGGACAGGAGGCCTTTCTGGTTCAGCAGGTTCTGGAAGTAGTCGTTGTCGAACACGTCGGGGGAGCTGATGTCGAGCGCGGTGGTCTGGTTGCCGTCACCGCCGGCGCAGAGGCTCTGCAGGTTCACGGCCATGGTGGCGTCCAGCGGCGGGTCGGCTGACGACAAGCGGTCGCTGAACACTGCGCACCGGGCTCGCCCGATCGTGTGGGCTCCTGTTGATTTATAATTTTTCAGATTCAGATGATGAGTTTGCCAAATCTTGACATGGCAAAAACAGATCATGAGAAGTGTACAGTATAATTGATCAAATCTTTGTGACAGTTTTCCTAGTGAGCTATCCAGTTTCAGAACCATCAGAGTTGCATGTACTCTGACAAAGTTTCAGTGAGTAGCACTGCACAGACAGTGTTATCTAAGCAAGCAAAACAACTTCTGAACCATGAGATTAGTGGACAGGTTTCTGCTCATTGCGATATCGATACCTGATAACACCACCACATCGGTCGTGTTCAGGCCAACATCTGTGAACTTCTGTATGATCAAGCTGATGTTGTTGGTCGGCGGCGGCAGGCCGTTGTCAGCTCCAGACTGGTTTGCCTCCAAACCGTCCCTTCTCCCCAGAAGAACAACATAGTACGGCCCTCCACTCTGAACAAATCAGTACATGGCACAACAATCCTGCAGAGTTAGTACTTTGTCCGAAAAACTGAATGTACCTGAGTCGGACAGAATGGACTTAGATGCTTACAAAGAGTACTCCATAGCCAGCTGCAAGGGCTACAATGTCAGCACAGGACACCACCTCGGGGCAGACACTCTCCAGATCGTCCTTTATCGCGTCGATGACCTCGTACCCTCTGACGGAGTTCAGGTTGGGAATTGCAAATTTCTCGCTGTCGCTCGCATCCAGCAGGATCGAACCATCACACCCCTGAACGCATTACACAATTTTCAGTAACTGCAACATAGCTGTACACGCAGAACATTCAGAGTAAGTTCAGAGGATGTGTAAGTAACGGTAGAGACATTCACAAAGCAGTCATGGAAATGGAGCCTGAGGAGGGAGGCGCCCATCCTCATCTCAGCTCTCATGGCATCAAGCACATGCTGATAGACGATGGGATACACATCAGGGCATGTGTCGTCATAGAAATCGTCGGTTAACTGGCACCTCGCACCTTGGCTACAGAGGCACAGGACAAGAACTGAACACACAAGCAGCAGCTTGCAGCAGTGAGAGTACTCCATGTCACTCTTACTGCACTACTGTCTTGGACAACTTGCACAGCTCATGGTTTCTTGGCCTGTACTTATAGGCGGCTAAAGTGATCGATCGATGAATTATACTGCTTATGGGCGGCTTCGCGTGCATTGATCTCCTGCTGTTAACAAGTTTTTTATACGAAAATGGCACCTGGAGTGCTCTGCTTTGTGCCTCGCAATGGTGAAGTCACTAACTAGTGTGATGGAGCTGCACTACTTAGCATGCTTCCCAGTGCTAGCTAGCTTTTTATCTCGAGTGCGAAGTGGTAGTGGAGATCCAACCAAATAAGAAATAGTAATGTAATGCAGTTTCGTGTGGGTTTTGGATTTGACTGTGAAGCATAAGGAAGAATATTCTGAACAATAGTGGCATGTTTGCATTGTGGGCAAATTAATCCGGCCTCTGCAAAGATTCAGATGAGGTTTTATATCGTAACTGAGTTTCATTGTCTCTGCATTACCAATCAATTGCAGTTCAGTGAATGTAACGTGCATCTCAACTAACGTTTGTACTCAATTCAGAAGTCAACGTGATACTAACAGTTTAGTCTGAATGCTGTCCTAATCGACATACATGACAGTGAACAATTGATCGAATCTTTATCACGGTAGCAATTCGAACACAAATTTCGACTCGTGCTGAAGAGAAACAACTGAACAATAGATGAGCTGTGAACTTGGGTTTTTCTTGTCCATATATCAAGAAGTGTGAACTTGGGTTTATCTTGTTCAGATATCAAGAAGTACATCAGTTAATTACATCTCGATCAATAATATGTATATATCTTGAATATCATAACATATATAGCATGAATTACAACGCAAACTGTAATGCTTGCAATTTCGCGTTGGATTTGGAGATAACTGTGAAGCGTGACAAAAGAAGCACAGGTCTGATACTGCACAAACAGACTACAAGGACATCATACTCTTAACAAATCATTAATTCTCGTGGACCGTCCATTGTTTTTAATCCAGCGGGCCAGATTAGATAGGATTTGGTTATTTTCTAGCACCAAGTATGAGGGAGTATTGATTTTAAAAAAAGGAACGAGGGAGCGTCATTCCTTTATGTGCAATTTTATAACTGCACTTGACTCACTCCCTGAGTCCTCTTTATTGAATTGTATGTATCAATCAGTTCACTGAAAAACTTAATTTGATGAGGAAAGACAGACAATTCACTTATACTTCAACACTTTCCCTCACTTGTAGGCTCTACAAGCTTAAAACGTGGAATAGAAGTGGGATGCAATTATTTTTTTAATTGCGTCAACTAGGTCTTAAACTTAAAACCTTTTGACTATGATACCATATTAAGTTACATGCACCAATCAATTCGCTTATACTTCAACACTCTTACTACTAGGATTATCCTTATTTTTCTGCTACTGTATTCGTTAATTAACAAATTATCTCCTATTCATATTCATATTCTCATAAAAAAATATAGATACGAATATGGCAATAACTTTTCCCATTCAGAATGTTACTTTATTCAAACTATTCATATTTGTATTCGAATTTGATGAAGCAATATACACATTTTATTGCAATATATCTAATTAGTTTGACGAGTTTTTTAATTTAATGTAAATTTATGTTCCTTAGGTGAAATAAATAAGTTTTGAGGATATCCGAATCCAAGATCCAACTGAATTGAGTAGATATTCGATTCAAATTTATATTCGTTACGACATTCGATTCGTATTTATTTTGAAGCATATGTGAATTCATATTCATTTTAAAAATACAAATATGAACGTGGTATCACCACTATTCGATTTATATTTGATTCGTTTCCATCCCTACTCCCAACCCGATCAAGTTGATCGGATCAACAGTTGCCAACCATTCAAGATCAATTTCAATGCTTCCGGACCAATGTTTCAGCGAATTAATCTGGCCTCTTGCATTGGTGCTGTGAGTTGTCTCTGCATTACCAATCGATTACAGTTCAGTGAATGTAATCATGCATCTCAACTAAGGTCTTGTACTTAATTCAGAAGTCAAACTGATACAATTTAATCTGAATGCCAACCTAATGGATATGCATTGCAGTGAACCATCAGTCACATCTATATCACAATAGAGAACTTAGGTGCGCACAAAAGCTAAAACTGCACAAATTGATAACAAGAACTTTTGCTTCTCATCTTAATATACTTTGGCTGCCGGCCCCTCGAAAAAGATAACAAGAACGTCCACTAATTACAAGTACCATAGCTGCACAAATCGGGTTCAGGATCAATGAATCCTGTACAATGTACGCACGGGTACAGTGAAACTGGTTGTTCAAGTGTGGTCAGAATTCAGATCGGTGTCTAAGTCAAACATATTCGCTGAGCCATGTCAAATATGACAACAGTTGCTGCAAAGAGCTCTGATTCGGTTTTCTTGATCGTTAGGATTTATTGTTCCCTAGCCTCTATATATACGTTTTTAGTCGCACGGATTAGGTACATCGAAGTTCATCCATGTCTATAATTCTCCTCGTATAGTGATTTTCGCTTTCGTATGCCTATGGTTTTTTTCCTACAATATGGTTTCTTCATGTTAAATCTGTGTCTCCCATTTTAATGATCATCTATTATTGCTGTGTGTTTTATATAACTATTAAACATGATTACATCTGAATTTTTGGCATACATAGCACGTTTTGCACACGTATTTACAAGAATAGATGTATGTGCATGGGAATGACAAAAATGGTGCTTCTGCCGCTTGGTCACTGAGCGACAGTGGCTTGCAGGAGACACGTGACTTCCGAAGCCTAGCCGTCAAGCGGCAGGCACTTGCCGCCCAGCCACTGTGCGGCTGCACACCTGCCGCCCCACCATAATACGGTAGGTAATTAAGCCTGCTAATTAGCTGGTTTAATTATCTACCTAAATACTATTTTATATGTCATATTTGTGTGAATTTTTAAATATAGCAAAAAAGCTCTAAAAATTACAAAATTTTATGCACAACCTCTCAACACAACATACTTAATTTATATTTTTTTGATAATTTTATTCGCCCTGAATATTGCTCAAAAATTTATACTATTGAGATATTTGTAAAAGTTGTTACATATAACAAATGAGCTCTAAAAATTACAAAATTTTATATAAAGCCTCCCGACATAGTCAACCTAATTGTGCAATTTTTTGGGAATTTTATGTGCTCTAAATTTACCATATTAATTTATATTAATTTGACATAAAAAAATAACATCATGCACGATGGAATAAACCGAAGTACTCATACAATACATGTACGCCTTTTTGGAATGAAAATAAATTCGATCTTCGTGAGACTAGTTTAGAACAGCTCAACTTACTGTGTGGACTGAGGCCATTTTTTCTTCCTTATGAGCTTAGCGTTGAAATCCTTAGTGGCCTTTTTGGCTTTGGCTGCCATTTTTCTCTTTTTCTCACACTTCCTCTCGCGA
Source organism: Melocanna baccifera (assembly GCA_036346265.1). Taxonomy (NCBI): domain Eukaryota; kingdom Viridiplantae; phylum Streptophyta; class Magnoliopsida; order Poales; family Poaceae; genus Melocanna; species Melocanna baccifera. The sequence goes on along the minus strand of CM070704.1, from coordinate 20,282,314 downwards.
GTCTTGTGCTCCCTACGTGTGCATGCCTTAAGATGAACTTTTGTCTCTTGACGTATACGCTCAGTTTGCTCGTTGTTGCAGCGCTCCTCCCAGATCCCGTAGGCCCTTTTGATATTCCACCCCTCATAGTCGAGAGTTAACTGGTCATGTGGGTGGATCTCTAGGTCGATTCACTTGCGATAGCCATATAGCGGTTCCGAGGACTACGGATGGACGAGAGAGGTTGTTAGGATGTACTTTGAATGAGAAATAGTAGGGGGAACACACTGTAAGTGGTCATTACTTGGCTGCTGATAGCTGCTCGTGTCCCGACGGCGGTCGGGATAGTTACAGGAGTAGTTCACACAACCTAGTAACACATGCCCAGGCTAAGCTACTGTGTAGACTTGAAGAACTTGCATGATCCCTACACCAACAGAGAAGCGGCGTCTCCTCCTCGAGTGGGTGTTTCAACGAACGCTTGGTTGGAATGTGTAGAACGGACATGCTCCTATGGGGGCATCATTGCGGGGAGGTGACCTCCTAGTAAGCTCCACTTGTTTGTCCCATGCCACAGCAGCTCTTGCTTGTTCGTCGCAGGCCACAGTTGACCTTGCTAGTTTGTGGGCCTCCTACCATCGCTTCATCATCTTGTTCCATTGCTTCTTCTACCTCTTGTCCATCCCTTCATGGTGAAACAAGTTCTGGTGTAGTGTTGGGTTTGGTCATGTAGTGTGCTCTCCTAGACCACTTCCACCTCCTTTTATAAGACAAAGGATTGGCATGGTGTGGTTAATTTCATGTCAATACCTTGTGAGGCAGAGTATTGGCTTGTGTCTGTGCCATCCACCCTTGCCTGCTCCCTCTGTGCACACTTGTCCGTGTGTATGTGTGTCGAGACCCGAATATGCAAATTCGGTCTCTCTGTGTAAACTGCACTAGTCCAGGATCACGCTAGTGCACACAGTCAAACATAGATGTCATCACAGTCATACACACGACAGTAATAAAGGAAAACTCGAATATCGATAAAATATCAAGGGTACGACCTTATGGCCAAGCTTACAATATCTCTAGCGGAAGGGCTTAACAAAATAACGGCGAAATCCAAAATAAAGCGTAGCGACCAATCGACAAGCCACAGGCTATCGAGTGGAGAACGAAGCCTAATCCGTGAAGTCGTCGTAGTACTCTCCTTCTGGAACCTCCTGCTGATAGTACTCCTCTCCCTCAACTGAGCAACATAGGCGTAAAGCCGTGAGTACATTGGTACTCAGCAAGTCGTTTGTAACAATAAGTGCAATATAATATGCAAGGCTTATCAAAGGAGGGCTGAAAGGTTAATTTGCATAAAGGCATTTATCGATGAAATATATTAAATAACTTGAAAGCGAAAGTTAACTGAAAACAGTAACAATAGATAATCAAAGGAATAAACATGAACCACTTGTGAACACCAATTCACAAGTTAAACCAACAGTGAAACTACCTGTCCACTCCCAACATAAACCACCAAGTTATAAATGAAACGCTAACCCTCGTGTGAAATCCCCGAGCACTGTCCATGACCGAGGACGCGGCTATTCGAATAGTTTTACACTCTGCAGAGGTTGCACAACTGTACCCACACGATGTGATTAGCCTAGGCCTAAGGAAATCACAACAAGGCCTTTACAATGCTCTATCTCAATACAATCCTGCCCGCTAGGGTTTCGCATCACACCCCCCCTTGCGCCATATGGAAATCAGCAACCATGTCCATCACGATGGCAGAATTGAATTGAAATATTACAAATTAATCAGCCAGGTCCATCCCATAATAGACATGTGGTTTGCATGATTAAGCTCAGATCAATGGCGCACAAAGTTAAGTCCTTAACATTACCCGGGCGAGACTACCACATCCCCCAAAGTACAATGTACTTCCCCCTTTCTTGCACGATCACTGCTTTGAGTGCAAAACCAATTTGTATAACCAAGCCAACGTCACACCAATGACGTGGCACAAATTTTAATACACGTGGCACCAACCACAGTTCCATATGTCATTAATTCAAATTAATAATTTAACATGTGCGATGAGATCAATCGTAAATATAAACCGGCTAAGCAATCTAATCGTACCAACCCGTGTGATAAATAAACTAGCATCACTAATAAATTTCCCAACCTATGGTGACAATGGCATCATGGTATTCCAAAGTATCAAGGAGGTATAAATTCAATTGGGACGATAACTACATGCAAAGGTTTGAATAAAAATAGCAATGCAATGTAATTTAAAACCAAATAATTAAATAATAGTTTGCCAAATTGGGTTCAACATGATCAAGGGACACGACTTGCCTTCGTTATGCTTAGCGGGTACTCTGGGTCTTACAGCGCGAAACACGCTCCTCGGAATCCGAATCTAACGAGAGAAAGCGATCGAAAACAAAGAAACACATAAAATGATAAGCAAATGAACTCCAAAATTCACAAAACCAGAACCAACAGCTAGAGCTCGATTTTAGATGAATTTAGAAAAAAGAACGGGGTCAATCGGAGCTAGGACGGAGGAGAACGGGCTCGGAAAATTAATTCTAAAATTAATTCGGGAAAATCAGAAAAATTCTTGTCTTTGTGGACCCGGTCCACGAAATTCGAGTCCACCGTGGACTCGGTCCACGTAATAGTGCACGGGAGAGAGGTGCTTGACGCGCGCGGGTCTGCGGCGTGGCGCGCGCATATCTTTGCTCGTGGCACATCTTGGCGTGGCGCCACGTGGCACACAGGCTCGGGTATTTGCCGGCGTGGCATGCCACGTGTCATGCCACGTGGCCCTAGGGCTGGCGTGGCGTCCACGTGGTAGGGGCGACGTGGCTCGGTGCGGCGCGGCGGCGGCGGGATCGGACGGCGGAGGGAGGCCACGTGGGCACATCAAGCCGTCGGTTCTTGGATCTGGGTGACGGCCGAGATCGCGTGGCGCGGGGCGAAGCCGCCGATGGTTGGCGCGTGGCGGCGCGGCGCGACGGACGCGACGCGGGCGCGGCGCGCGCGCGGCGGCGATCGAGGCGGGGACGCGCGTCCGCGCGGTGCGAGGTCGCGTGCACGCGACCGGGGGCGGCGCTGCGGGTCCGCGAGCGAAGCGCGAGGTCCGGACGAGGCGGCGGCGACGGCGGACTCGGCGACCATTCGCCGCAGCGGAGGTCAGCGGTGGCGGCGGTTCCGGCAGCGGGGTCGTCGCGGCGGAGGAGCGGCAAACGGCGGCGGCGACTTACGGAGATGCGCGGGTCGTCGGTGGCTCGGCGAGGAACGGGTGGCACGGTCGGCGGATCCCGACGAGGCGGCGAGGACCGGCGCCGCGTGTGGCGCGCGAGGAACGGCGCGCGACGGAGCGAGGAGGAGGCGACGGCGGCGGATGGAGCGCCGAACCGAGGCGGCGGCGGCTTTATATGGCACGCCGCCGAGACGATCCGGACGGACGCGGCGCGCGGCGGAACGGATCGGAGACGAAGACGGGGCCGCGCGTGGCACCACGGCGGCTGCGATCGAGCGGGCCCGGCGGGCGCTAGGGTTAGGTCATCGCGCGGCCGCGAACACAGCGGGCGGCCGGCGTGCGCTGCACAGCGGGCGGATCGGACGGCTGCGGCGGCCGAGTGCGGTGCGGATCGGCGCGCGCGAGACGCTGCCGCGTGGCGCGGCGCCGTCGGACGATGGAGGCGGCGCGGGCGGCCGGGCGGGCGAGGAGGCGGTGTCGGTCGTGGCGGCGGCGCGTGGCGGCGGGATCGCCGACACGCGGAGGAGGATCGGGCGGTGAGGGTGGCCGGGATTTTATTTTCTTTTCTTTTTTCAGAAATTCAAATAAACTTCTAAAAGCTCTAGAAAATAGCAAATAAATCCCAAAAATTTTCCAAAAATACCAGAAAATTCCTTGAGACCTGAGAAACCCAAATAAAATATTTTCCACTTATGTTAATGTTTATTTTAATCATATTAAATCATTTAAAACTTTAAAAATTCATTTGAAGCTTCAATTAAATTCAGAAAATTCCAAAAAATTCATTTTTAAAATTCCAGGCTTTAAAAATCTCAGAAAAACAGGATGTTACAATGTGCCGTTCCCCCTTGCCCACTCCTTCGTGCGCACACTTGTCACTTTGTTCATGCCATCCTCCTTGGCTCGCTCTCTCGTGCGCACATTTGTCACTCTGTCTGTACTATCCCTCTCACCCGCTCCTTTGTGCGGACACTGCCGTCCCCTAGCCTACTCCCTCATGCGCATATTTGTCACTCTGTCTGTGGCCCCACCCTCGCCCGCTCCCTCTGTGCACACTTGTCCGTGTGTCTGTGCTATCCCCCCTTGCTTGCTCCCTCCTTTGGATATGTGTTGGCTCGACCATGCCAGCCCCCCTCGCCCTCTCACTCGCCCGCACAAATGTCAGTCTGCCCATGTCGTCCTGCCTCGTCCGCTCCCTCTTGCCCACATATGTCGCTCTTACCATACTGCCCCCGTCACTCGTGGTGCTGCATGTCAACAACACATTTGTAATTTCTAATGGCAATGCACTAGGTTCTCTTTTCGCTTGGCTTCAAATACAGAGCTATCACAATCGCTCATCGCTCATGTAAACTACATTTCACTTCTTGTAGTAAGAAGAACCTTCTCGATCATACAGTAACATAGCATGACAGACACCAAGGGGCCAGTCGAAGCAGGATCACCAAAGGAAGACCTTCCCTGGAAAAGAGGGAGGACTTCGGCCATAAATACCGCTTGATGCCAAATAGGTAGGCTCAACCGGTATGGCCGAAATGCAAATACATAGAGAACGTGGTCATGCAGGTCGTCGAAGGCCATTTCGATGGAAGGCGATGTTTCTTCTGATGGCTACATTCTGGGGTACAATTAGCCAATAGTTTATTTTCTCTTACTGCTAATAGAGGTTCCATGTTAACCCTCCTTTTCCAGCAGATGGCAAAATATGACTTCATTCGTTGGATCGATCCTCCCTATGAACACTATGTTGTGAGATACGTGGATACACTATGTGAGCAAATCTTAGAGATGGAGGTGCGGATTGATAGTCTCAATGAAGATAATGATGACCTCTACCAATAGATGCAGCACAAGAGGGGCAACGAGAAGGCCATCTATATAGGAAGTTCCTATGATTCCACATGCTGCTATGTGAGCACTAGCTGCATATGTGCATGCCACTATAACAACGGCCATCATATAAAGGAGTACAAATAAGAATGCAACAATATTACATACATCATGTGCGATAATAGATTATGGAGTTAATCATTTAGGTAATCAATTAATTAATTACCAATTACATCTCAAATTGGTACAAATGTGAATTAATATGATACATTAAATGATACATGAAATTATGACATTGAATGGTGACCAGATGAGCTCGGTCTGTTGGGGCAATCATTCATTGAGTGCCTGGAGGTCTTGCATATTCTGCATTTTATTGTGTGGGTAATGCTGTTATGTTGGCTCACATCCATGTCATTCTGGAAGCATCATGTCTGCCGACGTCCTTTCGCAGTTATCCTCAACTCCTTGTTAGGGGCCCATTGCAGCATGTCTGGCCAATGATCCATGTAGTTTATGTCCAAGTCATAAGAGTGGAACTCTACACTTCATGTACTAAAAAGGTGTTGCATGTCATAGTACTATGAGATGTATGGCTTGGACATCTGCCTCATTTGCGCACATGCCTTGTACACATACGAGCATAGCTTGTGTAGGAGCTTCGGCTTATTGTAGGTTCATGTTATGACATCACCTAGGGTGCATGCCTATTTCACTTCACCCCTGGCATAACTATTCACATATTTTTGTAAAAGCCTGATCTCATACTTCTTCCGGAGGCCATCGATTACCCAAATGTCATGCATTTGGGTCTTCTCTATCTTCTAGTCCATGTGCCTCTGCATGTTCTTGGACCACTTCTTGTCTTCATCTATTTTATCTCCTGGCTGCAGTGACTCTATTGATGAAATAACTAACAATACGAGTCAATATCTCCTCCACAATTACGGTGATGGGGAGGCACCGCACGCTTTTTTGGATGGTGTTGTACGTCTTAGACATGTTGGCCATTTTAATCACTTACCTCGTACCGTCTGTGTCATAGAGAAGAGACAATTTCTCTAATTTAGACGCGTGCTAATGAATCCACTCTGAGAAAATTATGGCACCGTGAGGTTGCTCTCCCTCCATAGTTCGCCTTTCTAACTCTGTCCAGATAGACTCAAACTTCCACTTCTAGTTTTGCAGACATAGTGCCTTGAACATCTTTAGAACTTCCTAGCTACGGAACTGTGTGAACAAACTAGATGCAAGATGCCTCATGCATCACCCAGGTTCACATGTTGTTCCACTGCTGAGGGGGCTCGGTCCCATGCTACATGGCGTTTAGCATGACCATCAACGCAGCATTGTGATCCATGATTATGCAAATGTTGGGTCAGTCGCCAACCATCGCTTGCTTCATGTTCACTAGGTGGCTAATGATGCTTGTCACATATGCGAAAGTCACATTTCGGTGATGGTGCAAGGGCTTGCTAAGCACGCAAGTGTGGTCAATCGTCACCTTAATCAAGAAGACCAAGCCAAAAATCTTAGCTCGTTGAGCGCTGACCTTTATAGGGTAGCCTTCCACTACACACTTCACTGCGTAATTGGCTGGATTGGACTGGTACACTCGATACACATGGCTGATAGATAAGGCATACTGTGCAATAGGTTGTTGCATAGCCGCCTTGCTAGGGAAGCGCTGCCCAACTAGGAGGGTGTCAGTTTGAAACTCCCACTAGGATCTTCTTCTTGTGGTAGTATGAGGGAATGCACTGCAACATCATCGAGTCTGGAGGACACATAGGGCACCTCCGATGACACAATTCCCTCGGGTGGACCAGCCGTTGTGCATCGTTGTTGGTATCATCAGAGCTTGGGTCGGTGTCCTCGTCGGACTCCAACCTAACTGCATAGTCCGATAGATACTCATGGCAGTTAATGCGAGTTGACCACCACATGTCCACCGCATCCTTCCGCACGAAATTAGGGGCAAGTCTTTCCTCCGATACTGAACATTTAGTGGTATCATCTTCAAGCTCTGCCTGTGGTTCCCCAGGTGTCGAGGGGCCGCGCTCATCACCATTTTTCGATGCCCAGCACACAAAACTGAGGTACACCATCAGGCTCCCATAAATGGCCGCATCGAGCTAAGAGGCAATTTTGCATGTACTGCCTCCATGCTATGGTGCCATTCACCTTCACGAGCTCCCGCACACCATTTGTGCAAGTGATCGCCATTTCCTACATGGTTAAGTCCCTGCAAATGCAGCTTCGTAGCTCATAAATATTCATAACACCGAACCCCTCGGCCCAGAGCACTTTGTATTGGCATGTCGATAGGTCTAACCCATTAGGTTCATACAAGACCATCGCCGTAGAACATTGTCAAATATTCCATATTTGTGACTACTTGAAACCACAACAACCAGATCTGTACTAAGCGTTACAACAGAAAATCATGACAAGCAGCATACAAGTTAGTCATGACATGCGCGTAACTACATACGGATAATTCATTAATTACCGACAATTTGATTATCCATCCGAAAAAATTATGAGTGATTCATTACCATCGTTTGTAGCACCAACTCATTACTTAACCCTAACTAATTACTACTACAGTAATTATGACTACTTAATTACACACTACCATACAATAACAAATTATGGATACTGTACGTACACAAAATTAGTACAAACTATGTTTAAATTACTATGACCTACTTATTTTATATTATAAACTACATTAATTATGACTAATTAAACAACACTAATTAACTAAGACTATAGGAATAACGTCAGAAACATGTAACAAAAATTTACCTGCCTTTCAGGAGAAGCAATCAGCACTGCCGTGTTCTTAATAAACTATACACTGGCTTTTCAAAATAATTAGTTATGCACTCTTAATTTTGAGCGACAACAGTGAGAATGAGCATCTACGATGATCAACTCAGATGATCAATGACCAACTACGAGAGGTTCGTATTTATGGCCGAGCAAAAAGGAAACCTGGTGTGCTCACCCCACAAATTAAGAAGTCCTTGTTGGCACACAACACTTCAAGTGAGGGGGACGATATGGTAACACTGACAAATATGGAGATGAGGAAGCAGGCCAGGGGGACAACACGGTCATAACGACATCAGTGCAGACGAGGGAGTGCGTGAGGGGGGATGGCATAAATAGAGTGATAATTGTGCGAAGAATGCAGCGAAAAAGAAAGCACAGTAGCAATGGGTCGACATATGTGCAAAGGACAGAGGTCATGCATCGCAAAAGATGCATCACATATTGCTAATTACAATTAAATTAATATAAATTAACATAGCAAATTTAGAGCACACAAAATTTTCAAAAAATTACATAATTAGGTCAACTATGTCGGAAGGTTTCACATAAAATTTTATAATTTTTGGAGCTTGTTTACTATATGTAATAACTCCTATAAATATCTCAACAGTATAAATTTTTTAGCAATATTCAGAGTGGATAAAATTATCAAAAAAATTACACAATGTATTATGGAGTCATTCTTTTGGCATGGTGATGGCTTTTAGTCATGGTGATGGCTTTTGGTGTTTGCGATAGAGATTGTGGAAAGAGAGATACTCGCTTATGATTTTTGATGGTACAAATATTAATTTTTTTAACGTGTACTACAATTAACTTATAGACCCCATGTTAAAAAATACTCCGTTTAAAAGTTAGTTACTGTAGCAAAAGCCAAAGACGGCTTTTAGAAGCCGCAAAAGAACAGGCCCTATGTTATGTCATTAAGTTGTGCATAAAATTTTGTAATTTTTTAAGTTTATTTGCTATATTTAAAAATTTAAACAAATATAACATGTAAAATAGTGTTTAGGCAGGTAATTAAGCTGGCTAATTATCTGGCTTAATTACATGCCGTATTGTGGTCGGGCAGGAAGCCACTTACCGCCTGGTGGCCGAGCAGCAGGCGTGCGGCCGTATAGTGACCGGGCTCCAGATGCCACGTGTCACCTGCAGGCCGTTGCTGCCCGTTGACCAGACGGTAGAAGCGTTATTTTTGTCATTTCCACGTGCATACAACTATTCTTGCAAATACGCGTTCAAAACATGTTATATATGCCAAAAATTTATTACACCTCAATCACATATATGATATACGATCATACGGTATGTAGGACTTAGAACTATTGATTCAATAAGAATTAATTATTTCTGCTTGACGTTGTACCTGTCGGCGCAGCATACGAAAACCGCCAGATTGAGCAAGCAGAGCCCGGCGACGAGCCAGAAGAACAGATCGAGATGGCCGTCGTCGAGGTCGTCGGGGATCCAGCCCCGCGCGTCGCCCCCCGCCGTGAGGCTCGACACGACGGTGAGGGTCATCGAGCTGAGGTAGCTCCCCAGCGACCACGTCATGTGGCCGAGGGCCGAGCAGAGGCTCCTCATGGAGTCCGACACCTGGTTGTAGAAGAACAAGGTGAATACCGCGCTGGCGCCGAGCAGCAGGTACTGTGGCACCTGCCACACGATGCTCATCGTCGCCTCCTCATCGGCCGCCGCCAGCCGCCTCGCCTCGACCGACGCCGCCGCGGCCATCGCTACGACGGACAAGGTGAGCCCAACCCCGATGCGCTGCAGCTCCGAGAGCCCCGTCGTTGCTGGTGAGCCGCCGCGCGATGGGGACGACCGCCCTGTCGTAGAGCGGCACGATCGTGAGCACAGTGATGGCGTAGATCGAGTTCAGCGACGCCGGCGGGATGGCGAAGTCGCCGATGCACCGGCGCATCGCGCGGCCTTGCTCAAGGAAGAGCGACTGCTGGACGAAAACCATGCAGTAGACAATCCCGGTGGCCCAGACGGGCAGCATCCGCATGATCGCCTTCAGCTCCTCCACCTCCGTCGCCATGCACAGTCTCCACGGCTGCGCCGCCTCTTCGGCCGACGACACGATCGCCGCCTTGTCCAGGAACCTGAACACAAGAACAAAAGTCAAGTTACCATGTCAGGAATTTCGCAGGAATTTCACAGGAATTTCGTGACAAACTCGATCGTAACTACACAGGTACCTGAATCCAGTGGTGTGCTTTAGCTTCTGTCCTCCTTGTGGCGATTCATCAATCATCATACAGGATGGAATCGTCATGTGGCAGGATCACATTCCTCTTCCTGAAAGCTGCAACGATCACCCGACAAGCTGTCACCACTGGGCTCCCCTGCGGCTTCTGATACCTGTACCTTGTAGAACCCAGAAGGAAGCTCGCCATGGCCAATGCAGTGCACAGAGCTGGGATCCTGAACCCTATCACCCAGCCATTGTTGTCCTGCACCCACACAACGCCCGTCCCTGCCACGAGGCCACCGACGTACACGGTGAAGTAGAACCAGTTGAAGAAGGAGCTCTTCTTCAGCCTCTCCGCGGGGTCGCCGCCGTCGAACTGGTCGGCGCCGAAGGGCCCGACGCAACTCTTGATGCAGCCTGCGCCGATAGCCATCATGTACAGTCCAAGGGAGAAGACGGCAGGCTGGATGCCGGGGTTGATGGCTGCGGGTGACGCTGCCGATAGCATCATCGTGCCCATCCCCTTCATCAGCAACAAATGCGGCATGTCACAAACTTGCAAGATCATGCCAACACAAATGACTTCTACCTCTAGCATCCACAAGTTGGGTTTAGGGCAATAATTCGATCCTAAGGCGGGCGATCTGTCGAAGATGCTTTTACCAAGAATGAACACGCTGCCGGTAGAGTGCCTCGGCGCAGGGTTTCCCTTGGCATCGACAGATCCATCCCTTGTGTGGTCTCCTTTCTCCTGCAACATGAAAAGAAACAGCTTCCCTTTTGTTAGAACTAGCTACCAGCTGGTAGGCAGGTGCTACAGTGCAACTCTGTCACAGTTGCATGATATATCATATATTTGCTTGGGATAGCATGGTTATCTTGGGATTGAAGAAAATTGAGACTAGAGTTTACTGTTGGTTTTTTTTGGACTGCCAGCCTAGGTTCCACCAGGTTTAACAAACAACTTTATAAGTGGTAGTGGGCCTTCTCCCCCTAAAAGTTTAGTCTAATGGGTAGGGTTCCCTTACACTTATAAGTTATGCTTTTTCTTCTCCCACAATCTATATGGGACTATTTTTTCCAACATTTACATCTAAGGGAATTTCCCTCTATTTTTGAAATAAAAGAAAAGAGGAAAAGGAAATCCTCCTGGGTCCATCTGTAAGATGGAGGTAAGGAGATAAGGCCGGGTGGCTCAGATCCACCGAATTCATTTCTCTCCTCCCCTAGTCTTCAGGCGTTCGATTAGGGCGGCCGTTTGGGCGATAGCGCCACAGCCCCTGACCTAGATCTAGGGGTGAAAACGGATCGGATATTTTCCGACCGACCGACCACCGAATCCAAGTTGGATCGGATTCGGATAGTCGTATCGGATAATTATCGGATTCAGATAGTTATTTTCAGATACGGATTTGGATTCGGAGAAGAAGTATCCGACGGATACGGATATATCCGGAAATTTCATCGGATAATATCCGGATATCCTTATCGGATATTCGGCCCACAAGCAATCACATTCACATCACAGAGCAGAGGGAGTAGAGTAGAGTGGAGGGGAAGGAGCGTACCAGAGGAGACGACGACGAAGGCACGGACTGCACAAGGGAGGAGGCGGCGGATTACTGCAAGCATCCGCCATTCAACCGGCGAACGGGACTCTTCCCTCCACCGCCACGCTTGCACCCTGAGCACCACCTCGCACCCCCCGGCATGCGGGTGGCGCCGGTCTCCGTCATGCCTGGCCACCACAGCACGCATCCATGCTATCCCCTTGCACTTGTGCTAAGAAAATTAAAATGGACATGCATCAGTAAAATAGCATCCACAAGAATCATAGGGGAAGGGTAAATCGGGCCTAGCAGGGCCGGATCCGTCGGTGACCGGAGTAGTCAACGCACGGGGAGAGGTCGGATCTGGGCCCCAGGCCCCGAATCTGGTAGGGGTGGTGCAGCAGGACAGTGAGTAGGAGGCGTGCGATATCGAGAGGAGGCGGCGACGGCGCGGGAGAAGAAGAGAGACGTGGGAAAAGAAGAGAGGAGCGGGAGAAGAAGAGAGGAGGAGGGACGGCGGTGAGGCGAGCGAGCGAGAGAGTGGGGGAGAGAGAGAGGGGGGAGAGCGACGGCGCAGCGGTAGAGGAGAAGGAGGAGCGGCAGCGCGGCGCAAGGGGGAGAAGGAGGAGCGGCGGCGTGGCGTAGGGAGAAGGGGGAGAGAGGCGACGGCGCGCAGGGAGAAGAGGGAGAGAGACGGCGGCGCAAGGGGAGAAAGAGAGAGGGGGCGGCGCAAGAAAGGGGAAGAAGAAGGAGAAATGCGGTGGCGCAAAAGAGAAGGAGAGAGGAGCTGTGGCGCACAGTGAAGAGGGAGGGGGATCGGACGGAGGAAAAAGGGGGAGGAAAAAGAAAAGAGGCCAGGATCAGGAGTGGGCCAAAGGCCGAGCTTGGTAAGTAGAAGAGAAAAGGAAATTAAGAAGAGGGGTGTTAGAAAATGAGGACAACAGAAATGGAAGAAGCAGATTATTTCCAAAACCAATGTCTTGACCTCAGCCTTATAAAAATGGTTCATAATTCGGTTAACTCATATGAAGCATTAAATTAAAGGGAAAATTTGTTCTGTAGCACTGAAAGTTCACTGCTTCCGGAAAATACTACCGAAAGAACCGGGCTCCAGAAATTACCACCGAAAGGTTCACATCGCTTCAGGATTTAACACTCTGTTAGTTTAACTCTCATTTTTCGTCATATATGAATGTGTAATGTCATTTTTGCCCCAGTTTTATCACCGTCGCCTCTCCTTCTTACACCCCCTGCAACCGATCCCCCTTAAGACTCTCCCCCTCTCCCCGATCCCCCTCAGACTCTCCCTCGCCGCCGATCCCCCTCTCCCCCCCGCCCGCCCCCGTCGCCGATCCCCCTCTTCCCCGCCCCCTTGCCGCCGATCCCCTCTCCCCGCCCCTGCGCCGATCCCCTCTCCCCCTCCCCGCCCGCCCCGCCGCGATCCCCTCTCCCCGCCCCCGCCGCCGATCCCCCTCTCCCCCGCCCCCCCCCCCCCGCCGATCCCCTCTCCCCCGCCGTTGCACAGGGCCTCCTACGCGCCGTTGCCGTCCCCCAGGGCCTCAAGAAGGTACGTTGAATGCTCCCTTGTCTGATGGCTGATCTGCAATAAATCGAAAATCTCACCTAAAATTTGTGCCCACGACAGGTCTTTGGGCTAGCTGCATGTGTTGTCAAAAACTAGCTGTTGTGTAATGTTGACTTGGATGACCTATGTGTTATTCTACTTGGACAAAAATCGTGATGGACATGTTTTTGCACTTGATCATGTAAGAGGATTTGTTTTTGTTGAAGCTAAGATGACCTGTGATGTTACAGTGGAAAATTATGACATGCGTGAAATCCTGCGGTGCCTATTGCCTATTTTCATTCTGCTATCATTTGTTTCTGACCAGGCTTTGATACTGTTTCCATAATCTCATTGATCCTATTAGGTTCTTCAGACCTCATATTGAAATGAGGCGTGATCGTCAGACTGGTGATGTTTTTGAAGTGCTTGATGGTTTGATGTTCAAAGATGGTTTCCTGTATAAAAGGGTTGCTCTTAGTTCTTTGATTTACTAGGGCATACAACCAACAGAGACTGAGCTTCTTAAGCTCTCTTCGAGTCCAAGCATTCTTGTCTCAGTTAAGGGCATTTTTGTCTCAGTTAACACTGTCAACATGAAAAACTAACAGAGTGCTAAATCCCGAAGCGAGGTGAACCTTTCGGTGGTAATTTCCGGAGCCCGGTTCTTTCGGTGGTATTTTTCGGAAGCAGTGAACTTTCAGTGCTACAGAACAAATTTTCCCTAAATTAAATTTATTTTGTACCCGATTTAGTAATTTAAGAGCGGTAAGCCTTAGACTAGTATTAGTTTAACCGGTTAATTTTGGAGCAATATCTTTATACTAATTCAATCCTTCGAAATCCGATAGCCACCAAACCTCAAAACCCAGAAACCTCACGACAATGTTATCACGTTTATTAAGTTAGTATATTCTTCACTAAAGCCTTAAGTTAAATGAGTAGAGTATTATTATTGCAGAAGGCCATTCGATCTCGCAGAGGGAAGAATACCTGGGTAGTACGGAGTCTCAGAATCTTTGGTTAAACTCAGGCAAGCATTCCATTGATCAATTCTTGCACAGTGCTCTATTCTTGTTTTTCAGGGCTTCGTTTCTTGGGTGCTGTGTGCCTGTGTTACTTTAGATTGTTGATTGTAGATTTGTAGTGGAAAAATCGAGCTATGTGATCAGTGGGTGTTTGATTCATTTATGGTCTACTGGATGTGATTAAAATGAAGCACATGTGACTATGTGAGCATGTGACTATGTGCTTGTGAGTATTTGGTTCATGGTGGATGACTGGATGTTATACACGTACTATATATGCCTTTTGTATTTTTACGTAATATCCGACTAGATATTCGTTATCGTATTCGCATCCACTCCGTATTTGTTCCGTATCTGTAACCGATACTACCCAAATTCGTATTCGTATCCGGCACTATTCGTATCCAACTCTGAATCCGAGAAAAAATATAGGATAGGATATGGAATAAGCAATATCCGACCAAATTCGACCCGTTTTCACCCCTACCTAGATCCTTCTCCTTCTTTAAATCTGGCCATGGGAGGGAGCTCGGGGTGCATCAACAAGAAGTTGCACACAGATCTGAGAGTAATCGATGAGTTTTCCTTGGTCTCCCGCGAAGCTTGCAATCATGAGCTCATTGGGAACTCGGTGATTCTCGCCAGGCGAAGCTCCGGTTGATCTATGGTGTGGGCGTTCTTGGTTGTTTCTATTGTTTGCGCTAAGTTCCTCTCTTGGAATTTGCGCATTCGTGCGCAATGTGCTACCAGTTCTTTGATACCTCGGTTGCTTCATCCGGTGGGTGATTTTGTTGGCTTTATGTGGCATCTAGCAGCATCTCGACTTCACAAATTGGTGAGTTCCGATCTGTGGAGTTGGGATGTGTATCTCTGATTATCTCTTGGTGATATCTTGGTATTCCCCGGTGATTGGTTTTTTGGGACTTCATCTCTCTAACGAGCCTTTTGCATCTCGGTGGATTGGATTGCCGCCACACTGTGAGCTGATCTTTACACTTCTTTTACTTATACTGTGCATCTGTTAGCTGTGCTAGTTCATATATGTTTATATCTAAGATTTGTGGGAAGTTCTAGCACTAGGAGGATTTATGCATGGTAGATTTGGGGTTTTTCTGAATGCTTGATGAGGATAACTTGTCAAATTGAAATCATCGTGACTATTTAGAAAGTATTCTGCTAGTTTAGACCTTTAGATGTTAATTTCATACCTTGGTTCAGTGTTGTTTACTACTGTTCAGTATTGAATATTGTTAGGTTCAGTTCATTTTGCCGTAGCACCTAACTGTTGCCTTTTCTTGCTATTGCCGTATTACTGTGTTCATATTGCAGTAGCAGTTAATGGACCTTAGTGCTTAGAATCTGGTATTTGATTCTGTCACTTCACTGAGGCAATTTTAGTGAGTCAAAGTAGCATAATACTGAGAGAATAATCTCTTTGATTGCTGATTTGCTGACAAAAGTTGAGAAGGCAAGTTCTTTAACTTGGGCAACTCCTCAGCTGAGAGCAGACTGCATAATACTATTGTGCATTATGCAGATTTCAAAATCTGACTTTCTAATTCAGTTTAGCATACTGTCATGGGTCTGGTTAAATGACTTATGCTATTATCTATGTTGAGAGAAAATTACTTGATGCTCACATCATTTTCATGTCTTTGGATATATGTTTTACTGTACTTGAATTAATTTGGAATTAATCTGAAAAATTTGCTAAAACTGCTTAATTTCCAACAACAACCACCTGCTACTCCACAAATAACGATGTTTATATAAGATTTTGAAGTACTGAAGTTTAGTTTTGGAAGAGCAAAGATGCCCTTTTATTTTCTTAACTGTGATAAATTCATTAGATCGATGTGAAATCATATATCAATGTCTAGTGGTGGAACACAAGGTGCCCTTTTATCGATGTGAAATCATATATCATGAATTCAAGCTCCTGGCTTTCTTGAAAACAAAGTTATGTGGTTTTCTCCTACATTTTCTCTATTTTTTCAAAATAAAACTGCACACACGAGCATAGGTAAATGTCCTATAATATCAAGATATCTTTCTTTTTTTGTGGTGAGGATTGGAATCTTTTGCAACAATTGAATTGAAATATTGTTGAACTTCAATTGTAACGTTGGCAGCAAAAAATGTTGCAGGAAAAAAATAAATTGTGAAGTTACGTTTGTATACATCGCTGAAACAATCTAATAAACTAGTGCAAAATACATTCAATGGATATGTAGCTAGTTTTCTTTTTAAAAAAATAAAAACAAAGTCTACATTGCGTTATACCAAACGGGTAGATATGCATGGTAAAAGACAACTGAAATTAAAGAACAAAGTAGCCAGAAAAGTTGTTAATTTAGGATGCAGAAGCATGCATTCACCTCATTGACATTGTTAAGACCCGCTTCGTCTACCAAAGAAGTCGACTTGTATGCTTCCATTTCTTTTCTCAGGTCGGAATTGGGCAATGCACCACATGCATGATGCATCCATATATACACTTCTCAATAATGTAAACAAGAAACCACACCAAGGAAAAAAAATTATAAGCAACACTCATGTAACAGGAGGGGACAGCTTTGAAGGATCATGTCGCCCCGCTTGTTTTAGCTTGTTTTCAGCTTCTACTTCTAGCTTCTGTTTTTTTTTCATTATTCAGTAATTCATCTTTTTCTGATTTTTTTTAGTTTTTTGAGCTTTTTTGCATTTTTCTTTTTTTCCCGTGTTTCTTTGTATCGTCCGTGATGGGTTAACATATTTTTTTCTATTTTTATATTTTTTTAAATTTAATTATACCCAAAAAGCCAAATCAGCTATAGTAAAAAAAAGCCAACTACAGTAAAATTTCAACCAAAAGTCAGAAACCATCGCTAAAACGAACACCCTAAATTGATCTCCATCTGAGAATCCGCATCTTAAGACAGGCATCTCTCTGATAATTGATTTATTTATGATTCTTTTGGACTTGTTCACTTCATGATTGAACACAATCTAGTGCATGGGCCCCAAACGTCAACGAGAGTAGAAAGAAGAAGTGAGTGGTGGTGGGTTCGGCGAAAGCCGCTTCCGTACAAGGGACGCTGCTGACGGAGAAGGGCACACGGGCCACATTGGGTCGAAAGAGGCAACAGACGAGGCTGAGTCTACTACTTGGCCCGAAAACAGTTAGAGATTTTTAATTCAATTTCTAATTATTTTAATTCTAGAAATGAAGTTTTAATTTTTAATATTAGCAGACCAACTCTAAAAATTATGAAAAATTTTTGAGAGCTAAATATTATTTAGAATTCAAATAAATTATTAGGAGGTCTTGGTCAGGTTTTTTATTAATTACAAAAATTCACTTTTAGTTTCTGAAAATTAAGAAAATATTTTCTTTAATGCATAAAATTTTGGAGAAACATGGAAATGCAGAAGTGATTATTTTGAAATCATTTAAATAGCTTTTAGGAATTTTGGACGTTGCACTTACCTGGTCACTTCCTGTATTTTTTTAGACTTGAGAGTACTATGTAATCGACTCCAGGTCCTAAATTGAAACCAGCTGTTCTGCCCGTTCACGGGAAAGAAGAAAAGAAAAAAAAAATAACAGCGAAGTAACCGGGGTCAACATATGAATAAAGATTTAAGGCATCAACAAATATTTACAACATTAAGACTTGTAAAAAAAATTCTGGGTGACTTGAGAAATCTCTACTTTTCACAGGAGCATTGCAACAAATGTGGCTGCTAATAGCTGGAGCACTATACTGTTGTGCAGGAAAAATGTAAAAACCAGTCAGACCAAGCTATGTGCCTTCCAGTGTTAATTCAAACGCCCAGAGTGAAACAGATACAAGCAGTCTAAACGAACACACGAAGGGATCAAAATTGCATGAAATGGAGGTGCTCATACAGGGAGCACATTGTGAAAATAGCTCAAAATTTAAGTTTTCGCAACAGGTGACACAAATATTTACGTAGGCTCAAACAATCAGAGACAGGCTCAGGTAGCTAGCTTGTGCTTGTATCTCGTGGCGCAATACAGGAATGTAAGCAGGTTCAGGAGGTGTAGTCCTGCCATCAGCCAGAAGAACTGATCAAGATGCCCTTCGTTGAGGTTCTCCGGGATCCATCCATGGCCCCCTCCTCCAACCGTAACCGAGCTGATGATCTTCAACATGGCAGAGACGAGGTAGCTCCCGAGTGTGACCATGATGAGAGAGCAAGCCTGGCACAGGCTTCTCATGGCGTCGGGGGACTGCTCGTACGCGAACTCGATGAAACCAACCACGCTGAACACCTTCGCCGCACCTACTAACAAGTACTGGGGTGCCTGCCATAGGATGTTCATCGGAACTCCGGTGTTCTGGTGCACCAGGCCTCTGTTCTTCGCGATGTCGAGGCGTACCGTCTCGACCAACGCAGCTGACACCAGCGAGATCATGGCGAAAACCATGCCGACTCCGATGCGCTGCAGCTCAGATAACCCGCGCTTGATGCCGGTGATCCTGCTCGCCACCGGCATAAGAACTTTGTCGTACGTTGGGGCCAAGACGAGGATGCAGACGCAGTTGAAGGTTGTGAGGGAGGCGGGAGGAAGCGCGAAAGCGTCGACGTGGTTGTCCATGACGCTTCCTTGTTCGACGAACAGCGGGAAGCAAGCCTCTGCGGTGTTGAAGATTATGCCTGTCAGTAGGACAGGCAGCATCCTGGCCAGGATCTTCAGCTCCTCCACCTGCGTGACCGTGCAGAGCCTCCAGGGGCTAGGCGGGCTACCAGATGCTTCATCGGAGGCGGCGACAGCAGCAGCTCGGTCGAAGAACCTAAACGCAACGATCGTACATGTATTAGAGTAAATCGATGATTTTCTTAGTCCAATAAGATGTATCTGTTAGCTTTAATCTTGACTTAGTATTTGTTAGTTTGCATACTAGTTTGTTTAGGTGAGGAGTTGAATAAAAGAACAGTCAGAAGGAAAGCGTTGCAGGCTGTTCCGCAGCACAAACCTCCAGTGTCCTGTGTTCTTCCGTGTTCATCTTTTCCAGTTGTATTCTTTTTGTGTTCATCTTTTCAAGTGTTCGCGTGATTTAGGTCACAATTCGTGAGTTTATTTTTCTGGGCCAACAGTATCTCATTAATTATATTGCCTTCGGAAAGAGATCAAGCAATGTTAGTGTTATCAATGGGAAAAATAAGAAATGAGATAACAATAAAAAGAATGCAAATTTACTCATACTACCAACGTAAACCCAATATGATATGATAACAACTTGCCAATTGAAACCGTGTTTTTCATAAAGCTCCTAAAATCCCTGCAAGATTAAAATTGTTTATGACAATATGGTGATTATCTAACATAAAGTGTTGTATCTTATGATCCGAATCTAGTCAGATCCGACCACTTCTAGTCGGGTCCAACCATTGTTGGTCTTTCTGACCGCTTGAAGAGTCCAATCAGATTTTGTTTAAGTAATGCAAACTGGTCGAAGGTTATGATTGAGATCATCTTTATTTCCATGATGGACTATGTGCCGACTAAAATCAGACGTGGCTACTCGAAGGGTTTCCAACTATAAGTCTTCACCGTTATGTCCAGAGACTTTTAGAGCGGGGTGATGTTCCTGTCTTCGAGAAGGTTATTGTTTCAGTTTTCGATAGGTCTCTATTTCGTTGCGACTAGGATATTATTCCTTTCTTTGTTAGGGACTCTAACCCCTAACCTATATATGTACTCTTATAGTCGCACAGTTAAAACACGCCAAAGTTTTCTGTGCTTGTAATCTCTACTCATATAGTAAATTCTGTCTTCATGCATCCGTATTTTCCCCGTAAGGGTTTTTCACATTAAATTTGTGTCTCTCGTTCTTTTGATCATCTATTTGTTGCCGTGTATTTTATACAAGTGGTATTAGAGCTACAGGTTCGAGTCAAAAGCCGCTGTTCTAGGAGAAGACTCCTGGGGCAACTGTTGTGTGCATCAAGAGTGGCATCTAGGAGGTTATCGTTCTTGGTTATTCGACTCGCTTCAAATCCATTCCGTATCTCAACTTTGACTTGGCGCTAACCTGCACCATACAGAGCATCAATTGATACTCTACCCTAGCAACTGTTCCAATGCCAGGTTCTATAACATCATCATTCACACCACCTAGTGTCATACCATGGTATCATATTGCACTATCTCCATCAATGATCTCTCGTTTAGTTGATCAATGTTTTCATTAAGAAGAACCCGCACCATACAGAGCGTCAATTGATGCTCTACCCCAACAACTGTTCCAGTGCTAGGTTCTATAACATCATCATTCACACCACCTGGTGTCATATCATGGTGTCGTACTGCACCATCTCCATCAATGATCTCTCGTTCAGTTGATCAACGTTTTCATTAAGAAGCTAGGTCGTAAGCTCTTCAAGCTTTTATTAGAGGTGGAGTTTATTACAGTTTAGAACAGGGTAATATACATTGATTCCCTAAAGAAAAACAAAACCAACTTCACAGTTGTCTGATGATTAATTGATAGGTAAACATATTTCTTCTATAGATAACTCTATTGTAATCCTTCCTTCCTTCTCAATGACCGAGGCTAACTTTTTGGAATCACGTAGGTCGTTCGCCACATATGTTATAGAGGTACGAAAATCCAACAGAGGGATCAACGCCCTACAACACGGTCTAGATTTTTTGGTATTCACTAGTATACATTAATCCTATATAATACTTCATAATGATGTCGCTCAAATTAACAAATTCTATCTTTGTAGTGCCACCAGCAGCCGCAGGGTAACACCAGTGAATTCTATGTTTGCCGCCACATGCAACTAATGCTCAATTTCTCAAAGACCAATGATCCTCTGGTTTGTCAATCTTGCAATAATTATTTCATACTTATCAATTTATATATGTATGCACGACATTGATATTCCTACCAATAAATTGCATCCATTGCTACAACTGTGTTGGAACAGGCCGACTTCATACAAATTCAAGAACAATGTGCGTTCTTCTTGATGTCTAAAGTCATAAAATCAGATGAGGAGCTCCATAATGTAGAATGAATTTATTTGGGATAAGATTGAGCTTAATTGTATATGTGTGTATTTGTTGATGGATAGTTTATTTCATTTTAGTTAATTGATATGTGAAATAAACAAAAATAGATTTACAAATAGAAATGAATATCACAGACGGTTTGTTGCTTATTCCAGATGGCATGGCTAGCATTTTGTGAGGGTAGACAATAAACAAAAATAGATTTAGGAATAGAAATGAATATCATAGACAATTTTATGTAAAAAATTTATATGATATCTAATGTATCACATATGATTTCAACTACAAACCGTCTGTGATATTCAATTATCACAGACAGTTTCTTGTTAAAACTGTATGTGATAGTTGCATCACAGACAGTTTAAAAGCTGTCTATGATGACGTCATGTCATTACTGACCCATAAACTCAGATAGCTCAAGAAATCGTCTGTGATGACGTTTTTGAACTATCTATGATGACCTTTTCTGCAGTAGTGCGAGGCGTTTCTAACTACAAGTCTTTACTGTTATCTTTGAGACTCCGAGCGGAGTGCTCTTCCCATCTTCGAGAAGACTATTGCTCTAGTTTGTGATAGGTCTCTATTTCATTGCCGACTAGAACTTTGTTCCTTTCTTCGTTAGAGACCCTACTCCTTAGCCCATATATGTACCTTTGTAGTTACCGATTAAGGCACGTCGAAGTTCACTGTGCTTATAATATCTTCTTATATAGTAAATTTCGTCTTTATGCATCTATAATTTATCTTGTAAGGATTTTTCATGTTAAATCTGTGTCTTCGGTTATTTTGATTACCTAGTTTTGCCTAGCCTTTTATAACACCAAGTTTCTAGGCAACCAGAAAAAAAAAACTAGTTAATTAAGTACAGGACAAAGTATGCGAAACGCACGACTGTATGCAGAGAGCGAAATCGACACAATGGATAGAAGATACATGCCTTAGCCCATCAGTGTGCGTCAGCTTCCGGCTCCCCGCAATCGCAGACTCCTTCCCCGGCGTCTCGTACAGAAGAGAGCCGTCGGCCGGCACGGCCGCATCCATCTTGCGAGCCGCCGCAACCACCACCTGGCAGATCCTCGTGAGCGCACTCCCTCCAGGCTTCTGGTACCTGTAAGCTTTCATGCTGGCAAGGAACCCGGCAATGCCGATCGCTGAAAACAGTGCAGGGATCCCAAAACCCCATCCCCAGCCGCGGTTGTCCTGGATCCACACGACGGCCGTGCTCGCGAGGAAGAAGCCGCCATTGACGGCGAAGTAGTACCAGTTGAAGTAGAGCTCCTTCTGCGCCTTCTCTGCTCCGTCGGTGTCGTCGAACTGATCAGCTCCAAACGTGGGAACGCAAGGCCAGATACCACCCAAGCCCAGAGCAGTCATGTAGAGGCCGAGAGAGGACAGGGCATCCCGAGGAGAGGTCTCCACTGAACGGATGTTTGCCGGAACCGCCGCCGAAAGCGTCAGCAGAACCATTCCCTGGAAACAGAAGTATCAGCAGACCAAGTAGTTCGTCTTAACTGACGGCCAAAACAAATGCCATCTTCAGACAAGAACGAACACTTGTAAGGATCACTCTTCAATCTGCGCTTACGAAGGTAAAGATCGTCAACGAGATGACGATTGTCCGGTGTCTCCCCCAGTATGAATCTGCCAAGAAGGCTCCGAGCAGAGGAGTGAGGTAGCAGGTACCCTGCCACCAAGCGATGTTGCTCGCCGCCGTGACGTTGCTTTGGTGCTGCACCTTGGTCAGGTAACTCACCAGATTTGTCCCGACTCCGTAGTACGCCATAGCGCCGCAAAATTCACCTCCTGTGAAGAACACGCATGGTTGTGCAGAAAGCAAGGATTGATCCATACAAGGACAGCAATATGATGTACAGTGCGTATTGGGATGGCACGAGAGTGTGGCTACCTAGAATTGAGTAGCAGGCTCTCCATTTTCCAGTATGTTGTCTGGAGGCCGGAGTTCCTTCAATACCAACAGACCCGTCACCGGTATATGGCCCAGGATCCTGCGATCCGTGACAAAAAGGAGTTGAAACACTTTTATTTTCATCTATCAATACACAGGCTTTTTTTAGATTGGCAAAAGTAGGCGTTCTACATCTCATCAGTAGAGCCGATTGTTTGAGACGAGAGGAGTGCCTCATGGTCAGCTTTGCTCGCTTTGCGGTCAGGGCAACGAAACAGTATCTCATCTTCTACACAGTTGTGCTTTCTCGAGACAGATATGGAGGATGGTGCAAAATTGGATCAAGCTCCCATGTTGGTCGGCAAGATTAGCACAAAGCCAAGGGAATCTAAAGGTGGCCTGCTAAAGTTTTCGCAAGGGAATGCAGGAGTACAGGAGAGTTTTTGATGCCATCATAATTTGTAAGACCATGCACAAAGCTAAGGGACGCAAAGGAATTTGATTTTAAGTATTTGCATCTTTACCTATTGCTTTCTATTGCTAAGTGGTCTGATCGACCCTGAGTGGCAGTCTGACCGGCTATTGGCGGGTGGTTAGACCGGACGATGATGCGACCGACTGAGAGAGTTGCGGTCTGATCGGTACAGGAATGCGGTCTGACTGGAGTAGTAGTAGTATCGGCTCGTAGTTGGTGGTAGCTGTTTTTTAAAGAGATCTTCGGTGAGTTGCGAGGAGCAATCTAACCGGTCTTGTACTGGCGGTATGACTGGTAGCTGTTGAGCGGTCTGACTGGCATAAGTGCCGTGATCAAACTGGTCCCCTATTACCAAAAGGAGTTGGAGCTAGCTTTCGTTGTGTTAGTCATCGCGGAGTCCATGCAAGTATTAGTCATGACAGAGTCCATGCATGTGTTAGTTATGACGAAGTCTATACAAGTATTAGTCATGGCGGGAGTCCATGCAAGTGTGAGTCACATCATAGGTCCATGCATGTGTTATACTAGTGAAAGTCAAGTACATGTCATTTGTGCTTGGAACGTTTGATTGATGATTGTTGTAGTCGATGGCAAGACCGAGGCTAGATGGCTGTGGCGTGTTGCGTATGTCTGGGTGGAGCATCATCTCAAGTGGAAAAGCATAGGAGAAAAATAAGGATCATGAGAAGGTAAATGTATGAATGTGGTATGCCAATTGGATTTGAGCGTTTCAAGTGGTGACGGCCTCGAAGTAGGTGTACAATTTTGATGGTAAGTAATTGGGTATCACAGACTATGGTATGATGTGGTGTGTTATAGGACTCAGATGTTTTAAGTGGTGATGACCTCGGAACTGCGTATAATCTTGGTGACGAGTCATTGGACATCGCATTAACTTTGTGAAGACCGGTGGGTGGCAATTGAAGAAATCGTTTACTACCGGGTGGAACAGTGATTTGCAAAATTATGACATTGGTCTAAGTGATTTAAGTTATATCTTGTAGGATGCAGCGTCTTATTGGACTATGAGAGCCACAACAGTCGCACTTTAAAAAGCATACAAGTGTGTGTGAGTGAAAAACTTGTTTGTGTACAGGTTAACGGGTTTTCTATTTGTAAGTAGTTGTATCCACTAAGGGTTACTGATTTAGGATTTGGTGTAAGGTGAAAGCCTCCACTGTAAAAGCCTTCTATGTTTTTCTATTTGTTTGTGTACATGTTACCGGGTTTTCTATGTTTATCTCGTTTATCTAATTTTGGTGTAACCTTCCTTATTTTAGATAAAGGTTAGAACTTTAGTATCGATCTTTATGATCTATAATTGGAATAGGTTTATAATATTCTGCAGAGGGTTTATGCTAAGTTTAACTGCATTTGGATCAGTGTGCAGTATTTGGCTTGAGTTCTTGCTATGTTAGCTTGTTTCTTGGATCGTGTACAGTATTTTCTACACTATGCCTCGGCGAGCGATAAAAATGCAAGGAACCAAGCGGTCAGACCGGTGTGATCTGGTCAGACCGTACTCTGTCCAATGGTCTGACCGGTGGAGACTAAATGTCTCGGGTGGACTTTGGCTCTTGGTTTTGGTATGCTTATGAGTTTGTGTTTCTATTGCATGTTATTGATGATACTTAGAGAAGATTTTGAAAAAGTCATTCAATCCCTTTAATTCGCCATATCCATTCTACATATTTTACACATGCTGGAATATCGCAGTGATCGTATTTTTTAATCATAAATACGGGGATTTGCGGCTGGTCCTTGACAAAATCCAAGAGGATGTTGGCCAAAGGAGATTGGCTTGGGGCACTTAATCCCCTGTTGCAGTTTTTCTGGACCACTGTTGTTTTCCTTTCGTTTCGTTGCTCTCGACTTTTGGGTGCGACGCCGGGAGCCCCAGGTTTGGCGTTGTAAGAACTTAATTGCCTCTCTTCTACAATGCAAGGCAGATCATGAGCTCCTGCCGTTCCTTTCAAAAAACAAACAAAAACGTCCTCTACCCCCTCAAGTTTTAATTCCTGACAGAGTTTAACCTCTTTTAAAAGCGGTTTTGCAATGTTAGCAAAATCATACAGAAAATAATAATACAGAAAATAATACAGAAAGCTGGAGGATGGTGTCTCAAAAGAGAAGAGTGGCACTTTTTCACTTTTTAAAATCAGCAAGATGCTCCTTTGACTACTAAATTCTTTTATTATATATTTGAAAAAATATTGTAAAAGTGCAATATTATTGTTGAAGTATTAGTATATTGCTCATGTTGAAGTTTGATTCGAATTCGTATCGTGTCCGTGTAAGATACTACATTGCTGGTGCTAGAGCCATGTGTAGGCTGTATCAGACGTGATGTCAACCTGTAGCAACCGACTCTAATTTGATTTCCTTTCCATATGGGACTCGTTTCCCTTGTCCTATGTATGGACCCTACTAGTCCATAAGAAGATGAATAGTCTCATTGTAATCTTTCCTCGTATAGTAAATTATGTCTTCATGCATTTGTATTTTTTTCGTAAGGATTTTCCACGCTAAATCCATATCTCCCGATTTTTTGATCTTCTATTTCTATCGCAAGTTTTATAACAAGTGGTATTAGAACCAGATTTAATCCTGACCCGCTACCCTGAGAAGAGCATTCCTGACTTCTAGGGCGGCACGCACAGCTACACCTGCGGGCATCATACATTCTTCGTCTAGGTTCTTTTGGTCTTGCTACTTGTGACCTTTGGATTTTGCTACAGTAATTAGTTTTCAAACGATATATCTTTTTAAGGCAGGGTCTACAAGTCGATTGTAGTAGATACTATACTAAATTTAGCTATATCGGTTAAAATCACATAAAACTGTCTCTCTCTTTATATTCTCTCTCACGAACAGTCAAAATTTAAAGATCATAAACAAAAAATCATAAACTATAACCCTTGGTTTCCTAGTCCAAGGCCCTGAAGAACCCACCTTCGTGCACTAGTCGAAGCGATTCCAAATCCGTGTCAGTGTCAACCTCGAGCGCTCATTTTCCTCCGTCAAGCGGAGGAAAAGCGAAGGACAGGCTACTGTCCTTTGGTCCAGAGGAAGGCAAGGCTTCTGTTGGCGCCAACAGAACAGTGCAGTGCCAAGCTCGAGAAAGGCATCAAGCCCGAGAGACAGAAGGTACTGCCAGCATCAAGCCGGAGAGACAAAAGGTACTGCCAGCTATTTTGGGATTTTCTGCCGAAATTTGTTCTCTGCATCTGAGAAGTGTACCAGTAGATCAAAGTATTCTCATCTCAGCCATTTCGATTGGCCTTAACTTTGTTCCACCACTCAATTTCATATTGAGCGTTGATCTTGCTCTATCTCGATAACTATTTCAGTTACTATGGTAAAATTTATAGAGAAAGAATCTAAAGTGGAGTAGTGGACTGCTGAAGCCGTGTCTATGTAAGACACTGCAGAAAAGATAGAGATTGCTGAAGTTTGATTTGAATTTGTACCGTGTCTATGTAAGATACTGCATCGTCCCATATCAGATGTGGCATGATCAGTGCCAGGGCCATTCGCAGGCTATATCATACATAGTGCCAACCTGTAGCAACTGGCTCTAATTTAGTTTCCTTTCCGCCTATGACTAGTTTCCCTCACCCTATATATCTTCTATTTCTACCATACGTTTTATAACAGCTCACATGTCCTTACCGTTTTAAGTTTTTTTGGTAAACTGGTTGGTTCATACAACTCAATATGGTATCAGGACCATAAGGTCCTAAGTTCAAGACTCCGTTGGCACATTTTTATAAAAAATAATTACAGCCAACTTCTATTCTATATCTTAGGATTGAGGAAGCCTAGATGTGAGGGGGGTGTTAAATTAGCTTAAACTTTTAGATGATCTAGTTGGTGCATGCCACTCAATAATTATGGAAGCATTTTATGATGGATTTACTCGTATCATTTTCGTATATCCAAACCGTATACATTAAACAATATTTACTGTTTTATGACCGGAGGGATTACATAAGTAAATTACAACGTACTCTAGTGTGTATCAAAATTTTCTTTTGAGAGCATTGTGCTTTTACCAAATCTTTTTGAAATAGAATGCAATGCTAATAAAAAAATATAACGTTATCTTCAAATTCTTTGTCTCATAAGTTTATTAAATTTTTTTAACTATTACAGTATATAGCCTGTTGATATGATGCAACATATGCGGTAACGCAAACTTAATTTTGATGAATTTTAAGCACAAGTTGATAATTAGTTCAGGAAATTTATATTTGGGTCTGGAAATTATAGTCTAAAAACAAAACTAAATATTAAATCCAGGATACTGAGCTCAAAGAACATTTTTTATTAATTCAATTACGATTTCCCAAATTTTTCTAACTGAAAATTGGAATTTCATCTAAAGAATCTAGGATTTCTAATGCATGTGATGAAGAAATGAGAACAAGAACTATTAGATTCACCATGCGTGTAATATCTGTTACTACTTGCTTAAATCGATTTTCTACGTCTATGAGAGAACTTTTAAGACTCATTACATCCAACAAAGTAACAAATCAACATGATGGCTATTAGCAGATAGATCCTGTACTTTCAAATCCAGACCCTCAATGGTTTCTTTAGCAAAGTTTTAGATCACCGTTTCTCAGAAAGAACACATAAAGCTGCAATTTTCACACATAAAACTGTATAGATCAATCAATTCGAAAGCAACAAAAAACTTGGGTTAATTACTTCTCTCAAAGCATTAGTAACAATGCTTGAGACAGGGCGAAGTAGCGAGTGACCTGTGAAGATGTGCCATGGAGAAGAGGAAGAAGAGGCAGCTTCTCCTCCTGCTCTGCCTCAGTGATGTAGCCTTCCATTGCGCTAGCTTAGCTAGTTGCTGTGCTTCTCGGCCTACTCTGTCTCAGAAGCCTGCACTGGGAGGCACTTCTTATACCGAGAGGTAAGATTAGTGAGAGGAGCAAACTAAGGAAGTACCTGAAGAGACTGAGCCTTTTCCATCAGTGCCTGTCACACAAAAAGCAAGATTAAGGCCCCGCTCATCGATCAGAATCGCTGGCGTTCAGCGATAGGTGTCAGCTTTTTTTCCCTGTAGCAATTTTTGTTTTTTTTGGTTTTTTTGTGGTTTTTTTCCTGTATTCCTTTGTATTGTTCGTGATAAGCTAACATATATTTTTTAAATTTTTTTAAATTTAATTATACCAAATAAGCTAACTCAACTGCAGTAAAAATTCAGCCAGTTACAGTAAAAAGTCCTAAAATATCGTCATTTTGAACGCTACCTAAATGGTTAATGAGTGGAGGAAACAAAGCAAGTACATGTATGAAAAGAAAGACTTGAGCTTCCCTTGTAAGTTGTCACAGCGTCACATTACGAACGGGGCTTACTGTCTGCTGAACAGTACTCATCGTGCCTAAACGTAGGTCATTTTGGATATTGCGGCACTGTCAGCGAAAGTAGGTCATTAAACGATGGAGGGCCGATAGATCAGTTGATTGTTGGTAGATATCAATTCTACAGATACATGTGCTGCAGTGTCATTTATCTCTGCAGTTGTACGTCCATTTCAGTTACAGAAATATTTATGAGGTGTTGCTTGCTTGCTGTTGCAGAATTGGTCGAGGTACTGGACTGCACGGCAGCATCATGGCCAGCAATGCCAAGTAATGAAGACCTTGACAAAATAAACTCGTGTTTGGCAAGCAGATTAAAGAAAGTGTTTCAATCAGGTCATTAACTGACACTTGATTCGAGAAAGTAGATTAATCTGGTCACTAACTTCGCCTTGATTAAAGAAACTATATACAGTACAATACATTTTGGAGGAAAAAACTAGTACATTTTGGTGGAAAAAAACCAGTACATTTCCGTATTAGTACGGAAACATTAGAGCAACTCAGTTGCGCCATCATCGAGAAGAAGTTGTTGTCAAAACGCCAATCAGGCTGTGAAGGATCCAGCAACTACTCATGGAAGAATTCTATCAGCTCGATGAGCATCGAGACATGGCCAGCATGCATGCCATTGTAATCCCAGAAGAAAGAGTAAATTGGAACATGCTCTGAAGGCACCAACATTATCTTACCGTATAGTGGAGTCCGACAAAAATGCCTGTACACACCATATGCAACAGTCAAGCTCTTTTATTATAACCTATTGTTAAATTAGCATATATAGTACAGGCAAATCAGACGGTGCTATTTGATTTATTATTAGGAGGTGATGTAAGATAAATATTGAGTGCAAGTGGCACTCGATGGAAGCAAATACTGATGCAACATTTTCCTTACGAGAAAGAGAAAATTAGGATGCATTGGTCATCTATCCACGAGATTGGAATCAGTTTCACACCTCCATTCGACAGTTGCGTTAGCACCGTTGGCTGATTAAAGATTAGCTATACCCTAATTTCACGCATAGATGATCATCAGTTTCACATCTCCATTCCAAAACTACGTCCGCAATTTTAGCTAACTGAAAAGTCACAATGATCTAAAGTAGTGTAACTTTCGAGCTTAAAAGCTTATAGGAGCATAAAAGCTGCACTTTTACTATAAGTTCAGGGACCTAAGTGGCACTTGAAATATATCTCTTGTTTAGAAACAAGTAATCACCCTTATTTTCGAAAGAAAGCAAACAAATGATGAGCAATTTGTTGAATCTAGCGTAGTGATGAACCAATGCAGGTCAGCAGGTGTGTGCATTACAAGAAACAGCGCAAGGTTTAACAGAAAGGAAAAAGGTTATCGTTCTCAGCTTTGATAACCTCCCAGATGCGGAGCTTTGACAAGAAATCATCAAGAGTCTGTTCCGCATCTCGACTTTGACTTGTTCCATCCCGCGCCATGCTGAACATCAATCGGTGCCTTACCTCCACAATTGTTCCAGTGTTAGGTTCACTAGCACTATTGCCCTTGCCGTCCGAAACCATATCCTAGCATTGTACTATGCCATTTCTGTCGATGATTTCTTGTTCAGTCGATCGTCGTTTTCATTAAGAAGCTATGTCATCAACTCTGCATGCTTTTCGTTGGAGTTAAAGTTCATTGCAATTCAGACCATTTGTACCTATTATTAGTGGCATCCATACGGGATCAATCATTAGTGATTTCTTCCACGATCCGTCGTCTACTGGGTTACTGTAGTAAGGTTTGCACATATAGGGTCTAAGGTGGAGTTGTAGGTTTTCAATATAATTTAGATTATATTTGATCGAGGAGACTTTAAAGAAAAAAAAAGGCAATATCAGTTGTGAGAATAACTAAATTTGGGGTTTCGTTCAACATACGGATACATTGCAATTTAGATGCTTGCGCAACTATTATAGAGGAACCAATCCTACACTTTTTTTAATCATATACGCCAGCTTTATGCAGTACAACAAGCAATGAGTATCCAAGATAAATGGATGCATGGATTGGCATTTCTATCAAACCCAAATGGGAGATAATCTCCACTTCTCCACCACGACGGACATAATCATTACTCAGAAGGGAAAATTGCAAATAGCCCCCTCCCAAAGAAGTCAATGGAAGTATATATTGAAAAGTTGATCCGAATTTATACCATGTTCGTATAGGATATTTTATCGTCTCATATCAGATATGGTATGACAAGTGTATGCACAGGTTATATCGGACGTGATGTCAATCTGTAGCAACTGACTCTGATTTGATTTTCTCTTCGTGTAGACTCAGTTCTCTCACCCTATATATATGCACCCTAATAACCTATAAGAAGAACAATCACTCTATTGTAATCTATCTGCATTACAGTGATTTGCCTTCGAGCGTCTGTGTTTTTCTCCCATAAAGATTTCTTATATAAAAATTTGTGTCTCTCGTATTTATTTTTTCAATGTATAATTTGCAACAGTATATTAGCTTAGTTTACACGCACACTGCTCGCTCGTACCGTAGGATTCATCAAGTCTACGATTCTCTATAGGTTCGTATGTTGCGAGCGTAGATAGCTGCGAGTTAAGCGTAGGGAAACCACCGAAGCTCCCTCTGCCCCAACTTACACTACTACAAAAAAAAACTTATATTAGACGTCTCATCACAGATGGTTCATAAAAACCGTCTGTATTAAATGCAAACACAGACGATTTTTGATAAGAACAGTTACAACAGTATATTGCAACAGATAGTTGCAACAGTATATTGCCAATATCACAGACGGTTCTTAATTAAAAACTGTTTGTGATATGTTTTCCACCTCACATACCCCTAAAATTTCATAAATTCCCACCTGAGTTCGAATAAGATTTTGTTTTGACACATTTTCAGTAAAACAGACATAACTTCATAATTTTATAATATTTTTGAACCGTCTATTATGATGATTTCTATAGTAATATTACTTACTCCCTCCAATCACATGTTACGTGTGTTTTGGATATTTTGACACGGTTTTGACCCTTAATTTATTTTGTAATATGTTTGTGAACCTAACAAAATTATACTATTATGAAAGTACTCTTTAAGATAAATCTATATATATATATGATATTTATATATCAAATCTAAATATTTAAAAAGATATAGATAACTAAAGTTTTAAAAGCTTAGCTACATGTATTTTAAAACGACATAGCATACTTATGACTCAAGAGAGTACAAGCCATCCACGCAAGTCGGCCTTGTTCATGTCAATCGATCCTATATCCTAGCTTCGCCGCAACTATTCTTGAAAACTATTAGCATTATTACTTGCATAAAAAATGTTGATTTCTACAACGAAATCGGAGCATATTGAATGATTGAATGTTGATCTGACGACGAGCCGACTGATGGAGCAGTCGGTTTATGTAAATTGTAATATGGCAGGTAGGAGAGATTCGGAGTTTGTATATATGTATTTTTGGGAGTCCAAACCCGCTCTATTAGAGTACAATTGGAGCGAATATAGACAGGTCGATTATCCTGTATTCTATTTCATATTATTTTCATTTGTTATATAGACAGATTCTGATATATATATATATAG
Source organism: Melocanna baccifera (assembly GCA_036346265.1). Lineage (NCBI taxonomy): Eukaryota > Viridiplantae > Streptophyta > Magnoliopsida > Poales > Poaceae > Melocanna > Melocanna baccifera. The sequence goes on along the minus strand of CM070704.1, from coordinate 20,249,675 downwards.
GAAACCTCTTTTCTACATCCGGGTGTAATTACACCCTATATCGTTTCTCACAACGTAGGGAGTATCTCGCGTAACGGAGAGTATGTACGTATAGTATACAAGTATTTAAGATCATCTAGGTGGTATGAACAATTTTTCAGAGGTAGTATGTACATTTTTTTAGACATACTTCTTTTTATGTGCGTATATGAAGGTATTTAGAAAATACGCTAAAAACTATGGACTCTCTTACAATTTTTTCATGTGATTCACATTGAAGTATCTTATAATTAGTATATGAGTATATCCAAAGTGATAAACGAGTATTTCAAGTTCGTTTAGGTGGTATATTATAGGTGGGTGTAATTACACCCAGGTGTAGAAAGTATTTTTTCTATATATATATATATATACACACACACACATATCACTCATCCTATATCATATTTCATATCTCAAAAATTCTATTTCATCATATCACTGATATATGAATATATATGGACACATCACTCATCCCGTATTATATTTCATCTTTTTTCAATTGGTGTCAGATTTTTATTTACCTCTTCTGTATTCATTACATAACCTTTTGATCAATGGATGAACAAAAATTATTAGCTCCGATTTTACCCCTATCCTCTGCATCGGGTCTTACCATAGTTAATGCTTCGTACAAGTCGTATATGAATGACGACAGACCTGAGTTAAAAAGGCTGAACATATTACCCATCAAGTAATGTCTGCCTCCACACGGAGAACTGAGCTAGGCTTCGACAGCTTCGATTATGGTGAGGACAAAATCTGGAACTTGGATGATGGTGAGGACAGCTTATAGATGATTATGCATGGCATTTACCTCTCATCTTTTAGAAAAGAACCTTGCTGAGGACGAACATACTCGCTCTTGCCGTTAGCGTGATGAAGTAATGTGTAATGACAGTTAGATCATGTACTTTCCCTTCTCAAAACAAATAGATGTACCCTTACAATGTAAACCCCCCGTGCTTTTTTTAACGGAAATTCTAGCTTCACTCTTTCTAAAACAAACTGATGGAACTGCAATTTTCACGCTTCCATGAACGAAAACAGTATAACTAAATCCTAAACTCTAAAGCAATAAAAAAGCTTAGTTACTGGTCTCGAACCACTCTGCTTAAGATAGGCAAGTAGTGCTGGGATACGAGTAAATTACACTAGCATGAATTAAAATTTTCTACCATGTATTTCCCGTAAGTCATATGAGTAAGAGATCATAGATCGTTACCACTAGATGCATATTACAGTGAAAGTAGAGTTGAAGCAGTCGATTCAACGAAGAGCGTGTCGATGTAGTTGAAGTAGTCGATCGTCCTCTGGCCAATCGTATCCTCCTTACGATCATCCCGATCAGTGCTGCAGTCGTAGCAACACCTCTACCGAGGTCCACACGTTCAGGGATGGAACATCGTGCATCGGTATGCTAGCACCAACGCGCATGGCAAGGATTATGACAGGTGGTGGTTAGGGTTTCGATCAGTGTATTTCAGGATAACTCTCTCAGCCCCCGCACATCTCCTTATATAACATTCAATCATATTTTTATCTAATACGAGTAGAGATCGTATTCCACTTGGAAACTATCATCCGGTGTCCACATTATTGATTTGATATCCTATATCCATAATCCGTGAAACATAATCATCAATTAATACATGTGCTAATTTGTAAATAATAATTATCCCACATAATAATATAAGATCAAGGATAATTTAGAATAATATCAAAATATAAATAAATAGTTTTACGAATAAGTCACATACTTGTTGATCAATATAAAAAATATTTATTTAAAAGATAAAATAATATATTATTTAAAAAAGTATATACATAGAAGTGATATAATCATCTTTATGATTACCAAATAGCGAGTGATCTGTGAGCGTGTGCCATGAAGGAGAGGAAGAAGAGGCAGCTTCTCGTCCTGCTCTCCCTCAGTGATGGAGCCTTCCATTGTGCTAGCTTAGCTAGTTGCTGTGCTTCTCTGCCAACTCTGTCTGACAAGGCTGCACCGGGAGGCACTTAATGGATGAAGTGTAGATATTTAATTTTTCAGTTATAGTTAAATTTCTGACTTGTAAGTCGTAAAGTATGCAGAAATATTTGTAAGGACTTTCTTGCTTGCAGCTGCAGAAGTAGTTGGCAAAATAGCCTTATGAAAAACATGATTTGTTATGTTATTCCACCAAGAGTTGTTTGGAAGTTTACTAGCGATGTGAGGCTATCTACCGAGAGATAGTCCTGAGAAGACCGTTCTGGAGGAAAACACAGGGCGTTGGCAAGAGAAAGACAGGGAAAGAAAAACTACACGAAGGACGATGAGAGATTCTAGTATATGTTTGCAATGAATATTTGGTATTTCAGTTGAATTAAATTTGATTTTTGTAAAAGTTTCAGAAAATTCAGATTGTGTAATCAGGTGCCCCGCGATCTGATCGGCCGGTGTCGGCAGTCTAACCTCCATGGAAGAGCGATCAGACCGGCCATGCCACGGCGATCAGACCGGCTTCTCGAGGATAGACATATCTGTAGGGGTACTCCAAACATGTTAAGGATACCTAGAGAGTTTTTGGAGGGGTACATCAGATATGTCCGAGGTGTCTAGAGAGTTTTTAGAGGGGTACCCCAAACATATCTGATATACCAAGACATGTATGAGGTATTGATGAAATTGGATTTTGAGTTGTTTTGAGTGTGTGCATGGCATGAGTGCCATTTGTTGGATGTGTTATGTTGCATGATATATAGTTTTAACTAACGTGAGTCAAGTACATGGAACTTGTGCTTAAAATAGTTGCTTGGTCTTTGGATGTACAGGTGGCTTAGAGAACGTTAATGGTCAATGGTAATGGATTGGGACTAAATGGGGGAGCTGAGGTTTGAGTAGTAGTGCAAGTCCAGGTGAGGCTACGTGGCTCAAGGGAAGTACCGGAAAGACAAGGATCACGAAGAGTCAATTTGGTGCATCTAGTGTTCCAAGTAACGAGATTGAAGCACATAGAGATGGTTCGGGGGAGTTCAAATGTGTAGAGACATGACGACTAGTCATTAGGCACTACGGGCTGTATGTAAAAGCATATGGAGATGTTTTGAGATAAAGGTGAAGACGGCATCAAAAGAAAATGCCCAACAACTTCAAGTGTATTTCGGTGGTTAGCCAAATATTGAGTTGTTGCCTTGATCAAAATTACGGTGCGATGAGGTGCAAAGGAGAAGTGGTTTAGGTCAAGAAGAGCTGATATTAACAAGTTGATCAATCCCTAAAGGGTTAGCAGGTTAAGTCTTGTAAACTCTTTGAGGAGAGTGCATGGGTGTTTAAAATCCGTGTTAGTGAGGTTAACAGGTTTCCACTGTGTTGTGGGAATGGCCTCCACCTTAGGCCCATTCGGCCTGATTGTTGTAGTAAATATTGTAATGCTTAAATAGGTCAAGCTCAAGAGGTCCATCTGAGTATGTAAAAGACAATAATACCCTAAGGCGGTATATGTTACTTAGGGGTAATATTGTAATAAGGAAAATGACAGTAATATAAATAGTCCCCTCTGGGTGATCCCAAGGGCAAGGGGCTATCTTCAATCCAAAATTTCTCCCTAATTTCACTATTCTCTGTTTGGTCTTGTAACCACAACAGTTGGCGCCATCTGTGGGGACAAGAAGATTAGAAAGCCGTGATCTGAAGATGGCACCGAAGGTAGCGGCGAAGAGGAAAAGGAATTTGGGGGAGGCAATCGCGCGAGTAGAGTCAGAACAGATGATTGGTTAGCATCGGACCATCGAGCTGGTGCCGAAGAGGGAGATGAAGTGATGGATGAAGGCAAGGTATGTGCCAACTTCACCTCTAGATAGGAGGATCCTATGGGGAAGCAAGTAGTGGTTGTCGTCGATTCACCTGGGGCTCCGGAAGAAGGCTTCTGAGTCGACAAGAATCAACATGATAGGCGGGTCACCGCTCTAGCCCCGTCGAGCGAGCGAGCAGTCTCCCCTGTTCTCCTCGACAATATCCGTTCCAGCGTGACGGGGTACATCTCCAAATACGTGTGGATGAAGGCAAGGAATTACAACGAGTTTGTTTGCTAGCGAGGCTCCCGTTAGGGCGACCTCGTGCGGTGCAAGGCACTACACACCGTCGCAGTCGGGAAGCTCGACCCCAAGAGGGAAGGCCCAAACCTCGTCGTTGCTAAATTACCACAAGGTGCCTACCGCTTGTCCTCATTCGAAGGACATATTCTAAACCGTACCTGATGCGCGAATTGCCTTCAAAGGTATGACGTTTAGGTCATGTTTTTAATTCTACTGATGTACTCTTCAAAGGTTCTCCGAATAGATGCAAATCCTTTAGCATATGTATGTCCTAGTGCATTTTATTGATGGCCATCATTTGCATTTGTATATGTGTAAAATCATCGGAGCTACCTTGGGCGCCCGACGTACTCTACGGAGTATAAAGTGCTGGGGACGTGATCGTCTCAGGCCAGAAAAATCGTCGGAGCTACCTTGGGCGCCCGACGTACTCTGCGGAGTATAAAGCGCTGGGGACATGATTGCCCTAGGCCAGAAAAAATCGTCGAAGCTGCCTTGGGCGCCCGACGTACTCTACAGAGTATAAAGCATTGGGGATGTGATCGCCCTAGGCCAGGAAAAATTGTCGGAGCTGCCATGGGCGCCCGACGTACTCTGTGAAGTATAAAGCACTAGGGACATCATCGCCCCAGGCCAGGAAAAATTGTCGGAGCTGCCATGAGCGCCCGACGTACTCTGTGAAGTATAAAGCACTGGGAACTTCGCTGTCCCAGGCTAAAATTGTCTGAGCTGCCAGCAAGCGCCCTGCGTACTCAGCGGAGACTAAAGCATTAGGGACGTGGCCGTCCCAGGCCATAAGCCACTGGTGCTGTCAGCGAGCGTTTGATGTATCTTACGAAACACACTCAGCCTCAGAAATGCCAGTCGATAAAACGAGCATTTCCACCATATGCATACTAGAGGCTCCGCAGTGGGAGCCTCGCCATTATGTATATGCATATATAGAGGCAAGTCAAGGGAATCAAGCGCCCTATACGATTTTCTCCTTTAACCCGAAGAGTCTAGAGGCTATGAATGATCTGTTAACCCTTAACCACGAAGGGGGTACTCATCCACTTTAATTTGCCACTACAATGAGGTGTCAACTTCGTCAGCACCAAATCGAGGGATGGAGATGGAGTGCGCAATACTCATACTATTCTTAAGAGGTTATCGAAGTCGATTCGAAGGTGGTTAAGTAAAGTGTGCACGTGAAGCATGCACTTCCGGTCGAAGTGTACGCTTACGGGCGAAGTGTGCGCCTATGGGCCTCGCTTGGCTACCGACTACATGCACTCCTATCTTCATGACACAAAGATAAAAGAAGAAGGTTATGAGTCGACTACCCTTCGGAACGTAATCCCAATAGAAAAACGCGAAGGGTACACTTCGCCGCGATTACAAGTGTCAAACATTTAAGAAATCTCATTCGTTCGAAGGCTCTGCTTTAACATCATCCAGATCGGCAAAGACTTCACTCTGAGATGTCTTGGGTTGATTGGCCCAAAAATGCAAAGAGTCCTCGGCGAAGCCCCCCCAGTGCCAAAGTCATCGCCGCATGAGACGATCTGAGACAAGAGGCATATCTCTATCAAGAACCTGATTGATTCAAGTGGTTGATAAACATATCAGGTGGCGCAAAGTTTAGATATTATATCAAGTGATCAGTACATCATGCAGGCTTGCTATTACAAAAGTAGGTAACAAAGTAGGGGGACTTCGGAGTCACACCTGCGGAGCTACACCAAAGGCTAGACCAGCCTCCTCCCCTTCAGCTCGACGAGGGACTTCATCTAACCATCGCCCAAGATCGGTGTTAGCGCCGACGATATTCCGCAAAGCGATCTTAGCGGTGGACTCTCTGATGAAGTCCTAGATGCGTTGGTGGAAGGCACGAACGGATCTTCGAACAACGTAGATGGCCCCCGACATGACGTCGTTCCCTTTAGGGAGGTCCAAATGAGGAGAGGCCAACTTGCCAATGTGCAGACATCTGCGCACGTGGAGTAGACCAAGCAGTATCTTTGTCGTTACAAAGGAGCAGTGGTTGCCGAATGAACGAGCAGCATTCAGGGCTAACGACGAAGCCTCTTCGATCCTGCGGAGATTGCTGGAGGCACCTTCGGGGCCATGGGTCCAAGGAGGGACTTCGACCGCCAACTTAGCTAGCGTATTCTCTAGCAACTCCATCGATTTCCACGTTAGCAGAGAGGCATCTCCGAGTCGACATCCCATAGCTTCGACCTCGGATGTCAGTCGCACCTTCTCCGCCTCCATCTCGGAGATTTGCTGCAGCAGACCCATGCATTCTTCCGCGGCAGCTTCCCGAGCCTGTTCGACCAAGGATTTGGCCTTTTGAGGGCCTTGACGCCCTCTGTCTCAAGGAACCGGATGCGCTCGTCTCTTTCCGCCATGGCGGTGGCCAGCTCTTCGGCTGACTGGCGGGTGGACTCAGCAGCCGCCTGCATCAATTGGTCTTTCTCTGCTACTAGCTTGCGGACCCGTTGAAGAAGCTCGGCGTGTTCTTTGGAAGCAGCAGCGGCCGCCGCGGCAGCGCTGCGGCGAGCGAACTCCGCGGAGGACTCTGCAGCCGCCAGGCGTTCCTGGAGGGCAGCCCGTTCAGGACCTTGCACGTCCCGGATGGCCTGAGAAAGGGCCAAAGCCTATGAAATGCCAAGGGGTTAGCATTCTGTCTAACAGTTATCATGATGGTGTTAAAGCTTACCTTCATCTCAGTGGCTTCCAAGGCAAGCTCCAGTAGTTTGGAGTCGCACGAGGAGAGCACACTACGATCCAATCCCGAATCCGCGTGGTCTGCTGCTGCTTGCAAGATCTGCAAGGCACCTGGTCGTGCGAGGAAGTTCGCTAGGACCATTCATTAGGCTTCGGCAACCAACGTCTCGCCCAGAGGATTTGAAGGGGTATCCGCTGCCATCACCTCTTCAGGGTTATGCCCAGCCCCGAGGTATGAAGCTGGTGAAGCTGGTGCGTATCTTGAGAGTGGATTTCCTGATGCCGGAGACATTGTCAGCGAAAGAAGGGGAGAAAATCGTGCGAAGTATAAATTCAAAAATGGGGTCAACCGCGTCTATACCTCGATCACTCCTTCGTGATTGCGAGCCATCGACACCTTCCTTCACAGTGGTCCCTACAAGGGCCCCGCTCGTCATCATTCCAGGGGAGCGAGCCCTTGCTTCGACCTCGAGGGCGGTGGTCTCCACCTCGGCCCCAAGAACGGTGGTTTCAGCTTCAGCCCCAGAAGCAATAAGTTGCAGCTTGGCCCCAGGGATGAGTGTCTCCATCTCAGTACTAGGGGCTAGGGTCTCCAGTCCGGTTATGGGAACCACGGCTCCTACCCTGACCCCAGATGCAAGGATCTCCTCCTCGGAGTCGGAGCTATCTAGCAACGTTAAAGACGCCACACGAAACTTCCCTCCCGTGGCCAGGCGGCACGGGTAGGAGAGTTTATTCGAGCGCGTTTAGCTTGGTGTGCCGCGGAGGGGGAGATGGAACCGGAGTCTGTTTCCCCACGAGCAGTTCCTTGTAACCGTAACTCTGTATTCCCTATCTCCTCGACATCCGAGGGAACGAGATCCGCAGCGTTGGATTCCGTCATGGCAGCAATGTCCGAATTTGCCACCTCGGGCGGGGGCAAGCGTGGAGAGGATGCCGAAGGTGTCTCCGATGAAGAATGGAGTTGGAGGTGTGAGGTTGACGCCCCCGTGGCGTTTCCTTTGCTGCTGCGTGCTTGTGGAGCCTTGGGAGGGGGACGCTCCGGCATGGGAATCTTGAGAGCCTCACAAACCCAGTTGATCTGTTCGTGGCCCGCTGTCATTGATTCCCGTAGATTGTGTTCCTTCGCGATGTACAGTCCAAGGAAGACGAAGGCAGCATGCTCTGCATCTTGAAGCGTGATTCCTACATAGAAACGATATGCCATCAGCCTGCGAAGAACACCAATTCATCATACTGTGTTTGAACACTTACGAAGGTCTTCAGGTTGGTACAGAGAAGAGATGCTAGGTCGGAGGCCGTCGTCGCGGGTACCGCTTGATTGGACAGACCATTGACGAGCGAGCGGAGATACCCTGAACATAAGGAATTCCTTTGCTAGGTCTCGCATGCTGAGGCGATGGGCCACTCCGACCAGCTTCTGAGCCTTCGCCCTGTCGTCAAGGTTGAGGGATACTGAAGGGGACATGTTGAAATTCAACGTTCCCCCATACCACTTCAACGCATCACCACCCTCCAAGCAGTGATAAAACCATTGGCGTGTCCAGTTATACTCCCACTTCGTTTTCGTTGCATTCGCCAGAAATAGCTTCATGCATTGTGGTCGTAGCACGAAGTTAACACTGCTGAGATTGACATATTCACCCTTCACAACCTTCTTAGGCTGACATCGGGCGTCATACAAGAAGCAGAAGAGAGAGGCGCTCGGCCATGATCCCTCCACCCAGCACGCTCAGCAAAAAACCGCCAGGCGCACAATAGCATTTGGGGTTAGCTGCACCAGTTCTAGCTCGTATCATCGCAGTACCTCGCCCATGAACATTGATGGAGGGAGCCTCAAGCCAGCGTCGAAGTACGTGTCGAACACTACGGCTTCAGACTTCGACGGATGGGGCTCTCTTTCATCGCGAGATGGGAGTCGGACCATATTCCGACTAGAGATCTTGCCGCTGCGGACTAGGTTGCCAATCAGTTCTTCATCAGCTAAGCTTGTGCCCAAAATGTTGGAACAGTTGCCGTTCATTTTCTTGGCCGCGCACCACCATTTGTCGGCGGCAGATGCTCCCCGCTCGATAAGCTCAAACTCTATCTCAACAGGACGGCGGGAGCGAGTCATTGCGAAGGTGAAGGGCAAAAAAATGAGGAAGAGGATAAGCGTGGAGAGAATACAGCCGCAGAAGGTCTGGCAAATAAGGTGAAGATGCAGATTGGATGCCCGTGTTTTAAAGACCGGGAGCGACGGCAAGGTGTCCTTAATGGCGCCTCTTTGAGTCCGTCGATAATGGCTCAGAATACAAGTTGCGCACTAAGGATACCCGACGCGACAGTGTTGACGTAGGCGTCGATCACCAAGCGTCACATCGTGGAAGTATGCGAAAGGTCAATCAGCGCGAGTACGACGGTCCAACTGCTGCGGAACATGTTACCAGGAAGGCCCAGCCATCCGCACTTGCGAAGCGCCTTGTATCTGGCAAGGCTGTGGAGTCCCAACTGTTGTGTCGTAGGGATGTGAGGAGCGTTGGGACTATACGGAACACAAGTTCTGCACAGGCGCGAGGCTCCAGTTCTGCACGGGTGCGAGGCTCCAGGGGCCGGACTGCCCCTGATGGTTTTGGAAACAAGCGCATGGCTAGCAACAACGCCTGTCAGCCGGGGGTATGACCGTAGCTCTCGATCACCGAGCTACCCATAGACCCTAGACTTCGCAAGCACTCTACGTGGGATACGTCAAAGACGCGCGAGGGTCGGAGGCTTCGTGCGCACTCAATAGACGTGAGACTCCGCAAGCCTTATCCGGGAAGTAAGTTAAAGCAACACGGACTCCAGGGGCTACATGTGTGCTCAGCGGGCCGAGTTAAAGACGTTGTGAGATTCGAAGTCCCAAACAAATTCTGCGAAGTGTTTCTTCATTGTTCTTTCATTGTTCATATAATGATACAAAGGATAGTTACAAGTATGGAACACCTAGGGTGGCCAGCTTTTCTAGGACCTCCATCTCGACATGCCCGAGTGGAGACCTCGCTGCTGTAGGATCTTCTTGTCCGGGAGCACCGTGAATCTCACGAAAGACTCCGGTGTTGAAGTCAGAGGAGCACGTAGCGCCCAAGCTAGGATACACGCTTCTATCAGATACTTGATTGGCGCAAGCCTTCGCAATGCCACTCAGTAACGAGATAGTAACGAGAGTGTTTCTGCTGGTACGGAAGAAGACGCTCATCAAGGAAAAGCTCTGATATTGTGGTCAGAAGAGCACAAGGCAGCCTTTGCCAAATACCTGACCAGCACAAGCTTCCTCAGCACCACACAGAGTAGCGTCTTGCAAGACGAGTTCAACATCTTAGAGATGATGTTAGGCATATTTACGCTGATACGGAAAAAGATGCTCACCCCTAGACCTAGAAAGTTGAGAAGGTTAATCACCTAGAAGAACTGAATCTGGGTCTTGGTATTATACAAGAGGATGTCAAAATGCACTGGCATTCGAACAAGGAACCAAAGGAGCCATGAGCATCCGAGTTCATGTCGCAGTACACCATGGCAACCATCACAGAGACTCAATTCGGGGCTTGCACCTTAGAGGAAGAATTATGGAGCGAGCGACTCCAGAGGGGGATAGACCAAGTGCAGGGAGGTTAAACCTTCTCCCTGGAACTGGGGAGCCGTCTGCTTGGTACACTTTGCAACGGATGCCCACTCCCAACGCCAGCTCCACCAGCGCCAGCCTGAATAATCGGAGGGCCTTGTCAAGGACACCAGAGGCTAGATTGGAGACATGCGGCAAGCACCATTGCCTTGAGACGGAGGGGTCAAAGCTCCTTCCCGGAGTTAGAAAACCCTCCGTCCAGCACATCCCATGGTGGACGACTGCACTTGGAGTCATGTGAGACCCTGGAGTAGAAACTCCCGGACCCCCTGTGTATTGCAGTACTAGTCCCAGATCAACGCTAGTACACACAGATAATCAGACAAAATGATACATTACCAACATCATTTTATTACAATAATAACGGAAACACATAAGTCTTGGCCCAAGGCCTTACAACTATGGTTCACAGAACCTATTACACAAAAGGTAACAGCGGAAGCAAAATATTCAGATAAATGGCCCATCAATCTGCCACAGGCAATTGACTTGAGCAACGAGACCTATTCCTCCGGAAAGAATCCATCACAGCCGCAAGCGGAACAGTAGTCGTAGTCTCCTTCCTGAGCTTCAACCTCCTCTGAGAATTATTTGAAGTGTAGTATGTGAGTACAAAAATGTACTCCGCAAGTCTTGGGAAAGATGCATTAGATGCAAGGTTGAACAAAGGAAGGCTATATAGCTCTTTTGCACAAATCAGTATTTTATTTCAAATTTATATACTATTACTAAAAGCATTTTGTTAAACATTGAATTTTCATAATCTAAATTTTAATAAGTACCTTAGTGAAGGTTACATCCACCATCACTAATAATTAGGCTATTTCATAAGATTCAAAATGGAGTTTAATACCACAGGCTGGTTACATCCACGGACCAAAATCACGAGAGTTCTATCCACTCTCTAGTTTTTCAAAACCTTTTCTTTTTAAATTCAAAGTCAAATCTCTACTATGTGAATGCATTCCTTGTCCGCCCTTGACCATGGGCACGGCTATTCGAATAGTTTTATTACTCTGCAGAGTGTGTACAACTTTACCCACAAGAGATATATTATCCTAACAGTCAACATGCTTCCTTTGGCATAAGACCCAGATAAAATACCACAAAGCTTTTCACCTACTCTAGTATAGTTTTATATCACCCGCTGAGGTTTCACCGCTGAAGGGTTAAATCCACCACATTCAGAAGCCCCCTCTTGCGCCATGTGAGTGCAGTAAACCCCTGCCCCTCACTTTGAGTAATCAGTAAATCCCTGATACCCATTTTCCAATAGTGACACAAAAACTAAACCATTATAGGTTAATTAGCTAGGTTGTACCCATTTTAACTTGTGGTTGTACTGTTTTACTCAGATTGGGCAAACACAAGAATCAGTCCTTAGACGACTAGGGTGGATCATTCACAAACCCATTTTTCGTGCTAAACCGCACCAGCCAAACATTCCATCCACCCTCGTCAAATTTTACCTTGCACTTCATTTTTATTTTAAATTTACAGTGGTAACATCTATTACCACTCTTCAAACAAAACATTAAATCACAAATCATTCATTAACCATTTTTCTCATATGAGTTTTTTTATTTATCAGCTAGACTAAGCATTTGATAATAATTTAAATTCAACAAAAGTAATACTAACTCATTATTGAGCTAAATATTATCCTAAGTTGACAAGGGTACATGGTACGTAATTTCCAAAGGAGGCATAACAAATTGGGTGCTTATCTAAATTTTAGAATTAAAATTATCAATTTACTAAACATAGCCATGCAAATAATTTAAATTAATTTGCAAAAACTATTTATAAAACGTAGGAGCAAAATGGTCAAGGAGACTTGCCTTCTGGAATTATGTTGGAATCTTCCCGAAGTTGCTCTTGAAAATCGTCGGACAGATTGGATTCTACATGAGAAACGAGAAGAACCAAATAAATAAAATAAAATAAAAACTCAAAAATTAAAAATAAATATACCAAATGAAAGTTTGGAATTTTAGATGAATTTAGAAATTTGAATGAGTCAATTTGGAGTTAAAATGCAAAAGTTATAGCCTTCCAAAGTTTAAATACAAAATAAAAGAAAAAGGCTATTTTCTGGATTAAAATTTAAACCGAAAATCATTTATGACGTCAGCAAGATTTATTTTTCTAAAGGAAAATCGGAATAATGACGTCAGCACGGGATTTAAATAAAGCGCAGAGGTCGACAGTGGGGCGGTCCACGGTGGACCGAGTCCACGAACAAGACACGCGCGTGGCCAACGCGCGGCAAACTAGGGCTGACGTGGCGTGCGCTGGTGCCGCCACGTGTCAACTGCTGACGTGGCTACCACGTGGCACCTGGGGACGGATTTTGGTGGCGTGGCGGTGGCGTGGCGTGCCACGTGGTCTGCGGCGTGGACTAGGGTCGTCGTGGCACGCTGCGGTGCCGCCACGTGGCTAGGGCGGCGTGGGTGGCTCGGCGCGGCGGCGGCGAGATCGGACGGCTCGCGGTTGTTCATGCGGCAAGATCTGAGCCTTCGGCTCAGATCCGGATGGACGGTGAAGATGCGACGGCGCGGAGGCGGGAAGGCGAGGATTGCCAACGCGTGGCACGGCGCGGAGCGCTGGCATCGCGCGCGCGTCGCGCGCGGCGATGGTGACGTGTGGCGGTGCGGCGATGGATCGGCGACGCGTGATAGCGCGTCGCGCGAGGCGTCGCGACGCGGCGCGAGTGTCGGTGGATCCAACGGCGAGAGGAGGACGCGTGGCGCCCGGTGGTGCCTCGCGGCTCCGATCTTGAGCGGGCGGTGCAGATGCGAGGACGCGCGAGGCGGAAGGTGACGATGCTCGGCGCGTGCGGCGGCACGCGCGCGGCGTCGCATGGACACGACGCTGCTGGCGAAGCGACGACGCGCGCCGATCGAGGAGCGGCGCGGCGCGCCAGGCCGCGCGAGGACCGAGGGGCGGAGCGAGCGACGGGGACAGCGGAGGAAAAAGAACCGGGCCGTCGGATGAGAAGCGAAGGGGTAAGTGAAGACGGACGGTGCGGATCAGATCCGGCGGCGAGGACGGCTTCGATGCGTGACAAGTGTCAGCCATCGGGGAGGGGAAGGCGGGCGACGGAGACGGGCGCAGCTAGTGCCGCCGCTTGTCAGCGCGGATGCGCGACGCGTGGCGGGTGGTGGGATCGGGCGGTGGGGAGATTTTCCAAAAAGATTTCTTTTTCCAGAATTTCAAATAAACTTCCAAGAGCTCTAGAAAATAGCAAATAAATCCAGAAAATTCACCAAAAATACCAGAAAATTGCTTGAGAGACAAGGAACCCAAATAAAATATTTCCAGCAAATTTTGATGTTGAATTTAATCATATTAAATTCTTTTAAATTCTCAAAATTCATTTAAGCTTGTTTTAAATTCAAGAAAATTCCAGAAATTTATTTATTTATTCAAGGTTTTAAAAGTCTCAGAAAATCAGGATGTTACAAGCTGCGTCGACTCCTGTCCATCTTGCCGAGGTACCTCGGTAGAGGAAGCTACAACAATAGCCCAGCTTCACAGCCACTCGCTGCTACTTGCCGATGACAAAGAGTTTTTAGTCATGTCGGCATCAGAACACCAGATCCCATCAGAACTCCTAAGTTAGGCGTGCTCGGGCAAGAGAAAGATAGGATCAGAAAAGAACATGAGCCATAATGGTCTAAGAGTTTTGAAGAGGATGGAGTGTTGCTTGGCCGGTCACCCTCTTCTTATAGGGTGCCCGCGTAAAGTTCTTGCAATTACGCTTTGGACGTCCCATCAACTGCGTCTCGCAAGCACGTGAAGCTCCATCATTTACGCTTTAGGTGTTCCATCGACTAGGCCTCAGGAGTGCAAAAGTTCCGTCAATTATGTGTCCGGTGTCTCACGGGCTACCCCAAGGGAGCACACGAAATGACAAGTCATACATGTGCCGATGGAAAACAGACATGTGATGGAAAGGGACAAGCGACGCAAGCATGGTGGCCCACCGGCCGCCTGACGCGTGACTGCAGTATCCCATCTGCTGTACTTCGGGAGTGCCCCATGCCTTGAAAGCGCGCGAGGCGATAGATACAGCAGCTACGACCCTTCTATGGCAAAACGACACGTTTCCAGCAGTACTGTACTTCTAACGTATTGCCAGTGTCTGGGTGCCACTGAAGACACATAGCCGTTTGGCCTCCGAAGTACACGTTCGCTCGATGTCCGCCACTCGCCACGGCTTCTCTTCAACCAAAATTTTGCGAAGGCTACGGTGCTAAGCCGCCGAAGACAGTCGAACTTTATAGGGCCGCCAACACAACAAGTAAAGTCTAGAGACTTCAAGCGTAAAGACTTCGCTGGTTGCTTCAAAGATGTGCTCAAGATCGGAGACCTCGTCGCGTCTTGTGAAGATTGTATACCACGTGTAACTACCGAAGGCCTCTTGCGCACTTCGGCATTGCACATTAAGGAAAGCGCGAAGACGAGGGGCTCCGCGTAAATCAGACGAAGACTAGAGACTCCGAGGGTACGGACTTTACCATGCTCTGAGGGCCGCGAAGACGGAGGAAGCCAAGTGGTTTGACAACACTATCTCAACCTACCTAAAGGAGCACAGAAGATGTAGAGGCCAAATGGACGGAGGAGACCAAAAGGTTTGATAGCACGGCCTCAGCCCACCCAGAGGAGAGCCTTCAGTCGTGAGAGGCTACTGTTGTGGGAATGGCCTCCACCTTAGGCCCATTCGGCCTAATTGTTGTAGTAAATATTGTAATGCTTAAATAGGTCAGGCCTAAGAGACCTATCTGAGTATGTAAAATACAATAATGCCTTAAAGCGGTACATGTTACTTAGGGTTAATATTGTAACAAGAAAAATGACAACAATATAAATAGTCCCCCTCTGGGTGATCCCAAGGGCAAGAGGCCATCTTCGATCCAACATTTCTCTCCAATTTCACTATTCTCTGTTTGGTCTTGTAACCATAACACACTGGTAGGCTTACTGGGTTGGACCTATTAGAGTTGTTGCTGGTTATTAAAGAGGAGGAGAGGAGGTGGTAGATGACAAGGATTCTAGGGTTTAGATTTTATTCTACCACTTTATCTTCTTCCATAGTTGTGAGAGAGAAAAATTAAAAGAGGAAATAGTGGTGTTTTGACTATACCTTGTAATCATCCATGAGTATATAAACTTTATCCTCCACTGGATATAGATCAAAGTTTTGTCCCAATCATGTTGTTATTTGTATTCTTGAGTTAGATTTATGATTTTATGTTGTGGGTGTTCTATTTCGAACTCTTGTTTAAATTACCTTGCTAGAACATGTAAGAATAGATCTAGAAGACCTCATGCTTTACATCCTGTAACATTCCAAATTTTGAAATAATAAATATTGTGTAATTTGGGGCATTTGGAAATTTCAGCATTTCATGGTATTTAAAATTTTTGGATTTTCAATGTTTCTGATTGAGAT
Organism: Melocanna baccifera; assembly: GCA_036346265.1. Lineage (NCBI taxonomy): Eukaryota > Viridiplantae > Streptophyta > Magnoliopsida > Poales > Poaceae > Melocanna > Melocanna baccifera. The sequence continues at coordinate 20,233,767 of CM070704.1, read as the reverse complement.
TCCATTAAGTAAATAAAAAGAAAATTTATATATGCATATATAAATAATCTCAAGACACAAAACTAGGGGAAACAACCGAAAGAAGGATTATACTTTATAAAAGAAAAGTTAAAACAAAAATTTGAATTTGAAAAGATGATCCGGAATGCACAAAATAATGAATTAGCAATAAAGGTAAAAATCACCCAAATTTAAAAAGGGGATATGCAAACATATGAGAAATATAAAAAAGAGAAAAGTAAAACTACAAAAATCCTATCTTAAAATATTATGCATGAAATGTATGGAAAAATATACACACACATATGCCAAAAATTATTCATAGAAATTCAAAAGTGAAAAGCAAATAAAAATAGAAATAAAAAAAAAGTAGAGGGGAGAACCAGCCGGCCTTCAGCCCACCCGGCCAACCCCCCTCTCCTTCGCTCCTCTTGTCTCTGGCTCTCTATCTCGCTCGCTCTCTCGCTCTCACACGTGCGTGCGCTCGCCCGACCGCCTCTACCCAGAACCCGCGCACGGCTGCCCCCACCCTGAGCCCCCTTCAGACCAGTAGACACTCACGCGCCTCTTCGCCCCATGCCGCCTCCGTCCCTGATGTAGCACGCCACCCACTCCCGTCTCCCTTCGCGCACAGCCACCAGCGGCGCCCACGGCCGCACCGCTTCCCTGCGTCAGCCACAGTCCCCTCACCTCATGCCACTGACACCCATGCTGTTGTTACACACTGCTCGCGCTCTGGTCACCAGTCCACTCACCTCGCCAGGTCGGGCTCCGCCGCACTGTAGCCACACCGCCTCCTCCGTCGCCGCCATGGCCACCGCACCCACTCCGCACGGGCAGGTCGATCCGCTGGCTATAAAAGCCGATTGAGGCCAGCATTCGACTCCACACACCTCCCTCATTCTCCCATTGAGCCCAATCGAACTCTCGTACGCTATAACTCACCGGAGCTCATTTCTTCTTCAACTCTGACCGTCGGGATCGCCGAAGATTGAGCCTGCCTCCGTCCAATTCCCTTGGCCAGGAGCATCTCTAGTGCACAGCGAAGCCATCCCAGCCATCCCCCGAAGCTCCCCGTGCCCGAGAAGCACCCTCGTCGTGCACACTCCTCGGGGCACCGCCGCCGCATGCCGCTAGAACACCCCAGCCCCGCCCGAGCCTCGCTGACCCCAATTTCTACACCGTGATCGTCCAAAGGTACTCCCCGAGCGATTAATTGAATGTTAATGAAGTAGATTGACGTAGCCACCGCTACCCTATGTCCCGTAACCACCGCTACCCTATGTCGCCGCCGCCCGAGCTCGCTGCTGGCCAGTACTCCGGACAAATTGGCCGGCGAGAGTTAGCACAGGGGTGGGCGCAAGCACGGGGAATCCATTTTGCTTATGTTAATGACCGGCCGCCGCCTCCTCCGCTGGCGACGAGCTTCACCGTTGTCGGGAGGAGGACAATAACACCATTCATCAGGAAAATATAATTAGCTCTGTGATTAATTAACGCTAATGACAGTAATTAAGTTGATGAGTCACTGACATGTGGGACATGTTTTATTTAAACCAGTACGCGGTCCCACCTGTCAGTGTCACTTAAAGTTTTAAATTCTGTAGGTCCCACCTATCAGTGACACAGAGAAAAAGGGTTAATAACCCATAGTAGGCCCCACGTGTCAGTCACTAGCACGTTAGGAAATTTAAAATCCCAGTGGGCCCCACGTGTCAGTCTCTAAGAGTTTAAAGAAATAATAAAAAAATCAATGGGTCCCACCTGTCATTGTATGAAAGAGAAAAATAAAATAACCAGCGGACCTCACCTATCAACTTGATGTACTATCTCTCCTCAGGATTAAATAATGATTTTATTTTATTTTTGAAAATTAAATCGGCTGAGGAATTTAAAAATTCATAACTAATTCATTTTAACTCCAAATTTAGTGAGAAAAATTATAAAATTCATCTAAATTCACCCTCTTTCTAATGAAACCAAAATCATGAATTTTTAAGCTTGTTTAAATTTTTGATGAGAATTTATTTGGTTATGTTTTTAATTGATTTAAAATTTACGTTTATCGCAAAATTAGCGTACGAGACTCAAGAGGAAGAATCCGAGGCAGATCCAAGTCAAGACCAAGACAATTATTATCCAGAAGAGTCAATACTTTGATCATTGTTGAATACCCATTTTTGCAAATTATTTAGATTCAAACTATTAAATGCATGCTGATATTTTATGTGCTACCATGTGTTGTTTTAATGCTTTAGCTAGCTGTCTGGTATTAAGTGCTAGTAGTATACCTTTCCAACACATCCTACCGAGAACCTTGTTATCTCTAGGATTAATTATAAATGCGTTCATATTATTCGGATACCGAGTGTTTCATAAGAATCGAGTACGTTCATATTATTCGGCCTAGCATTGCTTAATCCCGGGGTGCTTAAAAATACCCCAACATCATATGCAAATGCAAAGAGTACTTTTGAGGAAAGTTGTAGATATAAATGGTCATGTAGTTTTTAAATGATTACTATTTTATGCCCCAAAAATCCCCAAATTGCTTATACGTCTGGGCGGATGGTTCGGGGGCATGGTGCATCGGAGTGCACGAGTGTGTGGATTGTGGTAGAACCGCCTAGATAACCCAAGAATCTAATCGGGTCATAACCTCCCATTATAAAACAGTACAACCACAAGTCTGCAAAGTGCAACTTGGCTGAGTAAACCTATCGAACCTCGGACACATCTCATAGGTTGGGAAAAGAAGTGCCAGAATGCTAGGACCTGTTGTGCCTAAAGGGACACCAATAGAAAGGGTGATTTGTTTCTTTGTCTTACTTGCACTATGAGGAAGGGAGCCTAGAGGTGCTAGTAATAGTGATTAACATCCCGCTCAACATATGGGACCCACCGTAAGTGGGAACAGCCCATAGGGTGAGATGAGACTCCTAGGCCAGATAGTTCGAAAAGTTACTATGACGGTCTACTCAACTGCGTGACTAAGGAATCATGCGGGGCAAAGAGCGGATGATCTCTTGTGGTGAAAATGTACACACTCTGCAGAGTCAAAACTATTCAGATAGCTGTGCCCACGGTCAAGGGCAGACATGGGAACTTAACTCAGATATAGTTCTATTTTTTTTTAAAAAATTTTTATGGATAGGACATGGAAAGAGAAAATAAAGGACGATAGACTATCCTGGTTTTGTGTTGCCCTGGGCGTCGTCCTAGCGATAATGTAAGCGGCTATAACACTGAAAGGTTATTATGCAGTGCAGGTAACATGTAATGGAGGATGTAATCTGTACCAATATTATCATCACCGTTATTTACAAACACTATGATTTTAGTCCAAATGACTAAGTCTTAGGAAGTTTTCATACTTATGTATCTTACATCTTTTAAAAGTAAATTTTCGGCAAATAAAATAATCCGAGCTTATCCTTTGCCAAGTTATGCATGTACTTATTTGCATTCTGTGTATTGGCTCACGGAGCACGGTGGTTAGTTGCTCACCCTCGTATAATCATATCCAGAAGCAGGAGGGTAAGATCATTACGCTTACGAGGATGCACCAAGCCAGGGAGCTGACGACCGCAAATAAGACGGATTTTCTGAATGCCTAGTCCTAAGCATGTAGACTTGCCGTAAGGGTGTGCGCCTATATTACCTATGGTTAGGCAATATAGATGCACACATTTACCCTTGGTCGCCTGTTTGTGGCTATTCACCCCACTGATGCTTTCGTTTCTGCTACTATACTTTTGGTTGTAAGTAATTGGCCTGAGAGGCCCGTTATGTAAAACAATCGCCCGACGTGGTGTATTTTTAAAACTCTGATGTAAATTATACTTTGACTATATGATCATCATGAGATGTATGAGTTGATTCAGCAATATACTGTGAGCACTATCTACTGATCCAGGGAATAGTACGGTGGAATTACAGATGATTCTGGATTTCGAATCCGGGTCTGACACATCCTCAGGAGCAAGAAAGAATTTGAGATTTAGGGTTTCAGCGGAGGTACTCTACTAGCTGATCAACATACCTAACTAAAAAGTTGGAATGACCTAATTAACACATTTCTACCAAGTGACACTTTGGCTGAGTTCTTTTTGGCTTTGTCTTATCACTTCGTACTACAGTAACTAGCTTTTAAATAGTACGTCTTTTTAAGACAGGGTCTACAGATATATTGTAGTTGACACTGTTCTGAGTTTAGATATACCAGTCAAAATTGCATGCAACTATTTCTGTCTACACATTGTCTTTTGTGAATAAGTAGAATTCAAAAACTATAAGCCAAAAGTCAAAACTACAGCCCATAAGAACTCACCCTTTTATTACAAGTTTATGTAATTGGCAACTTAAATTTTTAAGTTTTTGGACCTAAATGACATTTCGCAAATTGGCTACAAATTGAAGTATGGCCTACGCAATTCTGCATCTTTCAAAGATTCAAATGATGTTTCTTTGTTGCAAAACAGTTTCCTCCCTTATATCAATGAATGGCAGAGCCCTTGGTTTCAAAGAAAATAAAAATCAATAAAGTATCATCCTCGTGTGTAGAGCAAAAAAATTTGTTATCTTAAGTAATCAATAAAACTCTCTCTTTGAATTTCCTAAAAAAACTCCCGTGTGAATATTTCACTTTGACAAGTTGACAAGCACACATTACAAATATAACTTACTTCATCCCGTGATAAGTATGGCACGTATAAGTTGACAAGCACATTTAATGGAATTGGACTAAGTTGCTCCTATTAGATATACACTCTTTATATTAGAGATAAATATTATCTAATTTTATTAAATAATATTTAAATAATATACCTCTTACGTATATACGTTGGGCTTATATTGCAAGGTGGAAGAAATGAAAAATATACACACGGGCACGAGTTGCGGTGTCGTGTCAGGAAGAAGCTGTGTTGCCTCCGTATCTCATGGAGCAATGGAGGAACTGCAACAGGTTCAGCACGCTAAGACCAGCCATCATCCAGTAGAAGTAGTCGAGATGCCCTTCGTTGAGGTTGTCCGGTATCCACCCCGGCGAGCCGCCGCGCGCCGTGGCCGACGCGACCACGCCGAGCACGGCCGAGTTGAGGTAGTCCCCGGCCGCGATCGCGAGTTGCGCGAGCGCCGCGCCCAGGCTCTTCATGGACTCCGGTGACTGGTCGTAGAAGAACTCGAGCATGCCGATGCTGGTGAACACCTCCGCCGCGCCCAGCAGGAAGAAGGACGGCGCCTGCCACATGATGCTCATCGGCACGGCCGCGCTCCGGTCGGCCAGGCCGCCGCCGCCTCTCGCGACCGCCAGCCGTTTCGTCTCGACCAGCGCCGAGTACATCATGGCGACCACGGACAGGGCGAGGCCGACGCCGATGCGCTGCAGCTGCGAGATGCCCCGGTCCTTGCCGGTGACGCGCCGTGCGAGCGGCACCAGCACGGCGTCGTAGACGGGGACCCAGATGAGGACGCTGATGATGTCGAAGGTGGAGAGGGAGGCGGGCGGCACGGTAAACGGGCCGACGCGGTTGTCCATGGTCATTCCCTGCTCGATAAACGTCGACGACATCTGCGCGGTGACCGCGAAGAAGATGGGCAGCGTCGCCCAGACGGGGGACATCCGCAGGAGCATCTTCAGCTCCTCGACCTGCGACACGGTGCAGAGCCTCCACGGGCTCATCTGCGCCGCCGCGCCCTGCTCGTCGGACGACGGCAGTGCAATGGCAGCCTTGTTAAAGAACCTAGAAAATAGAAAAGTGCCAAGCTCTTAGCCAGCTTTAGACCCCATTTGGAACGCAGGAAATTCACATGAAACAGTTCAATTCTCGTAGTATTCAGAAAAAAAATTATTGTATTCCAAACAGATCCTTGATTAGAATGTTCAGCCTTGTCAAAGAACCTAGGAAATAGAAAGCCCTAAATTCTAGGAGCCATAGAATGTTCAGGTGACATGATACAGTCATATATAGCCAATATCTTCCACCATAGTACTTGCAGGTTGCTAATTGTCTTAGCACGCAAAAGCTGATAGTTTTCTGATGTGAAATTCGGCCAGCAACTTGATTTGCATTTGGCATACCTGTAAAATAACCTGAAGGCAGCAAGTGTACACTGTGCAGGTGACACCTTGCAGATTGATTCAGTTAGTCTCTTACTCACTTCTTGCGTGTTCACAAGAAGTGTCTGGTCCTCTATTCTATCGCTGGTGGGATTGCAGCAACTAACTCCAGGTCCAGACGAGTTGGTTTTTACCTGGTGATAGCGTCAAGCTTTACACCAAATCTCTAAACTAGCGTAAGGGCTTTAATTCTTTGGTCATTTTGGTGGTTTGGTGGGTTTGGAAGCATAGAAATAGTTGTATTTTTGACGGCACCTCACCCAATGTCAGCATTGTCTTACAAGATATTAGAGATGATGCTAAATTGTGGTGTATGGCAGGGGCCAAGGGCCTTAATACCATATGGCCACAAGTGTTGTAATTTGTTTTTTGATCGTTGTATAGTGTTGGCTGGTGAGGACTTTTGTATTTAGTTTCGCCTAATTGGCGATGGTCTGTACGAGTCTTCTCTGACTCCTTCTTTTTAATATAATGATACGTAGTTTTCCTGCGCTTTCGAGAAAAAAAAAGTCTCTACATGAGGATATATAGATATCCTTTTGCTTGTTTACCATAGTAAATGTAGGTTGTCTCAACTCACAGCAAGTGAATAGTTTTGAGGTGCAGGATTATGACAGTAACTAGACACACTTGGATGTAACCAAATCATGTACCTGAATTGACCTGTATGCTCATTCCTCTCCTGCAGGGCCGAGCTATCGTCAGGCAACTTCAGATGGTAATTCCTCACAGCTGCAACAACCACCTGGGAGACTCTTGTCAGAGGGCTTCCTCCCAGCTTGGTATACCTGTAAACCTTCCTGCCGGCGACGAACACACTGAGGCCGAGTCCCATGAGCACCGTCGGGATCGCGAACCCGATCCCCCACCCGATGTCGTCCTGCACCCAGACAAGCACGGTCGCCGACAGCAGGGAGCCGACGTTGATCGAGAAGTAGTACCAGTTGAAGAAGGAGCCCTTCGCCACCCTCTCCACCGCGTCGGCGCCGTCAAACTGGTCGGCCCCAAGAGCCGAAGTGCAGGGCTTGATGCCTCCGGTCCCAAGGGCGACAAGATAGAGCCCTAGGTAGACCGCAGCACGATGAACGCCGCCGCCATTGTAGGAGGAAGGCAGCATCGACGGCAGCGATGCAGATAATGTCATAACGAGCATCCCCTGACAAAACGGAATTGTTCAGAATTGCAGATGCCACATGGCGAAGATTAAGATGTTAAGCTACTGGTTTGCTTGCTGCACTTACGACGGCGTAAACCGAGAGGGAGATCACTACTGTCCGGTATCTTCCCCAGTATGTGTCGGCCAGGAAGGCTCCAATAAGCGGCGTGAAGAAGCAGCTGCCGATCCAGAAAGACACGCTTCTCGCGGCATCGACGTTGCTCTCCCGGAGCACACTCGTCAGGTAGGTGACCAGGTTCTTCGCGATCCCGAAGAAGCACAGGCATTCGCTGAATTCAGCGCCTGATGCGTGTTCAAGACTCAAGAGGTCAATTTTGCAGGTTAAACGAGGACCATCAAGAAGATATCTTTGTTAGGTTGTGTGAGGTTTTCTGCAGTACCTAAGATGAAGAAGCATGCTCTCCAATTCCCTGTACCCCGCTTCAGAGCTGGCTGTTTGTCGATGTCAACTGTTCCATCACTTGTATACTGTGAACCTTCATCCTGAGCAACAATACCGAAACTAAATTTGATTACGAAAATTCTAACTTGAAATGTGGCATAGAATCGCTAAACAACAAACGGCTCTTTCTTTTTTTTTTTCAGGAAAAGTTCCTTTCTTGGTGTCTTTTCGCTAACCAAAGCAACACTATGCTTTAGGCGTTATGTGCAACATGGAGATGCAATAGTTTGTGTTCTACTTAGAAAAGAATCTTGGTTAGGTAGTGAAATAACAACACCTGTGTAGGCAGGTAATGAATCAGTGGCCTCTCCTCATCTGCTGCTTCCATGTGAGCCTCTGGTCTTCAGCAATATTGTTGGAAGGAACCAAGCGACGCTATGTAAGTTCCATGTGAGCCTCTGGTCTTCAGCAATTTTGTATGGTCCCTCTGCTGCAGGCCGGACAATGATGATAGAATAAAAAAACAAAAAAAGAGGATAAGCAAAGGTTCAGTATAATCCTCAATTTTGTATGTTCAGTATAAGAGAAGATCTTGGCTAGGCAGTGAAGGAATCATCACATAAATAACAAGCGAATAAGCTGGCTTTCTTTTTCCTGCTTTGCCCTCCTGAGAGGGGGAGCATAACCTTGCTTCATTTTCATTGAACTGTAGAAAGCTGCTAAATAGTAAGCAAAAGCTTTCTTCTATTTGTTCAGGAACACCTTCTCAACAAGATTACAATCTTTTACTTGGACTTTTAGGGTCACAACTTACTGACATGCAATCTTTCTTTTCCTTTTCAGTTACGAACTTGAGTGTACGAAAATGATGACTTGTTTTTCTAGTGGTAACGATCTATGATCTTTTACTCACATGGTATCTTGGTTTACGCGGTAGAAAATTTTAATTTACGCTACTGTAGCCTACCCGTATCTCAACAAAATACACAAAATAATGATGGCGTCACTATTATTGAATGCATGCACCAGTCAGTTAACCCAAAAACTTAAATTGATGAGGAAAAGTGGACAATTCACTTATACTTTAAGTTTTGATACTAATTGAGTGCATGCTCCAGCCAATTCACCCAAAAATTTTAGTTGATGAAGAAAAATAGATAATTCACTTATACTTTAAATAATTTAACACTCATGTCCATTGAAATTTATTTCAATTCCACCCCACAATTTATATACTTTCTTGCAAGCAACAACTTCGTACGGCTTGGCAGTGATGGAATCATCACATAAATAACAAGCGAATAAGCTGGCTTTCTTTTTCCTGCTTTGCCCTCTTGAGAGGGGCAGCATAACCTTGCTTCATTTTCATTGAACTGTAGAAAGCTGCTAAATAGTAAGCAAAAGCTTTCTTCTATTTGTTCAGGAACACCTTTTCAACAAGATTACAATCTTTTACTTGGACTTTTAGGGTCACAACCTACTGACATGCAATCTTGCTTTTCCTTTTCAGTTACGAACTTGGGTGTACGAAATGATGAATTGTAAAACCAAATTGAGCATAAAGTATGTTTCTTACCCACGATTTAGCCAGACGAAAACGACCTTAGTATTCGTAAGAACAATGTTTCAATTAACAATTGTGTTGACAAAAGCTCAACTGTGAGCTTAGTTTCCAAGAAGGAAGCGTGGCTGTCCAAATCAACAGGAGCCAGGCAAAAAAACAGTGCATCGCAATACGTATACTTGTAAAAATGCTCTGAGACAAAATATATAGATTTAGAATTGAACTCTGGAAGAACAACAGAGGAAGAGAGAGAGAGAGAGAGAGACCTGAGGAGGAGGTATGGCGCAGATGATGAGGCTCTCCTCTCCTCTCCTGCAAGACTGAAATGGTAGCCGAGAGAGAAACGGTGTGGCTCCTTTGGATTCAGAATCGAAGCCGGAGGAGCTACCGAGGATGCAGCTTATGGAGCTGGAGGAGGCATCGCTGCTGGACACTTCAATATCACACAGTCCTTACCAAACTCAACTGACGCATCTCAACAAATCTTGGCCCCAGAGGCGTAGGGCCGGCTCACAAAGCTGCTACTAGCTAGCGTACAACACTTCATTTATATTCTTTAAGCTCCTCGAGATTTGCATGTGAACCAACATGGACACGGACAAGGACAACGGCTAGATTTCGGTGTACAAAAAATTGTTTGGTGGATTTTTTTGTGAAGTTTTTGGGATTTGATCGGATGACGTTTGAGGGGTGATCGGAATAGCGATGGCTTTTGACTTTTGCTGAAAAAATACTATAGCTGGCTGAAAAAACACTGTAGCTGAGTTAGTTTATTGAGTATACTTAAATGTAAAAAACTTTAAAAAAACCGAAAACAAAAAACGAAAAAAGTGTAAGTAAATTTTAAAAAAAACCGAAAAAATAATTTTCTCAGTGGCAGTCTTGTAGCTTGATCACACTTTCTGATGTTTTAGTCGCCCCCGCCCAACGCCCAGAAGCTCTTCTGAGCGGGGCCTAAGTGAAGTACAATATAAGAAGGTCTAAAGTTATGTTGAGATGAATCATTGCTATTTTAGAGAAGTAGAATTTGTAAATTTGTAGTTTTTCTAGAATTCCTACTGACCTAGTAGTCTGACCACCAAAAGGAGGCAATCAGACCGGCCGCCTCTAGCTGTCTGATCGGTCACCATCAGCTGTCAGACTGGCCGAGGCTGGTGGCTTTACTAGTAGAGCAAGTTCATCATTCGAAATTTGAGAAGTTGGGAATTTTAGTTATGGATTGATTTGGTTTAGCCTTGGTTTGTGCATATATATTAGTTATAGATAAGCAAAGGTTCTATATAATCCTCAATAGTCTACATGTTTGTTCTACCTGTATGTTTTCAGAAGTCAGCAGCACACAATTTTGTTGAAATAACAGATAAGGTCATGACGTGTAGTCTAAAGATATGATACGGGGTCGTCCGATCTTCTCGACATAGGATGGATACTCCAGAATCTTCTGTGTGATGCCGCACTAGTCCCAGATCAAAGCTAGTGCACACAGTTAAACAGATCAAAGCTAGTCCCGATTGCTCGTCGGAGCTTCAACGACGAAGGAGAAAGAAAGCGCACGGGGCGGCGGAGCTACGGATACAGTCGAGCACAATTGAGGGAGGGAAAGGATGCGGTGTGGAGAGGGTAAGCTTGGAGATGCATATTTATAGGTGGAGGAGGGCGCATGGAAGGTCAGTGACTCGCCGGATTGAAACGGCCGAGAATGGCGTAGGGCGGCAATTTACAGCTTTAAACCGAGGGGAAACGGTCGGATTGATGGCGGCGGGAAATGAGGGATTGATTGCGCAAACGCTCGGGCGGAACCGACGGAAGAAACCGAGAATTCAAAGCTTCGGTTAAAGCCATTAATGGCGGCAGCGGCGGTGTCGCGGGGAGGAAGAAGGTGGGGAGGGAGACGACCGACGGTGGGCCCCACTGTCGGCGAGAGAGAAAGGAAGGAAACGGGTGAGGGCGGTGGCCGGATTAGTGACAAGTGGCGCAAGGGGGAAGATCGGGCCGTTGGATCTTCAGCGAACCGGTAAGTGAACGCGGGTGGTTGCGATTCAATTCGACAACGGAGCTGAAATCGGGACCGTTCGGGCGAGGGCCGAGGGAATAAGTGGCTGTGGGCGGACGAGATTTGGTACGGCAATGGTTAACAGTTTGGATCATGCCACTTGTCGGCCAGAGAGACGAGGTAGGCGGGGCGAAGTGGTAAGTTGAGGGGAGTGGTCGAGATTGATCGGGCGATGGCGATTCAATCGGGGTCGTTGGATGCAAACGAAGAGGTAAGTGGCGGGTAGCTGCTGTGATTTGATCGGGCGAACGGGGATTGAATCCGGTGCGCCCACGTGTCAGGCCGAGGAAGAAAGAGGCAGCCGAACAGGTAAGTGGGAGTGTGCGGCTGAGATTAGACCGGGCGGCGGGGATTAAACCCGGAGGTGCCATGTGTCAGCTCGAGGAAGGTTTTGAGATTAAATTTTCTTTTTGATTTTCAGAAATGACTAGGAGGCTTTAAAATACTCAGAAAAATATCAAATAAATTTTAAAAATTCTAGAAAAATTCACAGAAATAACTGAAGAGGTTTTAAACTTAAGAAAAATATTTTCAACCTATGTTGGTATTAATTTTTTTATTTTAAACAAAAACTTTAACTCTGGAAAATCCAAATAATTTGAATTAATTAATTTAAAATTATTCTTTCCATGTAAATGCAAAATTTGGGATGTTACACCATATCTTTCTCACGCGATGGAATATGTGATCACATGGTTGCTTGGTTTTGAAATTCCCTGACTGCATAGCAATCTCGCGAACTCCTTCCTTTAGGTTTCCTGTCCAAACTTTGCTTTCTAAGTCTTCACATAAGTCATACCTAAGAATACATAACATACTAGCATGAGGTAGTATTCTAAGTTCATCATTAACTAAAGGGAACTCCTTAAGAAATAAAATCACCTGTTTGTTTAAAAGCTTGCTCTTGCCCTCGTCATTGGGCTCTTAGGTTCTTGCACATTCTCATACATACTTGGAGTGGAAGATGTATATGTAATGGAGATGTTCTTATCAAGATATGCTGTTTAGATTTAGATTATGTTTGTTTCTCTGTTCTGTAGATAAGTTGGCTTTCGGTTTGCAAAGTGCCGATATTGTTGCGTATCTGGCAAGATGCATATACATAAGAGAAAATAGAGGAGCAACGATTCGATTGCTCTGCCTCTCCAAACACAGCTTCATCCTGAGTCCATTTTCTTTATGATATCAGAGCTATCTAGCGTCTCCGACGAGACGACTTCGACAGCAACTTCTGGGAATACCGGTGCCACACCATCCTTCGGCAACATGGTGACCATGCGACTGTCAGATGGCAATTATCTCTTGTGGAAGGCACAAGTCACAGCCTATCTTAGAGGCTAGGACTTGCTTAGATACGTCGACGGCACGACTATGACGGTGTGCCCTAGCGCTACGATTGCTCAGATCGCCGGCACCGAGACGCCATAGGTCGTCAACCTTGCTTATCGCGTATGGGTACAATAGGACCAACTTGCCTCTGTGTCCTTCTAGCGTCTCTGACCGAGGAGGTACTCTCTCAAGTTCATCTCCTCACCACCGTGCAGGCTGTGTAGAGCGCCTTGGCGAGTGTGTTTTCTTCACAGTCATGAGCGAAGGCAATGCAGATCTGCTTCTAGCTGGCCAGTACCAAGAAAGGAGATTCTGCAACAGCTTACTTCAACAAGATGAAGCAGCTTGCTGATACACTAGCCATAGTCGACCAACCTCCTAGAGATGACGAGGTCATCAATTACATCCTAGCAGGTCTCCCTTCAGAGTACAATCCACTTGTTATATCAGTTACAATTAGGACTGATTCAATGTTGTTAAATGATCTATCCTCTCATCTTTTGAGCTATGAGATGCGTTTAGCGACATAGGATGGTTCGACCATGGTGGGCTTGGCCATAGTGGGTGACTTATCTGTCAACGCTGTCCCTCGGGGCAATGCATAAGGAGGCAAGAGGAATTGGAGGAATCGTGGTGGCAAATCACATATGTTAGTGATATGCACTAAAGGCAATCATAGAGATAATTGTATTACTTTTATGTTTATGCTTATATACTTATGATCTTTTGAATAATATGTTATTTTGTCCCTTAAATAAATATCTTTCATATTGATCAACAAGTATATGACTTATTCGTGGAACTCTTTATTCATGTTTTGATGTTATTCTAAATTATCTCTGATCTTATATAATTATATAGGATAATTGTGATTTACAGATCAGTACATGTATTGATTGATAATCATATTTCACAGATCATAAATATGTGATATCAAATCAATAATGTGGACACATGCTAGAGAACATAATATTGGAATGACCCACCATGAGATACTGTATGAATTGTTATATTCTTAAGTGTCATCGATTGGTCTCATATATAGTGTATGTATGATCTTTAGACTTAATATAGTCATTGTTTTCTACATGTGTAACAGTTTATTTAGGGGTTACTAAATACTACTTTGTAACTGGATAGTCATAAAGGAAGCTTTCGGGTTTACTATGAAACATACGGAGAAATATGAACGATCGAGATGGAATTTGCCTCTTCTATATAATAGGAGAGATATCTTTAGGTCACTCGATGTGGTTGGATTAATGAAGTATATTACCATGCCAAATATAGTTGAGTAGTCAATCATAGCTGAGTAATCCACTATAGGTTTGGATGAAGAATCTAGCTATCATAGGATGGCACGCTTCTCGCCTTAAGTTCCATCTGATATCATGAGACAAATGAATTGATACAAAAGCACTATATAGGTTTGTCCGATATGATTTTTATATATGCTTGGGAGTCGTTATGCTCTACTAGAGACTGCTACCGACTTATGGACTGGAAAGGAGATTTCTGCCCATGGCCAAATATACATGAACCTGCAGGGTCACACATTTAATAGGCTAGAAAAATATAGGTTCGAATGATAGTCTCCGAGTGGGATATAATCTCTACTCGTATTGGATAAGAATCCAATTAAAAGCTGTATAAGGAGAGGTGCGGGGGCTTAGAGAGGTATCTCAAAACACACCTATTGAAACCCTAACCGTCACTTGTCATTATCCCTGTCATGCACGCTGGTGCTAGTATATCGACATACAGTGTTCTATCCCTGGACGTGTGGACCTCGGTAGAGATGTTGCTATGACTACGGCGCTGATCGGGATGATCGCAAGGACGGGACGGTTGGCTAGAGGACGATCGACTACGTCCACTACATCGACGCGCTCTTCGTTGAATCGGCTGCTTCAACTCTATTTTCATTGCACTGCGCGTCTAGTGGTAATGATTTATGATCTCTTACTTGTATGGCTTCCTGGTTTATGTGGTAGAAAATTTTAATTTGCGCTAATGTAGTCTACCCATATCCTAACAAAATACACAGAATTATGATGGTCGTCACTATTATTGAATGCATGCACCAGTTAGTTCACCCAAAAAATTTAAACTGATGAGGAAAGATAGATAATTCACTTATACTTCAAGCTTTGATACTATATTGAGTGCATGCAGTAGCCAGTTTACCTAAAAACTTAACCTGATGAGTAAAAATAGATAATTCACTTATACTCGAACAAATTTAACACTCATGTCCATTGAAATTGATTCCACCCCACAATTTATATACTTTCTTGCAAGCAACATTGAAATTGATTCCACCCCACAATTTTTATACTTTCTTGCAAGCAACAACTTTCGTACGGCTAGGCAGTGAAGGAATCATCACAGAAATAACAAGCGAATAAGCTGGCTTTCTTTTGTCTGCTTTGCCCTCTTGATAGGGGGAGCATAACCTTGCTTCATTTTCATTGAACTGTAGAAAGCTGCTAAATAATAAGCAAAAGCTTTCTTCTATTTGTTCAGGAACACATTCTCAACAAGATTACAATCTTTTACTTGGATTTTTGGGTCACAACCTACTGACATTCAATCTTGCTTTTCCTTTTCAGTTACGAACTTGAGTGTATGAAAATGATGACTTGTAAAACCAAATTGAGCTTAAAGTATGTTTCTTACCCATGATTTAGCCAGAGGAAAACGACCTTAGTATTCATAAGAACAATGTTTCATTTAATTTCAATTAACAATTGTGTTGATAAAAGCTCAACTGTGAGCTTAATTTCCAAGAAGTAAGCGTGGCTGTCCAAATCAACAGGAGTCAGGCAAAAAAAAAACAGTGCATCGCAATACATATACTTGTAAAAATGCTCTGAGACAAAAAAAATATATAGATTTAGAACATACTGCAAAAGAATTGAACTCTGGAAGAACAACAGAGGAACAAAGAGAGAGAGACCTGAGGAGGAGTGAGCATCGAATTTGATCGGTTGACTTTTAAGTGAAGGACAATATAAGAAGGTTCAAAGTTATGTTGTGATGAATCATTGCTATTTTAGAGAAATGAATTTGTAAATTTATAGTTTTTTTTTGGAATTCCTGCGGACCCTGTTGTCTAACCGCCAAAAGGAGGTAATCAGACCAACCGCGCTCTAGCGGTCTGACCAGTCACCATCAGCGGTCAGACCGGCTGAGGCTGGTGGCTTTACTAGCAGAGCAGGGTTCATTGGTCGAAATTTGAGAAATTGGGAATTTTGGTCATGGAGTGATTTGGTTTGACCTAGGTCTGTGCATATGTATTACATGATGTATATTTTAGTTAACATGGGTCAAATTATAAAGAACTTATGTCTAAAAATAATTACTTTATTTTTGGATGTACATATTTGGAGTCAACCATAGTCAATACTGAGAATCGGGACTATGCTCATAGAAAAGCCAAGGTCCAGAATGATCAATGATACCGGTTGAGAGCTCAAGCATGGCACAAGAAAGATGAAAAAAATATTGTAGAGAAGTTCGATAGACGAGCTACACCATGTGGTTTGGTTGGTCTAAGTGAGACGTGATTCGATGGAACATAAACGAAAAAGACTTGTCGACCCGTAGCAAGTTAGTGATGAACCTACACGTAGCAAGCATAGCGATTACTTGTAAAAAAATATAAGAACTGAGTTAAGAAAGGGTATTTTGGTAAGTTGACTAAAATATCATAAACTACCTTCAATCAAAACCGTGCACTTAGGAAAGTTATTTAGATCAAACAGAAGCTGAGAAGATCAAGTTGGATCAAAGGCTAAGGGCTTAATAGTGATGAGGACATGACCCCAGTGGTTACAACCATACGAGCTCGCAGTTGGGATCTACCAAAAGGGAAGCCAACCAACATGTCAAGGCCATGTCGACGTCTTCCCCAACTCTTCCTTATGGTCACCACGTCACTTTTGGATCAATTCAAGCAAGAGTTCAAGTGGGATACTTTTTGGAATCCAATTCGGCCTCCAAATCAGTTCGGATTCAGCATGACAAGGCAAACTTCAAACAAGCATAACTTTCACATACGGAGTCCGTTTGAGGTCTATGAGTACTTGATGGAAAGATTTTCTCATCCTCTTTCCAACGGATCTGACCTTGCCTGCAAATTCTATCTGTAGCGCCCGCAATCATCAAAAGAACTCACTACATTACCTATTTGGGCCAAATTGGGCCTTGTAACGCATGGGCCAAAGAGAAAGGTGCTACCCCCACAATTTATGGGCGTGTTACTGTTCACGTGAACAGTAATTTGTACCACCCCTTGTTTTCTTAGTTTTGTGTGGCTTCCACTCCCCTATTTAAGGAGGCCGCACCCCTCTAGTTTTTTTGGATTTCGTTTATGTTTAGTTTGCCTGTATTGCAACTTGTATCTTCAGTTGTGTCGGACGACCACCTGTTAAGATCCTTATTCGGAATCCCACCAAATTTAAGTATTTCAATCCTATTTGCAATTTGAGATTGCTTTTTATCTTATTCTTGCGTGTTCTTCGGTTGCATGCAGGAATAGACCTTCGTGGTCAGGTCAACCGCGTTCTTGGCACGGTTGATAACAACTCAGAGTGTGGTTTAGCGATTGCTTGGCGTTCTGGTCGTGACCGGTTAGTAGCCGCATCGTCAAAGTCGTTCTCCTCCAAATCGAAGTTATCATCCTATCGGAAGATCGGGACCCCGTCGCCTCATCAAATAGATTCGAGCTTTTGTGCTTTAAAAAGCGTACATAAGTGTAGTGTGTAAGTAAACCTGTATTATATGGGGTTAACGGGTTTCCTCCATTTGTGCTAGGTGAATAGTATCAATTAGAATTAGATAGGGGCGATTGCCTTATCTATTTAATGGATTCGAATGGACATTCGCTAGTTAATTATCTAACTATCCTGACTTTACTCATTAAAGCCAAGTATTTTAGGATTAGGGTTTAAGAAAATATGAGTGCTACTGCATGTTGTCTTGTCCTTTTGATAGAGTGGCTGTAAAACCTTTATTCTTAAGTAGTAATATATCAACTTTATTCATAACTCATGGATCTCTCTTGTTTTGATTGGTTTGGTTGATTTTGATCTTCTTTTTCTTCTTTTTGATCTTAGTGGATGCCAAGAATAAGTAAATGATGGAGATGTATCATAAAAATCAATTCCTATCTATCTAGACATCAGATTTGTCAAGTTCATAAAATTGTCTAGTTTTATTTGGATTTGAACTCTCCGAGTTATTTCTTGATTCGAATATTTTTCATCTAACCTTTAGGAGTTCTTGCTTGTTGTGACATATGAAAATATATCTCAAGTCATCTTGGTTATTTTCTACCCATGCATAAGTCATATTTCTTGTTTTTGGTTTTCGTCTGATTTTGCTGCAATTTTGCTTGATTTTAATAAAATATCTAAACTTTGAAATGAATTTTTGTGATCCTTAGTTGGAATAGGTTCTTGAGACCTTAAGCAAGGTATATGCTAAATTTTATATTGTTTATACTTGTATTTTTAGAGTTGTACTAAAAGCTAAATCATTTCAGACTGAATTTTCAGTTCTAGAACAGAGAAAACTGGTCAAACCACTCCTCCTCTGATCCAACCGTCATCTTGCCAGTGGTCAGACCACTCCTTGCAGCTGGTTTCATCGGTTTTGGTTTTTTGAGTTGTTTGCTTGGGGTTTTGGTTTTCATTCCTAATTTTTATAGCTCAGTAGCTATTGAAGTAAAAAAAATCAATAATACTTAAGAAAAAATTTAAAAATATTATTTATCTCCTCTAGTGTCATGCCGATGGTACTTAAGCCACTTGAGATCCAACATAATAAAATTCGTTTGCGAAAGGGTCTCCGCGCCGCCCATGTCTACATCCGTTTGCGAAAGGGAGATTCCCGCCATGCTAAAGGCGTTTGCAACGCCGGAAATGAACTCGTGTGCATCACGAGTGTCCAAATTTTAATAATCATTTATTTTAATCCTAGTGTGTATCGATATTTTCATGCATGTATGCATTGTATTGATGCATCGGATGCCAGTACTCCTACCTTAAACAGTAGCAAATACACAAAACTGTACTGCAAACAATAGTTTTGATATGAGCTAAACGATGCTAGTTTTCAACTGAAAAAAATCATCACAAGTTGGAGTGGTAAATCTACTTTTTTCCCCCATTATTTACCAGTACTTAGGAGTGGAAACGGATCAAATATGAATCGACTAGTATCCTTATCACATTTATATTTGTATTTTATAAATGAATACGAATATGAATATTCTCGAATACAAATCGAATATTGTAATAAATACAAATTCGAATCGAATATCTACTCAATTCAATTGTATCGGATATCCTCATTATGAAGATATTAATGATATTTTATCCTCGTATAGCATGTTTAATCATTCTAATTCAATTACTTCATCTAAAGAAACACAAATTCATATTGAATTAAAAAAATTGTCCAACTAGTTAGTCGTATTGTAATAAAATATGTATATTACTTCGTTTAATATGAATACGGATACGAATAATCTGGATAAAACAACATTTCGGATTGTAAAATTTCATACCGTATTCGTGTCTACATTTTTTTATACAAATTCGAATATGACTACAAATAGGAGAGAAATTATTAGTTGGATGAAGAAAATATATATTCATGATAATCCATACCCATTTCCCAACCCTATCAGCACTCCAATCTTAGGCCCCGATCAGATGGGCTTCTCTCATCGCTGGCGATAGCGATTTTTGCACTGTAGCTACAGTACCTGCTACAGTAAAATTATTTTTTTTGTTTTTTTTTAAAAAATTACTTATACTTTTATTTTCGGTTTTTTTTTACATTTTTCTACATTTATTTATACTCAATAAACCAACTCTGCTACAGTGTTTTTTCAGCTAGCTACAATGTTTTTTCAGCAAAAGTCAAAAGCCATCGCTATTCCGATCACCCCCTTAGACAGTAGCAAATACGCACAAACTGTACTTCAAAGTGCAAACAATAATTTCGATCGATAGGAGCTAAGTGATGCTAGTTTTCGACTGAAAAAAATGATCTTCACAAGTTGGTAATCATCACAAGTTGGAGCGGTAAATTTTTCTTCTTTTGTTCTTCTTTACCGGTACTCCTAGCTTAAACATTAGCAAATAAGAAGGAAAAAAAATAAATAACAGTACTAGTCATCATTGATGGATGGATGAAAGGGATTGGAGGTGATTTAGGTTAGAAATGGAGAGAATGCATGCAGTTGCAGATCACTAGGCTGGTGGATAATTTCATGGCTTATGTTTAAAAGTATTGTGGTTTTTTTATTATGGTTTTTGATTGACTGCGTGAGAGATTTAGAGAATAAGTGACACTCACGTTAAGAAATCACTCCATTAAAAATGACTTCTGTAGTAACTCTTAGAAACAGCTTATGCAAGCCACTATGAGAAACCACTCCATTCAAAAGTTGGTTTATAAAAATTAAAAGCCAAAAATTATTTAGAATAGGCCCCTCACCAATGTGACGCTAGTAGCTCCAACGCAAGCTGAAGCACGGCGTTTACAGTTGGCGATTGAAACGGTGGGAGCTTATGCCTTTTGGTAGGAAGTTTAGAATTAGAATAGTAGCAACGGGAAGTAAAAGTGGTTAAAAGAGGAAGGTGTTTGATTCGATTAGAACTTTTGACTGAACTGATTTGATAAATATCTTAATTAGATCTACATGGGCTACAGTATAACGTTCTTTGTGGAAAAATAAGTAGTAATTTCCAAAATTATATTCAATACATTGCAAAAACCTCTTCTAAAAGCCAAAAATTTGATTCGGCTTCCGGCTTCTGGAAGCTATAAGTCAAAAGCATAAATCGTTTCAAATGGAGTTATAAGCCTTTTGGTGGGTTCTTTTGGGCTGTGACTTATGGCTATGGTTTTTTTAATTCTGACCTGCTTGTGAGGGACAGTACGCAAAGGGTTGTGATTTTGACTAGTACAGCTGAACTTAGTACAGTTTATACTACAATTTACCGGTAGACCTCGTCTTAAAAAAATACACCGTTTAACAGCGAGTTATTATAAAAATAAGAGTTAAAGTCTAGACATAAAATCAAAAGAATTGAGCCTTTTGCTTGCCCGAATCTCCGAGGACATTCGCCGTCGGGGATACGGGTGAGACGAAGACCCCTAGCACCAAATCCATGTTGTCTAACGTAACCGCCCAACCCAAATTTTATTTTACCAAATGTTAGTACCTTGAACGGTGCACATGTAAATTCCCAGCACTCTGCAACTAATGCGTACAAAACATGTATGAGTAGATATCGACATATTGATTTCTTTGAGCCGTTCTTTGAAGAAACCCTTTCTCCTTCGAAAGACCAGGACCAAAGATCCAATCCCTGCTCCTTTGGGTTTTTTTGTAACTTATGACTTATTTTTCACTGTGTTAGCATTGTAACTGATTTAGTTTGCATGGTATCTGCTAGTAATTTTTATTGGCGTAATTAAATTTAAGAAATTAAAAATGAAAAAAATAGGTTAGACCATCATAGACAATGCAAAGGAATACAGAAAAAAGAAATGAAAAAATATCCAAAAAAAGCTAAAAAGCTATAAAAATAAAAATAAAAAAATTAGAAGATAGAAATCAAAAGCTGAAGTCCAAATAAGCGGGCCTAGAACATGCGAATTCTACCAAGAAACAACACGAACAATCCACAGTGTGTGTTAGCTATAAAGGTGGAAGATGGGCCGTGTTTTCTGGGCCAACCCAAGGCCCAACATGACACAAGCACGACACAAGTACACCACGTGGCATGCCGTGCTAGCACGACATGAACGGTGGGCCAGGCCAGGCTTGGAAAGCTAGCTTGTTGGGTGGCACGACACGGCATGATGAGTCGTGCCGTGCTCGGGCCGACACAACACGGGAAGCATGGTGGGCACGCCGGTGCCAGCGATCAGGCCGCCTTGGCCTCCACCTTGCCTCCCCCTCCTGTCGCCATCCCATATCCACTACTCTCACAGTCATCCCAGATTCCCTACAACCACAACCCATTAGTCCATCACAGAGCAGAGAGAGGGAGTAGAGGGGAAGGACGTATACCAGTCACCGGAGCCCAGACGAGCGGACGATGACCGTAGGAGGAGGAGCAGGGCAGCCAGAGCCAAGGACGGCATCAGGAGTCGATAGAGGGGGTAAGGTCGCGAAGCTACCTTCGCTGGTGCTAGTGCCAGCACCTTCGCTTGCTCCACAGCTAGAGACTCCACGCCGCTACCTCCATCCTAGGCTCCCAGCAGCTACCTCCCAACTCCCAAAAGCCTCCACTCACCGGTGCAGGCGATGGTGCCCCCATCAGCCTCAGCCTCCCATGCCCTATCTCGGCCTTACCGGCACCAGTCATGGAGAAGATGGCAGGGGGGTTGGAGGAGGAGGGGTTGCCGGGGGAGGTCGAGGGAGGAGGCGGTAACCGGGGGAGGAGAGGGAGGTGGCTAGGGGGTTGGGGGAGGCTTCCGGGGGAGGATAGGGAGGCAGCTGGGGAGGTCGAGGGAGGTGGTCGGGGGGAGGGGAGGGGGCCGCCGCCGCCTCGGGATGGGGGAGGGGAGGGAGGCTGGGGAGGTGGGGGCACTGCCAAGTCGAGATAGGGGAGGAAGGCCAAGGGAGGATGGGGGCGCCATCGCGTTGGGGTAAGGGGGAGGGGGAGCGGAGGGAGGTTAGGAGAGGAGGGAGGCGCCACCGCGCTGGGTGGGGGAGGGGGCCGCCGTCACCCCGGGATAGGGGAGGGGAGGGGAGGGAGGCTGGGGAGGTGGGGGCACTGCCACGTCAAGATAGGGGAGGGAGGCCGAGGGAGGAGGGGGCGCCATCGCATCGGGGTAGGGGGAGAGGGAGCGGAGGTAGGTCAGGAGAGAAGGGAGGTGCCGCCGCGCCGGGTAGGGGAAGGGGGTGCTGGGGTGGGGCCGTGGGGGGATGAAGGCTAGGAGGTGGCCGGGGGAGGAGGGGGCACAGGGAGGGGAGGGAGGCCAGAGGTGGGGGTCGGGGAGGGTGCACTTGGTGAGCAGAGGGGCTGGGGGATGGGGGTGTCGGGGCCTCAAGGGAGGGAAGGGAGGACAGGGCGCCAATGTGAATGTGATTGGCCGATAGGTGACTTTGAGGTGGGGTGGGGGAGAAGCAACGTGCTAGTAGCCTTGTAGAAGAGCTTATCAGTTGAGTGTCTGAGGCCTAAGCTGAGGCCTGACCCGAGACATGATTGACAACGGTTGAATAATATTCATACTTTAGAAGAAACAACGTTCAGGACATGCAACGGTCGAATAACGTTCAGACTTCTTCGTGATGCTTATAAATTAAATTCACTTCTCATTTCTTCACAACTCACAAGCTATCCAATCTCTCATTTCTTCAACATCGCTCTATACTCCATATTTCTTCAACATCCCTTTATATTCCCTATTTATTCAACATCTCTCTACACCCTATTTTTTCAATATGCCTCTATACGATCTAAACATTGATGAGTAGATACTATATACGCATGTTGTTATAGTTAGTATGTACATATATTGTTACTGCACTTTTTTTCTTGTTCGAGGAACCCCACTCTGGAGCGTAAGGTTTGTAATGACACATTAATATTGTATTTTTAAAATATCAAGAAATTTTCACTTTTCTTCGAAATATTTACATCATTGTGTGCCCGTGTTTTTATGCAACTAATTTAATTTTAACTAGTTTTTAACAAGACGAGTACGAGAGAAAGGAAGATAGCAACTGCCGCGACAATCGTTGCCGTCGCCTTTATCGTGTATAGTTAATTTGGGCTAGGTTTAGGCTAGCACGGCACGAAGGCTAGTACGACAGACTTTAGGCCGTGCTTGGCCTGACCGAAGACAAAGTAGGCCGATACGGCATGATAGGATAACTGAGCTAAACCGGTATGGTATAAAGTAGAGTGAGCCTATGCCGTGCCGGTACGACCAAATTCTCAGCTCTAGTCAGCCACTAGAGCTGCCCTTAAAAATGCTAACACGGAGACGGAGAAGATGCCACGGAGACGGGGATGGTTGTTTGTGCGCCACCAAACTGCGCACTAGTGTGGCCGTAGATCTTCATTATCCTACACTGCAGGGCGTGCAGCCAGGAGTCTAGCTAGGATTTGCTGCTTGCTCCAAAGATCACTATTGGGTGGCCGTAGACTCTGCAACTAATGCGTACGAAACAAACATGAGGTTGATATGCTGATTTCTTTCAGCCTTTCTTTTGTCTGAACGATCCAAATAAAACGGGCGAATCCTACATAAATCTGACGAGAAACAAAGATAGATCTGTCACATGATAGAATGCCTTTTTGTCCACAGAAATCGCATCGCTCGGAGTCTCGAATCACCGACTCTCTCGGCTCCATTGGGCTCAAGCTTCATGCTTTCTAGCTTCTTAATTTTATTTTATTTTATTTTGCTTTTTGACTTAGTTTTAGCTTTTTTTAGCTTTTCTTTTTTGGTACTCATTTGCATTGTAGTTAAATAAATAAAAACATAAATTAGGAATGAAAAATAAATAAAAAAATGAAAATTAGTAGTTGTCTTTTCATATGAATTCCAACATAAACCTGGAAAAAACCATATCATATAAAATCCAAAAATATGCAAATTAGCAATAAAAATCAAAGGAAAATAAGTGATTTTATTTTTATACAATTTCAAATATTAAATGTTTAGTAAGAACTAAAATAAAATTAGAAATTTGGTTTATATTTAGAAGTAAAATTCAAAGAATATTCAAATTCGAACTAAAATCTAAAATAAGATCTGGGTTACGCAAGTTATTATGGCTTAAGCTAAAAGAAAGAGCTCATACCGAGGACAATAGAAAGCAACAAAAAATTGAAATAAATAAATAAAAATTAGCTATTAGATTTACATACGACCTCCAAAGTAAAGCCCCTAAATAGCTTAAATTCTAGGTTAAATATTACTGTCAACTCCTTTTGGTTCATTATAAATGTTGCTGGATATTCCTATCGTCTTGAGTCCTCTACCGTGCAACCATGGATGTGCATGATCCAGTCCTACAAATTTCGTTTAAAAGTCCTTAGTTCAAAGGAAGCCTTCAAGAAACCAATAAAATCTGACATCGTTTCCGAATGGCAGGGCCTAATTGCTAAGCGCCCAGCTTGTATATTCAGGCTCCGCTTGTTTCAACTTTTTTTCAGTTTCAACTTCTAACTTCAGCTTTTTTTCACTATTCAGTAATTCATCTTTTTCTGAAATTTTTTTAGATTTTTTAGGCTTTTTTACATTTTTCTTTTTTTCCCGTGTTCCTTTGTATTGTTCGTGATGGGCTAATAAATTTTTTCTATTTTTACATTTTTTTAAATTTAATTATACCGAAAAAGCCAAATCAGGTACAGTAAAAAAAGCCAGCTACAGTGAAATTTCAGTTAAAAGTCAGAAACCATCGCTAAAACGATCATCCCCTCGGTCTTGTACTTCCTGAAGCTAAGCGGAAGCTAAATTAATTGTGGTATATACTCCGTGCAAGCTAAGTGGAAGCGACTAAATTTATATCTGCAAAAACCGTAGTAAATTTTTATTACTCCGTATTCTCTTTCACAAATAGCTCAAAGCTAGAACGAACAGGCCTAGATTACACAAATACAAGACAAAAATTTACGGCATCAGTCACACAAAACGGAGCAAATTTGTAGCTCACTATCTGTTGCTAACTCGTTATGAATAATGCCTAGTCTGAAACATGAGCTGCTGCTACCCCTGGTTGCTTTCATCTCATCCTGGAGGTGACCTCTGAATTTCCATGCCGAAGCCTCTTGTGAAGCACCAAAAAGGGGGGGTCACCCACAGATCGAGCGTCTGGCCTACTCGCATTTGATGGATTTGTAGATATGACGAACGAACAACAAGGCGGCGCGGAAACCCACCGTCCCCAGCATCAGGAAGAACGCGTAGCAGACGCAGGCCATGTAACCGAAGAAGAATGATGTCTGCATAAACCCAGACATGTCGGACCGTTCGTGGTAGTAGTACAGGCAATAGCCGAAGACGAAGAATCCAGTCGATCCTCCGCAAAGGAATGATCTGCGTCACAAAAGGCGAAAGATATTACAACCGGTGAGGCATAGCGCGGAACGACCGCAGGAACTCCTGAGATAGCCAGGCAAAAGAGCAAAAACAAGCAATTTGTCTGATATCTAAGAAAAGCATACTTGTTGCAACACTACTGTGGAAATGATCCTCAAGCTAGCAACAAAATGTAGCCATCGATGATCTAAATAACGGACTGGAGGAAATGGTTAGATGTCGTGATGCACAAATGTACTAGCCAATCCAGAAGCATAGTGCAGATCAGTAGCAGGGAAAGGATGTAATACCTCCACCACCACTCATGGTCTTCAGCAGCAAGCTGGAAGTAGGTCAAAGCAACGGTAATGAAGGCCGTGACGATAAGGAGGATGATAAAGACTATGAACAGAACGCTGTAAATTGTATAGATCCTGTGGCCCCAGACGCTGGCAAAGATGTAGTACAGCTCAATGTAAATGGCACTGAAAGGGAGGAAGCCTGCCATTGCCATCTGCGGGATGGTTCTTCGGTACCAGGGAAGCGGAGGAACCTCTCTTCGGAATTTGGTGGTACGGCAAGGGGCTTGGAATTCACTCTTGCTGTTTTTTCCAGCAATACCTCCCAAAACAAGCAGAGGAAACGTAACCAGCATCCAGATCAGCACAATGACACAGATAGTACCAAAGGGCAACGCTGCAGTTGCGTTGTAAGTGATAGCAACAGTGTTCAAGAAACAGAATGTCAGAAAGAGGGGTCCACAAAACAGGCATCCAGTCAATAGCAAGTTCCTCACCTACAATTACAACAAAAGAAGTTACATTAGTTGTCAGTCTTAGCGGTCGATGACAATGTATTCAGTTTAATTTGGAATGCCAATATAATAGGATTAGGAACCCTGATTACAAGGCTTCAATGGATTGCGAATTTGTAATAGAAAGAACAGAACATACCCAGTTTGTCCCCTCAAGCTGACAATAGAAAGAGGTTGCAGTGTACCCAGCAATGCCTGAAGTGAGTGCATAGATGACAACGAGTGCAGTAAAAAGCGCACCCCGGTTGTAAGGGTAGAATACTCCGACAAGCGCAAGTAGGAATATAAATGTTGTGCTGCATGCGGTCTGTAGATTGTTAGATACCTCCATATCCTACGGTAATACACTAAGACTAGGGGAAACATTCAGAGTGCAGAAGTAAAACATTAATCAGCACTTACAGAGCAAATAGCTGAGTGCCTGTACCGAGAGCAGCAGAAAATAATGACCTATTCTCAGGGAACCGAAAAACATCCCCGTGAATATACTTCCATCCTGTCTCTCCTTGGTCATCTGCTTCCTCCTCATCATGGGCATACCTTCAAAGGACATGGTGCAAGAGAATGAGATCTATCCAAGCAATGCAGCCCAAGTTGTAATTCAATCATTCACCGTCAAAAAAAAGAGATAAGAAATGCTTACTTGACAAAGTCATTCTTCAGCACCCGCATGAGGATCGTTGCCAGGAATCCTGTCAAGAGGAGAACTGTGACACAAGAGTTTATAATTGAGAACCAATGGACTTCCAGGTGATGTGGCAAATTGGACGTGCTGGAGTACTTCTCCATCCTCTTCTCAAATGGTGTTTGTGTCTCATTCCACTTAACTGTATAAAGAAACTCCACATCGACTTCCTTGTCCTCCGTCAATTCCACTACTGCACTCTGATCAGTGTGCACATTGACCTCAATCACACGGTCATTATTGTAGAGGATGTCAAAGATGATGTGCCTGTAAAGATAGTACTTGTCCCCTGAGTCTGCCTTGTCATCCTTGGTCCCAATGAATCCCCAAAGGGGGAGATCATCATAGTACATCTGGAAGTAAAAGTCCTTGGAAACTGCACTCCGGAACTTGACCACATCTTCCTTGGTGAGTTTTCTCTTGCATATTGACTTTGCATCATGATCTACCCGGAAATCAAGCTTGTAAGGTGCAACAACCAAACGATCCCCATTTAGGACTTCACCAAGGTCTTCAATCTTGTCCTTCACTTTATCTGTAATTGACATCAAGGATAAATTAGCCAAAACTTAAACTTTATGCAAAACTAACCAGCTAGACTGCACCAACATATCTAGTTTTCTACAAGGGGGTGGGTACCAATGTTCAACTTGTGTCATGCCAAGAATCTTTTTTGGTTAAGGGAAAAAGGTATTTTCCTCGTTGCGTCTATTTAATTCCAGCAACAAAGTAATCATTATCAACTATGGCGAGCTTAAACCTTCAGAGCCTTACACATCTGACTTGTAAATTAGACTACAGTTTATACTAAAAGGAATTGCTGGTTGTGCAGAGTGCAGACACTTTCGCTGTGAACTCCATGTAAGACAAACTGTTCTAAAAAACATAAACTTGCCGTGTCAGTATTTTTGGAAAGGATCGTCCGTATTGGGAGCAGAATGCCATACTAGTCAGTGCATCCTAGCTAACCAAGAAACAATTGTTTAGCAGGTATTAGTTTACTAGTTACGGAGAAACTAACCTGGGGCGCAGAAAGGCAGGTCAAAGTACCGGTATGTCTCGCTGCAAGGGAAAAAGAACGATGTTAGAGTGAACTAAACCTGAACCTTGCAAGTCTAGAAAATGGGATTATGTAAGTTACAACAGCTCAAAGAAATCATCAAGGAGGAGATCCTATGGTATAAGAGTAGTAGAATTTGTATGTTAAGAGGAAGCATCCTGGTAGCTAGCTTATACAGCTATTCTTTTGTTAGCGCTGCTGGCTGTTATTTAATTTTCATTTTTCCGATGTGCAACTCTTTCCGGCCATTCTCGGGCCTCTTATTGAATGAATGAATAGCAGTTCACCCCCTGCTGTTTCTTCAAGGAAGGAAGGAAAGAAAAAAACAACAACTTAAAGAAACAAATGCTACTATGGTATTGCAAGGAAATTATACATGTTTGAGGGAATTATACAACTTAAAGCACAGTGGCATTGGAAGGAAATTACTCATAGGTTCCAAGATTTAGGAATCTGTCGATCTATGCAATTTTTAGGAATGCAAGCTACCATGGAATCGCAAGAAGCCTTGGGTGACATGACTAGTGAGATTGAGAAAGTAATCGATCCATGCGGGGACAGGAGGTGAGGTAGTCAGATAGGTAGGCAGGTACCTTGGATTGTGGAAGGGGCCGACCTTGTTGACGTAGAGCGGCACGGCGTCGCCCGGCCTGTACCGGTGGTGGCCGGCCGCCGCGGTGCAGGCGAGGACAAGGAAGAGGAGAGCCGGCGCCACTGCCTGCGCCGTCATGGCTCCGCTACTCCTGCCCGTGATGGATGGATGGAGGATTCAGACTTCAGACTCAGCTCACGAGTGGAGTGGAGGGGTGCAGCCGTGCAGGAGTGGCTGGCTCGCGTCCTTTATTAATAGATCGACCACTCCATCACTCCGTTCCGTCGGTGGAGCTGGCACTGGCCGACGTAGCATGGCAGTTACTAGTGCACCCGGCTTAGACTACTATTCCTCTGACTTGATTGTCCCCAATGGAATGATCAAAACTACAGTTTTCGCTTAGAAAAATCAAAAATTAATACGAATATCTTATTTTTTTGAAATAGCTTCTTCACCCCTTTCGCTATCGTCTCGCTCCAAATATAAAACAGAAGATTACGAATGTATTATCTACACTACTTCTCTCACTTTTGTCGTACGCACACACGGCCTAATTTAGTTTGGCAACTCGCCATTTTCTTCCCTCCTGCTGGTTTGGTTTGGTTTGGTTTGGCACCAACATCTCTGCTAGTACACTGGGTGGGGTGGGGGCTTCGCCGTCATGCCAAGTTAACTGGTCAACTTCGTTAATTGGTCTCCATCCGAACCCATTATCTATCTAGGACTTCCCACAGTTTTTATATTGAGTAAATTTTACTACGGGTCACCGAACTTGTGAAATAATGGTTCAAGCAAGTCATGGTCCTTTTAAAATGTATATTTGGATTACCGAGCTCCATAAAATGGAACACTGTAGACACACCTATGCAGGTGAGGAGCTCACTCGTGTTGCTAACGTAGCAAGGACCACACAGGACAGCCTGAGCTGGTTTTGCACAAAAAAAAAGCCCTTTATTTCGTTTAGTGTTTAATGTAACTAGAAATTCAAGGTTTAGGATCTATTCATATTAACTTCTACTGATGATTTTTGACTGTGACTGATCAATAATAGTGGCTGATAGAAGTGACTGATAAATAGTAATGACTGATGAATAGTAGTGTATTATATAAGAAAGACAGTGTAATGAACGGTACTACAACATTTGAATCGTTATACGATTTACGGAATTGTGATATAATAAAATGCAAAGTACGTTACTATCAATGTTTTAATACCGATCTTATGTATGATTTGTTTGGATTCGAGGAAAGCCCTTGAAGACGCATGCTATAATCATGCAGAGTAGAGACATGTGAATTTTTATACATATTCGAACCTTCTCTTGGGAGAATAATAACCCTACGTCCTATATGGCTATTGCTTAGAGAACTATTTACAACTGAGAATGTAATGTGAAATGCCTTGCACTATCCTTTGATCCGATGTGTCTTGATCTCCCTTATTGTCTCCGATGTCAACCTTTATATAGTTGGCGAAGCAGCGGCCGTTGTCCCACACCAAAAGATACCTCAACGCTTTGGGAGATAACCGTTCGACGAAAGTTATTTGTCAGAGACGTGATGGCCCATTTGTCGTGCGACGGTTGTTAACAGAGAGAGAGAGATTATGTGTGGTTATTAGGAATAAGCGCACGTTCTAACCGCCTTATCAGATAGACTCACAATGTAGTAAGTCATCGTAGACAAGCCAGTTGGAGATAAACCAGTCACATGAAGGTTCACGACCACAAGGTGGTCGTAGGACAACTCACGACTAGGTGATCGTAGAAGAACTTACGACTATGTGGTCGTAGAATGGCTATGACTAAGTGGTCGTAGAATGGCTTACGACTAAGGAGTGGTCATAGAAGAGTTTACGATATCCCAGTGAAATTTCTCCCTTACCCATAAGGGGTATACTCGAAAAATATAATGACATAATAATTAAAGGATTATTGTATGCTTGTCACCTAGCCCCCTCAACTGCAAGTGAAAGTAACTTACTTGAGAAAGTGATATCGTAGATGAAAGATGATCGAAAGCAAAACTTTTTCAACTCTCTTCGACCAGAAGTGATCTTAGTCAATAATGTAATTTCGCTTGAAACAGACTTCAAACAGATGAATTAACGAATTCCAATCAATTTCCACTGATCTGTTCGCCAAATCAGTTCTCAAGGTACCCCATCGGTTCCCAAGACAGATAACTCACATGGTTATAAAAGCTTACCTTAGAGTAACTTTAGGTCTCTTTACTTTTCCCCTTCTGCTCTGATCTACTTTGAGCTTTCCACCGCTGATCAAATCAACTTCTTCCTCCAATTTCTTCCAAATCCAAATTAATCACTCGGGAAAATGACTAAGCCATCATCCAATTGGCCAATATCAGAGATGGATAATGCGAAATTGCGGGCATTGGAGGATACTGAGAAGATTCCTCTGTGAAAATTCGTGAAGTGGATTGAAGCTGCTAGACAAAACTGGCCATTAGGAGAGATTAGACAAATCCCGGTGTTCTAGGCGTACTGTGAGTGTGGCCTTCGTCGTCCAGCTCACCCTTTCTCACAGTCGTCCTCAAATACTTCGAGGTCCAATTGGTGAACTTGGCTCCAATTCAATTACCATGTTAAGTGTATTTATGTACCTGTGTGAAGCTTATATGGGAATATTTCCAGATCTCGAGCTCTTTAGATATTACTACGACATAAGCCGACAGACCAGAATTGCCGGGAGTTATGGTTTGAAGCTCCATGATAGCAAGACAGAGCAATACATCTAGACGTTCACTTGGTCATCATGGTTGACATGGAAGAAGAGGTGATTCTAGTGGGAAACGACCAACGAAGACAGCCTTTCTTTCATAGGGAAGGCTACGGAGAAGAATACTTCCTAGAACTCGGTCCCCAAGGACCTTACTCGGATAGTTCCCTACGTCTCAGCCATCAAAGAGCTGAGGTACAAGGGACTCACGGCATGTAGTGAAGGATTTCATCATGTGTCGTATCAGCCCCTTGAAGCGATGAGTACATCCCATGTGGATATACTCGAGCGCCAAAGATATCACCAAAGACTACGAGGACGGTAAATAATTATCGTACTCGTTCTCGTAATTAGATTATGAGCATTGCACTGACCACTTCATCTGTATGAATAGATCTTGATTTGGGGGAAATTGACTCCTGGATCAAGCTCATATGTGAGAAGGCTCCGCCACTCAAAGTGGAAGCTCTTCGTGTCCTGGTGGACATATCCGCTAAAGAGAAAGAAGAACATCTAAATGTAATTGAAAGATTGACTTCATCTTTAGGATAACATAGTTGTATAGAATGACTAAATAGTATTATCCTTTCCCGCAGAACGTAGGAATAAATAACTGTCGGAACGACCAAGGGGTCGAACTAATGGTTATTGGAGAAGAGGCGGAGAAATCTAAGGCTCCTCCAGCCAAGAGGCGTTGGCTGACAAAGGCCACCAACAAGAAGAAGAGGAGCACAAGTGCTGCCATTCCCCTCACTATCCTTCCTCCTGCTACTCCGACCGACCCCGTCGAGCAGTTCCTCACAAACTTGACTACAACCGAGGAGATAGGGGCAATCATATTTGAGCAATCGACTCATAAAATCAAAGTACCATTCTATTACGATAAGGAAACTCACTTAGTAGGTGTTTCTCGAGGTTTTATTAAACAATTCAAAAAGGAAAATTGTAAAGTTTTGTATCCTTTGTGAAGGAGACCGCTGTAGCAACAGAACCTATGATCGAAAAAGAGACTGCCCCCGAAGTAGTTGAGACTGGTCTCAACTACCATGAGGAGAAAGAGGGACAAGGACAGTAACTCTAGCTCGAGACCTTCAACCGGACATGATCAAAGATGTTCTCGTACGACTAGACATGATCAAAGAAAAGAAGTTGAATAAACTAATCTTTGGAAACATTTCTTTTAAATTCAAGATTAAAACTACGAAAGCAAGGTATGAAAATAGAAGCATAGCTTTTACCTTTTCTGTCTTCTTAATGCCGACTTAGTTCTCTTGTTGTGATTTTAGCTCAGCTTCTCCACTGGTTAAGTATGCTCCTGCTGAGAAGCCCCCGGCAGCTCTGCCCACAGTCGAAGATGCGGTGGGGATGATGGTCGAAGAGATGACCACCACAGCAACAAAAGCTTCTACCGAAGCTACAAAGATTACGACTATGGAAGTGGTTGTGGCAATAGAAATGCAAGCGGTTAAAGATAGGGTAGAAATACCTGGTCAAAAGGTTGGAAGTCCTTCTAACAACCGCATCGAGGAGGAAAACACTGAGGAGACTCCTCTTCGTCTCCAAGAAGGTATAACCGGAGAATAAGAAGAAGAAGAAGAAGAAGAAGAAAAGAACCAGCTTCTTCTCTGCATTTTTAACTCTACCTTTGTAGTGGGAGCTTCTTCTGATCGAGCTCTAAACCAAGTGCCACACCCTAAAGATTTTCCCAACAAGGGGAACCTCTTTAACAATGGATGTCTCGAGAAGGTGTAGTGGAATAAGGTCGATGAGCTCAATCAAGTCGAAGATTCCAGGCGGGTACCTCCCAAGTTTGCTAATGGGAGCATGAACGTAAGTATCGAGTACTTAAACAGTCAGACTTGGCCTTTTCTGGACTCACACCACCCTTCTTTGTTTAGAGAGTGTTAGAAGACATGGCAACTGTGGCTGAATACCATGGACAACTCATGCTCCTCTGCCAAGAAAATGTTGAACTCTCCAAGAAGGCAAAGGCATTGTAAGTTTCTGGCTTGTGTAGTCGAACTCTGTTTCGACAACTTGTCCAACCTTTCATGTCTGCTTCTAATCTTTGCAGGTCTAAGAGAGATGCAAAGTTTTTGGCTGCTGCACTATACAACGAAAAGGTCGACACACAGAGGCTAAAGAAAAAGAATGTTGATTTATCAATAAGCCTTGCAAAGGCCAAGTTTGCAATTAAAGCCTCGTAAAAGAAAATAATAGTAAGTTCTGAACTTATGACACTTTATTTGGATGTCATTCTGGTGTTTCTCTAACTCTTTTCTTTTGACAGGCGAAAATGATGAAACAAGTAAGCTTCACACTGAGGTCGAAGAAAAAAGTAGGGTGATCAGAGAACTTACTCGTATCAATAAAGAGTCCAATCAAAGAATAAAGTCGCTAGAAGAATAGCATAAAGCTGAAGTCGATCAGCTGGATGCTCAACTAGCAGGTAAGAAAAAGTTTTATCTTCGACTAGTTCTTGAAATCTAGCCTTTTGATAAATACTACTTTGACCACTTGCAACCCATTTGCAGAGGCCGTGGTCAAAATAAAGCGTCTCGACTCATAGCCAAGAGGAAATGAAGTTGATGAAGGCAATCCTTCACGACAACGTTGTACTTCTCAACAATCTACTCGGCTGCTTTGGTTCAGAGAAAATGAGTCCTTCTGAGGACACCACAACTGCTCATGTGAGCATGATCAGACTACAAGTCAGAGCGCTAGAGAAGCACTTGTCCACTCTGAAGACCGACTAGGCCGAGTCAATTTGGGAGCGGTTAAATGCGCTGCAAGCTATGCCTTAGCAAAACTCAAGGCATGGGACAAGACCTTCAACTTTCGACCGATCGAGTACAACTTCAGCTACTTTGAAGAAGAGGCAGCCCGTCTGATCGAGGCCTAGAGCCAACCGGTCAAAAGGTTGTGGAGGAGATGCTTCTCAACTCCCCTTCTTCAGAGTAGTTTGTAAATAATGACTTTATAAAGACTTACCTTTGGATAATGAAAAACTTCTTCCTTTTTCTGCAATTCATTTTGTTGAGTAGTTAGTACTTGTAAGATGAAAAAATAAATGAAAGAAAAAGAATTTATGACAAAGAAATGAAGTTATATTGATAACTCTATACTAGCCCCCGACTATTTACTTAGCTTATACGAATAAACTAAACAAATAGTACTAAATAACGTATGTAGAGTATAGAGCGGTTTATCTAACTATCATTGTCACCTTCGATTGTCATGTTTTGATAGCAAAAGTTAGGAACAAGTCGACGCTAGGAAGCTCCTTCTAGAGGGCAGGACCATATGTAGAGAGGAGAGACTTCGACTAGGTGATGTTCTTTTCTTCGACCAGGTTAATTAAATCGAAGACAAACGGTGATAGGATAAACACTCAAAAATCATCCATATATTGTGGTTGAATTCAATTGTCATGTTTCTAATAGCAAAAGTGAGAAATGAGTTGTCAATAAGAAGCTCCTTCTAGTAGGCAGGACCACATGCAAATGTCCATATAGCCTGCTTTGAGTAGCTTGTCCAATTCTGATCTAATAGTTTCCCGTCGATTTGGTGCAAATGTCCATAATTTTTTTACGAGCTTTTCATCAGGCAATAGAGCTAGCCTATGCTCGATCACCTCCCTGAGGACCTGGGCATGTCAGATGACTACCATAAGAACACATCTGCGTTCGCCTAGAGTAAAGTGACAAGGGCGTCTTCCTATAAGGGGTCGAAATTGGCCCCAATGCGAATAGTTTTTGAAGGCTTCGCTAGGTCCAGAGGAACCTCCTTGACTTCCTCATTCGGCTTTGGCGCAGCTTTAGACTTCGAGTGCTTAATTGAAGGCTGCATCTTGGTAGCTTCCTGAATTGGTAGCTGGCCAACCATCTTGATGGACCTGCGGTCATATGCCAGCACCATTTTCCTATCACAACGAATTGTGATCACTCCCTTGAGACATGGTATCTTAAGACATTGATACACATAATGAGAGACAATCATAAAACATGCCAGGGTTGGTCATCCGAGTATGGTGTTATACGCCATGTTGAAGCCGACCACATCAAAGAAGACTTTCTTTGTCCTGAAGTTGCTTGGAGACCTGAACGTGACAGGCAGAGAAACTTAGCCAATGGGCTTGTCCAAAGATCTTGATATGATTCTATGAAATGAATATCGTACAGGCTTTATTCTAGTACAAGGAACTTGCATCTGGTCCAAAGTACTCATAAATAAAATATTTAAAGAACTACAACCATCAATCAACACACAATTCACTCAACAGTTGTTGATGGTGGGCTCGACCATAATCAAAAATCGGCCTAGTTGAGTTGAAGGGATCAGACAGTCACTCTTCTCAAAAGTGATAGGGACTTCTGACCATTTAGGAAGATTATTGACTAAAGGAGGGTCAATGGAGTTTACCTCTCACTCGACAGCTTTGTATTGTTGCTTCAACTCATATACCGAGGATCCCCATTGATGTGCTCAATGGTGTGCTTCAGGTCCTAGAACGACATCTCCTCCTCATCTTTTGATTGCTTCTGACCACTTGTTTGCCCTTCTTCGAGTGTAGGGAACGACCCTTTGCTAGAGTAGTAGTCCTCGAGTTTTCATTGGAAAACTTGGCAATTGCGAAGGTCGAGCCCCTCCTTCTTGTGGAGAGGGCACCACCTTGGCCTGTTGTCTTTCCACGTGGGTGCTTTGCTTTTGCCTTGATCGAAGTATTACTTGGGGTTTCGTGGCTCTTTATCGCCTACTGCCAAGACTTCCTTCGAACTATCAACGTGAGGCTTTTGACCTTTGGCCTTGTTATTGGATTTCTTGGCCTTCTCCTTCTCTTACTGCCTTCGCCTTCCTCTTTGGAACTTTGATTGACCTGATCAATAGTTTTAGTCCATTCGACCGCTTCAACAATAGTCGCATAGTGGTCAGCCATCTCAAAGAGCTTGGCGATAGTGGTAAAAGGATTCAAGGTAATATCCTATGTGAACCTCCTATTGTGGACCCCCTGCTTGAATGTCCTGATGATAGAAGTGTCAGAGACCTCCGAAATTGAATTATGCACCTAACTAAAGCGTCTGATGAATTGCCATAGGGTCTCATTGCTGTTCTGCCACATCCGGTGCAGGTTGTTCTCTTTCCTAGGGCGATTGTATGTGTCTTGGAAGTTGGCCGATAGAAATTGCAGAGGTGAGAACACAAGTGGATCAACTCGAATGGTTGATTGAGCAGCCACGACCGAGCAAATCCCTCGAGCACTGTCAAAAGATAATTTGCCATGATGTACTCGCCTCCTCCTACTACCCGTACTATCGCTGTGTAAATCTGAAGGAATTCGATGGGATTTTATGACCCATAAAATTTTTCCATGTTTATTGGCCAAAATCGTGGTGGCCAGCGTACTGCTCAGAGTTCAGGTACAAATGCCCGACATCTGGTAATGATTTCATGATGCCTCCTTTGTGGAAAGGGATGATTGGCGTCACCAGGCGATCATACTCGATGATACCCAACAGTCAATGGACCTGAATTATAGTAGGCCTTGTTTATACGAGGGTAGTACCCCTCATACTCCATCTGCTATTGCAGATTCATTGCTCAAAGTGGTGATCAATCACCTTCTTGGTAAACTCGCCGATCTAGAGTCATTCAAGGAACGCTTCAATAGCCACAAAAAGAAACTCAAAGCTCGCTAGTGCTCTTGGGAATGGTCCTAGGATGTTAAGACCCCAGGTCGCAAAAGGCAAAGGTAGAGGAATTGTGTGAAGAGCCTGAGCTGGTTGGTGTATTTGCCTGCCTATGAAACTAGTATTATACACACTTCTTAACCAGCTCTTTGACATCATTGAGTGCTGCTGACAAGTAAAAACCTTTTCAAAATTAAGGCCTTTTTGACCAACATTCTGTAAGAGGTGTGTGCCCCCACAGATGCCCCCGTGTATGTCGTTAAGGAGTTGTAATCCTTCTTTCAACAATATGCATCACATGAAAACCCCTTGAGTACTCTGTTTATAGAGTACCCATCGACCAAAGTATACATTTGGGCTTTGCGGAATAGATGATCTGCTTTGAGATTGTCATCAGTACTGAACCTTTCTGATGATACTCGTAGATAGAGTCATCCAAGTATCCTCGTACTCTAGGAAGGCTGTCTCATTAGAAGTTGTCTTCGGTACTTCGACCAAAAACAGCTTCTGGAGTTGCTCAAATAAGACTCCGGATGATACTTGTGATCAGGAAGAAGCTAGTTGAGCCAACTGGTCAGTGAGAAAGTTATCATTCCAAGGGATATACTATAACTCAAAATCGAAAAGTGCTTCTCTAGCTTCCTGACTTCTGACAAGTACTAAGACATGGTTGAATTAGAGCATTGATACTCCTTTCCGACTTGATTCATGACTAGTTGAGAGTCTTCTATCACGAGTAGTCGATAAATCCTGAGTGCTTTCGTGGCTCGTATGCCAGCCAACAAACCTTCGTATTCAACCACATTATTAGTGGCTAGAAAGTGTAGTTGAATGATATACATTAAGGTCTCACCCGCGGGAGATTCCAGGACCACCCTAGCCCCCGAGCCATTTAGCATAAGTGGCCCATCAAAGTACATCTACTGGTCGTGGGAGTTGTTTTGGGGATCCTGAACGGATTCAGGATTTTTCCATTCAGTGACAAAGTCTACCAATATATGGGATTTAATGGCCGTTTGGGACACAAAATGGAGATCGAATTCACCAAGTTCTATCGACCATTTTGCCATACGCCCCGCTGTTTCCCTGTTCTAGAGGACCTCTCCTAAGGGAATCTCAAACAATAATTTTGTGCGCTTGAAAATAATGTCTCAACTTTCTCGAAGACATGATGAGGGTATATAAGAGTTTTTGGACCTAAGAGAAGCGCTCCTTAGGTCTATGTAAAACTTCACTTACATAGTAGACTAGTCGCTGGATGCCTTCGTGTTCTGCGACCAGTACTCGGAGAATATAATGACGTAATAATTAGAGGATTATTATATCCTCGTCAATTACAACATGTGAAAGCATGTATTGTAGTGGCTAATGAATAGTAATGGATGATAAAAACGGTTTATAGAAACTGAGACGTTCGTATTGATTTTGACTTTTAAAAGCAGAAGCCAGAAACAGAGACCAATATAAACAACCCCTTAATCTCCATCCCCATACCGTAGCCTTCCTCCTCCCACAATCTCGCACCCCCAGATGTCACCCACGGTGAGCAGCATCACGCGGCTGAGCTCAAGATGAAGAATCAGATGGCGGCCGCCATAGTGGCCAACTTGAATCACTCCAACAAGTCCAGGAATTTATTTCTTGAACTCATGCACTTTTTTCTTTGAATCTATGTTTTTCTCTTTTTGTCTCTGTGCATGTATAGGTTACTTTGTATCCTTGATTCTTTTTCTCTTGTTAATATGAAAATTTCTAGCCTTCTAAAATTAACATGAGGGTTCCTAGATAGGTCTCCAATTAGTATAGATATAGATAGATAGACATTATAGGTAGATATACCAATTAGATGGATCAGATCTTTTCTTTTTCTTCGATTAACATCCAATTAACGTGGGGATTTCTAGCGATTTTTCTTTTTCTCCAATTAATGTGGTTATTTATAGCCTTTTACCACCTAGAATTAACATGAGGTTTCTTAGAGGAACCTCCAATTAGTATAAATATAGATAGATAGATGCTATAGCGATATATACCAATAATATGGATCAGATTTTTTTCTCCGATTAATGTGGGATTTCTAGTGATTTTTCTTTTTCTCTGATTAATATGAGAATTTCTAGCCTTTTGCCATCTAGAATTAACGTGAGAGTTCCTAGATAGCTTCCAATTAATATAGATATAGATTTTCTCCGATTAATATAAGAATTTTCGAATTCATTCCTATGATCATAAAGCATGGAAAGGAGAAAGAGTACCAAACATGCATGTCCTGATCCATCCAACTGAACAGGAACAAATGAAAGTAGATCAAAGAGGACAGTGATATTTGCCCGCAGCAACGAGTGAATGAGCGATCCACTGAAAGTTTACCTATATTCAAACTATTGGACGGTAAAGGACCTTCTCACCTCAAAAGCTAGCCAATGAGGTGAGAGACTCCCCCACTTTTAAGTTAGATTTCTTGCCCTTCCACAACCAATGTATGACTATTTCAACAATCTTCTCTTTCACACATTGGTGTCCCTCAGCCGTTCACTGCCCCTTCACTATACACCGACGGTCCCTCAGGGTCACAGTCCATCAGGCGTTCACACACTTAGTGTCCATTGGATCAGAGATGTTAGAACCGGACTCTGATACCACTTGTTGAATCGTAAGGACTTTCTCACCCCAAAAACTAGCTAATGAGGTGAGAGGCTCCCTCACTTTTAAGTTAGATCTCTTGCCCTTCCACAACCAATGTAGGACTATTCCAACACAAACCTCAAAATTTTAGTGCCTCGCATCAGAGCTAGTCCCACTAGTTGACATCGACCTGGCCAGGTTATGCCACTATCAAGTAAAAAATCTTCCAAGCAGTTGAGCAGGGGATCATCATCTGAGCATGTGATTTCAACAATCTCAAGCTGCTCACGTGTAAACGATCTTTCTTCTAGCTCGCCAATGATTCTTGCAGATTTATTCAAACGATACTATAGCAAGAAAAACATACAAGTTCTATCTTGATGGCACATGCATAAACTTTCATGGAGGATGAATATACATGTGGAGAAAAACATGTATCTTCGAATGTCGTGAAAGTTCCAGAACTAGATTCTCCAGACTAGGTGAGTTCTGAAGGATGACTATCAATGCATATAAGTCTGGATAAAGACGCCATTCATCAAGAGTCAGGTTAATAAGATTGCTAAATTTCGGGCACAATCTTAATTCTTTTCCATGTTCAGCTGCACAGAGGTTCAAAGGATCAGGATACAACATAATACCCACACCATATTCTATATTATTTTTTTTATTCAGCAATTTCTGCTGAATTGCCAAAAAGAAATAAAAGGGAGCTAACTTTCTGTGATAAGTTCTCTGATTGAGTGAAATTGTTCAAAGATTTCAGGTAGAACTATAGCTTTAGGGGACAATGGACGTGAAAAAAAAAACAACCGAAACAGAATCATGTTAACAAAAAAAAAAATCCATATTAAAGAAAGCTACACTTTTTTTTCAACGAGGGAGCCATTAATATGGAGCATGTGTGCTATTTAATCTCCATGATTGCTTCCAATGCTAGTCAGTTATCTGGATCTAACTGGTGAAAGCACAAATTTGGGATCTATCTGCTGGATTGGTGCGATCAGTTTGTAATCATCGGAAACGAGGCTTCAACAATTTCTGAAGCTCTTTCCATTTGTATGGTGCATCTGCAGTAGAACAGCTAGATGTCAATGAAGGGGAAACGCCGAAGTTTCATTTCGAAATCAAACCGCCAACTAAGATATTTTGCTCAATAGGCTGGTGGTGAATTTACAAACTGAGCATATGAACTAGATTGCATTCAGGTGCAAACGGTTGACCAACTTCTTGAACAGGGCCTCGCACTCCTCGTCGGTGTCAGCCATGTCTTCAAACTCCTTGTACGAGGCGTTGATGCGGGGCACGGACCGCCAGAGGTCGCGCCACCGCCGCGACAGCACGCACGTCTGCACGGTGGGACATGACGCGGAGGAGGACGTCGTCGGGGAGGGTGCTGATCCCATCAGACACGCGCCGGTTGTCGGACGTCTCCGCCATGGGGTCAGGGCTCGGAGGCATTTGCTCGAACAGGTGGCGTGCGAAGATGCTGCAGGACGGAGAAATCAAGAACTGCAGGGCCATGAACCCGCACCCGGAAACAATATATGAGATGCTGCTAGAAAAAACAATGATGCAGCTGAAATTGTTGGATAAAACATGGAGCAATGGCGGAGAAAATTTTGGTGGTAGAAGAGGCGGCGGAAGGAAGGAAGCGTGAGCATGTGCGTGCCTGCGTGCGTCATGTATATTGGCTATAAAAATTATATTATTAAATTTATATTCATAATATTATAATTTTATTAGTATATTTTATTATAAAATTATAAAAAAAATATTAGCCAAGATCATATCTCTCAGATACCCTAAAAAACTTAAGTAAAAAAGAATGAAGAAAACATGTTGATGTTTAATATCAATTTTATCTATAATTTCTTATATTCTGAGAAAAACTCTTTTAGATAAAGGTTAGAATTTTGATATTGATCTTCTCTTTTTTTTTGCTTGGAATAGGTTCCTGACATTCTTGTGAAGGTTTGCATCAATTTTCATAAGATTTAGAGCTGTAGTTTTTGAATTGGATCTTTTATACTTTTGAACCTAAGCTGTTCTTACCTCTACCCAGATCACTGGTCGGACCGACCGAGCTGTCCGACTGTCATTGACCTACGGTCATACCGGCTAGGCGGTTAGAAAACTACCTCCTTACGGTCGAACCGCCAGTGAAGTGTTTTTTTTTTATTTATAGGGTTGGCTTGTAGACTCCGTCTATTTGATCTTTCGCAACTCAAGAGTTCGAATTGATATCGAAAATTAGTTAGCTCCTATCTAGTGTCGCCTTCGATCCTACTATCACCCATAGGATTATTGGAGCCCACGTGAGTGTATGTATTAGGGGGTGATCAGAATAGCGATGGCTTTTGGCTTTTGGTTGAAAAACATCAGAATTGGTGAAAAACATCAGAATGAGTTAGTGGATAGTGTAGTGAATAGTGAAAAAAAAAGCTAAAACTAGAAACTGAAGCTAAAAAAAGCCAAACCGATCACCCCTTATTACCTCACGGCAGCCACGTACTGCCGCCATCCCTCCGGCATGCATCCTCCGACGACCGCGACGCCGATGCTGACTCATGCGTTGCATTTATCCACACCCCCCCTTACACTATGTCGACAGAAGAGAAGAATGCATTTGATTCAAGTCTATCAGCACCCATCCGTGCTCACGACGCCGACAGGTTCCATTGATACGGACTCATGCACCGCACTTATCCACAAAACGCCATCACAAAGCTCGATCACTAGAGCTAGCAGCCCTCGTGAGAACGGCATTTTACATCACAGCAGGCACATACAGTACCTGAAATACAATTTGTCGATCGATTTATGAGCACCCTGGACCTGAATTTCAATATATATATGTATATACCTTACACTAGTTCAGTAGTAGTCGAGTGTTGAGTGAGCAGCGCGCTAGCTAGCGATGGCCGGGAGCGTCCCGAGCCGTTAGATCCCGTCACCGCCGCCTGCGTCCGAGTCCTGCCACGTTAGCCTTAGTCCATGTGGCCTACCACGTGGCATGCCACGTCAGCCAAAATCGCCCTGGGATGTCACGTCAGCAGCCACGTCAGCCGCCACGTCACCCCTGTGCCACGTGGCAGCACCAGCAGCTGCCACGTCAGCCCTAATCCGCCGTGTCAGCATCGCCGCCCGCATGCACTGTTACATGCGCCGGGTTCACCGTGGACCGAGTTCATAGCACAGTACCCATTTTCAATTTTTTCGAATTTCCTTTAGGGTTGATTTTCCGAGAGCTCGTTCTCCTCCGTTCTAGCTCCGATTGACCCCGTTCCTTTTTCTAAATTCATCTAAAATCGAGCTCTAACTTTTGGTTCTAGTTTCATGAATTTGGGAGTACATTTGCTTATCATTTTATGTGTTTTTCTTGTTTCGGTCATTTTCTCTTTTGTTAGATTCGGATTCCGGAGGAGTAGACGCCCGAAGATCAAGAGTACCTCGCTGAGCATAACCAAGGCAAGTTGTGTCATTTAACCATGTTGAATCCAGTTTGTAATCTATTATTTAATTATTTTATTTTAAATTATATTGCATCACTATTTTTATTCAAACCCTTGTATTGGTAGTTATCGTCCCATTTGTTTATCCCTCCTTGATAACTTTTGATACCATGATACCATTGTCACCATAGGTTGAGAAACATACTAGTGATGCTAGGTTATTTGTCACATGGGTTGTACGATTAGTCTGCTTAGCCTTGCTTAAATTTACAAATGGTTTCATCATCGCATGTGAATTATTAATTTGACTTAATAATATATGAAACTGTGGTTGGTGCCACGATTATTAAAATTTGTGCCATGGCATTGATATGTTATTGGTGGGGTTATATAAACTTGGTTTTGGCACTCGAGTGAGTGATCGTGCAGTAAAGAGGGGAGTGCAGGTGCAATTTGTGGGATGTGGTAGCCTCGCCTGGGTAGAATTAAGAACTTAACTTTGTACGCCATTGATCTGAGCTTTATCGTGCAAACCACATGTCTAGTATGGGATAGATCTGGCTGACTAATTTGGGAGGTTTCAACTTAATCTTGCCAATAAGATGAACATAGTTGCTGATTTCCATATAGCACAAGGGGGTGTGATGCGAAACCCTAGCGGGTAGGATTAGGTTGGAATTGAACTTTGTAAAGGCCTTGTTGTGATTTCCTGAGATCGAGGTTAATCACATCGTGTGGGTACAGTTGTACAACATTTACAGAGTATAAAACTATTCGAATAGCCGCGTCCTCGGTCATGGACAATGCTCG
The DNA here is from genome assembly GCA_036346265.1 of Melocanna baccifera. Lineage (NCBI taxonomy): Eukaryota > Viridiplantae > Streptophyta > Magnoliopsida > Poales > Poaceae > Melocanna > Melocanna baccifera. The sequence goes on along the minus strand of CM070704.1, from coordinate 20,189,610 downwards.
GGGATTTCACACGAGGGTTAGTGTTGTCTTTTAAACTTGGTGGTTTATGTTGGAGGTGGACAGGGTAGTTCACTGTTGGTTTAGCTTGTGAATAGGTTGTTCACAAGTGGTTTATGTTTATTTCTTTGATTATTACTTATACTTGTTTTTATTTAAAGTTCGCTTTCAATCTATTTATCATATTTACTGTGAAACATCTTTTATGCAAATTAACCTTTCAGCCTTTCATTGGTAAGCCTTGCATACTATATTGAATTCATTTGTTATAAACGACTTGCTGAGTACCAATGTACTCACGGCTTTACGCCTATGTTGCTCAGTTGAGGGCGAGGAGTATTACCAGCAGGTGGTTCCAAAAGGAGAGTTCTATGATGACTTCACAGATTAGGTTTCGTTCTCCACTCGATAGCATGTGGGCTTGTTGATTGGCCGCTACGCTTTATTTTGGATTTTCGCTGCTAGTTTTAAACCCCTTCCGGCTAGAGATATTGTAAGCTTGGCCATAAGGTCGTACCTTTGAGATTTATCGATATTTGAGTTTTTTTTTTATTATATCGTGTGTATGGTTGTGATTACATCTATGTTTGACTGTGTGCACTAGCGTGATCTTGGACTAGTGCAGTTTACACAGAGAGTCTGAATTTGCATATTCGGGTCTCGATAGAGATGGTATTAGAGCGAGTCACCCGGAATAAAGTGGTCCGTTTTTGCAAAGTTCAGTGGAGCAACCGTTCCGAGGAGGAAGTAACCTGGGAGTGCGAGGAGGACCTCAAAGCAGAGTTTCCGAACCTATTCTCTTAGTTGGCCCAGATCTCGGGGTCGAGATCTCGTTTAAGGGGGTAAGATTTGTAACATCCTATTTTTCTGCAATTTTTAAAGTCTAGAATTTAAAAATAAATTTTCTGGAATTTTCTGAAATTAATTCAAGCTTCAAATGAATTTTCAGAATTTAAAATGATTTAATATGATTAATGTGCCTAGACAGATGGAGATGGATTCCTGAGGTTTATCTCCACCTCTTACACGTTTTTGGCACAGCAAGATCACACGAAAAGAAAGAAAGGATCAAAACCAACCAAATCAAAGGCAAATCAAACAAAAACGCATAATAGACAAAGAGATCGTTAAAGATCGATGAATGATTACTTGAAGAGGTAGGTTTTACAGCCACTCCACCTAGGGGGACAAAGAGCACACAATGCACTTACTCTCTAACCCTAACCCTAGACTTCAGAGCATATGAGAGATGGATTAGGTGGTCAACACAAGTCTCTATTCTAATCCTTTATATAGGAGGCCCAACCAGTCATTCCTAAGCCTAATGGATATAATCCACTTAGTATAATAGAGGAAACCCGTTAACCCCAACCACACAGGTTTTAACTCACACAAGACACTTATAAACGCTTTTCAAAGCACATAAGCCTGAATCCGTTAAGCTTTTTCCACTTGATCCAACTAGCTCCACCTGACCTAAATCGCTCTCCAACACGTCGCCCATACGCCGCGGTTTTGATCCAAGATGGTTTCTGTTATTTTGGTCAAACTACCAAAATACCTATCGTTGTTCCGATCATCACCATCCATAGCACGTAATCGCCATGCTCGCCACGTGTAGATGCACCATTAGCTCGTCATGCGTTGCCAAGTCTTTCCCGTCATGGTTCCATTGAATTATGGCTCACTTGGACTGTCCAAGCCTCATGGTGCAATCCTGCCGTTCGAACTCGCCTTCAATATTTCCCGCCTTTCACGTGTCATGCTTGAGCTCACCATCTCACCCAACGTCCTCGATCATTCTAGGCCTCAACTTCTCCATGAGTCTAGCCCCGATCCTCGTCGTTGACCACGGTGGACTTCAAGCGACCCTACACATCCAAAGACAAAGAAATCGTTTCTGAGCACAAGTTCTTCACAACCTAACCCACGTTAGCTGAGACATGCATCATGCAACCTTAATATAATGAAACAGGTCATCCCAACTCAATTTATGACTCAAATCCCAAAATCCTCAATTTCTGCCAAAAATTATCCGTCCAACGAGCAATCTTTGCAAAGTCAAATAACCACTCCACAAACATTGCAATTGTTCATCACAACATTAAATAGAACCTTCTCACATGGTCCTTCATAGATTAGGATATGTGTATCTTCTTAAACAAAAGTCGGAAGGTTTGATATGTTCAAGATATTTAAAACTTAAGTAGAAAATCAATTAAATAGAAAGATTAAAGTTTTGAGAACTAATCATGAAGGAGAATACACTTTAGAAATATTAAATGATTCCTGTAAAGAATATGGAATTATTCATCTTTGTACCATACCTGACACTCTGCAACAAAATGATATTGCTGAAAAGGAGGGATAGAACACTTATGAACATCAAGTGTGTGTAATATATACGCACAGCCCCTTGCACCATGTCGACAGCAGTATGCATTCGATTCAGTCTATCGCACCTACCGTGTCCGCGACGCCGACAGGTTCCATTCGATTTAACGCCATGATTATTGGAGCTAGCAGCCCACTCGATCGCCATCATAAAAGGTTTTGAAAAAAAAATGATTTGTACAAGATGCTCCACTGCCGCCATCCCTCCGGCGGGCAACCAGGCATCCTCCGGCGATCGCGACGCCGACAGGTTCCATTTAAATTACATTGCATCGCTATTTTTATTCAAACCCTTACATTGGTAGTTATCGTCCCATTTGTTTATCCCTCCTAGATAACTTTTGATGCCTTGATACCATTGTCACCATAGGTTGAGAAACATACTAGTGATGCTAGGTTATTTGTCACATGTGTTATACGATTAGTCTGCTTAGCCTTGCTTAAATTTACGAATGGTTTCATCATCGCATGTGAATTATTAATTTAACTTAATAATATATGGAACTGTGGTTGGTGCCTCGATTATTAAAATTTGTGCCATGGCATTGGTGTGTTACTGGCTGGGTTATACAAACTTGGTTTTGGCACTCGGGCAATTGATCGTGCAGTAAAGGGGGGAGTGAAGGTGCACTTCGTGGGATGTGGTAGTCTCGCCCGGGTAGAATTAAGGACTTAACTTTGTGCGCCATTGATCTGAGCTTTATCGTGCAAACCACATGTCTAGTATGGGATAGACATAGCTGACTAATTCGGGAGGTTTCAGCTTAATTCTGCCAATGAGATGAACATGGTTGCTGATTTCCATGTGGCGCAAGGGGGGTGTGATGCGAAACCCCAGCGGGCAGGATTAGGTTGGGATTGAACTTTGTAAAGGCCTTGTTGTGATTTTCTGAGATTGAGGCTAATCACATCGTGTGGGTATAGTTGTACAACCTCTGCAGAGTGTAAAACTATTCGAATAGCCGCGTCCTCGGTCATGGACAATGCTCGGGGATTTCACACGAGGGTTAGTGTTGTCTTTTAAATTTGGTGGTTTATGTTGGAGGTAGACAGGGTAGTTCACTGTTGGTTTAGTTTGTGAATAGGTTGTTCACAAGTGGTTTATGTTTATTCCTTTGATTATTACTTATACTTGTTTTTATTTAAAGTTCGCTTTCAATCTATTTATCATATTTTCTGTGAAATATCTTTTATGCAAATTAACCTTTCAGCCTTCCATTGGTAAGCCTTGCATACTATATTGCATTCATTTGTTACAAACGACTTACTGAGTACCAATGTACTCACGGCTTTACGCTTATGTTGCTCAGTTGAGGGCGAGGAGTATTACCAGCAAGAGGTTCCAGAAGGAGAGTTCTACGACAACTTCACGGATTAGGCTTCGTTCTCCACTCGATAGCCTGTGGGCTTGTCGATTGGCCGCTACGCTTTATTTTGGATTTTCGCTGCTAGTTTTAAAGCCCTTCCGGCTAGAGATATTGTAAGCTTGGCCATAAGGTCGTACCTTTGAAATTTATCGATATTTGAGTTTTCCTTTTATTATATCGTGTGTATGGTTGTGATTACATCTATGTTTGACTATGTGCACTAGTGTGATCCTGGACTAATGAAGTTTACACAGAGAATTCGAATTTGCAAATTCGGGTCTCGACAGAGATGGTATCAGAGCGAGTCACTCGGAATAAAGTGGTGCGTTTTTGCAAAGTTCAGTGGAGCAACCATTCCGAGGAGGAAGTAACCTGGGAGCGCGAGGAGGACCTCAAAGCAGAGTTTCCGAACCTATTCTCTTAGTTGGCCTAGATCTCGGGGTCAAGATCTCGTTTAAGGGGGTAAGGTTTGTAACATCCTGTTTTTTTTGCAATTTTTGAAGTCTAGAATTTAAAAATGAATTTTCTGGAATTAATTCAAACTTCAAATGAATTTTTAGAATTTAAAATGATTTAATATGATTAAAGTGTCTAGATAGATGGACATAGATTTCTGAGTTTTATCTCCACCTCTTACACGTTATTGGCACAGCAAGATCACAAGAAAAGAAAGAAAGGATCAAAACAAACCAAATGAAGGGCAAATCAAACAAAAACGCACAATAGACAAAGAGATCGTTAAAGATCGATGAATGATTACTTGAAGAGGTAGGTTTTATAGCCACTCCACCTAGAAGGACAAAGAGCACACAATGCACTCACTCTTTAACCCTAACCCTAGACTTGAGAGTACATGAGAGATGGATTAGGTGGTCAACACAAGTCTCTATCCTAATCTTTTATATAGAAGGCCCAACCAGTCATTCCTAGCCCTAATAGATATAATCCACTTAGCACAATGGGGGAAACCCGTTAACCTCAACCACACAGGTTTTAACTCACACAAGACACTTATACACGCTTTTCAAAACGCATAAGCCTGAATCCGTTAAGCCTTTTTCACTTGATCCATTTAGCTCCACCTGACCTAAACCGCTCTCCAACACGTCGCCCACACACCGCGGTTTTAATCCAAGATGGTTTCCGATATTTTGGTCAAACTACCAAAATACCTATCGTTGATCCGATCATCACCATCCATAGCACGCAATCGCTATGCTCGCCACGTGTAGGTGCACAATTAGCTCACCATATGCCGCCAGGTCTCTCCCGTCATGGTTCCATCGAACCACGGCTCACTTGGACCGTCCAAGCCTCATGGTGTAATCCCGCCGTTCGAACTCGCCTTCAATATTTCCCGCCTTTCTCGTGCCATACTTGAGCTCACCATCTCACCCAGCGTCCTCGATTATTCTGGACCTCAACTCTTCCATGAGTCTAGCCCCGATCCTCGCCGTTGACCACGGTTAACTCCAAGCGACCCTGCACATCCAAAGACAAAGAAATCGTTTCTGGGCACATGTTCTTCACAACCTGACCCACGTTAGCTGAGACATGCATCATGTAATCTTAATATAATGAACCAGGTCATCTCAACTCAATTTATGATTCAAATCCCAAAATCCTCAATTTCTGCCAAAAATTATCCATCCAACGAGCGATCTTTGCAAAGTCAAATAACCACTCCACAAACATTACAATGGTTCATCGCAACATTAAACAGGATCTTCTCACATGGTCCTTCATAGATTTGGATATGTGTATTTTCTTAAACAAAAGTCGGAAGGTTTGATATGTCCAAAATATTTAAGACTTAAGTAGAAAATCAATTAAATAGAAAGATCAAAGTTTTGAGAACTAATCATAGAGGAGAATATACTCTAGAAATATTAAATGATTCCTAAAGATCGAAGTTTTGAGAACTAATCATGGAGGAGAAAACACTCTAGAACTATTAAATGATTCCTGTAAAGAATATGGAATTATTCATCTTTGTACCGTACCTGACACTCTGCAACAAAATGATATTGCTGAAAGGGGAGATAGAACACTTATGAACATCATCCAAGTGTGTGTAATATATACGCACTATGTCGACAGCAGTATGCATTCGATTCAGTCTATCGGCACCTACCGTGTCCGCGACGCCGACAGGTTCCATTGATACGGCCGGACTCATGCACCGCACTTATCCACAAAACGCCATGATTATTGGAGCTAGCAGCCCACTCGCCATCATAAAGGTTTTGAAGAAAAATGATTTGTACAAGATGCTCCACTGCCGCCATCCCTCCGGCGGGCAACCAGGCATCCTCCGACGATCGCGACGCCGGCAGGTTCCATTGATCCGCAAAACGCCGTCGCACAACTCGATTATTGGAGCTAGCAGCCCACGTGAGAGAATGTATTATTAAATTTGTGGATCGATTTAATTATGAGCACCCTCGACCTGAATTTCAGTATATATATGTATATACCTTACACTAGGGCAGCAGTAGTTAACCAGATAGTGCCAAGTGGCAGCTCTGTAAGTACCGAGCGTTGAGTGAGCAGCACGCGAGCACATCACCGGCGGATCGATCCAGCTAGCTAGCGATGGCCGGGAGCGTCCCGGTGCCGATGAGCCCGCTACTGCCGTCGATGCCGCTCCTCGGGATGGGCACGGCGGCGTTCCCGTCCGCGACCCACGACGAGTCCCGGGCCGCCATCCTCCGCGCCATCGAGCTCGGCTACCGCCACTTCGACACGGCCTCGGTGTACGGCAGCGAGCGCGCCGTGGGCGAGGCTGTCGCGGAGGCCGTGCGCTCCGGGCTCATCGCCTCCCGCGCCGACGTCTTCGTCACCTCCAAGCTCTGGTGCAGCGACGCGCACGCCGACCGCGTCCTCCCGGCCATGAAAGAAACGCTCAAGTCAGTAACATATTCGCAGGAACCTTGGGATGGAGTAATTAATCTCCATGCATGTGGACGACAAAAGCTAGCATCGATTAACAGTCGCTTGCTTGTTGCGACGGCAACGTATTTGCAGGAACCTTGGGATGGAGTACGTGGACCTGTACCTGGTGCACTGGCCGGCGAGCCTGCGTCCGGGCAAGTACGAGTTCCCGTCCCCCAAGGCGGAGATAGTGCCGTTCGACATGGCGGCGGTGTGGGGCGGCATGGAGGAGTGCCACCGGCTGGGGCTCGCCAGGGCCATCGGCGTCAGCAACTTCTCCTGCAGGAAGCTCGAGCAGCTGCTCTCCACCGCCGCCATCCCTCCGGCGGTCAACCAGGCATGCTCTGACGATCACCTCACAGATTAACCATTTCTCTGTTGATTAAACTTGAGCTCTTCTTGAAGGTCGAGGTGAACCCGGTGTGGCAGCAGAGGAAGCTGAGGGAGTTTTGCAGGACGAGGGACGTGCAGATGAGCGCCTACATGCCGCTGGGCGCGGTGGGCAGCGCGTGGGGCAGCGCGTCCGTCATGGACTGCGACGTCCTCAAGGACATCGCCAAGGCCAAGGGCAAATCCGTCGCTCAGGTCTCTGAATCTCTCCGTTAATCTTGAACACACAGTCAGTTACTGTCTGAATCTCGAAAGGAAGGTGCTGATTAACTAATTGATTGGAGCCACCACTGATCTGTGCAGGTCTGCATCAGGTGGGTGTTCGAGCAGGGAGACTGCGTGCTGGTGAAGAGCTACAACGAGAAGAGGATGCAGGAGAACCTCGGCTTCCTCGGCTGGGAGCTCACCGGCGACGAGAGGGAGAAGATCGGGCAGATCCCACAGCGCAGGGGGCATCTCGGGTTGGAGTTCGTCTCCGAGGACGGACCCTACAGGAGCCTGGACGAGTTGTGGGACGGGGAGATCTAGCTTACCTTAATCCTACGAGTGTGCTGTGGTCGAATAAACCTGACCAGTCGTAAGGCCGCGCGTGGTTGACAGCGATTTGGTCGGGAGAGTGTGTGTATGTGGTGTGACTTGTCGGGATGTTTACTGGTTTGTAATATTTATTATGGTTATTATCTATCTTACTTACGTGAAATTATTCATATTATTGATGTAAATGATAAAAAATATTTTGATAGGGAATTTAACTCGAGAAATTAATACTTGAGGTGCCGAGGGCGGCTATACTGGAATATGGTAAACATATTTATTGAGATCAACTCTACTGAAATTTAATATGCATGTATTTTTTTAACCCAGACACAGCACAGGGTGAAATAGCCAGGTTGTTTTTGCATGATCGGCTCTGCAGACTGTTGATTCATATGATCAGATTGGAATTGATCTCATAAACAGTCTGATCGTGGCGCATGACTCATACATGTTTGCTTGGGACTAAATATATTTTAGACTTATAAAAATTGACATGTCTGATCGTGGTTGGTGACATGATTCAGGGGTGTCATGGGATACCAGAAATAGGTGAAACACTTTGTAACACATGAAAATAGAGTCTACAAATAGATCTCTACTCTCTAGACTCATTATACATTGTGGCGTCCAGCCCGACCAGCACACGGCTGCCTCGGCCTCCCCCTCCCACCGCCCTCCCATCGCCATGATGCTATCCTATAGATTTCCACCCCACAAACCATCATCACATAACACAGAGAGGAAATAGAAGACTAGAGTAGAGGAGTGCCCTAGAGCTCAGCTTGTTGGACATAAGCGGCGACAGGGCTCCAACCACTCCAACTACTAGTCTTCACGATCAGCTAGCCAAGCCATCAATTCATCCGTCACCTAATCAGAAGTCACCAACAAGCCGTGTGCAACAACGATCTGCACGGCGTGTCTCGAGCTGTCCCCGGTGGAATCAATTATATCAGGTGGAATCAATTATATCAGGTGGAATCAATTATATCAGGTGGAATCAATTATATCAGGTGGAATCAATTAGCAACATTAATTAACGGAGTTACGGTCGCGCGGCGCCAACTCTTCCTCGGGCAGTCGATTATGTCATAAGACAAAAAACGAATACCACTGTCGAGAAAAATAAAAATTATATAGAGTATATATGAGAATCGTACTAAGGATAATAAAAAAAAACTAAGATTTTTAGGTTAGAATCAATGACTGATTCTTTGGGTGCTGAGGATGAGGGTGAATAGAGTGCGCGGAAAATAACACATAGTTAGGAACATGATTTTCGTAGTGCCTAATCTTGTTAATCAATTTCCCTCTACTAAGATGTCTGATAGCACTTCAATTAATGATCATCTCGATAAACTCTATGTTTTAGCAAAGTAATTAAAAATACGGCTATCATTTTTAAGAAGTGTAGATCATGATTATTCTAAACTCTTTAAGAGAAAACTTAACAAGAAATGCGATTGGGATGATCGTGAAAATTATAACTCAGTTCAAAGGAATAAAAAGAACAAGAATTTTAAGTGTCATAACTGTGGTCAGTATGGTTATTTCAGGGCTGGCTGTAGGAAAAAGAAGCAAAATAAGCAAAGGAATCAAAACAATCAACCAGCTGAGCATAAAGGCAATTCTTCACCTAACGATATGTCTGGTATTTTTGTATGCATTGAATCCTTCGTAAGTACTACTTTTTCAAATAGTTGGGTTGTACATTCTGCTATCACATCTCATGTTACTAGAGATCATAGAGCTTTTACTTCTGATCTTCGATAGTGCTGCGCAACACATGCCGGTAGTTTCGATTATCCTGACAAGTGCATATATTTCAACAAATCTTGTAAAACACATTTGTAAATTATAGTATCATGCACACAAAGATTAAACATGATTCTCAACATGTTACAAAACACATTTGCATACTTTTAAAATCATGATACAAGATTTGCAAAACACATTTGCAAACTTATGTCACATACTGTAAGGATTATGTATAAGTTTCAACCATTTGCAAAATATATTTGCAAATATAAGCCTCATATCACAAAGAGTGGGAAATATGGACTTCAAACACTTGTAAAACACATTCGTAATGTATAGTCCCATGTTGCAAAGATTCAACACGTGAGGTTCAATTATTTGCAAAACGTATTCGCAAATATAAGCATCATGCTACGGAGAGCTAGAACAAGTGAGGTTGAGCTATCAATATATGATGAGACTCAAACTACTAGACATAACCCCTCTTAATAATATGGTAACCTATACTAGCAATCTGGTTTTCCAACCAAACACCTAAACCAGTAAAAATTAGGAACACATTCTTATCCTTAACTAGTCATACATTTGCCTTAAGCATCCTCTTGAAACTTGATGACACACATCATCACTTCAAGTCCGGGTTATTGTCACCTGAACTCAATCAACACATGATAGGTTTTCACTTGACTTGATGATCAACACATGATTGTCTCTTCTTAGACATGCATCAACTCATGATGCATCTTCTTCTTGAGCTCTATTAACACATGATGGGTTTTGTCTTCATTCAATGATCAACTTATGATCATATTCTCTTTTTTATGGCCTTCAACACATAAAGTCATGTTTCATCATCTTGACTTGATCTTCAACATATGAAGTCTTCCTAAGTAATCTTCATTTGTGGAACCTAACCTATTCATCTAACTCATGAAAAAGTTAGTCCACAAATCAATTGTCATGAATTATCAAAACTTCACCATTAACATATAATAGGGGACTAGATTTCACAATCTTTCTTTTTTGGTAATTCATAACAATCTCAACAAATAATAAGATATAAATTGATTTACAGTATACAACATATACACAACACTTGTATACTCTAAGATAAACTTTCTACACAATGAACTCATTTGAATAGAAGTGTTTATCTTTGAGATTAATTAATACCAAAGTTTACTCACCCGATTGTCATTAATCATCCAACAATTAATAAATAATGGAAGAACTAAATGACAACCAGATTATGAGTATATATGAACTACACAAACTATATATACTCAAAAGATACGTTTCAAAGTAAAGATCCTTAATATGTAGAAAGAGAAATATGGATCAATACTAATGAAACCACAAAACATAGAGTAAACTCTCCCTAAATGTGTACATACAAGAATATATAGTGAAAAACATATGCGTATATCCAAGTTTGTCTTTTTGGTAGAGTGCAACTTGTATTTTGGATATGAGAAATGCATTAAGATATAAATGAGTATGAGTGTCAAATGCATACCTCTATGGTTTCATCTTTTCATCCAAATAATACTAAACCATATCATAATCAATCAAATACATTAATCTCATAGTAATATTTGTCATTTATTACATCTAAATGAGACTAGGTAATATTATAGATGATAAGTAAGTTAGTCTCACAATTGTATTTGTCATTATCACCAAAATCAATTTAATGGAGTTTGAATTTACAGGAAGAGGCAAGTAGCGGCGAGATCGGTGAGACTGCTAAGTTTACTGTAGCAAATCCTACAACAGAAGCTGACGGGCAACAACAATAAGGAGTCTCAGCTGCCGTAGACCAAGAGCCACAGAATGTTGAGGTATTAATAAATGTAACATATGGGATGACAGAAGAGTCGTCAATACCCGGGCTAGAGGACTAGACATCCACATTACAGTTAGGAAGAGGCTGTCTGATCTCAGACGCGTTAGAGGTAGGAATGGAACCACCAGCGACGTCTGCTGGTCAGTTAGTCTCGACAACACATTCAGGTCCCTCAAGTCTTTCCTCTCCAGCAACAGATGAAGGACCCACAAGGTTTCGATCACTTCCTGAGATTTATGCAAAAACTCAGCCAATAGAGCTTGACCCTAAGCAGCTAATGCTGGCTGTTGAAGAACGGTGAGTTATGCAGAAGCCGCAGAGGTACCCGAATGACAGGAAGCCATGAGAATGGTGATGGAGGCAATTGAGAAGAACAAAACTTGGACACTCACTGAATTGCCGGCTAGACACAAAGCTATTGGTCTCAAATGGGTATATGAACTGAAAAAGGATTCAAATGGGAATGTTGTCAAGCATAAGTCAAAACTTGTTGCAAAAGAATATGTACAGAGACAAGAGATAGATTATGAAGAGATGTTTGGACCGGTAGAAAGAATAGAAAAGGTGATATTATTGTTGGCACTAGCAGCTCAAGAGAGTTGGCAGGTTCATCACCTTGATGTCAAAATAGCATTTCTGAATGGGAAGCTCCAAGAGGAGGCCTATGTAAAGCAACCTGAGGGTTTTTCTATTACAAATCAAGAACAACTTGTATACCAGGAGAAAAATGCTGTGATGGCATCCATATAGTATTCCTGTGATTTCCCATCTAGGGATTCACTTTGGAGCGTGGAAATTGATCAATCTTCAGCTGATACGAAGCGTTGGGGGTCGCCGCTGCCGTCAGAACGCCCAGGGACTGCTGCTGTGATCACGGCTGCAGTTTCTACTGGGTTGGTGAACGTGGCACAGAGATCCACTATTGCTGCCATCACAGATCTGTTAATTCAGTTGCTGCTGTCGTTGGTTCGTGAGAAGTACTAGCTCTGCTTTTTACTTGTTGACGTGAGGAGAATAGAGAATTTGACTGCTGCTGTTTTGAGTGCGGAGAACAGATGAGACAGAGAACACTACGAGAAGACGAAGCAGCTGGGGATAGTACCGTCAAATTTGCGTACAAATTATGGTTCTCTAATTTGGGCCCGTTTCAAGATATTTATGTAGATGATTTGATTGTTACTGGTACAGGAAAAGACCAGATACTTTTATTCGAACAACAAATGATGAAAGAATATAAGATAAGTGATCTTGGTCTTCTTTTATACCACCTGGGAATTGAGGTGGAACAAAAGAAAGGAGCTATCACCTTGAAACAAATAGTGTATGCTAAGAAAGTATTGTGAGTGGCCGGTATGTTGGAGTGTAACCGGGCACAAGTTCCTATGGAACCAAAGCTGTATTTGAGCAAGGATGTAGAGGGAGTATCAGTAGATGCTACCGATTTTCGTCGTATAATTGGGAGCCTGAGATATCTCACATACACACGACTGGATTTGGCTTATTCAGTGGGCATGTTGAGCAGGTTTATGCAAACACCCAAGGAGTCGTACTTTTAGGCAGTCAAGCAAGTCCTGAGGTATGTAAAGGGCACTATCAACTCTAGTTTGGAGTATAAGAAAGGAGGTGAAAGATTCTTGACAGGTTACAGATGATGATGACCTCACCGGAGATGTGGAAAACAGAAGAGCACAAGTGGTTTCACATTTTACCACTCCGGAAGCCTAATAGCATGGAGATAACAGAAACAGAAGACTGTTGCACTCTCTTAGTGCGAAGCTGAGTTCATGGCGGCAACAAGCGCAGCTTGTCAGGCAATCTAGCTTAGAAGTCTGCTAAATGAAATCACCGGGAAGAAGCTTGAACCAGTGACCTTGTACATGGACAACAAGTCGGCAATTGCACTCATGAAGAATCTGGTGTTCCATGGAAGAAGTAAGCACATTGATATACGTTTTCATTTCATTAGAGAATGTGTGGAACATGGGCAAATAAATGTGGAGCATATTAGCACAGAGGAGCAACGAGCAGATATCCTCACCAAGACACTTTCTAGAATCAAGTTTGGTGAAATGTGTGAACTGATCCGTGTTAGAGATCTCACAACCTAAGTCAGGTTTACGGGGTGAGTATGGTCAAATAAACCTAAATGGTCATAAGACTATACGTGGTCGACAGCGACTTGGTCGGAAGAATGTGTGTGGTCTGACTCGGTTGACAGTGTAAGTGGTCGTACTTGTAAGAGTATTGTAGCAGTGGTCGTACTCATAAGAGTATTGTAGCAGTCGACAGTGTGCGTGTGTGCTAGTCGTTGTCTATGTGATCGATTGTCTGAGAGTGTGGTCGTATTTGTGTGTAGTCATGGAATGACTTAATCGTAAGTCAGTTAGCAAATTGTCAGGTTGTAGCGCGGTGCGCGTAGGCATCGTGGAAGACTGGAAGGTGAGGCCGGTAAAACTGGATCACAGGAAGCCTTGTTAGTAAAAAAAGTCTAAGTTATTTGTATTGAATAGAGTTTGTAGTTTTTGAATATACAAGAGAAAATTGCCCTAAAACACTCTGTCTCTGAAAACTCTAAATCTTGTTCGTTCTTGTCCTCTAATTTCTTTGTTCATCGTCAAGCTACAGAGAATTCTCGATTGATTTGGACGTGCTGATCCGTGGCTAGATTCCAACATGTACAACGGTTTAAACATCGACATAGTCTTCAACATGTAACTTTGATCGCTACTTATTATATAAATATGTATATTAAAAATATAATATTATTATATTATAAGAATATTTGCATAACTAATTTAATGATACTATTTACATTTGACTAATCTAACCAGTTTTTATAGGTAAGTAGTCGAAGTTTAAAAAATCTTACTACACGTTTTCTAAAACGTGATAAGTTTCTGAATGGAATGAGTACTAGCTAAGATCAATCAAAGCAAATGCAAGCTAGGGCGCCAGGATTAATTAGATGGTGAGCAGAGGTGCATGCATTGCTGTTGCATACTTTAAGTAGTCCTTGTGTATGACATCATTAGCATTGAATAACCAGAATCGGATCCCTATCTTGCTAAGTATAGCGTTTGCTAACTAGAAATTACGTATTTATTTTCTCAAAATCAGACTCGATGTAACATCCCATTTTTAGGGTATGTTGCTATGCTTGTAATTTGGGTTCTTGGTTTAATTTAAGCTTCAGATTACAAAAAACCAGCTTTTAAATTTCAGTCATTTCATTTGTTTTTCCTTCCTTTTCCACGAAAATTCAAAAAAAAATTCTTAGTGGACCGGCCCTTTATCCCTCTTTGGCCTAGCTAGCCTTTTTCTTTTCCTTTTCCCCTGCTTTCCGGCCCAGCCAACCGGCTTCCCTTTCCTCCCCCTCTCTTCTTTGTTCTCACCTAAGAGAGAGCACCGCCCACGCAGCGACGCCACCCGTGGCTTCTTTCTCCCCTCCCTGGCGCCAGCCCTCTTCGTGTTAGCCCCACCACCATCACGTACCTTCCCTGCCAAGCCTAGATCCTCGTCTTGCCACTAGCTCCACCGCGTGTCGCCTTCCTCTGCCCCCTCCCCCCACCGCGCCACCACCGAAGCTGCCCCTGATTTTTGCTGTCGCATCCAAGCCAGCTCGAGAGATGACATCGGCATTGAAATCTCACCGTCTTAACGCCACCAGTGCCAGGCTTACACCTCCCCCTACCTAGCCCTGCTGCCCCTTCACTTAGCTCCGCCCCCATGGCTTCGCCGCCGCACCGCCATACTCGAGGGTCAATACTACTTCAGTGTCGCCTCTTCCCCTTGCACTCCTCAGAGCCATTGCATGCGCTAGCACCTTCCTCCCTATTAGCCCAGCGCTAGCTTCGCTCCTCCCCAGTCGAGTGTGCACAGTATATCCACTACTGCACCCACGCCTTAACTCATAGCCAATGCTCCTATTAATGTTTAATCTCCTCACCCATCTCCTGCTCTAATTCCCACACTCAAATTCATCGCCACTGAGAGCTCCTTCGGCCGACACCTTTGCCAGCCCTCTCTGGAGTACCGCAAGCGGCATTGACCCTTCCCCTAAGATTCTCTCCCTTCCTCGATGCTTATATGAAGCCTAATTGAATTCTTTTTCTATGCAACACACCGAAGCCTATTTCTCCCACAACTCCGGCCATTTCCCCTCGTTGGCGACTCTGACTGCCACCCACCAATTCCATTCGCCGGAAGCCTCCTCGCCGTACGGTGAAGACAACCCTGGCACCAATTTGGAGTTCCGTAGCCCTCTCTTCCCTGACACCGATCGTCCGCCTCCGCCATTCGAGCTCACTGTCGCCAGCCCGCCTCAGGCCTCCCCGAACCCTGTTTCCTTTTTTGATGAGTTACTATCACACCCAAGTAGCACCCCTCCTGTTTATATTGAACTCCTGTTGCCGGTATCGCTACCGCACCCCTCCCCTGTTCTGCCGCCTATGGCCTCCGCCGATCGCCACAACCAAATTGGTCAATGGGACTAAGCCCAAACATGTGTTTAGGCATAACCATTCTATTTTTTAAATGCTCACGTTTGGACATTGCCCCTATCACCGGTGGCGAGCCCTTTCGACCGACGAAAGGGGCGGGAACCCGGGGTTGACGAAGATAGCCGTTCGGACAGTCCGAACAGGCCATCGAACGGTCTGAACAACACTTCACTGATCAGATGGCTTCGCTCGTCTTGGCTGTTTAGACAGTTTGAACTTTCCCACGGAAGGTTAGATGGACTGAAACCCTGATTGGACGGTCCAAACACCCTGGCTGTTTGGACGGTCTGAACTTAAACCACGTAGACTCACATGTCAGAGACATAACTCTCTCTCTCTCTCCTCTCTTTATTTTGGGGCTTTTCCCAAAAATAAACTTTGAAGAGCTTGTTCTCCCTCGTTGTAAACCGGAAGTGAGATTTGTTTCTAAAATTTTCTAAATTCAAGCTCTTTCTATTAGTTGTGGCTTTGTTTAGTTTAGAGTTCATTTAAATTTTATTTGGGTATTTATTTGCTCTCTTATGTGTTGGATGCTTTTTGGCGTCTCCCTCCGAGTAGAGTTCGAGGATGCCCCCGACCCGCAAGTTGACGCTCCGCAAGAACCGCAGGACCTTCCAACCCGAGACCCATGCGAGTCAACATTTTGATCCTATGTTTCATGCAAATTATGTTTGTTTAAATTTATTCAAAATGCATGTGTTATTTCTTGTACAAACATATGTCACTGGTAAGTTAGTTATTACCCAAATTGTTAAACTAGCACTACATAGCTACGACGTCCTTGGTAACTTGATAAACCCATACTTGTCCCAATAGGTGCTATGTCTAAACAGAAATAGTTATAAGTGTTGACTAAAAGCCATACTAGTTGAGTCAAAGCCAGGCCATTAGCTACCCTGAATATCATCTCTTAAACATAAAATCTTGTTTTGGGATAGTCATGGGCTGTAGATGACTAATACTTTATTATAACTTATCTTATACTTCTCAAACTAGCTACACCGTCTGGGCGGATGGTAAAAGAGGTTGGTGTGGATGTAACACGAGAATTTATGGTTTATGGTAAGCATCGTCCGGACAAATTAAGGACTTATCTTATGATGATCTCTTCATGTAAAACAGTACAACCATAAGCTGATAAAGTATAGGCATGGCTAACTAATTTATATTGCTAGTAGGGAAAAGCACCATTGAAGTGACCCACAAGTCATGCTGCTGGTTTAAGCCATCATGGACACGGGTCGTGTTGTTGGTTTAAGCCGCCATGTGATACAAAAGGGGGTCTAAGTGGGCTGAATATAGCCTTCCCCAGATGAAACCTTAGCGGGTGTAATTCTTCGCTAGATGGATTGTAAAGGTCATGTGGTAATCCTCTTGATCTGTATGTCAAAAGAAATATGCAGAATATAACAATTGGGTTATCTCTTATGAGAAAAGATGTACAGTCTTTACAGAGTATAAACTATTCGAACAACCGTGTCTACGGTCAAGGGCGAATATGAGAATCTCCTCGAGTTAGTTCTATTTTCAAACCTTTGTGGGCATGAGAAAAAAACTGAAGGGATGTATTTCAACTTTAACTCTTCCTGGAGAGATGTACTTCAGTGATGTTAAGTATGATGGATGTAACCTATTAATCAAAACATTAGTATTGGTGAATGAAACCATGTAACTGGTGGATGGAACCATCACCACTACAAATATTGCCTAAATTCATTTTTAACAAGCATGATTTATTAAAATGCTAGGATAATAGGAAATTTTTTACTAATGGTATTTACAAACATGGCTTTATGCAAAATATAAGAAACTGAGCCACCATTGATTAAACCTAGCATTTTATATAATTGCATTCTGTATGTTGGCTCATAGAGTACGGTTGTGTGTGCTCACCACTCTCCAGAATTTGAGAACCAAAATCAATATGCCTTCTACGAGGATCAAGACCACAACAGAGGTGAAGATGATGGCAACATGGCATAGAACTTAATAGCTTAGTCTCTCCTCACGATCTAGTCAACCACGCTAACTTTTGAGTGGATTCAATATTGGTTAGAGCCTAATCAATATCATTTCTACTTAGGTTGTCCCAGTCGTTGCCTGCGGAGAGATGCACTTTTCCACTGTAGCTTCTGATGTCTTTTGTATTGTAATCAATTGATCCGATGGCCCCATATGTAAAACAAATCCCAACGTGGATTATTTAAACTCTGGTATGTAATATTGTTATGATCTGTATCATATATGAGATGAATCAGTCATGTATCTGCGAGGCACTATCTACTGATCCAGAGAATAGTGCAGAGCAATCATAAAGGATTCGGTTTCGCTAAAATCCGGGTCCGACAGGGCTGGTATCAGAGCATATGACTGTAGGGACCCTTAGTTAGATTGGCCATAATTAGATTAGTGTCCTATTTTAAATCTAAAGGAAAACTTTTTGATAAAAGTATAACTTATTACTTGCTTCACTCACCATTCCTAGATCTTTACTCTTACGTACTTTCTTTATTAGTTTATTTGATCTAATCTCTTGTTTCAAAATTATAGATGGCTAGTTCTTATTCGTCTATCTCCTGGGACTTCCTGTCTCACTCAGAAACAGAGGGAGAGTTTGTGGGGTTACTACACTAGCTTCTGCAGTACCTCCGCTATGATCGGCAACCCATTTTCAGGGGGCGAAAGATGCGGGTCCAGGATCGGGATGTCTGGACCATGGAGGCCTTTATATATGTCCAGGAGGGAGGAGTCGACCCCCCATCGTCCCCACCATCCACCCTAGGAGCCACTGCTTCGACGTCGTATAAGACGCGCCCTAGTTTGCATCAGCTCGACTGATGCAACTGCATGGGACTGAGCTGCTATAGTCCCCGTTTTGCTTCTTTCTGATCCTCCGCACTAGTGGTCCTGAGCCCGACCCTCTGGACGCTCTGGTGGATGACCTGAGGCTGTCCTACCAGGTGTTGCCGACGCAGACCATGGTCTTCTCTTACTATCGAGCGCTCCAGGAGATCAGAAAGCTTCGCATGCTGCTGACGTCCAGCTACTGACACTTGGATACCCTTTGAGCCCAGCTAGCTGGGACAGACACCGCCCTCACCTTCTCTGAGCGGGAGCGGATTGTCACGGAGACCGAGCTTGAGTGCCTCCGATCTCAGGCAGACTACACTCCAGCGTCACTGACCTACACTCCCTCATCGCCCATCCGAGTCCCAGCACCCCTACCACTGGTAGCAACAATAGTTGCAATAGCACTAGCAACACCAGCATTTCTAGCACTAGTACCAGTTCTAGCATCAGCCAGCCGGATAATGCCCCTACCATCAGAGGCCGCGCACTGACCAGCTTCACAAGACCCCGCACTCGGCTCATGGCTCGTAAGAGCGTGCGCCCACTGCCTGATTTTTTGGTAGCAGATGCTAGGGGACCCAGCAGGGGTCTCCACCACTCCCATTCGCCGACCAGCTCCAATTCCTACACCGAGGATGACTCGCCCAGAGTTGGTCGCAACTGCTCTATGTTCCACCTGTGGAGGTGACCACACTGAGCAGAAGTAGTCAGTTAGGGTAGGTTAGGTGGTAGTGCTTGCCAGACAGATTTTGGGCAAGGCGAGCATTCTTTTGTATACTTCTTTTGTACCCCCCTAGACGATGTATGATTCAGGTCTTTTCTTAGATGATCTGGTTCGCGTGCTCAATTTGGCCTTAGGCCTATTCAAAATAGCTTTAGTTCCTGCACTTCTTAATTTCGGCTTTTCGGCTTTTTTTGGTTTTGTTTCTCTCCTATTCCATTGCTTTGTTTCAAAACATATAGCAGTGATTTTTTAATTTTTCTTACTTTTAATATTTTTTTTTCTCTATTTTTACTTACAAAAAATTAGCAGCCACTACAATGCAATTGCCTCATAAAAAAGCCAACAGCCACGGCTATAGCCATTTGGAGCAAGCCCAAATTGTGAATCGATTCCAAACTGAAATGGAAGTTTTGAAATTTGGAACGATTGCCCCTCCCCCCAACCAATATTTCAGGTGAATGTTTTGGAATTTGTGACAGATTTGACACTGTTTGAAACGCTAATTACAAAAATAGACGTATCCAAACCGTATTATCAGAAATATCGTATGGAGGGGTGATGCGGGGCCCCTGCCATCCCGTGGGTGGATGATAGGCTGCCGCCGCCCCGTGGGCAGATGGCAGGGGACTTGCCGCACCATGACGAGATGGAAGGTGATTAGGCTAATTAATTAGTCTGCTTAATTACCTACCATTTTTTAATTTTATTTAAAATTTGTGTGAATTTTTTAATATAGGTAATTAGGTCAAAATGACAAAAATTTCTATGCAAACTCCCAACATAACATAGTTAACTGTATAAATTTTTGATAATTTTATCCACTGTGAATGTAGCTCAAAAATTTATACAGTTTTGATATTTATAGGAGATGTTACATATAACAAATGAGCTCTAACAATTATAAAAGTTTATGTAAAGCCTCCCGACATAGTTATAGAAATGTTTTAATTTTTTTTAGAATTTTATATGCTCTAAATTTGCCACATTAATTTGGCTCGGGAGGGAGTGTTACAAAAAGAGGGAAATAGCGGCCAAGGCCAAAGAGGCCACTGAGGAGTTCAACGCTGAGCTCATTAGGAGGAAAAAATAGTCTCGGTCTATACAGTAGGTTGGACCGTTCTGAATTAGTCCCATGAAGCTTAAATTTATTTTCATTCGAAAAAGGCGCATATGTATCGTACGAGTATTTCGGTTTGTTCTATTATGCACGATGTTGTTTCTTATGCATGTAACCAAACTCTGTACACCATGTTATTTTCAGTTTTATCATAAACTCTATTTTAATTTCTAATATCAAATGTCATCATCTTTTCACGTTTAATTCTTCATAAGGAAGTCACTATGTTACCATCTTACCACCAAATACTAAGCTTTCAATTTATAAATCAAGTCCAAACTAAATTAAATTATTATCTCAATTTATAATTTATAAATCAACTCCAATCACACATGCATGCTAATTAAATGAGCATCGCATATCACTAATTTAATGATTAAATTAATATAAATTAACGTGGCAAATTTGACGCACATAAAATTCCAAAAAGAAATATAGAATTACGATAATTGTGTTGATAGGCTTTACATAAATTTTCGTTATTTTTAGAGCTCGTTGCTATATGTAATAGCTCCTACAAATATCAAAATTGTATAAAGTTTTTGAACAATATTCACAGTAGATAAAATTACAAAACAATTACACAATCAACTACATCATCTTAGAAGATTGCACATAATTTTTTATAAATTTTTGAGCTTAGTTGTTATATTGAAAATTTTAAAAAACATTGACCAAAACAAATAAAGAATGGCAGTGATTAGGTCTGCTAATTAGCCGGCCTAATCACCTGTCGCCCAGTCCTGCCATCCTCCCACGGGACGACAGGCACCACGTGTCAGCACCCTCCTGTTGCTGCCCGACCACCGGACGGCAAAAACAGCATTTCTACAAATACAGCTCGCATACGTCTATTTTTGTAATTACAATTGTAAACGGTGCTAAATGTGATAAAAATTAAAATTTTTGAATCCGACGGTAATGTTCTCACACGTGTGCGCAAGCCACAGGTACATACGTATCCAATATGAAGTCTTGCTTATTTAACTTCTGTCTCTCTAGGCCCCGTTCCAACTAGTTTATGATTTAATCTTTTGACTATGACTTTTAGCTTATGGCTGAAATTACACTAAGCGGTTGTTAGCCTTTTTTGATAAAAAATGAAAAGAATAAAAAAATATTATATCGTCACGAACAATACAAAGAAATAAGGGAAAAAAGAAAAGGAAAAAAAACCTAAAAACAAAATAAGCTAAAATTAGAGGTCAACATATTTCAAATGGTTTTTGACATAAATAAATTAAAAATCAAAATAAATCAGAAGCTAAAGCGATTTGAAGCCATGGTAGCAGTGGCAAAATAATAGATACATGTATTCGACTGAATCCTAAGAAATACTCGCTGTAAATGAGTAAACACACACAGTAACTGTTGTTATCTCTGCTTCCCGACAAAAACGCACCCAGGCATAAACAGTGCACGACGCCATGGGGCAACGAAGCCGTCGTGGGTTCCTCAATCAGATAGCCCAGGACAGGACAGGACCAGCGGCTGCTCCTGCTCGCCTGCTTCGTCTCCAGTTCTCCATGTGAGATGCGATGGGGCCAACCATGTCTCCATTGTCCATTGAGTGATTTGAGTTTTGAGTCCACTCCTTAATTTCCTTCCTCCTGAGTCCTGACGGCAGCAACCACCACCGGCAGCAATCCCTTCCGGCGACCGGCGGCCATCCTCTAGGTGGCTCTCCCTCTGGCCTACGCCGCTCCATGCCTCTGAGTCCATGAGACCACCACAGGCCCACCACGGCGCTGCTCCTCTGCTTCTGCGGCTCTGCTAGCTCCACACCGCCGCACGGCGCTACGGTCACACCGTGTCCAAGCTCTCTTAATCATCCTTAATCTCTCTTAATTAAGCTCTAATCCCTAGAGTTACCTCCTCCCCTTGGCCTCCCGCCTCCTCCCCACGCTGGTGCACTCCCGAGAAGCCGCCTCCGTGTTGCCGCCCACGCGTCCGCATGCACCCACGTGGAATTGTGGCACCACCGCTCGCCCTGGCGTTCACACAGCTACTAGCTCATGTCCCTGTGGCCCCCACCTCTCAGTCGCCCACTTTCTGTCAGCCCCGTCCTTCCTCCCTCGCTTCGCGCACCGTTTGACCAGAGCTCCCTCTCCCGCCGCTGCTTCACACCCGATCGACCGCATGCGTGTCCCCTACCATACCTGGTGCCATCAGCTCCTACCAAACATTGCAGAGGCCGTGCACCACCTCACATACGCGCCTGTGCCCCTAGCAGAGCTTCCGCCTCCTCTCTCCTCCATGCGTCGGTGATCCCCGAAGAGAGATAATGCTCCCACCGCCTCACCTCGCCTTTAAAGCTTAAGCGCATTCGTAGAGTGCTTCATGTCACTCCCAGACACCCACCAAAACCACCCAATTGAGGTCCCATCTGCCGCAGTCTCCTCCCCGACCAACCCTGAGCCCAGTGAGCCCTAAACATTATCTCCTTCTCCACTCGATTAGAACCCAATTCCCTCCGACCAAAGCATCCCCAAAGCACCGCAAACAAGTAGCTAAAGTCAATTTCCTGAGAGCATTTCTTCTCTGGCCTGGCACCATGAGCCCCCTCCAGTTGGATCATCGCTCCTGTGGATAGCTCATCTGAGACTTCCCCGATCCAAACCAGCTCCACCTTTGTGAAACTCATTCCCTGCAGATGGTTAAACCGCTTTCAATCTCGTCGAACCTTTACCGGAGCAGCCCCTAACCACCTCAAAAGTTGCCACCTTCTCTCATGCCGCCAGCTGCCACCACCTATGCTCGCGCCTCCCAAAGCACAAAAATGGAACCTCCACATTCCAAGGGAGCCCCCAGTGTCGCCCTTTGCGTGGAAGTCCTCCACCGAAGCCAGATCGCGACGGGGACATGCCCTCTGTTTTTCCTGCCACCGAGTTGGCTGGAGGCAGACAACGACCTCCTTGGGGTGACGTGGCTTCATCGCAACCGTCCATGCGCCATCCTTTGATCGCTGTCGCGTGTGCATGAGTCGGGCCAAATCAGCTGGTTCACTCGGTCAGGCTGGTTTATTTTGCACGGGCCGTGCATTGTAGCGACCGGGCCGGCCCGTTATTGTTCATTACTATGGCGATCACTGTTCACCGAGCTAAAAATTGCAAAACAAAATACCCCCGTTTGAACCGTTTTGATGCCCTGAACCCATTTTCGGAATCCGTTCCACTATATCAAACTTCTAAAAACCTAAACCAATTCTATTTGGATTTTTATTGTATTTTTCTTCCTGTTTAATTTATTTATTTTTCCTATCTTGATTAGACTCAAGCACAGAGTCATATTATTTTATGTGTTTGCGCTACTTCCCGAGTTCTCCGAAGCGTCAACACAAGGACTAGAGATAGGCGTTGAAGTTTTCAAGACCGTTGAGTTCGTCGATCAGCAAGACAAGTTACAAGTTTTTGATCATATTGAGATCTATAAATATTTATATTACTTAATTACAATATTTGCATTAATATTATTTGTCTAAATTACTTGATTAAAACAAATATTTAGAATGACATGTTAAATTAGTTATGTCCTACTTCTGAAATATGCCCTATTCTAATTTGAGCCATATTCACTTTGACAGCCTTAATAATATTAAATTATAGTATAAATAGTTGTAGATAGGTTCATTTAAAATTTTGTACTACTAAGTGACTTGACGGTTTGCTAATAGAATTATTTAAAAAGTTTCTAGGGTAAGACGGAAGCTGTGAAAAGCCACGAGGTGGCTAGAGTCCACAACCTTACTCTAGGGTGGAGGCTGCAATATGCTGGTAACAGTACAGTTGTGTACTGGGTACCAGTTATGGTTGGCAGTCTCAGGAAGAAAAGTAAGGACTAAAGTCTTATGCTGAGTAAAGGGTACAATAATCATTCAACTACAAGTATTGACCAGTCAATCTTGGTCTAGTAACTGCTCAATTTGATTGAACCCCTATAAGAGTATTGAATTGTTGTATGGGTGTGATAACACCGTACTTAAAAATAATAGGTCCTCACAAATTTTGGTAGTTGTGTGCCGCATTGGCCCATGGATACCTGGTTTAGTGAGGCTAGGAACCTATTGGGTAGAGGCTACATAGAGAATTGAGTAGTGAAAAACCCTTTTTTCTCAACTCAGTCATACACAAGTTGAAGCGTGCTTACCGCGTGACAGTGAGAGTTTGAGAAATCTTGTGGGTAAAGCTGAACAACTCTGCAGAATGAAATTTAAATAGTATTCGAATACACCATGCTCCTGATTAATGGAGCTGTATTTGATGGGTGATTCCAATAACAAAGCATAAGCAGTTTTCTTGTATTTAAATTGTGTAATTTGAAAAGGCAATATCTGAAATCCCTATCTCTTAAGCAATTCTGTTATTTTATGTTTCAAAATTTTTAACAAATAAAACTGCATCCACTATCAATAATAAAATCAATATACTCCCATTCATTGACAATCTTTGCAATTAGTAAAAGTAGGATTTACCCTTGTGACTTACTGGGTACAATTATACTCACTACTTGCTAAAACAACAACAGAGGATGAATGAAATTGCAAGGAGCAGACTTTTGAAGAGGATCCAGAAGAGCCGATCCACTTCGACGATCAGTGGTTTTAGGTTTTAGCTTCTCTCAAGTACACATGTGGTGTTTTGCTACAATGTAAATTAACTTTGGGCTTGTTACCCACTGTGCTCAAAACTAAGCCGATGAGGCTTATCTTTGTAATAAAGTTTGAATCTTATGTGTAATATTGTGTTGTAATGATGCTCATTCTCGTACGGTACACCGCAACTGTACAATCTTGAGGCAATTCCATGGAAGCATTACGCTATGTTGGCGAAGGTCACCGTCCACCACTTCCATGGAAGTAAGTTTCATTCCTCACAGTTTAGAAGTGTCCATTGATAAATTTAAGGGAATTGTGTTTACTCAAATACTTAGATATTGTTCTTAAGTTGGTTTGCATCATGTGATTGGCAATGCAGCAATCACATTATGTAATTATCTTATTTGATTGGCTCTACCTCTACGACTGTTCCAAAATTAACTGCATTATGTTGGTTTCCAGACAACGTTGATTTGGGAATGGCCTGTGGTAAATACTTCCGTGTCAGTAAATACCTCTCTGGGTTATCATATTGTGTTGCCTCGCGTTTAATTTCAGGTGATTCCGATATCATCAAGAGTCTTGCGTGGCCTAGCCGTCAATCCGTGATGCTGGCATGCTGGGCTGTAATCTTGATTCAGCTGGGCTTGTACTCAGTACTCCCTTCGTTAGTTCTGTTTTGTTACTTCTATGTATGTAAATGATGTAAATTGTAATTGTCTGCTCTATGGTTAGATGGGATGGAGCTGCAGTTAGCTGTGCTCTGTCTGCTGCAGTTAGATGGGATGGACAATGGAGACTGGACACTGGACTGGACAGAGGTCACTGAGCACTGAGCAATCTGGAATCCTAGATAAAGGCATAGAGCAAGAGCATTGACGCACTGTCCTGTCATTCTCAATTTACGTCAAATTTGATAAATATGGTATTCACTGATATCAAACTAAAATAAAGTGGTATTAACCAATACCAAACCGTATTGTAAATTGTAATGTATTTTGCCAAATTAACAATATCGTATTTACCCTATACACTGTATTTACCAAACTATATATACCGAAAAAACTGAATAAACAGCCCTAGTGCCATGTATGTAGCTAAAACCCCTCTATTAAAGCAAGCAAATAGATAGATACCACAAAATTAACCGAGGCATCAAATAGATAGATACCACAAAATTAACCGAGACATGCATGGATACGATCAAAACTACAGAGATGCTGTTGGCAGTGGTAGGCTGGCAGCGCCCTCGCCAACCCCTCTGCCTACCACCCTCGCCGGTAGCGCCCCGCCCTCTCTTTCTTCCACACCCCGAAGCCACCGCCACCCCTCTACTACTCCCACCTCCTCTCCTCGCCCTTAAAACCCAATCGGCTTCATTGAGAACCCCGCGCTACTCCCAATTACATAACTGAGCCACTCAATCAACTACTCTCTCACAGTCTCACACCATAGCCCCTCCGCCAAGCTTCCCTGAGCCCGGTAAGCCGCTCAACCATTCTCCCACCTCCGACCGCCATGCTTTGATTCCTTGCACCCCATAGCACTACCACTTCGCTCAAGACCTCAAAATGGAACCATCTCATCGAGAGGAACCTATCCGTACCGTCCACAGCCGCCAGACTCCTTCGCTAGTGCTGAATCGTGGAGGCGATAGTACCTCAGATTTGCACCAGTGAGAGAACAACCGGAGGTAGAAGAAGAAGTGAGGTAGTGCCGTGGCTTAATCGTGGCCGCCCACATGTTGCAGTCAACGGCAGTGAGCGTGCATGCACATTCCAGACGCGCGCTGTTGTTCCCAGCCGGTTGGCCCAAGTGGCTGAATCTGATTCAAAAAGACGCACAGGCTGCACTGTTCATCATAGGCCGGCCCGACAATGTAGCTACTATAGTAATTACTATTCACCGAACCCTAATTTCCAAAAATACCTCGACTTTGATCGATGTGACCCCATGAATCCATTTTCCAATCTCCATTCTGTCAAACCAAACTACGACAAAACCTAAATCCACTATTCCAAAACCAATCCACCTGTTTCTATTCATCCTAAAATTCATCCAATATACATATAGCCTTTCGATCGTCTCGAGCCAACCTAACCCAACTCCGACTCCGATCAGTCAAATCACACACCACCTATCTCCTGACCACCCAAACATATTTTATTTGTGTCCTAGCTTGCATTTTGTTTGGATCTAGCTTGCATTCTATAAAATAGGAACTTATTTGCCTTTGTTTTCCGTGCTAGAATTCGGATCCAGCTAGTTAGTCAACAGAAGAACTGCAAAAACAATTATAGAAGTTAGTGTCCTGCAGACAAGGAGGCAAGTCATATCTTTTTTATCATATTGAATCCCATGACGTTTAAATTATTTAATTATATTTTTTTATTACGGTTATTTGCACACTGTTATTTAATTACAATAAATATTTGGATTGACATGTGAATTAGTTATATTCTACCACCATAAAATGTCCTATTTAATTTGAGGCCATAATCGCCTTGACAACCTTACTAGTATTTTACTATTGTGTAAATAACTATAAAATATCTCATTTAAAATATTATACTACTCTATAGCATCGGCATTTTGCCGATAGGTTTATTTAAACAGTTCTAGGGCTAAGAATGAATTGTGGAAAGCCACCAGATAGTTAGAGTCCACGACCAAACCCTAAGGTTGAGGCTTGGAATGGATTGGTGGTAGTGCCATAGATCACTAGGGATCTAGATTGTATATGGCTGCCTTGTATGTGGAAACCTTATGCTAAGCAAAATCCTAGCAAGTAGATATATAGCACTCTCGTTGTGATTTGTTGAGTACGGTTGATTGTACTCAGTATTGCTATATTCTCCATCACAACAGGTATTTAAAGAAGAAAGGATGTTGCAAGTTTTCGTGTTAGGATTACGACCGTACTCAAACATTTCTGTGAGAGTTTTCTTTGAATTTTCTAATTGTAAGATAAGTTTTGGGCTTGGACGCCCTTTTTGCCACTAAAGTTGACCGGTAGGTCATATTTTAATCAAGTTAATCTCTTTTAAATATTCGTGAGCAGGTATAATACTCCTTCTGTTCGTAACGAAATTTCTAAACCGTTGCGGATTGTACGACGTCTCTGTTTCTAAAAAAACAGGGGGCGTTACACACTGATTGCCCTAACAAGTTCAGAGGCATGATTCAATAATTCCAGAGCGACAAATCTTGACGCCTTGAAAGGGAAATTGTGAGCCTCCTGTGCTCCGCGACAACTTGGATGATTTCAATCAGTCAGCTGAGATGAGAGGTGCTACCTGCTGGGAATCGAAGTTGGGACCCTTTGGAATGGTGTAGTGAATCTCTCCCTCGTCCTCGCCCGGCGATGGTTGACGAGATTAGCTGACATATTTTCACTTTCTCCTTTCGACCGCTGATTTGCAGGCATCTTCATTGGGAGTCTTGCAGGTTTAGGTGAACCCCAGCCACGACTCCCCAGCAGACGCCGCCTCCGCCCGACGCCGGTGCCGATGGCCGCCGCCTCAGCCCCAACTTGTTCCGGTTTCTCCTCCCTTGCTGCCACCGGCGCCCACGGTCCGCCGAGCAGGGGGCTTCACCTCCATCGGTTGATTCACTTGTTTGCTTCTGGATTAGGAAGGCTTTGCGTGCATCTACACAATCAGATTTTGATGCATTCTTGGTCTTGGACCTTGGTTCCTATGGGAGCGTGAGGAGTAGAAGATTGGGGAATTTTTTTAAAATAATTTATTTTTATTTAAAATTTTAGAAATATATATACAAGCAAAATTTTTTTACAAGAATTGGATTACTAGAGTCTGTCGCCCAACGGTCGTGCGACACGAATGCAGTCGGTCAGCCATTGGGTGACTGGGGCCGATTGGTCTGGTTCGAAAATCTCTGGCCAATCGGATTGGTCCGAACGTTTCCTTTTATTCCTTTTTCTTTAGTTTGAAACTTTTAGAAGCTCGTATTTCTTCATTCTAACTCTGATTTGATCCATTCAAAATTTTAAATTCTTCTAAAATCCTATTTCTGGACTATTTCCGAATTTTATTTGGAATTTGTTTGATTTTATTTCCATTTATTCTTTGCATGTAGACTATGATAAATCCGGAGAACACAATTTTGACGTTTCGTAGCAGCAAAACTTCGAGCAAGACTAGCTACACCATTGATCATGTTACTCCCGGTAATTTAAATTATATATATACATTATTTTTAAATTATTATGTATATGTATTTTTATTCAAACCAAGTTTAAATTTGATTGTTGCTCCCAACCGTTCGGCAACTGTAATTTCAGCCTATTTTTGCGCAACTGGCCCCCCTGACTGCATATGAAGGTAAATGACAATTGTTGTATATAGGTAATATGTATAAAATTTTATGTATGAATCATATTTTTTTGGGAAATAATGGGAGATAATGTCGGTTGATCCATTTGTAATTTTCGTAGATTATGAATTGTACAAAATCTATTAGATGTGCAATAATATTTTGCGATCATCGTATATTGTTGTAGTGCAAGAAATTTTGTGAATCTTTTTAGGACAATTGAGATAGCAACTATTGGTAAGTACGATAATAAGTGATATTGTGATGCAATCGGAAATTCATACATAGAGGAGAATTTTTCATATTGCTGGATGCGTTGCTACACCAAAAATTGAATACGAAAAGATGATGAGATTTGCTTTTGCGAAATAAAATAGACTTAATAATAAAATTAGGAATAACCTGGCGCGCAGGGTTTGCCTACATGCATATGAAAGAGCATCATTCACGATGCAACAAACCGAACTACTTCTACGATACATATACGTCTTTTTTAAATGGAAATAGATTTGTGCATCAGGGGAGTAGTACGGAACGGCCCGTCCTATTGTATGGACCAGGGCCATTTTTCCTTCCTTACGAGCTCTGCGTTCAACTCCTCAATGGCCTGTTTGGCCTTGGCCGTCATCTCCCTCTTTTTCTCGTACTCCCTCTTGTGAGCATCGTGCTACATGTGTGTGCACGCCTCGAGATAAGTTTACATTCCACTTCTCAAAGTCGAGAATCCACTGGTCATATAGGTGGATCTCCAGGTCGATCCACTTGTGGTAGCTACATAGCGGTTCTACGAACTACAGGTAGATAAGAGAGGTTGTTAATGCATACTTTAAAAGAGAAATAGCAGGAGGAACACATTGTAACTGGTTCTTACTGACTGTCGATAGGTGCTCATGTCCCAACAACGGTAGGGATAGTCACAGGAGTAATTTACGTAACCCCAGTAATGCATGTCCAGGTTGAGCCGCTGCTTAGATTTGAAGAATTTGCATGGATCCTTACTCCAACAGAGAGGCAGCGTGTCCCTCCCAAGCAGGTGTTCCGATGAACGCTCGATTGGAACGTTCGGGACGGGGTTATTGCTACGAGGGCTATCTTTGCAAGGAGCTGACCTCCTAGCACGCTCCGCTTATTCGGCCACGGCCGATGCAGCCCTTACTTGTTCGTCACGGGCCACAGTAGACATTGCTAGTTTGTAGGTCTCCTCCCATTACTTCATCATCTTGTTCCATTGCTTCTTATGCCTCTTGTCCATCCCGACGTGGTGAACCAAGCTCTAGTGTAGTGTGTAGTTTGGTTGTGTAGTGTTCTCTCCTAGATCTCTTTCACATCCTTTTATAACCCAAAGGGTTGGAACGGTGTGCTTAATTTCTTATGCGTAGCGGTCCATCTGGTATTCTAATTGTGCAAAGCTGTCGCGTTTGGGCTTGTCACTGCGCAAAGCTGCTCCGTCTAGTCTTGTCATTGTGGAGAGCTGCACCCTTTAGTCTTATCACTGCACAAAGCTAGCCCGTCTGGTCTTGTCACTGAGCAAAGCTGCCCCGTCTGGTCTTGTCATGACTGAAAGTTGCACCCTTTGGTCTTGGAACTACGCAAAGATGACTCGTCTGGTCTTGTCACTACGTAAAGCTGCCCCTGTCTTGTCATGTCACTGTAGAAAGCTGCACCCTTTGGTGTAGTCACTACGCAAAGCTGGCCCGTCTGGTCTTATCACTGCGTAAAGCTGTCTCATCTAGTCGTGTCACTGCGGAAAGTTTTACCCTTTGGTCTTAGAACAGCGCAAAGGTGGCCCGTCTAGTCTTGTTACTACATAAAGCTAGCCCATCTAGTCGTGTTACTACAGAAAAGTGCACCCTTTAGTGTAGTCACTATTCAAAGCTAGTCCGTCTGCTCCTATCACTATGCAAAGCTGCCTTGCCTGGTCTTCTCATTGCGTAAAACTGCACTGTTTGGTTCAATGACTATGAAAAGATGCAGGGAGTTGTCACGTCATGGTATGCTTAGTCCTGTGTTTTCGGTCCACCCCCACGAGATATAAAATGCACACCCCACCCCTTTGTTACAAAGAACAAATATCTTCTACATGGTAGATTAACATACCATGGCAGACACTGAGGGGCAAGTCGAACATAGGTCACCAAAGAAAGACCTTCCACTGAAAACGAGGGAGGACTTCAGCCTTGAGTACTGCTTGATGCCAAGCAGTGTCTTTGAACGGCGTGGCCAAAATGCAGACACAGGGAGAACACGGTCGTGCAGGTCTCGGATGACTCGTTCAATGGCAGATGATGTTTCTTCTGATGCCCACACTCTGGGGTACAATTTATCAATAGTTTATTTTCTTTTACTACTAATAGAGCTTCCATGTTAACTCTGCTGATGGCGAAATACGGCTTCGTCCATTGGATCGATCCTCTGCATGAACGGTACGTTGTGAGGTACATGGATATGTTGTGGGAGTGGATCTTTGGCTTGGAGTAGATTCAAAGTCTGAAAGAGGAGAACGATGCCCTCCATCAGCAGATGCAACATCAGAGGGGCAATAAGGAGATCGTCAACATAGGAAGTTCGTACAATCCTACATACTGCTGCGTGAACCTTAGCTGCATATGTGTGTACCACTACAACGACGGCTAGCCACATCCAAGGTGCCCCCTCTGCAGCACTTCTTGTGAGTAGCACAAGGCACATTCTATCAGTTGGCAAGCACAAACAAGGTTGTATCACAGTACTCTCCACTGTTGTCCGCGATTTTGTTCAATGTCCTACAACATGTAATATAATGGTCTATGTGTCAGTGCGGTTGCCATTTATTGAGTGTACTATTCCAGTGGTGCGCCACATGATTGAACTAGAGGTGTCGACATGGATCGAACAAATGGACATCTTAAAAAGGAGTACAAATAAAAAAAAGCTAAAGTATCACAAACATCATAGAGTAAGTAAGAAAATGTAAATATTATAGGAACCACAAAAGCACAACCAGCACTAGCTCCCCAACAACTCCCGTGGCAACCCCTCCATCGCCACCCTGTCCCCCTCTGGCTTTGCGTCCTCACCCACGTGCTCTCATACGGCCCCGCTTGGTCATCTTCCTCAGTGCCAGGTGTCGAGGCCAAGGCCTCAACAAGGTAAGAGGCTCAAGAGGCCTACGTGTACAGGGTCCCAAAGCCAGAGGGGTAGACTGTAGTGCCACCTGTGTGGCTACTAGAGCATCGATGAACTGCGACCAAGAGAGAACCTCCAGAGGTGTGGGCTGAGGTCCCAGGCCCATCGCCTGGTCGCCCAAATCCGCAAAGTATTGGTCCATGTCCTCCTGGCTCGGGGAGACCCCAAACACGTCAACAGCCATAAAACATGCAGTTCAAATATCATTAGTTCGTGAAGTAAATGGATAGAAGAAAACAAAAGGAGGCACGGCGTACCATCGGCTAGCACCATGGCGTGGTTGAAGCTGTCCAAAGGGACATACGACACGTCATACACACCCTATGTGGAGAAACTGGAGTAGTCCGAAGGATGCACGAACTGCTACGCTGGCGGTGTATGGGTCCTCGCCCAAGCTGACCCCCCCAGCCTCGTTAGGCCAAGGTGGTGTCGGCTATGCCCTGGTCGACCCTCCGGCCTCGTTAGGGCATGGCGGACGTGGCCACGTAGAACCTCATGTGCAGTGTGATGACGAACATGATAGAACTGGCGGACGCACGGAGTGTGCACCAGCCGTCGGCGTGACGAACACCTAGACCCTAGTGCACGAGAGAAACGCGACGACCAGTGCATCAAAGGCCTGCACACGACAGACAAACTGATAATGCTCATCGTGTCAAGTGCAGCTGAACCCCAGCTGATGTGGGGCCCTCCCTATCGATGATGGCCCTAGCGTAGGCGATGAGCCATGCGTCAACGGTGTTGTCATGGCTATTGGTGAAAAGCACTCAACCAAACAGCCATCGCAAGTAAGCCTCTCAGTGCTGTGATACCTGCTGCTCGTCCGCAGTCAGGTCCATCCGCTCTACCTTAGTGCAACAAAAAAGTTATTAAGACTATACTGCGGAAAGGCAAGCGGACGAAGCCAACAGGAAGGGCATCAAACACGTACCTGAAACTGCAAGAGCAACCACAATGATAGGCCGTGTGTCTAACTCGATGGGAAGATGTAGTATACATTTGTGTCCCTAGGCATAAGGACTCCTTGGAACCTCGCCAGCAGGTCCACGCGCTAGTCGGTCGGGGCCTCTGGTAGAAAGGCAGTAGCTCCCATGATAGGGAGGCCAAGCAGCAGGGAGATGTTCTGTAACGTAGGTGCTATCTCCCTGAATGGGAAGTGGAAAGTGTGCATCTTCGACCGCCACCGGTCCACCAAAGCTGTTAGCAAGGAGCGGTTGAACGAGAAGCGTTGCGACCGCTGCGCACTATCGTCCCCCCTGCAGCTACTGGCACACCATTCTTGTTTGTGGCATGCACCATCCGAGTGAGAGGTAGTAGTCTGGCATCGCTCAGCCAACGAAGCAAAAAAAAAGGTCAGTACGCAACCTACGTATGATGAGAAGACAACACCACTGGAGTGCAAACCTGGCTATCCAGCATGGGCCTAACCTCCAGGCTACTTGGGGTGTGCGTGTAAGAACTACCCCTAAGTTGGTTGCCTCCCCACACTCCTAGGAGGTGGGACACAGCGCGACGCGCGATGCTGCCAGTCAACGCGCTCATCTAGGAGGCTATAAGGCCAGTCCGCTCTACGAAGTTCATGAGCCATACCTACAAAATAACTTCAAGTTAGAATTTGTGCAAAAGGCAAATATAGAATGTAAAGTAGTAGTTAATATAACTTGTAAATACACGAACAAAACAATACTAGGCTACCAGCACAAAACTTACAACAGTACTAAAAAGGAGAAAATATCCCAACAGTTGTACAAATGGTACATGCAACATATGGTACGGTTACTACGGCAGTACGTACATCAAATGTGCCAACTAACCAAGTACAGAATACAGTATACAATGATTTGTAATCTCAAAGCCACTCTGCACACTCCAATAGTTCCCGCAGCACCCCCTCCATCAAATGTAAAGTAGTAGTAAATATAACTTGTAAATAAACAAACGAAACAATACTAGGCTACCAGCACAATACTTGCAACGGTACTAAAAGGGGAAAATACCACAACAGCTGTACAAATAGTACATACAACGTATGGTACAATTACTACGGTAGTACGTACATCACATGTGCCAACTAACTAAGTATAGAATACAGTGTACAATAATTTGTAATCTCGAAGCCACTTTGCAAACTCCAACAACCGGTAGCGAGAACCATGCCAGTGTGCTTACTCATCAGCAGGTGTCTTGTATCATCTAGCTGTGTGGCCCTCCTAACCGCCATAGCACCACCAGGCGCTCTAATTTATGCTTTGTCCATATCATTGGTAATACGACGGCTCTGCCGCCAACCCTTCCCACCCTTCAGCATGTCAACATCTAGAATCCAGATCCTCCCTGCAACATCCAGAGTGGCAAAATTTCCCACAGCCTTGAACCCCTAAGCTCGCCACACCACGCCTGCATCACCCTCTCCTTGAAGAAATACTCGGACATGAAGTTGAAGGATCCATGATCACAGTCCTGCATGCGGCGAGGACATGAGAGCATGGCTGGTGTAACAGCTTTGACTTGTTACACGAGCAGCTAGATTCATTTACATAATCTCTAAGGCATACCTCATGGGTGATAAGAGAACGAGCCGTCCCAGATCCGGCTCTATCTCGGAGCAACATGTCAAAATGATGCTCCCTATTGCCCATCACGTGTACCGAATGTAGTTGACCCTTCTCTATCTTTGCCTCCATGTATGTCGTAATCTTCGAGCAATACGGTACTTATGGGTTGGCTGCATGAAGTGCAATATTTGTATGCCTCTCCCTGAAATAGCCTATTGTGTTGTATAGAACACTTTCCACGATAGCGACCAAGGGCTGAGAATGAAGGCCCCTGAGAACCCAGTTGTATACCTCGATAAGGTTAATCGTCATTGTGTCGTACCTCGCATAATCCGTGTCATGCAGCAGAGACCACTTCTCCAATGGCTCGGCCTCGATCCACTATGAAAAGCACTTGATGTTTCGCGGGCTCCTCCTTCTCAGACCAGCTATGTCAGGCTCACCTAGTGATGTAAGGGATTCGGGTTGTGCCGCCCTAGGCTTGGCCGGTGCCTTGTTCATCTTGTCAACGTGCTTTCTGTTGTGCTCATCTACAACACCCATAAAGTGTCAGATTTTTGCCTCTGGTTCTGCATAGCCAGCCTCTTGAACGGCTTCATCAACGGTTGCTTCGGGAACTTCTTAAAGAAGCTGGCCCACAAGTCATACCCGTAGTAGTAGATTTAAACTCTGAGTACTATATACTAACATCTCGGTTTATATGAATCAGATCTTGACTTGGAGGAGATTAACTCCCAAGTCAAGAATATCTACGAGAATGCTCCATCGCTGGAAACGGAGGCTCCTCGTATCTTGGTGGGATGTGTCCACTGAAGAAAGAGAAGAACGTCTAAAGGTAATCGCAAGACAAATGTTGCACTTTAGAACTATATAGTTGTAAAAGAATTTATGACTAGATAGTCGTAGGAAAACTTACGACTAAATGCTATTCTTCTTTTCTTCAGAATGTGGACGGGAATAACTGTCAGGATGACCAAGGGGTCAAATTTATGGTTATTGCAAAAATGACAGAAAGCAAACGCTGCTCCAGCCAAGATGCATCGACTGGTCAGAGCCGCTGACAAGGGGAAAAGAAAGCTCAAGTATCGCTGTCCCCTCGCCACTCTGCACTCCATTGCTCAGACACTGTACAACTAGTATGGCATCACTAGATAAATTTTTTATCCTAAAATGACAATGGTATCATGATATTCAAATTATCAAAAAAGTAATTAATCAATTGGACAATAATTATCAAGTACAAGGGTTTGTAACAAATTGGCAATACGTGATAATTTAAAAAAAATAATAGATTAAAAACTACATTCAACATGATCAAAGGACACAAGTTGCCTTGGTTTTACTCAGTTATGAATTCCTAATCTTCTGGTTGTGCTTCCGCTACTTCGAATACGCGATCTAACGAGAGAGAAAACGAATGTAACACAAAAATAGAATCAAATGAAAATTCAAAAGAACTCCAAAAACTTCAAAATTAGAACTAAAAGATAGAACTCAATTTTAGATGAATTTAGGAAAAAGAACGGGTCAATCGGAGTTAGGATAAGGAAGAACAGGCTCTTGGAAAATCAACCCAAATGTAAAATACTGGAAATTCAGAAATTCTCCTATGTTGTAGATTTAGTGCATAGAAAGACTGGTCTACAATGGACTTAGCTCATAAAATAGTTCACATTGCGACTCGGCTGCTGATGTGGCAACACGTGGTTGACAGTTGGTAGGTAGGGTTAACATGGTATGCTGACATGGCACTTGGGGCGACTCGAGAGCTAATGTGGCACTGATGTGGCTAACACGTAGTGACTACGTTGGATCTAGGGTTGAGGTGGCTACTAAGGTGGTGATGACTTGGCTAGGGTTGACTCAGCAAGGGTTAATGCAACGATTAGACGGTCTGAGAAATGATCGGACGATCCAGTCGGGCGAGGACATTCGGACTATCCACACACTATGATGATCGAATGGCCGAGAAGCGACGATATTCGTACGGTCCGATGAACGAACGACTGAGGGGCAGAGACATTCAGACTATCTGATGATGACATCAATTGGACGGTCCAACATCGATCGGATGGTCTAACATCGATCGGATGGTCTGGAGTCATGGAGAGGTTCAGACAGTCCGATGTTCGACGACATGCGTAGCTCGACAATTAACTCAGGAAGCAAAGAGGTGGTGGCTCTTCGGTGGTCGAAGGGTTGCGGGTGCGCGACGGGTGAGGCGGTAGTGCACAGTGACTGAGGAGCAATGGCCAGGGCGGAGCGAGATAGCAAGGTGGCGATGGGGCTTACCGGCAGCGGCTTGGAAGATGGTGGCAGATGGTGGCTGAAGCATCGGCGACGAAGACGAAGACGCCGGCGACCAAGGCGAAAAATCGATGGCAGCACGAGATCAACAGTGAGGCACTCAGGTGAACGGCGGCGGCTACGATGGTGGCTCAGAGGTGCGGAACACAAGGTAGGCGGCACGCTTAAATAGGCTGACACCGAGAGAGAACATTAATTAATGGAGTTACGGCCGGCTGCGCGCAAGAAAGCATCGGCGTTATCCTTTACTAAGATGTCTAATAGCACTTCAATTAATGATCATCTCGATAAACTCTATGTTTTAGCAAAATAATTAAAAAATACTAGCTATCCTTTTTTTCTAAAGAAGTGCAGATCATGATTGTTCTAAACTCTTTGAGAGAAAAACTTAACCAAAAATGCGATTGGGATAATCGTGAAAATTATAACTCAGTTCAAATAAATGAAAAGAACAAGAATTTTAAGTGTCATCGAGGCTGACTGTAGGAAAAAGAAGAAACATAATGAGCAAAGGAATCAAAACAATCAACCAGTTGAGTGTAAAGGCAATTCTTCACCTAACGGTATGTCTGGTATTTTTGTATACACTGAATCTTTCGTTACTACTACTTTTTCAAATAGTTGGGTTGTAGATTCTGCTACCACATCTCATGTTTGTAGAGATCATAGAGCTTTTACTTCTATGCAAACAATTTCAAGGAAAAATAAATGTCTTTTTGGCCACTAATGCTAAAGCAATGTACTTGGAATTGAAAATTTTGTCCTAAAACTTCTCAATGGAGGAAAATTATTATTTTAGGATATTTTATATTCACCTAGTATGAGAAGAAATTTAATTTCTGTTACTCAGTTAGAATCTATTGCTTATGACATACTATTTTAAAAAAAAGAAGAGTTCAAAGATTGCTCAATGAAAAATTACTGCATACTGGAACTCTTCATGACAGTCTTCATTTTCTTGATGAACTATCAAATAATGACAATATTGATTGCTTAGTTGGTGAAATAACTCCATAGTAGGAATACAAATGATAGGAACACATGCTTTGAATCATATTTATGCATTTACAACTTGGTCACATATCTAAAAACAGAATTAAAAGATTTATTAATTCTAAAATTCTGTACTTTAAGTGGGAGAATTTTGGTATTTATGAGGTATGTATAATGGGTAAGATGACACGTGCGCCTTTTCCAAAGGCGGAAAGATCTAATAAGCCTCCTGTCATTATTCATTCTGATATTTGCGGTGAATGTCTACTTCAACTAGAAGTCAAAAGATTTAATTTATCATATTTATTGATCATTATTATCGATTGTAGGACCGAATATGGCAACAGAGCGGAGAGTGAATGGTGCCAACACTGATTTTCCCTCAAGTATTTAAGATTCTATACTCAAACACCTACAGAGGTGTAGAACATAGAATCTCCACCTAAAAATCACTCCAATTGACCAAAATCAACAAAACTTGAAACCAAACCCTTCCCAGCGGTCTGACCGGTGTTCAAGAGGCGGTCTGACCGGCCTTATAATGGTGGTCTGACCGGTGCGACAGTAAAATCAGGGAATGAATACTGTTTTCAGTCCGATTTCAAATCCGAAAATCAAGAGAATTTTTGATCCGTAGATCCAAATGATATAAAATTTTATACGGATGTTCTCTAGGTTATTGTGAACCTATTTGTAATGTCCTGTTTTTTCTGCAATTTTGAAAGTCTAGAATTTAAAAATAAATTTTCTGGGATTTTCTGGAATTAATTCAAGCTTTAAATGAATTTTTAGAATTTTAAATAATTTAATATGATTAAAATAAATATTAACATAAGTTGAAAGTATTTTATTTAGATTCTTTATGTCACAAGGAATTTTCTGGTATTTTTGGTGAATTTTTGGGATTTATCTGCTATTTTCTAGAGCTCTTAGTAATTTATTTGAATTTCTACAATTATGAAAAATCCGAAAAATCCTTTTTAAATCCCTGCCGTTTCCCCTGCCATCCGATCTGGCTTCCCGCCACGCGTCGGCCTCCGACCTCCCGCGCGCGCCTGCTCGCACCCGATCGCTCCCCGCTGCCCGATGCCCTCCCCGCGCCACCTGTCGCCATCCGCACCGCCCGAGCCCGCGCGCGTAACCCTAACCCTAGTCCTAACCCGCTCCCGCGTGTACCCGCCGTCCGATTCGGACCTCGCCATGTGGCCGCATCCACGCCTTCCGAACCGCGCCCGCATCGCGTCCGCGCCGTAACCTATCGGGACTCACTCAGTTCGCGTGTTAAAACCCGTGTTCTTACCTCGGTTCACGTGCCTCGCCCTCGCTCACCGCCGCCGTTCTCGCCTCGCGCCCACGCCGTCGCCGGAGCCCGCTCCCGTTGACTTCGTCCCGCCGGTGAGCCCCCGGCGCCTTCCTTCGCCCGCGTCGCCTCACCGTCGCCTCGCGCACGCCGCTCTGCCCCTCGGTCCTCGCGCCGCACTGCGCCTGGGACCGCGCGACGCTTCGCGCGGCGCGCCCGTCACGCGTCCGCGATCCCCGCCGTCCCGCTCCCGCATCATTCCATCCCCGCCGTCCATCCAGATCGCGCCGCGCGTCATCTCCCGAGCCGTCGGATCTCGTTGCCGCCGCCTGTGCCTGAGCCCTGCCACGTCAGCCCTAGTTGATGCGGTAGCCACGTCAGCCCTAGTCCATGTGGCCTGCCACATGGCATGCCACGTCAGCGCCACGTCAGCCAAAATTGCCCCGGATGTCACGTCAGCAACCACGTCAACCGCCACGTCACCCCATGCCATGTGGCAGCACCAGCAGCTGCCACGTCAGCCCTAATCTGCCGCGTTAGCATTGCTGCCCGCATGCTCTGTTCCATGCGCCGGGTTCACCGTGGACCGAGTCTCCCATGGTCCGAGTTCACAGCACAGTACACATTTTCAATT
Source organism: Melocanna baccifera (assembly GCA_036346265.1). Classification (NCBI taxonomy): domain Eukaryota; kingdom Viridiplantae; phylum Streptophyta; class Magnoliopsida; order Poales; family Poaceae; genus Melocanna; species Melocanna baccifera. The sequence goes on along the minus strand of CM070704.1, from coordinate 20,149,314 downwards.
TTTTCGAATTTCCTTTTGGGTTGATTTTTCGAGAGCCCGTTCTCCTCCGTTCTAGCTCCGATTGACCCCATTCCTTTTTCTAAATTCATCTAAAATCAAACTCTAGCTTTTGGTTCTAGTTTCGTGAATTTTGGAGTGCATTTGCTTATCATTTTATGTGTTTTTCTTGTTTCGGTCGTTTTCTCTCGTTAGATTCGGATTTCGGAGGAGCAGGATCTACGCCCGAAGATCAAGAGTACCTTGCTGAGCATAACCAAGGCAAGTCGTGTCCTTTGACCATGTTGAACCCAGTTTGTAATCTATTATTTAATTATTTTGTTTTAAATTACATTGCATCGCTATTTTTATTCAAACCCTTACATTGGTAGTTATCGTCCCATTTGTTTATCCCTCCTAGATAACTTTTGATGCCTTGATACCATTGTCACCATAGGTTGAGAAACATACTAGTGATGCTAGGTTATTTGTCACATGTGTTATACGATTAGTCTGCTTAGCCTTGCTTAAATTTACGAATGGTTTCATCATCGCATGTGAATTATTAATTTAACTTAATAATATATGGAACTGTGGTTGGTGCCTCGATTATTAAAATTTGTGCCATGGCATTGGTGTGTTACTGGCTGGGTTATACAAACTTGGTTTTGGCACTCGGGCAATTGATCGTGCAGTAAAGGGGGGAGTGAAGGTGCACTTCGTGGGATGTGGTAGTCTCGCCCGGGTAGAATTAAGGACTTAACTTTGTGCGCCATTGATCTGAGCTTTATCGTGCAAACCACATGTCTAGTATGGGATAGACATAGCTGACTAATTCGGGAGGTTTCACCTTAATTCTGCCAATGAGATGAACATGGTTGCTGATTTCCATGTGGCGCAAGGGGGGTGTGATGCGAAACCCCAGCGGGCAGGATTAGGTTGGGATTGAACTTTGTAAAGGCCTTGTTGTGATTTTCTGAGATTGAGGCTAATCACATCGTGTGGGTATAGTTGTACAACCTCTGCAGAGTGTAAAACTATTCGAATAGCCGCGTCCTCGGTCATGGACAATGCTCGGGGATTTCACACGAGGGTTAGTGTTGTCTTTTAAATTTGGTGGTTTATGTTGGAGGTAGACAGGGTAGTTCACTGTTGGTTTAGTTTGTGAATAGGTTGTTCACAAGTGGTTTATGTTTATTCCTTTGATTATTACTTATACTTGTTTTTATTTAAAGTTCGCTTTCAATCTATTTATCATATTTTCGTGAAATATCTTTTATGCAAATTAACCTTTCACCTTCCATTGGTAAGCCTTGCATACTATATTGCATTCATTTGTTACAAGCGACTTCATCGAGTACCAATGTACTCACGGCTTTACGCTTATGTTGCTCGGTTGAGGCGAGGAGTATTACGGCAAGAGGTTCCGGAAGGAGAGTTCTACGACAACTTCACGGATTAGGCTTCTTCTCCACTCGATAGCTTTGTGGGCTTGTCGATTGGCGCTACGCTTTATTTTGGATTTTATTGCTAGTTTTAAAGCCCTTCCGGCTAGAGATATTGTAAGCTTGGCCATAAGGTCGTACCTTTGAAATTTATCGATATTTGAGTTTTCCTTTTATTATATCGTGTGTATGGTTGTGATTACATCTATGTTTGACTATGTGCACTAGTGTGATCCTGGACTAATGAAGTTTACACAGAGAATTCGAATTTGCAAATTCGGGTCTCGACAGAGATGGTATCGAGCGAGTCACTCGGAATAAAGTGGTGCGTTTTTGCAAAGTTCAGTGGAGCAACCATTCCGAGGAGGAAGTAACCTGGGAGCGCGAGGAGGACCTCAAAGCAGAGTTTCCGAACCTATTCTCTTAGTTGGCCTAGATCTCGGGGTCAAGATCTCGTTTAAGGGGGTAAGGTTTGTAACATCCTGTTTTTTTTTGCAATTTTTGAAGTCTAGAATTTAAAAATGAATTTTCTGGAATTAATTCAAACTTCAAATGAATTTTTAGAATTTAAAATGATTTAATATGATTAAAGTGTCTAGATAGATGGACATAGATTTCTGAGTTTTATCTCCACCTCTTACACGTTATTGGCACAGCAAGATCACAAGAAAAGAAAGAAAGGATCAAAACAAACCAAATGAAGGGCAAATCAAACAAAAACGCACAATAGACAAAGAGATCGTTAAAGATCGATGAATGATTACTTGAAGAGGTAGGTTTTATAGCCACTCCACCTAGAAGGACAAAGAGCACACAATGCACTCACTCTTTAACCCTAACCCTAGACTTGAGAGTACATGAGAGATGGATTAGGTGGTCAACACAAGTCTCTATCCTAATCTTTTATATAGAAGGCCCAACCAGTCATTCCTAGCCCTAATAGATATAATCCACTTAGCACAATGGGGGAAACCCGTTAACCTCAACCACACAGGTTTTAACTCACACAAGACACTTATACACGCTTTTCAAAACGCATAAGCCTGAATCCGTTAAGCCTTTTTCACTTGATCCATTTAGCTCCACCTGACCTAAACCGCTCTCCAACACGTCGCCCACACACCGCGGTTTTAATCCAAGATGGTTTCCGATATTTTGGTCAAACTACCAAAATACCTATCGTTGATCCGATCATCACCATCCATAGCACGCAATCGCTATGCTCGCCACGTGTAGGTGCACAATTAGCTCACCATATGCCGCCAGGTCTCTCCCGTCATGGTTCCATCGAACCACGGCTCACTTGGACCGTCCAAGCCTCATGGTGTAATCCCGCCGCTCGAACTCGCCTTCAATATTTCCGCCTTTCGTGCCATACTTGAGCTCACCATCTCACCCAGCGTCCTCGATTATTCTGGACCTCAACTCTTCCATGAGTCTAGCCCCGATCCTCGCCGTTGACCACGGTTAACTCCAAGCGACCCTGCACATCCAAAGACAAAGAAATCGTTTCTGGGCACATGTTCTTCACAACCTGACCCACGTTAGTGAGACATGCATCATGTAATCTTAATATAATGAACCAGGTCATCTCAACTCAATTTATGATTCAAATCCCAAAATCCTCAATTTCTGCCAAAAATTATCCATCCAACGAGCGATCTTTGCAAAGTCAAATAACCACTCCACAAACATTACAATGGTTCATCGCAACATTAAACAGGATCTTCTCACATGGTCCTTCATAGATTTGGATATGTGTATTTTCTTAAACAAAAGTCGGAAGGTTTGATATGTCCAAAATATTTAAGACTTAAGTAGAAAATCAATTAAATAGAAAGATCAAAGTTTTGAGAACTAATCATAGAGGAGAATATACTCTAGAAATATTAAATGATTCCTAAAGATCGAAGTTTTGAGAACTAATCATGGAGGAGAAAACACTCTAGAACTATTAAATGATTCCTGTAAAGAATATGGAATTATTCATCTTTGTACCGTACCTGACACTCTGCAACAAAATGATATTGCTGAAAGGGGAGATAGAACACTTATGAACATCATCCAAGTGTGTGTAATATATACGCACTATGTCGACAGCAGTATGCATTCGATTCAGTCTATCGGCACCTACCGTGTCCGCGACGCCGACAGGTTCCATTGATACGGCCGGACTCATGCACCGCACTTATCCACAAAACGCCATGATTATTGGAGCTAGCAGCCCACTCGCCATCATAAAGGTTTTGAAGAAAAATGATTTGTACAAGATGCTCCACTGCCGCCATCCCTCCGGCGGGCAACCAGGCATCCTCCGACGATCGCGACGCCGGCAGGTTCCATTGATCCGCAAAACGCCGTCGCACAACTCGATTATTGGAGCTAGCAGCCCACGTGAGAGAATGTATTATTAAATTTGTGGATCGATTTAATTATGAGCACCCTCGACCTGAATTTCAGTATATATATGTATATACCTTACACTAGGGCAGCAGTAGTTAACCAGATAGTGCCAAGTGGCAGCTCTGTAAGTACCGAGCGTTGAGTGAGCAGCACGCGAGCACATCACCGGCGGATCGATCCAGCTAGCTAGCGATGGCCGGGAGCGTCCCGGTGCCGATGAGCCCGCTACTGCCGTCGATGCCGCTCCTCGGGATGGGCACGGCGGCGTTCCCGTCCGCGACCCACGACGAGTCCCGGGCCGCCATCCTCCGCGCCATCGAGCTCGGCTACCGCCACTTCGACACGGCCTCGGTGTACGGCAGCGAGCGCGCCGTGGGCGAGGCTGTCGCGGAGGCCGTGCGCTCCGGGCTCATCGCCTCCCGCGCCGACGTCTTCGTCACCTCCAAGCTCTGGTGCAGCGACGCGCACGCCGACCGCGTCCTCCCGGCCATGAAAGAAACGCTCAAGTCAGTAACATATTCGCAGGAACCTTGGGATGGAGTAATTAATCTCCATGCATGTGGACGACAAAAGCTAGCATCGATTAACAGTCGCTTGCTTGTTGCGACGGCAACGTATTTGCAGGAACCTTGGGATGGAGTACGTGGACCTGTACCTGGTGCACTGGCCGGCGAGCCTGCGTCCGGGCAAGTACGAGTTCCCGTCCCCCAAGGCGGAGATAGTGCCGTTCGACATGGCGGCGGTGTGGGGCGGCATGGAGGAGTGCCACCGGCTGGGGCTCGCCAGGGCCATCGGCGTCAGCAACTTCTCCTGCAGGAAGCTCGAGCAGCTGCTCTCCACCGCCGCCATCCCTCCGGCGGTCAACCAGGCATGCTCTGACGATCACCTCACAGATTAACCATTTCTCTGTTGATTAAACTTGAGCTCTTCTTGAAGGTCGAGGTGAACCCGGTGTGGCAGCAGAGGAAGCTGAGGGAGTTTTGCAGGACGAGGGACGTGCAGATGAGCGCCTACATGCCGCTGGGCGCGGTGGGCAGCGCGTGGGGCAGCGCGTCCGTCATGGACTGCGACGTCCTCAAGGACATCGCCAAGGCCAAGGGCAAATCCGTCGCTCAGGTCTCTGAATCTCTCCGTTAATCTTGAACACACAGTCAGTTACTGTCTGAATCTCGAAAGGAAGGTGCTGATTAACTAATTGATTGGAGCGATCACTGATCTGTGCAGGTCTGCATCAGGTGGGTGTTCGAGCAGGGAGACTGCGTGCTGGTGAAGAGCTACAACGAGAAGAGGATGCAGGAGAACCTCGGCTTCCTCGGCTGGGAGCTCACCGGCGACGAGAGGGAGAAGATCGGGCAGATCCCACAGCGCAGGGGGCATCTCGGGTTGGAGTTCGTCTCCGAGGACGGACCCTACAGGAGCCTCGACGAGTTGTGGGACGGGGAGATCTAGCTTACCTTAATCCTACGAGTGTGCTGTGGTCGAATAAACCTGACCAGTCGTAAGGCCGCGCGTGGTTCACAGCGATTTGGTCGGGAGAGTGTGTGTGGTTTGAGTTGTTGGGATGTTTACTGGTTTGTAATATTTATTATGGTTATTATCTATCTTACTTACGTGAAATTATTCATATTATTGATGTAAATGATAAAAAATATTTTGATAGGGAATTTAACTCGAGAAATTAATACTTGAGGTGCCGAGGGCGGCTATACTGGAATATGGTAAACATATTTATTGAGATCAACTCTACTGGAATTTAATACGCATGCATTTTTTTTAACCCAGACACAGCACAGGGTGAAATAGCTGGGTTGTTTTTGCATGATCAGCTCTGCAGACTGTTGATCCATATGATCATATTAGAATTGATCTCATAAACAGTCTGATCGTGGCGCATGACTCATACATGTGTGCTTGGGACTAAATATATTTTAGACTTATAAAAATTGATATGTTTGATCGTGGTTGGTGACATGATTCAAAGGTGTCACGGGATACCAGAAATAGGTGGGATACTTTGTAACATATGAAAATAGAGTCTACAAATAGATCTCTACTCTCTAAGCTCATTATACATTGTGGCGTCCAGCCCGACCAGCACGCCAGCGCCCACGGCTGCCTCGACCTATCCCTCCCACCGCCCTCCCATCGCCATGATGCTATCCCATAGATTTCCATCCCATAAACCATCATCACATAGCATAAAGAGGAAATAGAAGACTAGAGTAGAGGAGTGTCCTAGAGCTCAGCTTGTTGGACATAAGCGGCGACAGGGCTCCAACCACTCCAAGACTAGTCTTCACGATCAGCTAGCCAAGCCAGCAATTCATCCATCACCTAATCAGAAGTCACCAACAAGCCGTGTGCAACAACGATCTGCACGGCGTGTCTCGAGCTGTCCCCGGTGGAATCAATTATATCAGGTGGAATCAATTAGCAACATTAATTAACGGAGTTACGGTCGCGCGGCGCCAACTCTTCCTCGGGCAGTCGATTATGTCATAAGACAAAAAACGAATACCACTGTCGAGAAAAATAAAAATTATATAGAGTATATATGAGAATCATACTAAGGATAATAAAAAAAACTAAGATTTTTAGGTTAGAATCAATGACTGATTCTTTGGGTGCTGAGGATGAGGGTGAATAGAGTGCGCGGAAAATAACACATAGTTAGGAACATGATTTTCGTAGTGCCTAATCTTGTTAATCAATTTCCCTCTACTAAGATGTCTGATAGCACTTCAATTAATGATCATCTCGATAAACTCTATGTTTTAGCAAAGTAATTAAAAAATACTGGCTATCATTTTTTCTGAAGAAGTGTAGATCATGATTATTCTAAACTCTTTAAGAGAAAAACTTAACAAGAAATGCGATTGGGATGATCGTGAAAATTATAACTCAGTTCAAAGGAATAAAAAGAACAAGAATTTTAAGTGTCATAACTGTGGTCAGTATGGTTATTTCAGGGCTGGCTGTAGGAAAAAGAAGCAAAATAAGCAAAGGAATCAAAACAATCAACCAGCTGAGCATAAAGGCAATTCTTCACCTAACGATATGTCTGGTATTTTTGTATGCATTGAATCCTTCGTAAGTACTACTTTTTCAAATAGTTGGGTTGTACATTCTGCTATCACATCTCATGTTACTAGAGATCATAGAGCTTTTACTTCTGATCTTCGATAGTGCTGCGCAACACATGCCGATAGTTTCGATTATCCTGACAAGTGCATATATTTCAACAAATCTTGTAAAACACATTTGTAAATTATAGTATCATGCACACAAAGATTAAACATGATTCTCAACATGTTACAAAACACATTTGCATACTTTTAAAATCATGATACAAGATTTGCAAAACACATTTGCAAACTTATGTCACATACTGTAAGGATTATGTATGAGTTTCAACCATTTGCAAAATATATTTGCAAATATAAGCCTCATATCACAAAGAGTGGGAAATATGGACTTCAAACACTTGCAAAACACATTTGTAATGTATAGTCCCATGTTGCAAAGATTCAACACGTGAGGTTCAATTATTTGCAAAACGTATTCGCAAATATAAGCATCATGCTACGGAGAGCTAGAACAAGTGAGGTTGAACTATCAATATATGATGAGACTCAAACTACTAGACATAACCCCTCTTAATAATATGGTAACCTATACTAGCAATCTGGTTTTCCAACCAAACACCTAAACCAGTAAAAATTAGGAACACATTCTTATCCCTAACTAGTCATACATTTGCCTTAAGCATCCTCTTGAAACTTGATGACACACATCATCACTTCAAGTCCGGGTTATTGTCACTTGAACTCAATCAACACATGATAGGTTTTCACTTGACTTGATGATCAACACATGATTGTCTCTTCTTGGACATGCATCAACTCATGATGCATCTTCTTCTTGAGCTCTATTAACACATGATGGGTTTTGTCTTCATTCAATGATCAACTTATGATCATATTCTCTTTTTTATGGCCTTCAACACATAAAGTCATGTTTCATCATCTTGACTTGATCTTCAACATATGAAGTCTTCCTAAGTAATCTTCATTTGTGGAACCTAACCTATTCATCTAACTCATGAAAAAGTTAGTCCACAAATCAATTGTCATGAATTATCAAAACTTCACCATTAACATATAATAGGGGACTAGATTTCACAATCTTTCTTTTTTGGTAATTCATAACAATCTCAACAAATAATAAGATATAAATTGATTTACGAGTATACAACATATACACAACACTTGTATACTCTAAGATAAACTTTCTACACAATGAACTCATTTGAATAGAAGTGTTTATCTTTGAGATTAATTAATACCAAAGTTTACTCACCCGGTTGTCATTAATCATCCAACAATTAATAAATAATGGAAGAACTAAATGACAACCAGATTATGAGTATATATGAACTACACAAACTATATATACTCAAAAGATACGTTTCAAAGTAAAGATCCTTAATATGTAGAAAGAGAAATATGGATCAATACTAATGAAACCACAAAACATAGAGTAAACTCTCCCTAAATGTGTACATACAAGAATATATAGTGAAAAACATATGCGTATATCCAAGTTTGTCTTTTTGGTAGAGTGCAACTTGTATTTTGGATATGAGAAATGCATTAAGATATAAATGAGTATGAGTGTCAAATGCATACCTCTATGGTTTCATCTTTTCATCCAAATAATACTAAACCATATCATAATCAATCAAATACATTAATCTCATAGTAATATTTGTCATTTATTACATCTAAATGAGACTAGGTAATATTATAGATGATAAGTAAGTTAGTCTCACAATTGTATTTGTCATTATCACCAAAATCAATTTAATGGAGTTTGAATTTACAGGAAGAGGCAAGTAGCGGCGAGATCGGTGAGACTGCTAAGTTTACTGTAGCAAATCCTACAACAGAAGCTGACGGGCAACAACAATAAGGAGTCTCAGCTGCCGTAGACCAAGAGCCACAGAATGTTGAGGTATTAATAAATGTAACATATGGGATGACAGAAGAGTCGTCAATACCCGGGCTAGAGGACTAGACATCCACATTACAGTTAGGAAGAGGCTGTCTGATCTCAGACGCGTTAGAGGTAGGAATGGAACCACCAGCGACGTCTGCTGGTCAGTTAGTCTCGACAACACATTCAGGTCCCTCAAGTCTTTCCTCTCCAGCAACAGATGAAGGACCCACAAGGTTTCGATCACTTCCTGAGATTTATGCAAAAACTCAGCCAATAGAGCTTGACCTAAGCAGCTAATGCTGGCTGTTGAAGAACGGTGAGTTATGCAGAAGCCGCAGAGGTACCCGAATGACAGGAAGCCATGAGAATGGTGATGGAGGCAATTGAGAAGAACAAAACTTGGACACTCACTGAATTGCCGGCTAGACACAAAGCTATTGGTCTCAAATGGGTATATGAACTGAAAAAGGATTCAAATGGGAATGTTGTCAAGCATAAGTCAAAACTTGTTGCAAAAGAATATGTACAGAGACAAGAGATAGATTATGAAGAGATGTTTGGACCGGTAGAAAGAATAGAAAAGGTGATATTATTGTTGGCACTAGCAGCTCAAGAGAGTTGGCAGGTTCATCACCTTGATGTCAAAATAGCATTTCTGAATGGGAAGCTCCAAGAGGAGGCCTATGTAAAGCAACCTGAGGGTTTTTCTATTACAAATCAAGAACAACTTGTATACCAGGAGAAAAAATGCTGTGATGGCATCCATATAGTATTCCTGTGATTTCCCATCTAGGGATTCACTTTGGAGCGTGGAAATTGATCAATCTTCAGCTGATACGAAGCGTTGGGGGTCGCCGCTGCCGTCAGAACGCCCAGGGACTGCTGCTGTGATCACGGCTGCAGTTTCTACTGGGTTGGTGAACGTGGCACAGAGATCCACTATTGCTGCCATCACAGATCTGTTAATTCAGTTGCTGCTGTCGTTGGTTCGTGAGAAGTACTAGCTCTGCTTTTTACTTGTTGACGTGAGGAGAATAGAGAATTTGACTGCTGCTGTTTTGAGTGCGGAGAACAGATGAGACAGAGAACACTACGAGAAGACGAAGCAGCTGGGGATAGTACCGTCAAATTTGCGTACAAATTATGGTTCTCTAATTTGGGCCCGTTTCAAGATATTTATGTAGATGATTTGATTGTTACTGGTACAGGAAAAGACCAGATACTTTTATTCGAACAACAAATGATGAAAGAATATAAGATAAGTGATCTTGGTCTTCTTTTATACCACCTGGGAATTGAGGTGGAACAAAAGAAAGGAGCCTTGAAACAAATAGTCTATGCTAAGAAAGTATTGCGAGTGGCCGGTATGTTGGAGTGTAACCGGGCACAAGTTCCTATGGAACCAAAGCTGTGTTTGAGCAAGGATGTAGAGGGAGTATCAGTAGATGCTACCGATTTTCGTCGTATAATTGGGAGCCTGAGATATCTCACATACACACGGCTGGATTTGGCTTATTCAGTGGGCATGTTGAGCAGGTTTATGCAAACACCCAAGGAGTCGTACTTTTAGGCAGTCAAGAAAGTCCTGAGGTATGTAAAGGGCACTATCAACTCTAGTTTGGAGTATAAGAAAGGAGGTGAAAGATTCTTGACAGGTTACAGTGACAGTGACCTCACTGGAGATGTGGAAAACAGGAAGAGCACAAGTGGTTTCACATTTTACCACTCCGGAAGCCTAATAGCATGGAGATAACAGAAACAGAAGACTGTTGCACTCTCTTAGTGCGAAGCTGAGTTCATGGCGGCAACAAGCGCAGCTTGTCAGGCAATCTAGCTTAGAAGTCTGCTAAATGAAATCACCGGGAAGAAGCTTGAACCAGTGACCTTGTACATGGACAACAAGTCGGCAATTGCACTCATGAAGAATCTGGTGTTCCATGGAAGAAGTAAGCACATTGATATACGTTTTCATTTCATTAGAGAATGTGTGGAACATGGGCAAATAAATGTGGAGCATATTAGCACAGAGGAGCAACGAGCAGATATCCTCACCAAGACACTTTCTAGAATCAAGTTTGGTGAAATGTGTGAACTGATCCGTGTTAGAGATCTCACAACCTAAGTCAGGTTTACGGGTGAGTATGGTCAAATAAACCTAAATGGTCATAAGACTATACGTGGTCGACAATGACTTGGTCGGAAGAATGTGTGTGTCCGACTCGGTTGATGATGTAAGTGGTTGTACTTGTAAGAGTATTGTAGCAGTGGTCGTACTCATAAGAGTATTGTAGCAGTCGACAGTGTGCGTGTGTGCTAGTCGTTGTCTATGTGGTCGATTGTCTGAGAGTGTGGTCGTATTTGTGTGTAGTCATGGAATGACTTAATGGTAAGTCAGTTAGCAAATTGTCAGGTTGTAGCGCGGTGCGCGTAGGCATCGTGGAAGACTGGAAGGTGAGGCCGGTAAAACTGGATCACAGGAAGCCTTGTTAGTAAAAAAAGTCTAAGTTATTTGTATTGAATAGAGTTTGTAGTTTTTGAATATACAAGAGAAAATTGCCCTAAAACACTCTGTCTCTGAAAACTCTAAATCTTGTTCGTTCTTGTCCTCTAATTTCTTTGTTCATCGTCAAGCTACAGAGAATTCTCGATTGATTTGGACGTGCTGATCCGTGGCTAGATTCCAACATGTACAACGGTTTAAACATCGACATAGTCTTCAACATGTAACTTTGATCGCTACTTATTATATAAATATGTATATTAAAATATAATATTATTATATTATAAGAATATTTTCATAACTAATTTAATGATACTATTTACATTTGACTAATCTAACCAGTTTTTATTGGTAAGTAGTCGAAGTTTAAAAAATCTTACTACACGTTTTCTAAAACGTGATAAGTTTCTGAATGGAATGAGTACTAGCTAAGATCAATCAAAGCAAATGCAAGCTAGGGCGCCAGGATTAATTAGATGGTGAGCAGAGGTGCATGCATTGCTGTTGCATACTTTAACTAGTCCTTGTGTATGACATCATTAGCATTGAATAACCAGAATCGGATCCCTATCTTGCTAAGTATAGCGTTTGCTAACTAGAAATTACGTATTTATTTTCTCAAAATCAGACTCGATGTAACATCCCATTTTTAGGGTATGTTGCTATGCTTGTAATTTGGGTTCTTGGTTTAATTTAAGCTTCAGATTACAAAAAACCAGCTTTTAAATTTCAGTCATTTCATTTGTTTTTCCTTCCTTTTCCACGAAAATTCAAAAAAAAAATTCTTAGTGGACCGGCCCTTTATCCCTCTTGGCCTAGCAAGCCTTTTTCTTTTCCTTTTCCCCTGCTTTCCTGCCCAGCCAACCGGCTTCCCTTCCCTCCCCCTCTCTTCTTTGTTCCCACCTAAGAGAGAGCACCGCCCACGCAGCGACGCCACCTGTGGCTTCTTTCTCCCCTCCCCGGCGCCAGCCCTCTTCGTGTTAGCCCCACCACCATCACGTACCTTCCCTACCAAGCCTAGATCCTCTTCTTGCCACTAGATCCACCGCGTGTCACCTTCCTCTGCCCCCCTCCCCCCACCACGCCACCGCCGAAGCTGCCCCTGATTTTTGCTGTCGCATCCAAGCCAGCTCGAGATGACATCGGCATTGAAATCTCACCGTCTTAACGCCACCAGCGCCAGGCTTACACCTCCCCCTACCTAGCCCTACTGCCCCTTCACTTAGCTCCGCCCCATGGCTTCGCCGCCGCACCGCCATACTCAAGGGTCAATACTACTTCAGTGTCGCCTCTTCCCCGTGCACTCCTCAGAGCCATTGCGTGCGCTGGCACCTTCCTCCCTCTTAGCCCAGCGCTAGCTTCGCTCCGCCCCAGTCGAGTGTGCACAGTATACCCACTACCGAACCCACGCCTTAACTCACAGCCAATGCTCCTATTAATGTTTAATCTCCTCACCCATCTCCCGCTCTAATTCCCACACTCAAATTCATCGCCACTGAGAGCTCCTTCGGCCGACACCTTTGCTAGCCCTCTCTGGAGTATCGCAAGCGGCATTGACCCTTCCCCTAAGATTCTCTCCCTTCCTCGATGCTTATATGAAGCCTAATTGAACTCTTTTTCTATGCAGCTCACCGAAGCCTATTTCTCCCACAACTCCGGCCATTTCCCCTCATTGGCGACTCTGACCGCCGCCCACCAATTCCATTCGCCGGAAGCCTCCTCGCCGTACGGTGAAGACAACCCTGGCACCAATTTGGAGTTCCGCAGCCCTCTCTTCCCTGATACCGATCGTCCGCCTCCGCCATTCGAGCTCACTGTCGCCAGCCCGCCTCAGGCCTCCCCGAACCCTGTTTCCTTTTCTGATGAGTTACTATCACACCCAAGTAGCACCCCTCCTGTTTATATTGAACTCCCGTTGCCGGTATCGCCACCGCACCCCTCCCCTGTTCTGCCGCCGCCTATGGCCTCCGCCGATCGCCACAACCAAATTGGTCAATGGGACTAGGCCCAAACATGTGTTTAGGCATAACCATTCTATTTTTTAAATGCTCACGTTTTGACACTGCCCCTATCGCCGGTGGCGAGCCCTTTCGACCGACGAAAGGGGCGGGAACCCGGGGTTGACGAAGATAGCCGTTCAGATAGTCCGAATAGGCCATCGGACGGTCTGAACAACACTTCACTGATCAGATGGTTTCGCTCGTCTTGGCCGTTCAGACAGTCTGAACTTTCCCACGGAAGGTCAGATGGTCTGAAACGCTGATTGGACGATCCAAACACCCTGGCTGTTTGGACGGTCTAAACTTAAACCACGTAGACCCACATGTCAGAGACATAACTCTCTCTCTCCTCTCTTTATTTTGGGGCTTTTCCCAAAAATAAACTTTGAAGAGCTTGTTCTCCCTCGTCGTAAACCGGAAGTGAGATTTGTTTCTAAAATTTTCTAAATTCAAGCTCTTTCTATTAGTTGTGGCTTTGTTCAGTTTGTAGTTCATTTAAATTTTTATTTGGATATTTATTTGCTCTCTTATGTGTTGGATGCTTTTTGGCGTCTCCCTCCGAGTAGAGTTCGAGGATGCCCCCGACCCGCAAGTTGACGCTCCGCAAGAACCGCAGGACCTTCCAACCGAGACCCAGGCGAGTCAACATTTTGATCCTATGTTTCATGCAAAATATGTTTGTTTAAATTTATTCAAAATTCATGTGTTATTTCTTGTACAAACAGATGTCACTGGTAAGTTAGTTATTACCCAAATTGTTAAACTAGCACTACATAGCTACAACGTCCTTGGTGACTTGATAAACCCATACTTGTCGCAATAGGTGCTATGTCTAAACAGAAATAGTTATAAGTGTTGACTAAAAGCCATACTAGTTGAGTCAAAGCCAGGCCATTAGCTGCCCTGAATATCATCTCTCAAACATAAAATCTTGTTTTGGGATAGTCATGGGCTATAGATGACTAATACTTTATTATAACTTATCTTATACTTCTCAAAACCCTAAACTTGCTACACCATCTGGGCGGATGGTAAGAGAGGTTGGTGTGGATGTAACACGAGAATTTATGGTTTGTGGTAAGCATCGTCCGGACAAATTAAGGACTTATCTTATGATGACCTCTTCATGTAAAACAGTACAACCATAAGCTGATAAAGTATAGGCATGGCTAACTAATTTGTATTGCTAGTAAGGAAAAACACCATTGAAGTGATCCACAAGTCATGCTGCTAGTTTAAGCCATCATGGACATGGGTCGTGTTGTTGGTTTAAGCCGTCGTGTGATGCAAAAGAGGGTCTAAGTGGGCTGAATATAGCCTTCCCCCAGATGAAACCTTAGCGGGTGCAATTCTTCGCTAGATGGATTGTAAAGGTCATGTGGTAATCCTCTTGATCTGTATGTCAAAAGAAACATGCAGAATATAACAATTGAGTTATCTCTTGTGAGTAAAGATGTACAGTCTACGGTCAAGGGAGAATATGAGAATCTCCTCGAGTTAGTTCTGTTTTCAAACCTTTGTGGGCATGAGAAAAAAAACTGAAGGGATGTATTTCAACTTTAACTCTTCTTGGAGAGATGTACTTCAGCAATGTTAAGTATGATGGATGTAACCTATTAATCAAAACATTAGCATTGGTGAATGAAACCATGTAACTGGTGGATGGAACCATCACCACTACAAATAATGCCTAAATTCAATTTTAACAAGCATGATTTATTAAAATGCTAGGATAATAGGAATTTTTTTACTAATGGTATTTACAAACATGGCTTTATGCAAAATATAAGAAACTAAGCCACCATTGATTAAACCTAGCATTTTATATAATTGCATTCTGTATGTTAGCTCGTAGAGTACGGTTGTGTGTGCTCACCACTCTCCAGAATTTGAGAACCAAAATCAATATGCCTTCTACGAGGATCAAGACCACAACAGAGGTGAAGATGATGGTAACTAGGCATAGAATTTAATAGCTTAGTCTCTCCTCACAATCTAGTCAACCACGCTAACTTTTGAGTGGATTCAATATTGGTTAGAGCCTAATCAATATCATTTCTACTTAGGTTGTCCCAGTCATTGCCTGCGGAGAGATGCACTTTTCCACTGTAGCTTCCGCTGTCTTTTGTATTGTAATCATTTGATCCGATGGCCCCATATGTAAAACAAATCCCAACGTGGAATGTTTAAACTCTGGTATGTAATATTGTTATGATCTGTATCATATATGAGATGAATCAGTCATGTATCTGCGAGGCACTATCTACTAATCCAGGGAATAGTGCAGAGCAATCACAAAGGATTCGGATTCGCTAAAATCCGGGTTCGACAGGGCTGGTATCAGAGCATAAGACTGTAGGGACCCTTAGTTAGATTGACCATAATTAGATTAGTGTCCTATTTTAAATCTAAAGGAAAACTTTTTGATAAAAATATAACTTATTACTTGCTTCACTCACCATTCCTAGATCTTTACTCTTCTGTACTTTCTTTATTAGTTTATTTGATCTAATCTCTTGTTTCAAAATTATAGATGGCTAGTTCTTATTCCTCTATCTCCTGGGACTTCCTGTCTCACTCAGAGACAGAGGGAGAGTTTGTGGGGTTACTACACCAGCTTCTGCAGTACCTCCGCTATGATCGGCAGCCCATTTTAGGGGGGCGAAAGATGTGGGTCCAGGATCGGGATGTCTGGACCATAGAGGCCTTTATATATGCCCAGGAGGGAGGAGTCGACCCCCACATCGTCCCCACCATCCACCCTAGCAGCCACTGCTCCGACGTCGTACAAGACGCGCCCTAGTTTGCATCAGCTCGACTGATGCAGCTGCATGGGACTGAGCTGCTATAGTCCCTGTTTTGCTTCTTTCTGATCCTCCGCACTAGTGGTCCTGAGCCCGACCCTCTGGACGCTCTGGTGGATGACCTGAGGCTGTCCCACCAGGTGTTGCCGACGCAGACCATGGTCTTCTCTTACTATTGAGCGCTCCAGGAGATCGGAAAGCTTCGCACGCTGCTGACGTCCAGCTACTGACACTCGGATACCCTCCGAGCCCAGCTAGCTGGGACAGACACCGCCCTCACCTTCTCCGAGCGGGAGCGGATCGTCATGGAGACCGAGCTTGAGTGCCTCCGATCTCAGGCAGACTACACTCCAGTGTCACTAACCTACATCCCTCATTGCCCGTCCGAGTCCCAGCACCCCTACCACCGGCAGCAACAACAGTTGCAACAGCACTAGCAACACAAGCATTTTAGCACCAGTACCAGTTCTAGCATCAACCAGCCAGATATTGCCCCTACCATCAGAGGCCGCGCACTGACCAGCTTCACGAGACCCCGCACTCGGCTCATGGCTTGTAAGAGCGTGCGCCCACTGCCTGATTTTTTGGCAGCAGATGCTAGGGTACCCAGCAGGGGTCTCCACCACTCCCATTCGCCGACCAGCTCCAATTCCTACACCGAGGATGACTCACCCAGAGTTGGTCGCAACTGCTCTATGTTCCACCTATGGAGGTGACCACACTGAGCAGAAGTAGTCAGTTAGGGTAGGTTGGGTGGTAGTGCTTGCCAGACAGATTTTGGGCAAGGCGAGCATTCTTTTGTTTACTTCTTTTGTACCCCCCTAGACGATGTATGATTCAGGTCT
Source organism: Melocanna baccifera (assembly GCA_036346265.1). NCBI lineage: Eukaryota > Viridiplantae > Streptophyta > Magnoliopsida > Poales > Poaceae > Melocanna > Melocanna baccifera. The sequence goes on along the minus strand of CM070704.1, from coordinate 20,132,343 downwards.
TTTCTTATATGATCTAGTTCGCGTGCTCAATTTGGCCTTAGGCCCATTCAAAATAGCTTCAGTTCCTGCACTTCTTAATTTTGGCTTTTCGGCTTTTTTGGTTTTGTTTCTCTCCTATTCCTTTGCTTTCTTTCAAAACATATAGCAGTGTTTTTTTAATTTTTCTTACTTTTAATATTTTTTCTCTATTTTTACTTACAAAAAATTAGCAGCCACTACAATGCAATTGCCTCATAAAAAAGCCAACAGCCACAGTTATAGCCATTTGGAGCAAGCCCTAATTGTGAATCGGTTCCAAACTGAAATGGAAGTTTTGAAATTTGGAACGATTGCCCCCCAAACAATATTTCAGGTGAATGTTTTGGAATTTGTGACAGATTTGACACTGTTTGAAACGCTAATTACAAAAATAGACGTATCCAAACCGTATTATCAGAAATATCATATGGAGGGGTGACGCGGGGCCCCTGCCATCCCGGGGGTGGACGGTAGGCTGGCGCCGCCCCGTGGGCAGATGGCAGGGGGCCTGCCGCACCATGACGAGATGGAAGGTGATTAGGCTAACTAATTAGTCAGCTTAATTACCTGCTATTTTTTAATTTTATTTAAAATTTGTGTGAATTTTTTTAATATAGGTAATTAGGTCAAAATGACAAAAAATTTCTATGCAAACTCCCAACATAACATAGTTAACTGTATAATTTTTTGATAATTTTATCCACTGTGAATGTAGCTCAAAAATTTATATAGTTTTGATATTTATAGGAGATGTTACATATAGCAAATAAGCTCTAACAATTATAAAAGTTTATGTAAAGCCTCCCAACATAGTTATAGAAATGTTTTAATTTTTTTAGAATTTTATATGCTCTAAATTAGCCACATTAATTCGGCCTCGGGAGGGAGCATTACAAAAAGAGGGAAATAGCGGCCAAGGCCAAAGAGGCCACTGAGGAGTTCAACGCTGAGCTTATCAGGAGGAAAAAAATAGTCTCGGTCTATACAGTAGCTTGGACCGTTCTGAATTAGTCCCATGAAGCTTAAATTTATTTTCATTCGAAAAAGGCGCATATGTATCGTACAAGTACTTCGGTTTCTTATGCATATAACCAAACTTTGTGCGCCATGTTATTTTCAGTTTTATCATAAACTCTATTTTAATTTCTAATATCAAATGTCATCGTCTTTTCACGTTTAATTCTTCACAAGGAAGTCACTATGTTACCATCTTACCACCAAATACTAAGCTTTCAAATTTATAAATCAAGTCCAAACTAAATTAAATTATTATCTCAATTTATAATTTATAAATCAACTCCAATCACACATGCATGCTAATTAAATGAGCATCGCATATCACTAATTTAATAATTAAATTAACATAAATTAACATGGCAAATTTGAAGCACATAAAATTCCAAAAAGAAATATAAAATTACGATAATTGTGTTGATAGGCTTTACATAAATTTTCGTTATTTTTAGAGCTCGTTTGCTATATGTAATAGCTCCTACAAATATCAAAATTGTATAAATTTTTTGAACTATATTCATAGTAGATAAAATTACAAAACAATTACACAATCAACTACATCATCTTAGAAGATTGCACATAATTTTTTATAAATTTTTGAGCTTAGTTGTTATATTGAAAAATTTTAAAACATTGACCAAAACAAATAAAGAATGGCAGTGATTAGGTCTGCTAATTAGCCGGCCTAATCACCTGTCGCCCAGTCCTGCCATCCTCCCCCGGACGACAGGCACCACGTGTCAACACCCTCCTGTTGCCGCCCGGCCACCGGACGGCAAAAATAGCATTTCTACAAATACAGCTCGCATACGTCTATTTTTGTAATTACAATTGTAAACGGTGCTAAATGTGATAAAAATTAAAATTTTTGAATCCGACGGTAATGTTCTCACACGTGTGCGCAAGCCACAGGTACATACGTATCCAATATGAAGTCTTGCTTATTTAACTTCTGTCTCTCTAGGCCCCGTTCCAACTAGTTTATGATTTAATCTTTTGACTATGACTTTTAGCTTATGGCTGAAATTACACTAAGTGGTTGTTAGCTTTTTTTGATAAAAAATGAAAAGAATAAAAATATTATATCGTCATGAACAATACAAAGAAATAAGGAAAAAAAGAAAAGGCAAAAAAAACCTAAAAACAAAATAAGCTAAAATTAGAAGTCAACATATTTCAAGTGGTTTTTGACATAAATAAATTAAAAATCAAAATAAATCAGAAGCTAAAGCGATTTGAAGCCATGGTAGCAGTGGCAAAATAATAGATACATGTATTCGACTTAATCCTAAGAAATACTCGCTGTAAATGAGTAAACACACACAGTAACTGTTGTTATCTCTGCTTCCCGACAAAAACGCACCCAGGCATAAACAGTGCACGACGCCATGGGGCAACGAAGCCGTCGTGGGTTCCTCAATCAGATAGCCCAGGACAGGACAGGACCAGCGGCTGCTCCTGCTCGCCTGCTTCGTCTCCAGTTCTCCATGTGAGATGCGATGCGGCCAACCATGCCTCCATTGTCCATTGAGTGATTTGAGTTTTGAGTCCACTCCTTAATTTCCTTCCTCCTGAGTCCTGACGGCAGCAACCACCACCGGCAGCAATCCCTTCCGGCGACCGGCGGCCATCCTCTAGGTGGCTCTCCCTCTGGCCTACGCCGCTCCACGCCTCTGAGTCTATGAGACCACCACAGGCCCACCACGGCGCTGCTCCTCTGCTTCTGCGGCTCTGCTAGCTCCACACCGCCGCACGGCGCTACGGTCACACCGTGTCCAAGCTCTCTTAATCATCCTTAATCTCTCTTAATTAAGCTCTAATCCCTAGAGTTACCTCCTCCCCTTGGCCTCCCGCCTCCTCCCCACGCTGGTGCACTCCCGAGAAGCCGCCTCCGCGTTGCCGCCCACGCGTCCGCATGCACCCACGTGGAATTGTGGCACCACCGCTCGCCCTGGCGTTCACACAGCTACTAGCTCATGTCCCTGTGGCCCCCACCTCTCAGTCGCCCACTTTCTGTCAGCCCCGTCCTTCCTCCCTCGCTTCGCGCACCGTTTGACCAGAGCTCCCTCTCCCGCCGCTGCTTCACACCCGATCGACCGCATGCGTGTCCCCTACCGTACCTGGTGCCATCAGCTCCTACCAAACATTGCAGAGGCCGTGCACCACCTCACCTACGCGCCTGTGCCCCTAGCAGAGCTTCCGCCTCCTCTCTCCTCCATGCGTCGGTGATCCCCGAAGAGAGATAATGCTCCCACCGCCTCACCTCTCCTTTAAAGCTTAAGCGCATTCGTAGAGTGCTTCATGTCACTCCCAGACACCCACCAAAACCACCCAATTGAGGTCCCATCTGCCGCAGTCTCCTCCCCGACCAACCCTGAGCCCAGTGAGCCCTAAACATTATCTCCTTCTCCACTCGATTAGAACCCAATTCCCTCCGACCAAAGCATCCCCAAAGCACCGCAAACAAGTAGCTAAAGTCAATTTCCTGAGAGCATTTCTTCTCTGGCCTGGCACCATGAGCCCCCTCCAGTTGGATCATCGCTCCTGTGGATAGCTCATCTGAGACTTCCCCGATCCAAACCAGCTCCACCTTTGTGAAACTCATTCCCTGCAGATGGTTAAACCGCTTTCAATCTCGTCGAACCTTTACCGGAGCAGCCCCTAACCACCTCAAAAGTTGCCACCTTCTCTCCTGCCGCCAGCTACCACCACCTATGCTCGCGCCTCCCAAAGCACAAAAATGGAACCTCCACATTCCAAGGGAGCCCCCAGTGTCGCCCTTTGCCGTGGAAGTCCTCCACCGGCCGACGCGACGGGACATGCCCTCTGCTTTTTCCCGCCACCGAGTTGGCTGGAGGCAGACAACGACCTCCTTGGGGTGACGTGGCTTCATCGCAACCGTCCATGCGCCATCCTTTGATCGCTGTCGCGTGTGCATGAGTCGGGCCGATCACCGTTCACTCGGTCGGTGGTTTATTTTGCACGGCCGTGCATTGTAGCGACGGGCGCCCGTTATTGTTCATTACTATGGCGATCATCGTTCACCGAACTAAAATTGCAAAACAAAATACCCCCGTTTGAACCGTTTTGATGCCCTGAACCCATTTTCGGAATCCGTTCCACTATATCAAACTTCTAAAAACCTAAACCAATTCTATTTGGATTTTTATTGTATTTTTCTTCCTGTTTAATTTATTTATTTTTCCTATCTTGATTAGACTCAAGCACGGAGTCATATTATTTTATGTGTTTGCGCTACTTCCCGAGTTCTCCGAAGTGTCAACACAAGGACTAGAGATAGGCGTTGAAGTTTTCAAGACCGTTGAGTTCGTCGATCAGCAAGACAAGTTACAGGTTTTTGATCATATTGAGATCTATAAATATTTATATTACTTAATTACAATATTTGCATTAATATTATTTGTCTAAATTACTTGATTAAAACAAATATTTAGAATGACATGTTAAATTAGTTATGTCCTACTTCTGAAATATGCCCTATTCTAATTTGAGCCATATTCACTCTGACAGCCTTAATAATATTAAATTATAGTATAAATAGTTGTAGATAGGTTCATTTAAAATTTTGTACTACTAAGTGACTTGACGGTTTGCTAATAGAATTATTTAAAAAGTTTCTAGAGTAAGACGGAAGCTGTGGAAAGCCACGAGGTGGCTAGAGTCCACAACCTTACTCTAGGGTGGAGGCTGCAATATGCAGGTAACAGTACAGTTGTGTACTGGGTACCGGTTATGGTTGGCAGTCTCAGGAAGAAAAGTAAGGACTAAAGTCTTATGCTGAGTAAAGGGTACAATAATCATTCAACTACAAGTATTGACCAGTCAATCTTGGTCTAGTAACTGCTCAATTTGATTGAACCCCTATAAGAGTATTGAATTGTTGTATGGGTGTGATAACACCGTACTTAAAAATAATAGGTCCTCACAAATTTTGGTAGTTGTGTGCCGCATTGGCCCGTGGATACCTGGTTTAGTGAGGCTAGGAACCTATTGGGTAGAGGCTACATAGAGAATTGAGTAGTGAAAAACCCTGTTTTCTCAACTCAGTCATACACAAGTTGAAGCGTGCTTACCGTGTGACAGTGAGAGTTTGAGAAATCTTGTGGGTAAAGCTGAACAACTCTACAGAATGAAATTTAAATAGTATTCGAATACACCATGCTCCTGATTAATGGAGCTGTATTTGATGGGTGATTCCAATAACAAAGCATAAGCAGTTTTCTTGTATTTAAATTGTGTAATTTGAAAAGGCAATATCTGAAATCCCTATCTCTTAAGCAATTCTGTTATTTTATGTTTCAAAATTTTTAACAAATAAAACTGCATCCACTATCAATAATAAAATCAATATACTCCCATTCATTGACAATCTTTGCAATTAGTAAAAGTAGGATTTACCCTTGTGACTTACTGGGTACAATTATACTCACTACTTGCTAAAACAACAACAGAGGATGAATGAAATTGCAAGGAGCAGACTTTTGAAGAGGATCCAGAAGAGCCGATCCACTTCGACGATCAGTGGTTTTAGGTTTTAGCTTCTCTCAAGTACACATGTGGTGTTTTGCTGCAATGTAAATTAACTTTGGGCTTGTTACCCACTGTGCTCAAAACTAAGCCGATGAGGCTTATCTTTGTAATGAAGTTTGAATCTTATGTGTAATATTGTGTTGTAATGATGCTCATTCTCGTACGGTACACCGCAACTGTACAATCTTGAGGCAATTCCATGGAAGCATTACGCTATGTTGGCGAAGGTCACCGTCCACCACTTCCATGGAAGTAAGTTTCATTCCTCACAGTTTAGAAGTGTCCATTGATAAATTTAAGGGAATTGTGTTTACTCAAATACTTAGATATTGTTCTTAAGTTGGTTTGCATCATGTGATTGGCAATGCAGCAATCACATTATGTAATTATCTTATTTGATTGGCTCTACCTCTACGACTGTTCCAAAATTAACTGCATTATGTTGGTTTCCAGACAACGTTGATTTGGGAATGGCCTGTGGTAAATACTTCCGTGTCAGTAAATACCTCTCTGGGTTATCATATTGTGTTGCCTCGCGTTTAATTTCAGGTGATTCCGATATCATCAAGAGTCTTGCGTGGCCTAGCCGTCAATCCGTGATGCTGGCATGCTGGGCTGTAATCTTGATTCAGCTGGGCTTGTACTCAGTACTCCTTCGTTAGTTCTGTTTTGTTACTTCTATGTATGTAAATGATGTAAATTGTAATTGTCTGCTCTATGGTTAGATGGGATGGAGCTGCAGTTAGCTGTGCTCTGTCTGCTGCAGTTAGATGGGATGGACAATGGAGACTGGACACTGGACTGGACAGAGGTCACTGAGCACTGAGCAATCTGGAATCCTAGATAAAGGCATAGAGCAAGAGCATTGACGCACTGTCCTGTCATTCTCAATTTACGTCAAATTTGATAAATATGGTATTCACTGATATCAAACTAAAATAAAGTGGTATTAACCAATACCAAACCGTATTGTAAATTGTACTGTATTTTGCCAAATTAACAATATCGTATTTACCCTATACACTGTATTTACCAAACTATATATACCGAAAAAACTGAATAAACAGCCCTAGTGCCATGTATGTAGCTAAAACCCCTCTATTAAAGCAAGCAAATAGATAGATACCACAAAATTAACCGAGGCATCAAATAGATGATACCACAAAATTAACCGAGACATGCATGGATACGATCAAAACTACAGAGATGCTGTTGGCAGTGGTAGGCTGGCAGCCCATGCATAGGCTATCAGAGACGGCCCATGCATAGGCTATCAGAGACGGCATACCGCTGTTACCTTACTAATAATGGTTTCCACTGTGAAACAACCCAAAATTTCGATTTTTGTTTGAATCTCTCTTGAGTTTGCTTGAATTTCCCAATTTCTTCTCAAATTTGACCCTTGAAATCCACCTTTCCACTCCTAGCCGTCTTGCTTCTCCCTCCGGTTGGCGCCAATCAAGAAACTGTTGCCACCTCTTTGTTCCTCCGTTCCACACAGTGCCCTGCCCGCCCTCAGAATTGTGGCAACGTTTTCCTGGGCATTCACACCTCCCATGCCAATAGCTGGCGTCAGGGCCCCACTTCTCAGTCACACACCTCCTCAACCGACTTCACTCCCTCTCTCTCGCTCGACGCGCCATTTGACCCGAGCTCATTCCCGCCGCAATCCACTGCCTTCCCCACCCAACACGCAGACAATCCTGTACTGGCTTTCGTCACTCCTATGTGACCTCAATCAGGGCCGTGGTACTCCCCGCCAACCCCTCTGCCTACCACCCTCGCCGGTAGCGCCCCGCCCTCTCTTTCCTCCACACCCCGAAGCCACCGCCACCCCTCTACTGCTCCCACCTCCTCTCCTCGCCCTTAAAACCCAATCGGCTTCATTGAGAACCCCGTGCTACTCCCAATTACATAACTGAGCCACTCAATCAACTACTCTCTCACAGTCTCACACCATAGCCCATCCGCCAAGCTTCCCTGAGCCCGGTAAGCCGCTCAACCATTCTCCCACCTCTGACCGCCATGCTTCGATTCCTTGCACCCATAGCACTACCACTTTGCTCAAGACCTCAAAATGGAACCATCTCGTCAAGAGGAACCTATCCGTACCGTCCACAGCCGCCAGACTCCTTCGCTGGTGCTGAATCATGGAGGCGATAGTACCTCTGCTTTGCACCAGTGAGAGAACAACCGGAGGTAGAAGAAGAAGTGAGGCAGTGCCGTGGCTTAATCGTGGCCGCCCACATGTTGCAGTCAATGGCAGTGAGCGTGCGTGCACATTGCAGCCGCGTGCTGTTGGGCCCAGCCGGTTGGCCCAAGTGGCTGAATCCGATTCAAAAAGACACACGGGCTGCACTGTTCATCATAGGCCGGCCCGACAATGTAGCTACTATAGTAATTACTGTTCACCGAATCCTAATTTCCAAAAATACCTCAACTTTGATCGATTTGACCCCATGAATCCATTTTCCAATCTCCATTCTGGCAAACCAAACTACAACAAAACCCAAATCCACTATTCCAAAACCAATCCACCTGTTTCTATTCATCCTAAAATTCGTCCAATATACATATAGCCTTTCGATCGTCTTGAGCCGATCTAACCCAACTTCGACTCCAATCAGTCAAATCACACACCACCTAAATCCTGACCATCCAAACATATTTTATTTGTGTCCTAGCTTGCATTTTGTTCGGATCCAGCTTGCATTTTGTAAAATAGGAACTTATTTGCCTTTGTTTTCCGTGCTAGAATTTGGATCCAGCTAGTTAGTCAACAGAAGAACTGCAAAAACAATTATAGAAGTTAGTGTCCTGCGGACAAGGAGGCAAGTCATATCTTTTTGGTCATATTGAATCCCATGACATTTAAATTATTTAATTATATTTTTTTCATTACGGTATTTGCACACTGTTATTTAATTACAATAAATATTTGGATTGACATGTGAATTAGTTATATCTTACCACCATAAAATGTTCTGTTTAATTTGAGGCCATATTCGCCTTGACAACCTTACTAGTATTTTACTACTGTGTAAATAACTATAAAATATCTCATTTAAAATATTATACTACTCTGTAGCATTGGCATTTTGCCGATAGGTTTATTCAAACAGTTCTAGGGCTAAGAATGAATTGTGGAAAGCCACTAGATAGTTAGAGTCCACGACCAAACCCTAAGGTTGAGGCTTAGAATGGATTGGTGGTAATGCCATAGATCACTAGGGATCTGGATTGTATATGGCTGCCTTGTATGTGGAAACCTTATGCTGAGCAAAATCCTGGCAAGTAGATATATAGCACTTTCGTTGTGATTTGTTGAGTACGGTTGATTGTACTCAGTATTGCTATATTCTCCATCACAACAGGTATTTAAAGAAGAAAGGATGTTGCAAGTTTTCGTGTTAGGATTACGACCGCACTCAAACATTTCTGTGAGAGTTTTCTTTGAATTTTCTAATTGTAAGATAAGTTTTGGGCTTGGACGCCCTTTTTTGCCACTAAAGTTGACCGGTAGGTCATATTTTAATCAAGTTAATCTCTCTTAAATATTCGTGAGCAGGTATAATACTCCTTCTGTTCGTAACGAAATTTCTAAACCGTTGCGGATTGTACAACGTCTCTGTTTCTAAAAAAACAGGGGGCGTTACACACTGATTGCCCTAACAAGTTCAGAGGCATGATTCAATAATTCCAGAGCGACAAATCTTGACGCTTTGAAAGGGAAATTGTGAGCCTCCTGTGCTCCGCGACAACTTGGATGATTTCAATCAGTCAGCTGAGATGAGAGGTGCTACCTGCTGGGAATCGAAGTTGGGACCCTTTGGAATGGTGTAGTGAATCTCTCCCTCACTTTCTCCCGGCGATGGGAATCGCCCGGCGATGGTTGACGAGATTAGCTGACATATTTTCACTTTCTCCTTTCGACCGCTGATTTGCAGGCATCTTCATTGGGAGTCTTGCCGGTTTAGGTGAACCCCAGCCACGACTCCCCAGCAGACGCCGCCTCTGCCCGACGCCGGTGCCGATGGCCGCCGCCTCAGCCCCAACTTGTTCCGGTTTCTCCTCCCTTGCTGCCACCGGCGCCCACGGTCCGCCGAGCAGGGGGCTTCACCTCCATCGGTTGATTCACTTGTTTGCTTCTGGATTAGGAAGGCTTTGCGTGCATCTACACAATCAGATTTTGATGCATTCTTGGTCTTGGACCTTGGTTCCTATGGGAGCGTGAGGAGTAGAAGATTGGGGAATTTTTTTAAAATAATTTATTTTTTATTTAAAATTTTAGAAATATATATACACGCAAAAATTTTTTACAAGAATTGGATGACTAGAGTCTATCGCCCAACGGATGTGCGACACGAATACAGTCGGTCAGCCATTGGGCGACTGGAGCCGATTGGTCTGGTTCGAAAATCTCTGGCCAATCGGATTGGTCCGAACGCTTCCTTTTATTCCTTTTTCTTTAGTTTGAAACTTTTAGAAGCTCGTATTTCTTCATTCTAACTCTGAGTTGATCCATTCAAAATTTTAAATTCTTCTAAAATCCTATTTCTGGACTATTTCCGAATTTTATTTGGAATTTGTTTGATTTTATTTCCATTTATTCTTTGCATGTAGACTATGATAAATCCGGAGAACACAATTTTGACGTTTCAGAGCAAAGAAAACTTCGAGCAAGACTAGCTACACCATTGATCATGTTACTCCGGTAATTTAAATTATATATATACATTATTTTTAAATTATTATGTATATGTATTTTTATTCAAACCAAGTTTAAATTTGATTGTTGCTCCCAACCGCTCGCAAGAATCGTAATTTCACCTATTTTTGCATAATCGCCCCCGATCGCATATGAAGGTAAATGACAATTGTTGTATATAGGTAATATGTATAAAATTTTATGTATGAATCATATTTTTTTGGGGGGGAAATAATGGGAGATAATGTCGGTTGATCCATTTGTAATTTTCGTAGATTATGAATTGTACAAAATCTATTAGATGTGCAATAACATTTTGCGATCATCGTATATTGTTGTAGTGCAAGAAATTTTGTGAATCTTTTTAGGACAATTGAGATAGCAACTATTGGTAAGTACGATAATAAGTGATATTGTGATGCAATCGGAAATTCATACATAGAGGAGAATTTTTCATATTGCTGGATGCGTTGCTACACCAAAAATTGAATACGAAAAGATGATGAGATTTGCTTTTGCGAAATAAAATAGACTTCATAATAAAATTAGAAATAACCTGGCGCGCAGGGTTTGCCTACATGCATATGAAAGAGCATCATTCACGATGCAACAAACCGAACTACTTCTACGATACATATACGTCTTTTTAAATGGAAATAGATTTGTGCATCAGGGGAGTAGTACGGAACGGCCCGTCCTATTGTATGGACCAGGGCCATTTTTTCTTTTCTTACGAGCTCTGCGTTCAACTCCTCAATGGCCTGTTTGGCCTTGGCCGTCATCTCCCTCTTTTTCTCATGCTCCCTCTCGCGAGCATCGTGCTACATGTGTGTGCACGCCTCGAGATAAGTTTACATTCCACTTCTCAAAGTCGAGAATCCACTGGTCATATAGGTGGATCTCCAGGTCGATCCACTTGTGGTAGCTACATAGCGGTTCTACGGACTACAGGTAGATAAGAGAGGTTGTTAATGCATACTTTAAAAGAGAAATAGTAGGAGGAACACATTGTAACTGGTTCTTATCGACTGTCGATAGGTGCTCATGTCCCAACAACGGTAGGGATAGTCACAGGAGTAATTTACGTAACCCCAGTAATGCATGTCCAGGTTGAGCCGCTGCTTAGATTTGAAGAACTTGCATGGATCCTTACTCCAACAGAGAGGCAGCGTGTCCCTCCCAAGCAGGTGTTCCGATGAACGCTCGATTGGAACGTTCGGGACGGGGTTATTGCTATGAGGGCTATCTTTGCAAGGAGCTGACCTCCTAGCACGCTCCGCTTATTCGGCCACGGCCGATGCAGCCCTTACTTGTTCGTCACGGGCCACAGTAGACATTGCTAGTGTGTAGGTCTCCTCCCATTACTTCATCATCTTGTTCCATTGCTTCTTATGCCTCTTGTCCATCCCGACGTGGTGAACCAAGCTCTAGTGTAGTGTATAGTTTGGTTGTGTAGTGTTCTCTCCTAGATCTCTTTCACATCCTTTTATAACCCAAAGGGTTGGAACGGTGTGCTTAATTTCTTATGCGTGCGGTCCATCCGTATTCTAATTGTGCAAAGTCGCGTTTGGGCTTTTTATCGCGCAAAGTCGCTGCTCGCCTAGTCTTGTCATTGTGAGAGCTGCACCTTTAGCCTTATCACTGCACAAAGCTAGCCCGTCTGGTCTTGTCACTGAGCAAAGCTGCCCCGTCTGGTCTTGTCATGACTGAAAGTTGCACCCTTTGGTCTTGGAACTACGCAAAGATGACTCGTCTGGTCTTGTCACTACGTAAAGCTGCCCTCGCCTTGTCATGTCATCAGAGAAGCTGCACCTTTGGTGTAGTCACTACGCAAAGCCGCCCGTCTGGTCTTATCACTGCGTAAAGCTGTCTCATCTAGTCTTGTCACTGCGGAAAGTTTTACCCTTTAGTCTTAGAACAGCGCAAAGGTGGCCCGTCTAGTCTTGTTACTACACAAAGCTAGCCCATCTAGTCATGTTACTACAGAAAAGTGCACCCTTTAGTGTAGTCACTATTCAAAGCTAGTCCGTCTGCTCCTATCACTACGCAAAGCTGCCTTGCCTGGTCTTCTCATTGCGTAAAACTGCACTGTTTGGTTCAATGACTATGAAAAGATGCAGGGAGTTGTCACGTCATGGTATGCTTAGTCCTGTGTTTTCGATCCACCCCCCACGAGATATAAAATGCACACCCCACCCCTTTGTTACAAAGAACAAATATCTTCTACATGGTAGATTAACATACCATGGCAGACACTGAGGGGCAAGTCGAACATAGGTCACCAAAGAAAGACCTTCCACTGAAAACGAGGGAGGACTTCAGCCTTGAGTACTGCTTGATGCCAAACAGGTGTGCTGAACCAGCGTGGCCAAAATGCAGACACAGGGAGAACACGGTCGTGCAGGTCTCGGATGACTCGTTCAATGGCAGATGATGTTTCTTCTGATGCCCACACTCTGGGGTACAATTTATCAATAGTTTATTTTCTTTTACTACTAATAGAGCTTCCATGTTAACTCTACTGATGGCGAAATACAGCTTCGTCCATTGGATCGATCCTCCGCATGAACGGTACGTTGTGAGGTACATGGATATGTTGTGGGAGTGGATCTTTGGCTTGGAGGAGTAGATTCAAAGTCTGAAAGAGGAGAACGATGACCTCCATCAGCAGATGCAACATCAGAGGGGCAATAAGGAGATCGTCAACATAGGAAGTTCGTACAATCCTACATGTTGCTGCGTGAACCTTAGCTGCATATGTGTGTGCCACTACAACGACAGCTAGCCACGTCCGAGGTGCCCCCTCTGCAGCACTTCTTGTGAGTAGCACAAGGCACATTCTATCAGTTGGCAAGCACAAACAAGGTTGTATCACAGTACTCTCCACTGTTGTCCGCGATTTTGTTCAATGTCCTACAACATGTAATATAATGGTTTATGTGTCAGTGCGGTTGCCATTTATTGAGTGTATTATTCCAGTGGTGCGCCACATGATTGAACTAGAGGTGTCGACATGAATCGAACAAATGGACATCATAAAAAGGAGTACAAATAAAAAAAGCTAAAGTATCACAAACATCATAGAGTAAGTAAGAAAATGTAAATATTATAGGAACCACAAAAGCACAACCAGCACTAGCTCCCCAACAACTCCCGTGGCAACCCCTCCATCGCCACCCTGTCCCCCTCTGGCTTTGCGTCCTCACCCACGTGCTCTTATACGGCCCCGCTTGGTCATCTTCCTCAGTGCCAGGTGTCGAGGCCAAGGCCTCAACAAGGTAAGAGGCTCAAGAGGCCTACGCGTACAGGGTCCCAAAGCCAGAGGGGTAGACTGTAGTGCCACCTGTGTGGCTACTAGAGCATCGATGAACTGCGACCAAGAGAGAACCTCCAGAGGTGTGGGCTGAGGTCCCAGGCCCATCGCCTGGTCGCCCAAATCCGCAAAGTATTGGTCCATGTCCTCCTGGCTCGGGGAGACCCCAAACACGTCAACAGCCATAAAACATGCAGTTCAAATATCATTAGTTCGTGAAGTAAATGGATAGAAGAAAACAAAAGGAGGCACGGCGTACCATCGGCTAGCACCATGGCGTGGTTGAAGCCGTCCAAAGGGACATACGACACGTCATACACACCCTATGTGGAGAAACTGGAGTAGTCCGAAGGATGCACGAACTGCTACGCTGGCGGTGTATGGGTCCTCGCCCAAGCTAACCCCCCTAGCCTCGTTAGGCCAAGGTGGTGTCGGCTATGCCCTGGCCGACCCTCCGGCCTCGTTAGGGCATGGCGGACGTGGCCACATAGAACCTCATGTGCAGTGTGATGACGAACACGATAGAACTGGCGGACGCACGGAGTGTGCACCAGCCGTCGGCGTGACGAACACCTAGACCCTAGTGCACGAGAGAAACGCGACGACCAGTGCATCAAAGGCCTGCACACGACAGACAAACTGATAATGCTCATCGTGTCAAGTGCAGTTGAACCCCAGCTGATGTGGGGCCCTCCCTATCGACGATGGCCCTAGCGTAGGCGATGAGCCATGCGTCAACGGTGTTGTCATGGCTATTGGTGAAAAGCACTCAACCAAACAGCCATCGCAAGTAAGCCTCTCGATCTGTGGATACCGCCGCCGTCGTCGCAGCCAGTCCATCCGCTCTACCTTAGTGCAACAAAAAAGTTATTAAGACTATACTGCGGAAAGGCAAGCGGACGAAGCCAACAGGAAGGGCATCAAACACGTACCTGAAACTGCAAGAGCAACCACAATGATAGGCCGTGTGTCTAACTCGATAGGAAGATGTAGTATACATCTGTGTCCCTAGGCATAAGGACTCCTTGGAACCTCGCCAGCAGGTCCACGCGCCAGTCGGTCGGGGCCTCTGGTAGAAAGGCAGTAGCTCCCACGATAGGGAGGCTGAGCAGCAGGGAGATGTTCTGTAACGTAGGTTCTATCTCCCTGAATGGGAAGTGGAAAGTGTGCATCTTCGACCGCCACTGGTCCACCAAAGCTGTTAGTAAGGAGCGGTTGAACGAGAAGCGTTGCGACCGCTGCGCACTATCGTCCCCCCTGCAGCTGCTGGCACACCATTCTTGTTTGTGGCATGCACCATCCGAGTGAGAGGTAGTAGTCTGGCATCGCTCAACCAACGAAGCAAAAAAAGGTCAGTACGCAACCTATGTATGATGAGAAGACAACACCACTGGAGTGCAAACCTGGCTATCCAGCATGAGCCTAACCTCCAGGCTACTTGGGGTGTGCGTGTAAGAACTACCCCTAAGTTGGTTGCCTCCCCACACTCCTAGGAGGTGGGACACAGCGCGACGTGCGATGCTGCCAGTCAACGCGCTCATCTAGGAGGCTATAAGGCCAATCCGCTCTACGAAGTTCATGAGCCATACCTACAAAATAACTTCAAGTTAGCATTTGTGCAAAAGGCAAATATAGAATGTAAAGTAGTAGTTAATATAACTTGTAAATACATGAACGAAACAATACTAGGCTACCAGCACAAAACTTACAACAGTACTAAAAAGGAGAAAATATCCCAACAGTTGTACAAATGGTACATGCAACATATGGTACGGTTACTACGGCAGTACGTACATCAAATGTGCCAACTAACCAAGTACAGAATACAGTATACAATGATTTGTAATCTCAAAGCCACTCTGCACACTCCAATAGTTCCCGCAGCACCCCCTCCATCAAATGTAAAGTAGTAGTAAATATAACTTGTAAATAAACAAACGAAACAATACTAGGCTACCAGCACAATACTTGCAATGGTACTAAAAGGGGAAAATACCACAACAGCTGTACAAATAGTACATACAACGTATGGTACAATTACTACGGTAGTACGTACATCACATGTGCCAACTAACTAAGTATAGAATACAGTGTACAATAATTTGTAATCTCGAAGCTACTTTGCAAACTCCAACAACCGGTAGCGAGAACCATGCCAGTGTGCTTACTCATCAGCAGGTGTCTTGTATCATCTAGCTGTGTGGCCCTCCTAACCGCAGCGCCCATAGCACCACCGGCGCTCTAATTTATGCTTTGTCCATATCATTGGTAATACGACGGCTCTGCCGCCAACCCTTCCCACCCTTCAGCATGTCAACATCTAGAATCCAGATCCTCCCTGCAACATCCAGAGTGGCAAAATTTCCCACAGCCTTGAACCCCTAAGCTCGCCACACCACGCCTGCATCACCCTCTCCTTGAAGAAATACTCGGACATGAAGTTGAAGGATCCATGATCACAGTCCTGCATGCGGCGAGGACATGAGAGCATGGCTGGTGTAACAGCTTTGACTTGTTACACGAGCAGCTAGATTCATTTACATAATCTCTAAGGCATACCTCATGGGTGATAAGAGAACGAGCCGTCCTAGATCCGGCTCTATCTCGGAGCAACATGTCAAAATGATGCTCCCTATTGCCCATCACGTGTACCGAATGTAGTTGACCCTTCTCTATCTTTGCCTCCATGTATGTCGTAATCTTCGAGCAATACGGTGCTTATGGGTTGGCTGCATGAAGTGCAATATTTGTATGCCTCTCCCTGAAATAGCCTATTGTGTTGTATAGAACACTTTCCACGATGGCGACCAAGAGCTGAGAATGAAGGCCCCTGAGAACCCAGTTGTATACCTCGATAAGGTTAATCGTCATTGTGTCGTACCTCGCATAATCCGTGTCGTGCAGCAGAGACCACTTCTCCAATGGCTCGACCTCGATCCACTATGAAAAGCACTTGATGTTTCGCGGGCTCCTTCTCAGACCAGCTATGTCAGGCTCACCTAGTGATGTAAGGGATTCGGGTTGTGCCGCCCTAGGCTTAGCCGGTGCCTTGTTCATCTTGTCAATGTGCTTTCTGTTGTGCTCATCTACAACACCCATAAAGTGTCAGATTTTTGCCTCTGGTTCTGCATAGCCAGCCTCTTGAACGGCTTCATCAACGGTTGCTTCGGGAACTTCTTAAAGAAGTTGGCCCACAAGTGGCTAATACACCATCTGCTCCTCATATCCAACCAAGTGAAGGGCTCCTCGGGGTTTTTCTAAAGTTTTCATATGACCTTCACCATCCCGGCGTGACGATCATGGATTACGCACACACTATGGTGAGCACCAACAACTCCAACCCTCACATGTCAAAGGAACCACAACCAGCTATCGTAATTCTCACTTTCCATGAATGCGATGACTAGGGGAGAATTTGATTGTTATCGTCAATGCCAATAGCCGTAAAGATCTGACCCTTGTATTTGCTAGTCAAAAAGATCTTGTCAACTAAGATCACAGGAAGCATGTGCCTAAATGCCTCGATACACGCACCAAAGGCTAACAAGGTCCTCTACAACACCGCAAAACCTGACGGCCTTGTGGATGGCTTGTCCTTCACTGTAGTGTACGTGCTTAGGTTCCTATGCTACAGCACCTATAGTATACGAGGAAGGTTGTCGTACGCTACCTCAAAAGACTCGAACTATTTTTCAAAGTCTTCTGCTTCACATGCCATGCTTTCATGTAGCTAAATTTGTACTTCAATTTCTTCTCAATAGACACCATGATGTGCGTGGTCTCATTGTCCTTCTTCTCCAGTATCTCTTCATACATCAAATTGGCTATAAAGGCAAACGTTAGGTTACAATACCTCGGCAAAACACTGCTAAGAATACAGGAGTGCAGCTCTACCTTCGAGATAATCCAGTGAGTCACATACTTTGGCCTCCGTGCGTCCACCCTCCAAGGACAACCAGCCTTCTTGCACTTCATGGTGTACTGCTCTTGGCTAGATTTCACGATCCAAAAAGTCCGCTGCTTGGACAGAGCCCACGGCTTGATGGCATCATGCAATGATGTCTTGTCTATAAATGTTGAGTACAATCAAACCTCTGTGCAATGATACTCCCACGGTGATTCATACTCGTCATGCGCAGCAACACCCTCAGCATCAAACATGTTCCATTACTGTGGGATGGAAGATTCATCCTCATCAGAACTGTCCTTATCATCCTCCTGTACAGCTTTCTCTTCAGCCTAGGCCATCCAGTCATCGCTCTCCATTTGATGCACTATGTACTCCATATACTCCCTTTCTTCAGCCTGTCCTGTAGGCTCCCCATACCATGATCCTTCTTCCTCTCCTCCATGTACCGCATCGGCCTCGTCACGACCAACTTCTTCCGCAACCTATATGACATCGGCCTTCGGGTCCTCCTCTTGACCAACATGCGGGGCGCGCGAGCTTCCCGCACAACCCGGATGATACTGGTCACCACGACCATATACAACTTCTATTGGGCATGGTTGCACAAACATCACACACTCGTACCCATGGCGCCGGCAGCCGTGCACAAACCCATTCCACGCAGCACTGCGTGTTAATGTTTTCAACTAACATCTAATGTTAGTGGGAGGCCGGCTCCAAAGCCCTTGTATGATGACACTACACACCTCAGGATTCAAGGAGAAGCTGTAGGTGAGCCAGTGCATCACACTGCAATTCTAGCATTCTCGCTGTCTGGGTGTACCAGAATAGCTTACACAAAACAGCTTAAGTCAACACCATTCGGACCTTCACAAACGGTGCCGACACCATAATGCACTTTCAACGTAGTGGATACCAGCATTACTGATATCTGCTTGTAAATATTTTCAATGTTGCAACTAGTCAAATCATATTGCACATTATAAAAGTACTACTGTACTGTAATTTACATTTTTATGACCGTTCACCTATCAATACCAACTACACTACCCTCATAGCGTAACCCCTCCTCATTCATACCGACACCGCTCCCTTTCCTCTGCACTAATACGCACCAACTCCCTACTTGTTCCCACGCACATCGACGACGCTCCTCTCTCACTGCTCGACCTCTCTCTTAATGTAAATTATTCATAATTGGCTTCAACATTTTATATGACATACTGATTTAAATAACAATATACTCGTTCTAACGACATACGTGCATTTCCAATGTACCAACGACTGTAAATTCATTCATAATGAATCATAAATGTTATCTAATAATGTGTTGCATAAAACAAACTATTTACTGCATATACAAATATTTACTAAATTTTCTGTAACTATAATTTTATATGGATGCTAATTTCGTGTATAATATTGACTAAATTTTATACAACTATGATTTTCTATGTAAGCTAATTTTCTACAACTACAATTTCCAACAGATACAAATTTTCTACAACTATGTTGACTATATTTTCTACAACTATAATATTGACTAAATTTCTTGCAGTTAAAATTTTCTAGGGATGCTAATTTTCTATAACTATATTGACTACATTTTCTACGACTATTTACTTCATACCAAATTTTCTATGAATCCTAATTTTACACTAAATAAACTATTTACTTTATACAAATTTATTGACTAAAATAAATAAAATATTTTACCACATAGAAGTGGCGGGACCTCTTCTTTCTCTCCCTCTCTTTCCCTCTCTCTCCTCTCTTCTCTCCTCTTCTCTTCTCTTCTCTATTCTTCGCGATGTCTATTTTCTTCGTGCTGTGTGGCCGATTATATAGTGTGCGCAGTCGCCTAACCGTTGGGCGACTGGAGCTTAAAGTCGCATAACAGTTAGGCGACAGGTCCTAGTCGCCCCACTGTTGGGTGACTGCAATTATGTTACCCAACGGTCACGCGATGGTTGGGCAACTGGAGGTCATTCTTTTTTTAAAAAAATTGCGTAGGTATATTTCTGTAATTTTAAGTAAATAATGGATTATTTTTTAAAAAAATCGGAGATTAAAAAGATTACCGGGAGATTAAAAAATTCGGAAATAATGGTGACCATATCTAACTCTAAATCAGAAAAAAAAAGATTAAAAGACCAAATTCGACCCATTGACCCCTGCTTACCGGGAGATGAGTTCTGGGACGGTGAGATTACCGGTGGCCAGCCAAACATTTTCACTGTCAGTCCACCTTGATGGTTGCTACTTGGAGAAAAAACCACCAACAAAAAGGACTAGCGGGCAACCATTTTCCTACCTCTCTCTCTCTCTCTCTCTCTCTCTCTCTCTCTCTCTCTCTCTCTCTCTCTCTCTCTCGCTAGCTATGGCGGGCGCCGTTGTAACGGGGACGTGGAGGATACCGGAGGTGGCGCTGAGCTCCGGCAAGCCGATGCCGCGCGTGGGCATGGGCACGGCGTCGTTCCCGTTCGACGCGGCCGAGCTGCCGGCCGTCGCGAGGGAGGCCATCCTGCGCGCGATGGAGGCCGGGTACCGGCACTTTGACACGGCGGCGGTGTACGGCACGGAGCCCATGCTGGGGGAGGCCGCGGCGGAGGCGGTGCGCGCCGGCATGGTGGCTTCCCGGGACGAGCTTTACATCACGTCCAAGCTCTGGCTCACGGACGCGCACCCGGGCCGCGTCGTGCCGGCTCTAAGGAGGACGCTCCAGTAAGTGCCTACAAACTAATTTAATCCCTACTTAACTCACAATTAACCATTGATGGCGTCGTGTCGACGTACAGGAATCTGCAGATGGAGTACACCGATCTGTACCTGATACACTTCCCGGTGAGCCGGAGGCCAGTGGAAGAAGAGCAGACACCTTCCGCGTTCGCCAAGGAGGACCTTGTGTTGATGGACATGAAGGGTGTTTGGGAGGAGATGGAGGAGTGCCAGAGGCTAGGGCTCACCAAAGCCATCGGGGTCAGCAACTTCACCTGCAAGAAGCTGCAGACACTGCTCTCCTTTGCAAAGATTCCTCCTGCCGCCAATCAGGTAGCGAGTTGAGTTGTTACGAGCGGTAGCCTCTCCAACACTGAAAAAAATTAAAATAAATTTGTTTCGAATGAAAAAAAAAGTTAAGGAGACTTGGCTCGATAGTCGTTTATTTGCTTAAATTTAAAATAAACACTTAAATAATAAATAAAATAATTTTATATTAAACTATTTTAATTTTAAAAGAAACCAGAGGAAGAAGAACCTTAGGACGACGGGGAGCTGCTCCGGTGGCTCATGATTTGTTAGTCGTGGCGACACCCGCGCCATTCGTGCACGCCGCCGCGTTCGCGTCCATCTTGAGTACATTACCAATTTCTATAACCAATTTTTTATGTGTTCACTATACATTACCAATTTGAGTACATCCGCAAGGAAATGCCATTCATTCCTGCTGGCTTCTGTTAGAAAACCTTAAATGCATTGGATTGACAAGTCCAAGTTGTGATATCAGTGAAGAACTGAAAATTGTTGGCATAATCCATGAGGACCATAACGCCTTCAGGAAGGTTTCATGGATTATATAATTTTGGGATGCTGGTTGATCATTGTGGAAAGTTAAGGTTTCCTACTGTCTACTTTATCTCGTTTGTATTTTGGTAATTTTTAATGGACTTCCAAGGGGAAATTTGGTTTATATTTTCTTTACTCAGTGCCAGTCTGAGGGAAACGACGAAATTTCATACAGATTTTCATCCTGATTTCGGCCAAAATGCATCCAGATTTCCCCAGATTCCGGCCTAGGATTCAAACGGCATTCAAAAATTTCATCCAACAGATTTTTCCCTAGTTGGAAGCCGACGTGTTCTATGTGGCTTCTGGCTTCTGAAAGCCCAAAGCCAGAAGAAACTAGAAGTCAAAGCCACTTGAAGTAGAACCTTAATTAGATGAAAGCTGAAATCTTCAAGTTGAGAGTTCTAAAATCCATGTTGAAAATGCAAAATTTTCAGTTCAAAATTTTTAGTTTTAAATTTGGAAGTTAGCAATTTCGAGTTAAAAGATTGAAAGTCGAGGCAGAAAGCTTTAAATTCGAGTAGAAAGTTCGAAATTGAAAGTTGGGTTTTTTATTTGAAAGTTTCAATAGTTAGCATTCGCGAGTCTTGATTTGTTTCCGCAGCTAACTTTGCACTGATGGATTGGGCGCGCATGCGTGCAGGTGGAGGTGCACCCCCATTGCCGGCAGCACAAGCTGAGGAGATTCTGCAAGGAGAAGGGAATCCAGCTCTGCTCTTACTCGCCGCTGGGAGCGAAGGGCACGCCATGGGGCAGCGACGCCGTCATGGACTGCCCTGTCCTGAACCAGATCGCCGAGGACAGGGGCAAGACAACCGCCCAGGTGAGCCTCCCTCGATCACATCGCCATGCGCCTGGTGCTCCCTCTCGTCCAACCTCTGCAAATGCAGGTGTGCCTGAGGTGGGTGTACGAGCAGGGCGACTGCATAATCGTCAAGAGCTTCAACGGGAGCCGGATGCGGGAGAACCTCGGCATCTTCGACTGGGAGCTCACCGACGACGACCGCCGCAGGATCAGCGCCCTCCCGGAGACGAGGGGTTGCTTGGATTTCTTGGTCCACGAGTCCGGGCCGTACAAAACCGCCGACGAGTTCTGGGACGGCGAGATTGTCCCCGGCCGGCCAAGCTAAGCCTTGCGCTTCCCTGTCTGCGCTGCAGTGCACTAAAACGGCCAGGAATAATAAGTCTTGAGCATGCATTGGAACAGCAAGTCTCTGTGTAGCTGAATTCTTGCAGCATCGATCGAACCTCTAAGTTCAATAATTAACAACAATCGTCTCGTCAGATGGAACTAACTTAATCACAAGGCGAATTGCCATCCGCAACTGCAAAAATAAGCAGCAGTAGCTGACTGCGTGTACGCACAACTGAAAGTCTGAACACTCAAATGTTTCAGGAGCTACACATGCCTATGCCGGCGCCGGTGATGATGGTGCCGGCGGCGCGTCGAGCTCCCTGAGCATGGCGACGACCTGCAGCATGTTGGGCCACTTCGACGGGAAGTCGTCCAAGCACTGCAGCGCCATCTCCAGGAACCTCGCCATCTCCACCTCGCCGGCGCCGTCCGCTGCCTTGACGAGCACTGGGTCGACGACCTCCTTCCCGGCCCCTTCCCTGACCTTCATCTTCACCCATCCCACTGTTGGAAATAAACCTGACCAGTGTGTGCTCCGGGTCAGAACGCGTGCGTGCGTGCGTGTGTCAAGTTGAGTCGGCGACGGCGCACCTGTATGAGCTCGTGTTGGAGTCCGTCGCCTAGGTCTAGGTCTGGTCGGTCCTTGGCGCATGTGTGTGCAGCGTCGGGTGCCAGGTAAGTGTCTGCCCAAGTCAAAGACGGTTGGCGGCATCATCGGAGGGCGAATGTGGAGCACGGACCAAGCAGCGGCAATTGACGATCGAGTCTCGCGCGAGTGGTGGCTTGCGAACGAGAAGTACGGATCGCCGATGGGCATGCGCACGTGCGCGTGAAGACCGGGGACGTGACCTCTTGGGCGCTGCGCCGCCGTCCTGTAGATGGGTGTGAGTCTTTGTCCAGAGTTGTGTTTGATTAATAATAGCCAAGATACAGGCGTTCGTCGCCACGGCGTTCGTCGCCGAGAAATTTCCTTGTCTACTGTTTATCTTCTACCTCCGTCTGACGTGAGCTAGAGTGACTCGGTTCCAACAATTGGTATCAGAGCCTAGGTTAGGGAGAGATGTTCGAGCACTAGGGAGATGGCCGGTGATGGTGAGAAGGGTGATGGCAGTAGCTCGCCGCGTACGGTCGTGGTGGAGCGCGTCACCGCTGTCATGGGGGAGGTTCCGAAGCTGACGAAGACGAACTACCACGAGTGGGCGCTCGAGATGCAGGTCCACCTGGAGGGCATGGAGATTTGGGATGCAGTGGAGACAGGCAACGCCGAGCGCGGCCGGGATCAACGGGCGTTGGCTGTCATCCTCCGCAGGGTGCCGTCGGAGATGAAGTCCGGGCTCGCCGCGAAGAAGAGCGTGAAGGAGGCATGGGCGGCGGTGAAGTCCTTGAGGATGGGTGATGTGCGTGTGCAGGAGGCCAAGGCGCAGCACCTCCTCAAGCAGTTTGAGAACGCGTCGTTCAAGGACGGTGAGGCGATCGACGATTTTGCCATGCGTCTCAACTCTCTCGCTGCGGAGCTTTGCGAGCTGGGGGAGAAGATGGAGGAGGAACGCGTTGTGAAGAAGATGCTTCGCGTGGTACCGGCGAGGTACAATCAGATCGCATGCTCCATCGAGATGTTCGCAGACTTGAAGACCATGTCGATGGAGGAGCTCGTCGGCCGACTGCGCGTGGCGGAGGAGCGCTGCGGCGGTGGCGAGGTGGCTGCGGACAGCGCCGGGCTGCTGCTGCTCACGGAGGAGCAGTGGGAGGATCGCCGGCGCGAACGTCGTGGCAAGGAGCACGCGCACAGCCGCAGTACGTGCCGTGGCGACGGTGAGAAGAGCGGAGGCCGTAGCGGCGGCCAGGAAGACCCCGACGACGACGACGGCGGGAGCAGCGTCGCATCAGGCGCGAGCAGGCGTCGACGTAGCTCCGGAAAAGGCAAGTGCTTCAACTGTGGTAAGCGCGGACACTTCTCGAGGGAATGCCCAAAGCCAAGGAAGGAGGAGGCGTTGTTTGGCGATGCTGCCGAAGAGCCGGCGTTTCTGTAGGGCAGAGCGCGCGGCGAGTTCAGGTTTAGGAGGAGATTGTTGGAAATAAACCTGACAAGTGTGTGCTCTGGGTCAGAACGCGTGCGTGCGTGTGTGTATCAAGTTGAGTCGGCGACTGCGCACCTGTATGAGCTCGTGTTGGAGTCCGTCGCCTAGGTCTAGGTCTGGTCGGTCCTTGGCGCATGTGTGTGCAGCGTCGGGTGCCAGGTAAGTGTCTGCCCAAGTCAGAGACGGTTGGCGGCATCATCGGAGGGCGAACGTGGAGCACGGACCAAGCAGCGGCAATCGACGATCGAGTCTCGCGCGAGTGGTGACTTGCGAACGAGAAGTACGGATCGCCGATGGGCATGCACACGTGCGCGTGAAGACCGGGGACGTGAGCTCCTGGGCGCTGCGCCGCCATGATGTATAAAGCCGTCCTGTAGATGGGTGTGAGTCTTCGTCCAGAGTTGTGTTTGATTAATAATAGCCAAGATACAGGCGTTCGTCGCCGCGGCGTTCGTCGCCGAGAAATTTCCTTGTCTACTGTTTATCTTCTACTGTTTTCCTTGTCTACTGTTTATCTTCTACCTCCGTCTCTCTCTCTCTCGAATTTGGTTTAAAATTAAAATAAATTTATTTCGAATGAAAAAGTTAACAAGGCTAGACTCAATAGTCGTTTGTTTACTTGAATTTAAAATAATCACTTAAGTAATAAATAAAATAATTTTATGTTAAATTATGTCAATTTTAAAAGAAGCCTTTTGAGCTCGACGACCAGCCCTAGCTCCAACAAGTTTATGCTTCTAACTTCTTAATTTTGTTTTTTTAGTTTTTTGGGCTTTTTTCTTTTCTTTTTTCCTTTTATTCCTTTGTATTGTCTGTGATGATATAACTTTCTTCTTTATTTTTTTATTTTTTAAATTTAATTATGCTAAAAAAAGTTAACAGCAGTTATAATACATTTTTAGCCTTTACAGTTAAAAAAACTAGAAGGCTAGGCTTCTAAACCCAAATGAGCACTACCATTTGTCTTACAATACTTTTTTTCGTACATACAAAATCATACTCACAAGAAAATGCTTTGAAATACAAATCTAAATGTACAACTTTTGTGTCATGTAACCTACGTATTCTGTGTCTGGAAAATTGTTAGGTGTCCATGTATTTCGAGACTCAAAGATGGTTAATTTTGGCCACAACCAGTCCAACAATATATATGTGTGTGTGCAAGACTGTCGGACCCGGATTTTAAATCCCAGATCCTCTGTGAAAACTGCACTATTCCCTGGATCAGTAGATAGTACTCACAGTACATTGCTGAATCGGTCCATTTATCGCATGATGATCATACAGTCAAAATAAAATATAACATACTTCCGAGTTTAGGAATAAGCCACGTCGGGCGAATGTCTTACATAGAGGGCCTCCCAGGCCAAATATTACATTCCTAAGACAATCAGCAGAATGAAGCAATATCATAATTGGAACCATAAGCCACAGGCAGCGACTGGGGGTAAATGTGCGCGTCTATATTGCCCAATACTGAGCCATATAGGCGATCACCCTTACGGCAAGTCTGCTGTCTAAGACTGATTATTTTAAAACCCGTCCTAGTTTCCATCGTCAGCTCCTTGGTTGGGCTCCTCTTCATACGCATAGTGATTCTGCTCCTCGGTTTCTGAATTTGATTATACGAGTATGAGCACTCCGACCCCGTGCTCAGCGAGTCAACACACAGAATGCAGTTATATAACATGAATGGCTCGACAAAGATAGGCTCGAGTTATTTTATTTGCCGGAAACCGCATTTCGAAAGACTTAATATCAAGTGTAAGAAATTCCTAGACTTAGCCTTTGGACCAAAGCTCATAATACTTTTGAGTAAACGATTTTATTGAATATGTGCAAATCTCATCCACCAATCCCTGTTTCATATGCCACAGCCTTAAACACTTAACTCTCCACTGGGACGACACCTAGGACAACACCAATTAGGGCCTTTCTCTGCCCTCAACTTTATCCATTCCACCCACCAGGTTTTTGAAATAGAACTATATCTTGCCAAGTCCCCATGTCCGCCCTTGACCGTGGGCACGGCTATTCGAATAGTTTTGTACTCTGTAGAGTTTGTACACTTTACCCACAAGAGATAAATCTGCCCATTGCCCCACATGATTCCTTGACCATGTGGTTGAGTAGATTATCACGAGACTGTTACAATGCATAATCCTACTTGTGGTTACGCCCGCTAAGGTCTATCTTCTGTAGGATGCGTTCATCCCTCGAGAAGGGTCCCTCGTGAGCCATCACGGGCAAAGGCGGGGATGCGACCATCCATCCCTTTGCTCGTGTTCACACCTTCACGTAACCACACTAGAGCTATGCAGATTAGTTAGCCCCGCCTACACTTTGCCAGCTTGTGGTTGTACTGTTATACCTTAGGAAGTCATCACGAGATTCGGTCCTTAGGTTACCTGGGCGGTACTATCACTAACCCCTCTCTCGTGCACCATTGCACCACACCCCCGGACCACCCGCCCAGGTATTTAAGCAAGTGAGGTTTTTGGAGAACATCAATTAACCTTGCCCAAATACACCACCATTTTCACCCTGACTTCTAAATTCCAATTCTTGTAGTATAAAGTGACGATGGGGACATTTTGGTGCCCCCGAGTGTCTAAGCGCAACTAAGCAGGGTATGTAAATTACGGACTTATTTTCAAAAGAATATCATTATAGTTTTACTAAGGCGACAAGGTTCACATGTTCAATTATTCCAACAAAGGTATTATTAGCAAACTTATTAATTGGTGAGTAACTAGAGTATGGAAATCAGGCAATTACTTAACACATAAAATAATAGCATGCAGATGATAATTTAAACAGAAATAATTTGCAGAAAGTATAGGTCCAATATGATCAAAGTATTGACTCGCCTGGTTCGCAAGGATCCTGGTCTGACTGATCCTAGATTGGGTTTGCTTCCGAATCTTCCTCCTGAGCCTCGTACGCTAATTTATCGCCGAACGTACATTTTTAAAAGAGAAAAAGCGAATCAACACCACCAAGTAAAACTTCGTAAAAATTCAAATAAATTCAAAAACTCATGGTTTTGGTTCCAAGGGACAGATCATGAATTTAGATAATTATTGCAACTTGTCTTACTGAATTTGGGGTTGAAATGAATTAACTATGAATTTTTAAAGTCTAAACCCAATTAACATAGCCAACTAACTTTATATTTAAAAGTTCATTTTAACTCAAAAATTTATAATGTTTGGTTCTCTGGAAAGAGGACGAATTTAGACAAATTTAGAAATTTTTCCCATTAGATTTGGAGTTCATACGAATTTACTATGAATTTCTAAAGCCTTCAGCTAGTTATATAACAAATTGAATTTAGGAATTAATTAAATATCCCGAGGAGAGAGAGAACCTGAGACCGACACATGGGGCCCCTCGGAATATTTTATCTTTCCACCATTAGGCTGACAGGTGGGGTCCGCTAACGGGTAACATTCTTTACTCTCTACCGCGACTGACATGCGGGGCCCACAAGGATTTTAAACCTCGATGCACCGTGACGACACGTGGATTCCAGCAACGCTTCTCCTCGAAGTAATCGACAAAGGGACCCGCGGATTTTATGTGTATGACAGCTGGGACCCGGTTAACGTTTTAAATGAAGATGGCCCACATGTCAACGAGTGATTAACGGTTTAAACTTTCTTACCCCTGATCGGAATCGAACTCTCGCCCCCCCCCCCCCGCACTGTTCTTCTTCTTCCTCCCAACTCCGGCGAGGCTTACCGTCGGCGGGGAAGGGTGCGATGACACGAAACTATTAGCAAAGTGGGACCCTTGGCGCACCGCGCACCTCCATGCAGCTGCTCACTGGCCAATTTGACCGGAATCCTCACCGGCGGCGAACCTAGGAGTGATCTTGATGAGGAAACGAGGGTTGTCGGAGCTCGGGGAAGGATGGAGAGTCCTGGCGACGTGCAACGGCGGGATTCCGAGGAGGCGCATGGTGGGGAAGCAGCTCGGGTCACGGGACCTCCTGGGGGTAGTGCGGATGACTTCGCCCGGCTGCTGTGGTGCTCTCTGCAAATGGAATCGGCCCGAGGTGGTCGCAATCGACGACGAGCCCGGACGCCGGACTTGGAGAGGAAAGCAGCTCCGGCGAGCTATGGGGGATGAAACCCCAATTGCTTTGGTGGAGAGCAAGCAGGTGGTGTGGGAAGTCTGCAGGGGTTCTAGCCGGCTTTTATAGCGAGCGTGTTGGCCTGCCGACGTGGAGAGGCATGGGCGGCGGTGGTGGCTGACGAACGCCGTGATGAATCCACAGTGGTCTACTCGTAGGAACTGCATGCCACTACGGTTTAGCATAAGTACACTCAGGGCATGGTCCAGGTACGGCGAGGAGGGCTTTGTCGAGTTCGCATTGGCCGAGCTGACGCGGCGGCGATCGTTCGGTGCACATGGCGAAATTCGGTAGAGGAGAGGCTGTGCACAGCATTAATGGCGGCGGCATGGTGCGTTGATTCGTTGCAGTGTCTCTGGTCCGAAGGGGTGGCAGCCTGGACAATTGCTCGCCTGCGGGAATGTCCAGATGCAAGCAAGCACTGCACGGCGCCAGGGGATTGGCGGCAGGCTCCTGCAGTACATGGGGGCGGGAATGGGCGATGGAACACCTGGTTGACTGCTGGTCCGAAGGGTGCTGGTCAGTGCTGGGACCGGGCGAAGCAAGGAGAGCTGGGTGGCTTGGCGCGCGCACGGCGTAGAGCCGAGCGAGGTAGCGCCAGGGAGAACGGCGCTCGGCAAAGAAAGGGAGGGAAGCTGGCTGGCTGGCTGAAATCGGGTTGGCTAGCTGGCTGGCTCCCAAAAAGAAAAATTTCATTTACCTAAATATACATATATACATTTATATGTTGTTTCTTTAACCACATTATTCCATGGTTAGTTTTGGGCACATGTTTATACATACACATGTATATATGTATTTATATGTATCTTTATTTTTCTTGAATACCTCTATACTTGCATTACTTTCCCCTCTTGCTATTTATCTTTTCTCATTTCCACTTTATCTTATGTGCTTTTCTTCTTATCTACATATATGTTTAATTCTTATTGTTGTCCTAATGGAGACCTTAACCAAAACCTTGAAAAACCAAGAAATTCAAATGCCAACAAAAGCCAAAAATCTTTCAAATGCCAAATCCATTACATTTATACATTTCAAAAGTTGGGATGTTACAACGACACAAAAGTGATACCGTTGGATTCATATTTAAAAGCAATTTCTTATTATTATGATTTTGTATGGAGGGAGTATGTATTTGTTGATCAAAGTGTGTGTGTTTGAAGCTCGAAACCGTAATTACACAAATCAACGGAGGCGGCAGTAAAGTATATTTCTTATTATTATGTTCTTTTCAGTTTCTCAAAATAGCTTTTAACTTTTGCTACAGTACCTAATTTTCAAACGGAGTATTGTTTTTAAGATGAAGTCTACAAGTTAATTATAGTACACGTTAAAAGCCCAACATTTGTACCATCCAAAATTGCAAGCGAGTATCTCTCTCTCCGTAATCTCTGTCGCAAACAGCTAAAATTCAAAATTTTCAACCAAAAGACATAAGCCACAGCCAAAAAGAACAGACCCATACTTTGCACTTTTGGAAAATCAGCATCGCCATCTAGCTTGTGTGGCTAGGAAATTAAATTACTACCGATCGTATCATAATTTTGCATTCTTTAGGAGGCGCTCGTTTTAGCGATGGTTTCTGGCTTTTGGCTGAAATTTCATCAGAATCGGCTTTTTTATCAGAATGATTTGGCTTTTTGGGCATAATTAATTTTAAAAAAATGTAAAAATAGAAAAAACATGTTAACCCATTAGGGACAATAGAAAGGAACACGAAAAAAAAAGAAAATACAAAAAAACCTAAAATATCTAAAAAAATTTAGAAAAAAACGAAATACTGAATAGTGAAAAAAAGCAGAAGCTAGAAGGTGAAGCCGAAAAAAAGCCGGAACGAGCGGGGCAAATCAGAAGCTAGAAAAAAACAACTATTTGGCAATTCCGAGACTGCAAGCCATTACATAATATGTTTTCTATTCTTTTTTGTGTCATCCTTCCGAAGGGCTGCCTAAAGTAGCGTTCAGAATGACTATAGCTTATGGCTGTTTTACTATAGTTGGCTGATTTTTTTCTTGTAGTTGAGTTGATTTATTTAGCATAATTAAATTAAAAAATTAAAAATAGAAAACACATGTTAGCTCATCACGGACAATACAATGGAATACAAGAAAAAAAGAAAACACAAAGAACTAAAAATAATAAAAAATAAATAGGAAAAAAAGCTGACACCGAACGCTAGGGTTTCCTAAAGCTGAGGGTGGCCTAAATCTCCTATATATATATCATCATTACCTATCCTTTCTGTAATGTCTAGATCAATATTCTATGTTTTTATCGAAGTTTAGAGAGTTGCCTTCGGAAAACTGAGCCAGAGCCGGCGCCTTGCATACTGTACTCTCTCGGGCTGGCCTGCTATCGTAGTGATCATCGAAGGAAGAGGTGAAAAAACAGAGAGAGGAATAGCAGGGACGATGTAGCGAACCGGGAATACACTGTAGCATGAATTCTCTATCAGAAAAAACTAAACAACGAGAGATACCGCTAGACTCCAAAGCTTCAGACTGGATTTGCATGTGGCGGCCGGAGGCCAATGTGCGAGGAGCGGCCGAGAGGTTCATTCTATGGCTGCCTAACCATGTTCTCCGGGGAGGTCGTTATGGAGGGAAAGCTACAGCGGACGACGAGCCTCGTTGCGCAACGTGCCGACCGCCAGGGTTAGCACGCATCGCGGCCTCATAGTCATAGCTGACGGCGAAGGCAGCAACCACGTCGGGAGGAGCATCCAGTTGGGCCAATCTGGCCGGTGTTCATCGTTCTTGGCACGAACGTTCTCTCCAAGGCTCCGAGTGTGGGGGTCGAGGTCGATGCGGAGGGGCGACGAGGCGGATGGGCAGAGCAAGGGCGGGAAGGCGGCCGGCACCGGCAACTTCGACAAGTCAATGGAGAACGACAACTAGGCCTGCTTTGTTGATTCATAAATTTGAACTCTAAGTTTTATATTAGATTTTATGACTAAGTTTTATAAGATATCACTACTAAGTTTTATAGTGTTTTATTAAGTTTCAAGAGATTTTATGTCTAAGTGGACTAAGTTTTATATAGTTTTATGTCTTGTAACAATAGATCTGAATCGTACATTTTGGATCCAACGGGCGAGATCAACCTTAGGGCTTGGTACTATTCATTAAAGTGGCGAGGAGCCTAAGTGCACTCTTTTCAACTGTGGTTAATAGTATTTTTGTTCTAGCGCGAGGACTTATGTAAATGAACCGAATACCAATAAGCCAATTCAAAAAGACGATAGAGAAACATTTCCATTTGTTTATTCGAGAGAAGTTATAAGAGATATAAGCTGAAAAAAATGAGATCTAATATTTTTTAATCTTTGCTAATTAGATGTTGTTCAAAAACCCATGTTAATCAGAGAAAAAGAAAAATAGGATGTTTTGACACCGAATCAAACTCTGTAAATAATCCACACCAGTAATATCGTGTCAGTCTGGGTGCTAAGGTGGCATGAGGCAGTCCCTGCCATCCATGTGTTCCCCTGCCTTGCACAGTTGCATGTGTGTTTAGACAGTTAAATAGCTCTGCTGTTACCGCTCCTGTTCCTTTCAGTTTTTTTTTTAACTTCAGCTTTTAACTTTAACTTTTTTTCATTATTCAGTAATTCATTTTTTTCTAAATTTTTTTAGATTTTTTGAGTTTTTTTATATTTTTCTTTTTTCCCGTATTTTTGCATTGTCCGTAATGGGTTAACATATTTTTTCTATTTTTACATTTTTTTTAAATTTAATTATGCCTAAAAAGTCAAATCAGCTACAGTAAAAAAAGCCAGCTACAGTAAAATTTCAGCCAAAAGTCAGAAGCCATCGCTAAAACGAACGCCCCAACTAGTATTGAGGAACT
This sequence comes from Melocanna baccifera, assembly GCA_036346265.1. Classification (NCBI taxonomy): domain Eukaryota; kingdom Viridiplantae; phylum Streptophyta; class Magnoliopsida; order Poales; family Poaceae; genus Melocanna; species Melocanna baccifera. Next base: position 20,100,062 of record CM070704.1, on the reverse strand, counting down.
TATTTGTAAGTATTTGATCAGATTTATAATTAATTTCCTAGATAAATTGAATTGGGTACGTTCCAAATAAATTAAAGTAGGGAATAAAATCATTTAATTTATTTCGTAACTAGAATAAAAAACCAAAATATAATTAAACTCATAACAAGCATTAATCCGGAACATAAAGTTTGAATTTAAATTCTCAATTCCAAATAATAAGAAATAAAATAAAATTTGGAACTATAATTGAACTCTGAAATAAAATTAAAATAGGAATAAAGTTAATTTCTTGATAAATATTAAATTATAAGTATATTTAGATGCAAAACTATATAACGAATTTAATTTGGGAAATAAAAAATAAATTCTAATATTAATTTCAATAGAGAACTAGACTTAATTTAACAAATAAATAAATAAATTCAATAGAGTTTTTTGTTTTTGAGCCCGGACACATCCGGAAATCCACGGCGCAGCACCTGGAAGTCCACGGCTCAACGATCAGCTAGCTTTATCAAACCACCCAAAGATCGATGCAAAAGAAAGAAACACATGCGCATCGAAGAGATCTAAATAATCTGATCACTTAAGAAAAAAAAACAACCAAAAGCAACCAAGCACACAAGCAAGCTCATACAGTAACTAGACGGTAAAGTACAAGTAGAGGGCGGTTAGTCGTGGAGATGCTGGTTTCATAGATTACTAGTAAAGTATCCGTGCGTTGCAACGGAAAACTATATAAAAGTGATATATACTATCAAATACGATCTCAAACTGAATAATAAATATCAACTTTTTCTTACGTCATCATGTATCAAACAAAACATACATGTTCATACTCGTAAATAAATCAAGTATAGTCACGAAGAAGACACTATCTATGCAGTTTTCATGAGGTGCGATCACACTTCATAGTTCATAAAGCACTTCAAGACCATTAATTGCTGAGAGCCTGCACACTACATCATGCCACAAGGCCCACAACACACCTCGCCAAAAGGTACAAGAACATTGCACATTCATATAATCATAAGGAATCTTTACTATATATGGCTAAGGTGAACTAAATTATAGATTCATATGGAATCTAAAGTGTAGCAGGCTAGAGTAAATTCGTGAAGTGTCTATGCGAAGTTGTTAGTCCACAGTATATGGGCAAGCAGAACTGAATACCATTGCCAGTAGAATGAGTCATGCTAACAAGATTGAGATTGTGGATCCTAACAATATACAAGTTTGATAGTGTGGATCCTAACATACCCCTCTCATCACGTTGGCAGAGCACATGTCACTTATTCAACATTATGACCACAACACCATCATTCAAGACACTTGCAATTCAAACTTCAACAAGAAATACAAGTACCATAATCCTATCAGCAGTAGTTGTGCAAAGAAATATCTAAACAAAGTGAAAAGGTTCATTAACAAGAACGAATTATATTACATGGACATTGTAAATACCTTGCAGAAAACAAAATATGGCACTGCTGTAATTCCATAAGCCTCTGAAATTTCTGGTTGTTCTTCAGCTTCAACCTGACAAAAGTTACGAGTGTAACAAGAGACAAGCAAGCGATTGAGATATCCAAATTTCAGAATGCCATGTCATTGATGGACAATGAACCATAATTACTTGATAGACTAAAGAACACAAAAGTCAAGTAATGACCAAAGCACAATGGTTGCAAAGGAGAGATATTGGATTGAATCAAGATTTATCAAGTCCAAGGCATCATTCGGTTAAACTACTAAATAACGGATCAAGAGCAAAACTGATTTATAATGGGCTCAACAATGTTTATATTTTATGTAATACTCTCAACTAAGTTCATAGATTCAGCTAGTCAATGCATATACACCACAAACAAGCTCAACACTCAACACATTGTACTTGCCGCATATCAACATTATACGAATAAACACCAAACCAAATTATTATTCAAACATACAAGTGTGGAACTTAAATGCCTAACCTAACAGATAGAAACAGTAATTTTATATGGCATGTCACAACTCCAAAGTAACACCAAATAGCACCACTTACCATAAATCTCACCAGTGCTCGAAGGATAAAAAGAATGCCCAAAAAGTATCCACTGTTTATACAATTTGATATAAATCCGACAATACGTTGGAGCACACTCGCAAGGAATGCCAGTCGCTAGCATCAGCACCGTGATTATTGACTCATGGTCTCAGCCATCAGATCCTCATTTGCTCCTTTTAGGAAGCTAATAGGTGAGGCACCTATCCGAACTATGCATTCATCGAAACAAGTTGGTAATAAGTCTGTACTACATTTTCATTTGCCCTTTTATTAGGTAACTTTCAAGGAGGTTCCAAAGAACAAACAACACAACATATAAAATTAGGATCTGTCCATGATGTTTTTCCTTGGCAAATCCGAAGCCCCTCAAGATAACCAAGCTTATGTTAATTTGGAGCAAGTTAGAAACTTGTGCTCGATCAACATTCTTATCTTATAACAAAGACATGAAAAAAATATCAAGTTTGATTAGGGCACAAGGGCTTAACGCAACAAAAGGGGGAAAGGAAAAAGGATTTACCTTCTGAGCTCTTTAAGTGCCCACAACCAACATCGATCAGCTGATCTCTCGTGTTGACAACTAAATTAGCAGAAGCACTATACTCGATCTAAGAGAGAGATAAAGGAGAAAACCCTAGGAGAAGAAGCGGGGCATGCACCTGGAAGCGGCATCGGAGATCTAGGGCGGTGGGGTCGTGGACCATCTGGAGGATGAGGGGGCGGCGGGTGCCCATCTCGACCTCGCGAACGTTGAAACGGAAGCTGAGGAGGGCCTCCAGGAGGGAGCTCTTCCCGTCCGACTGGCCGCCCACCACCACAATCTCCGGGATCGGGAGCTTCTCCCCGAACGCCACCGCCGCCGCCTGCAGCCGATTGTACGCCTCGAACCTCGCCTTCTAGTGCGACACCGCCACGGCAGCCGCTGCCGCTTCGCCAGCGGCCCTCCTGGTGGATGGGGACGGATACGCGTTGGCGCGTGAGGAGGCGGCGGTGAAGATTCAGGGGCTCCCACCTTGCCGTCTCCTGCAGCGGAGGGGTGGGGGGAGGAGGAGGCGTTGGCGGAGCGGAGGAGCGGGGGAGGAGGCGGCGGCGGAGCGGAGGGGCGGGAGGAGGAGGCGGCGCGCGCGGGGTAGGGAGGAGGAGGTTTGCGGGGTGGGGAGGAGGCGGTGGCGGAGCGGAGAGGTGGGGAAGGAGGCGGCGCGGGGGGGAGGAGGAGGAGGTGGCGGCGGCACGGCGTGGGGAGGAGGAGGCGGCGCGGCACGGGTGGGGCGTGGGGCTAGGGTTTTGGGAGGCGGAGATGGGGTCGGGAGAGGGGAGGAGGCGGTGCGCGGGGGGAGGAGGCGCGGCGGCGCGCTGGGGTGGGAGGCGGAGCGCGGGGGGAGAGGCCGAGAGGGGAGGCGGCGCGCAGGGGGGAGAGGCGGCGCGCGGGGTGGGGAGAGGGGAGGAGGCGGCGCGTGGGGTAGGAGGCGCGCGAGGTGGGGAGAGGGGAGGTGCGGCGCGTGGGGTGGGAGCCTGGGAGGCGTGCGGGGTGGGCTGAGGGGAGGAGCGGCGCGTGAGGTAAGGTGGGATGTATGGTTCGGATTTAATCTCCTAATCAGATCGGAGGGTTGAGAGGAGAGGAGTGACGACGGACCAACCACCAATTGCTTCTTTTATAATAGTAAAGATATAATTTTGGGATGCTGGTTGATCATTGTGGACAGTTAAGGTTTCCTACTGTCTACTTTATCTCGTTTGTATTTTGGTGATTTTTAATGGACTTCCAAAAGTAAATTTGTATTCAAACGGCATTCAAAATTTTCATCCAAAATTTTGGACGAAAGTTCGTCCATTTCGCCACCTGCCGAATCTTTTTCCAATCCGAAAGATTTTTCCCTGATTAAAAGCCAACGTGCTCCAAATAACTTCTGATTTCTGAAAACCAAAAGCCAGAAGAAACTAGAAGTCGAAAGTCGCTTGAAGCAGAGCCTTAATTAGTTGAAACTGAAATCTTCAAGTTGAGAGTTTTAAAATCCACGTTGAAAATGCAAAATTTTCATTTGAAAGTTCAAATTTTTAGTTTTAAATTTGAAAGTTAGCAATTTTGAGTTAAAAGATTGGAAGTCGAGACAGGAAGTTTTAAATTCGAGTAGAAAGTTCGAAATTGTAAGTTGAAAGTTGGGTTTTTCTTACTTGAAAGTTTCAATAGTTACATAGTGTTGACTGGTTAGTTAACTAGTTAACATTCGCTAGTTAGCGGCTAACTTGGCATTGATGGATTGGGCGCGCATGCATGCAGGTGGAGGCTAACTGTGCGGCCGGGTGGCCGATTATACAGTAATAGTTAGGTAATAGGTCCTAGTCGTTCTACCGTTGGGTGACTATAATTACGTTGTTTAATGGTCTGTGAACTGCTTGTATGTCGCGCGATGGTCGGACGACTGGAGGCTATTCTTGTAAAAAAAATTTGCGTAGGTATATTTTTGTAATTTTGAATAAATAATAGATTATTTTTAAAAAAATCAGAGATTGGAGAGGGATAGAGAGATGTTTTTGACTAGTTGAAGTGAGAGGCTGAGGCTGAGAATCTGTTGGGTTCATAAGTGAGGATAAGAATAGGAGTGGGGCCCACGGTTGAAAGATCTGTACTGTTCCTCAATGACATGTGAGGTTCTATCCAACGGCTGCCGACACAGTTTGTTATCTGGCAATTTCATTAGTCATATATTTATAGACATTAGGCTATTATGTCCTGTAAGCCACAGTTGTCATGTTTAATATGTGAAGGCTTAAAAGTGGTGATGGTATAACCCAACATATAATTTTTTTTGTATACACATATTATCCGTATTTGATTCGAATCTATGGTAGTATCGTATCCGATACTTCGAATACTACGAATTCGTATTTATATCCGATCTAATCGTATCTAACTCTAAATTAGAAAAAAATGGATTAAAATACCAAATTCGACCCGTTGACCCCTACTGGCCAGCCAAACATTTTCACTGTCAGTCCACCTTGATGGAGAACAAACCACCAACGAACTTGTTCGAGTGGGAGTGTTGTACACCGATGAAGAAAATGACAATTCGATCTAAAATCGCACGCACCACAAGTTCGTCTCCAAGACGTCTCAGCAAACGGAAAGCAGGCCAGGGACGCAGGCTCTGCATCCACCGCCTAAACTCGCGCTTCTCTCTCTCTCTCTCGCTACCTATGGCGGGCGCCGTTGTACCGGAGGTGGCGCTGAGCTCCGGCAGGCCGATGCCGCGCGTGGGCATGGGCACGGCGTCGTTCCCGTTCGACGCGGCCGAGCTGCCGGCCGTCGTGAGGGAGGCCATCCTGCGCGCGGTGGAGGCCGGGTACCGGCACTTCGACACGGCGGCGGTGTACGGCACGGAGCCCATGCTGGGGGAGGCCGCGGCGGAGGCGGTGCGCGCCGGCACGGTGGCTTCCAGGGACGAGCTTTACATCACGTCCAAGCTCTGGCTCACGGACGCGCACCCGGGCCGCGTCGTGCCGGCGCTCAGGAGGACGCTCCAGTAAGTGCCTACAAACTAATTTAATCCCCACTTAACTCATTGATGGCTGTACGCGTCGATCGACGTACAGGAATCTGCGGATGGAGTACATCGATCTGTACCTGATACACTTCCCGGTGAGCCTGAGGCCGGCGGAGGAAGGGCAGACACCTTCGCCGGAGTTCGCCAAGGAGGATCTCGTGTTGATGGACATGAAGGGTGTTTGGGAGGGGATGGAGGAGTGCCAGAGGCTAGGGCTCACCAAAGCCATCGGGGTCAGCAACTTCACCTGCAAGAAGCTGCAGACACTGCTCTCCTTTGCAAAGATTCCTCCTGCCGCCAATCAGGTACGTACGTACGTACTCACCCTCTCTCCCTGTTGAGTTGTTACAAGCGGTAGCGTCTCCCACACTGAAAAGAAAATTAAAATAAATTTATTTCGGATGAAAAAAAGTTAACGAGGCTCGGCTCGATAGTCATCTGTTTACTTGAATTTAAAATAGCCACTTAAATAATAAATAAAATAATTTTATATTAAACTATGTTAATTTTAAAAGAAGTCCGAGGAAGAACAGCCGGAGGACGGGCGGGGAGCTGCTCATTACCAATTTCTATAACCAATTTTTTTTGTGTTCACTGTACATCACCAACTTGAGTACATCCGCAAGGAAATGCCATTCTTCTCGCCCTCGTGAATCCTCTCATTTGTGATCCTTCGTTCCTGCTGCTGGCTTCTGTTAGAAAACCTTAAATGCATTGGATTGACAACTCCAAGTTGTGATATCAGTGAAGAACTGAAAATTGTTGGCATAATCCATGAGGACCATAACGCCTTCAGGAAGGTTTCATGGATTATATAATTTTGGGATGCTGGTTGATCATTGTGGACAGTTAAGGTTTCCTACTGTCTACTTTATCTCGTTTGTATTTTGGTGATTTTTAATGGACTTCCAAAAGTAAATTTGGTTTATATTTTCTTTACTCAGTGTCAGGCCGATGGAAACGACGAAATTTCATACAGATTTTCATCCTTATTTCGGCCAAAATGCATCCAGATTTCCCCAGATTCCGGCCTAGGATTCAAACGGCATTAAAAAATTTCATCCAAAAGATTTTTCCCTGGTTGGAAGCCGACGTGTTCCAAGTAGCTTCTGGCTTCTGAAAGCTAAAAGCCAGAAGAAACTAGAAGTCAAAGCCACTTGAAGTGGAACCTTAATTAGTTGAAAGCTGAAATGTTCAAGTTGAGAGTTCTAAAATCCATGTTGAAAATGCAAAATTTTCAGTTCAATTTTTTTAGTTTGAAATTTGAAAGTTAGCAATTTCGAGTTAAAAGATTGAAAGTCGAGGCAGAAAGTTTTAAATTCGAGTAGAAAGTTCGAAATTGAAAGTTGGGTTTTTTTATTTGAAAGTTTCGTTAGTTACATAGTGTTCACTGGTTAGTTAACTAGTTAGCATTCGCGAGTCTTGACGGCTAAATTTTGGGCGCGCACGCATGCAGGTGGAGGTGCACCCCCATTGCCGGCAGCACGAGCTGAGGAGATTCTGCAAGGAGAAGGGAATCCAGCTCTGCTCCTACTCGCCGCTGGGAGGGAAGGGCACGCCATGGGGCAACGACGCCGTCATGGACTGCCCTGTCCTGAACCAGATCGCCGAGGACAGGGGCAAGACCACCGCCCAGGTGAGCCTCCCTCGATCACACCGCCATGCGCCTGGTGCTCCCTCTCGTCCAACCTCTGCAAATGCAGGTGTGCCTGAGGTGGGTGTACGAGCAGGGCGACTGCATAATCGTCAAGAGCTTCAACGGGAGCCGGATGCGGGAGAACCTCCGCATCTTCGACTGGGAGCTCACCGACGACGACCGCCGCAGGATCAGCGCCCTCCCGGAGTCGAGGGGTTGCTTGGATTTCTACGTCCACGAGTCCGGGCCGTACAAAACCGCCGACGAGTTCTGGGACGGCGAGATTGTCCCCGGCCAGCCAAGCTAAGCCTTGCGCTTCCCTGTCTGCGCTGTGAGCAAATAATCCGGACATGCACCAGCTGAAGTCATGCTTGAGCAAGATATCCGGAAGCAAATAAAGGAGGTGCGTAGTATGCGCGGGAACTTCGTTCAGCAGTTGGTTTTCAGTCCGTTGGGTTGTTTTTCAGTTCAGCACTTTGTGCGGATCGCACAACTTGATTCCGGTTTATACGGATCAAGAGTTAGATGTTAATTTGTTTTTGTTAAGCTTTATATTCAGATGTAATCCAGTTGCCTACTGCATCAAGTAATACACAGAAAATCGCCCCAAACATTCTGTTTTTGCTGTTCTTCAGTTTTTCTCTGAATTTTACTGTAGCACATCCGAAAACAGAGCTGTGTGCTCAGATTGTATTTTCAGGTGAAGATTACTCGGTGTGGGAGAATCCTTGGCTGATTTCCAACATCTGGTATCAGAGCAACAGGAAGAACACCCGAGAATCATTGAATCCACGGAATGGCTATGATTCCACAACCGGCGGCAAAGGATGGCGGCGGTGGGTCGTTTCAAGCGCCGATGTTGAACTCTGGAAACTACGCGGTGTGGGCAGTGAGGATGGAGGCAATCCTCGATGCCCAAGGCGTATGGGAGGCAGTGGAGCCAGCGGAAGGAACCCAAGTGATCGCGAAGAAAGACAAGACGGCTCGGGCGTACATCCTGCAGTGTATCCCCGAGTCGATTATTCTTCAAGTGGCGAAGAAAAAGACTGCAAAAGAAGTTTGGGACAGTATCAAGATGAGGTATTTGGGTGCAGATCGTGTGAAGAAAGCCCGATTACAAACTCTAAAGAGTGAGTTTGATGCCTTACGGATTGGAGAAAACGAGACTGTGGATGATTTCGCAGGTAAATTGATTGCTTTGTCCAGTAATTTCAGTTCTGTTGGTGAAACAATTGAAGACTCGTCACTTGTCAAGAAATTGCTCGACGCCGTTCCCAACAAATACTTTACTGTTGTCGCCGGGATCGAGCAATTTTATGATCTTGAGACGATGACGTTTGAAGAGGCAATTGCAAGATTCAAAGCTTATGAGGAACGGGCAAAGTCACGGGGTTTCTTCAGCAGCAACTAAGGGCAACTCTTGCTGTCTCATACCGACAGGCAAGCAAGGCACATGAATGATCAAATAGAAGTTCTAGCAGGCGGCAGAGGACGTGGGTTCAACGCCCCGGAACGTGGTAGATGGTGCGGACGAGGGCGTAGCCGCGGACGATCTGGCCACTAGACGCCTCGCTCAGAAAGTGCAGGCAGTGCAAATTTTGCCGGCAACAACTCCCGTGACAAAAGTCATATAAAATGCTACAATTGCAAGAATACCGGACATTATGCCTCTGAGTGTCGAAACAGAAGGCAGGAGGGAGAAGCTCACCTTACACGAGTTGCAGAAGAAGGACCAGCCCTAATGCTGGTAATATCCCAGGAGGGGACATACTCAGTGCAAGAACAGCAAGGTACAGTCTTACTCAATGAAGAACAAGAGCTGCAGAGGGAGTGCAGTGACAGCAAGAAAGAAGCAAGATCAGATGTTTGGTACCTTGACAATGGTGCAAGTAATCATATGACTGGTAGTCGTGAGAAGTTTCAGGATCTAGACGACGAAATCACCGGGAGAGTGAGTTTTGGAGATGGATCAACAGTCCAGATAAAAGGCAAAGGAACTATTGCTTTTATCTGCAAGAATGGAGAACTGAAACTATTCAAGGGAGTCTACTACATTCCAAAATTGCGTAGCAATATTCTGAGTATTGGTCAGATGGCAGAAGAAGGAAATGGAGTGCATATTGTCGGCGAAAATCTGAAGGTGATTGATAAAAGTGGTAGACTGTTGATGCTGGTGAAGAAGTCCCAGAACAGATTGTACAAGACAGTCTTAGAGACATTCAAAGGCAGTTGTCATTTGTCGAGTATTGAAGATCCCACATGGTTGTGGCATACAAGACTTGGTCATGTGAATTTCAATGATTTGAAGCTTATGGGAGAAAAGGAGTTGGCTGCTGGTTTACCTTCCCTATCAAAACCAAACAAGATATGTGATACTTGTGTGATCTCCAAACATGCAAGACAACCATTTCCACAGCAAACACAGTTTAGAGCGAAGAAACCACTTGAACTTCTTCATATGGATATTTGTGGACCAATTACGCCAAGTACACTAGGAGGAAATCAGTACTTTTTGCTGATAGTTGATGATTGTACCAGATGGATGTGGGTGTATACTCTGCCGACAAAAGGTGAAGCCTTCCAGGTGTTCAGAAAGTTCAAGATATTGACTGAGAACAAACTGGGTATAAGATCAAGACTCTTCGGACTGACAGAGGAGGGGAATTCCTGTCTGCAGAGTTCAATCAGTTTCGTGAAGACATGGGGATTGAGAGACACTTGACAGCTCCATACACACCACAACACAATGGGGTAGTGGAGCGACGGAATAGAACTGTGATGGGAATGGCAAGATCATTACTTAAGAGTATGGAAGTACCGGCAAAGTTTTGGGGAGAAGCAGTCAGACATGCTGTGTACCTGTTAAACCGGCTTCCAACCAAGGCACTGGGAAATTGCACACCATTTGAGGCTATGGAAGGAAGAAAGCCACACTTGGGGCATCTGAGAGTATTTGGTTACACAGCATTTGTGAAGAATACAACTCCACATATTAAGAAGCTTGAAGATAGAAGTTCAGCCATGGTGTATTTGGGGGTTGAGGATGGTTGCAAAGCCCATCGGCTGTTTGATCCTAGACAAGGTAGACTTCAAGTGAGTAGAGATGTGATTTTTCAAGAAAATCTCAACTAGAATTGGGCTACAGCAACAGGAGAAGAAGGTGTGCCACTTGAGTTCATTGTGGTAGATAAATACTACTCGAGTGAAACAACTGCAGCAGAGGAAGCTGAAGGTGACATGTCTCCAGTAGCAGAAGTAGCACCATCATCATCTGGAGATACAGTGGTAGAACCTCAGTCACCTACTGTGTTTCCAGAAACACACACGTCTGGTGAAGCAAGCCCATATACAGTACAATCAGGCAGCCGAACCACTACACCAATTCCAGTGTCCTTCTCACCAGAATCCCACGAAGGTCCAGTGAAGTACAGGTCACTTGCTGATATTTATGAAAATACAGAAGAAGTGATTGGGAATTATGAAGAAGGAGGTGTTGCAATGCTGACACAGACTGAAGAGCCGATAAATTTTAGAGAAGCAGTGACTGATCCTCGATGGTTTGAAGCAATGGAGAAAGAACTTGAATCTATTGAGAAGAATGATACCTGGATTTTGATAGAGCTACCTCCAGGACAGAAACCCATTGGGTTGAAATGGGTTTTCAAGCTGAAGAAAGATTCAGAGGGAAAAATTGACAAGTACAAAGCTAGATTGGTTGCAAAAGGATATGTCCAAAGAGAAGGTATAGATTTTGAAGAAGTGTTTGCACCGGTTGCAAAACTGGATACAATTCGTGTCATCCTAGCATTAGCTGCGAGTCAAGGATGGGAGGTACACTATTTAGATGTAAAGTCGGCATTTCTAAATGGGGAGTTAGAGGAGGAAGTTTATGTGTGTCAGCCAGAAGGTTTTGAGGTGAAAAACCAAACACACAAAGTTTACAAGGTGACAAAAGCTTTATATGGTTTACGTCAAGCTCCTCGAGCATGGAACACCCGATTGGACAGGAGTCTGAATGAACTCGGTTTCAAAAAATGTTCCCAAGAGCAAGCTGTTTCACCAGGTGGGAAGGAGGTGTAAATGTGATTGTTGGAGTATATGTTGATGATCTTATTGTAACTGGAAATTGCTCAAGAGAAGTACAGAGATTTAAGGAGCAGATGATGAAGGAGTTTGAGATGACAAACTTGGGATTGCTCTCCTATTATCTGGGAATTGAAGTAGAGCAGCAGCAGGATAGGATTTTGCTCAAGCAGTCAGCCTATGCTAAGAAGGTACTATCTCAATTTGGTATGGAAAATTGTAATGCCACAAAGTACCCAATGGAGCCCAAATTGTAGTTACACAGGGACCCGGATGGAACTCCAGTCGATCCCACGGAGTACAGACGCATTATAGGATGTCTCAGGTACTTGTTAAACACTCGTCCGGATTTGTCATATGCAGTAGGGATGGCTAGTAGATATATGGAGAGGCCTACATTACTACATCAGAAGGCAATCAAACAAATCCTGAGGTATCTGAAGGGGACAATTCACTTCGGACTAGTTTATGAAAGGGGACATCAAGAAACAGGTCTCTGTGGATATTCTGACAGCGACCTGGCAGGAGATTTTGACGAGAGGAAGAGTACCAGTGGAATGGTATTCTATTTCAAAGGGAGCTTGGTGTCTTGGAATTCACAGAAACAAAAAACTGTTGCTTTATCCTCTTGTGAGGCAGAATTCATGGCAGCAACAGCAGCTGCTTGCTAGGCACTCTGGTTGAGAAGTTTAGTTGGGGAACTCACAAAGACCGAGCTGAAGACAGTTGTTCTGTTCGTTGATAATCGGTCAGCAATCGCCCTCATGAAAAACCCTGTGTTTCATGGCCGCAGCAAGCATATAGATACAAAATATCACTTCATAAGAGAATGTGTGGAGAAGGGACAGATCAAGGTTGAATTTGTCCAAACGGGAGAACAGCGAGCTGATATTCTGACGAAGGCGCTGCCAGGAGTAAAACTAGCAGTGATGTGTCAATTACTTGGAGTTCGAGAGCTGGAGCCATGTCAGGATTAGGGGGAGTATGTGAGCAAATAATCCGGACATGCACCAGCTGAAGTCATGCTTGAGCAGGATATTCGGAAGCAAATAAAGGAGGTGCGCAGTATGCACGGGAACTTCGTTCAGCAGTTGGTTTTCAGTCCATTGGGTTGTTTTTCAGTTCAGCACTTTGTACGGATCGCACAACTTGATTCCGGTTTATACGGATCAAGAGTTAGATGTTAATTTGTTTTTGTTAAGCTTTATATTCAGATGTAATCCAGTTGCGTACTGCATCAAGTAATACACAGAAAATCGCCCCAAACATTCTGTTTTTGCTGTTCTTCAGTTTTTCTCTGAATTTTACTGTAGCACATCCGAAAACAGAGCTGTGTGCTCAGATTGTGTTTTCAGGTGAAGATTACTCGGTGTGGGAGAATCCTTGGCTGATTTCCAACATGCGCTGCAGTGCACTAAAACGGCCAGGAATAATAAGTCTTGAGCTTGCATTGGAACAGCAAGTCTCTGTGTAGCTGAATTCTTGCAGCATCGATCGAACCTCTAAGTTCAATAATTAACAACAATCGTCTCGTCAGATGGAACTAACTTAATCACAAGGCGAATTGCCATCCGCAACTGCAAAAATAAGCAGCAGTAGCTGACTGCGTGTACGCACAACTGAAAGTCTGAACACTCAAATGTTTCAGGAGCTACACATGCCTATGCCGGCGCCGGTGATGATGGTGCCGGCGGCGCGTCGAGCTCCCTGAGCATGGCGACGACCTGCAGCATGTTGGGCCGCTTCGACGGGAAGTCGTGCAAGCACTGCAGCGCCATCTCCAGGAACCTCGCCATCTCCACCTCGCCGGCGCCGTCCGCTGCCTTGACGAGCACTGGGTCGACGACCTCCTTCCCGGCCCCTTCCCTGACCTTCATCTTCACCCACCCCACGAGGTTGGTGTCGCCGAAGTCCTCCTTGTCGGTGGGCCGCCGCCCGGTGAGCAGCTCGAGGAGCACGACGCCCAAGGAGTAGACGTCTCCCTTGACGGTGCACCGGAAGCTCTGGTAGTACTCGGGCGGCACGTACCCCGGCGTGCCGGCGAGCGTGCTGACGCTGAGGTGCGTGTCGAGCGCGCTGATGAGCCTGGCCATGCCGAAGTCCGCGACGCGGGCCTCCATGTCGCCGTCGAGGAGCACGTTGCTGGACTTCATGTCGCGGTGGATGATGTGGGGGATGCAGTTGTGGTGCAGGAAGCACAGCCCCCTCGCAGCGCCGCGCGCCACCTTCTTCCTCTGCTCCCACGACAGCGCCGGCGCCGCCTCGCCGTGCAGCGTGTCCTCCAGGCTGCCGTGGCTCATGAATTCGTACACCAGCAGCCGCTCCTCGCCGATCTTGCAGTATCCCAGCAGCGGCACCAGGTTCTTGTGCTTGATCTTGCCCAGCGTCTCCATCTCCGCCATGAACTCGCGGTCGCCCTGGTAGCTCAGGTGGATCAGCTTCTTGATGGCCACGCACGACCCGTCCCTGAGCGTCGCCTTGAACACCTCGCCGAAACCGCCGGAGCCGATGAGGCTAGCGGCGGAGAAGCCGTTGGTCGCCTCGATCAGCTGCGTGAAGGTCAGTTTCCGGAGCTGCCTCTGGAAGGTGGCCACGTTAATGCTAAGCGCCTCCTTCTCCGCCTTGCCGAGCTTCCACGTCGTCGCCGTACGCGTCCCGTCCTGCAGGCTGCTCAGCATCAGCGCCTCCCGCACTTTCCTTCGCCGCGCGCGCATCGCCACCGCCCATGTCGCCACCGCGCACGCCAGCCCGGCGGAGACAAGCACGGCGAGGATCACGCCGTTAGCCCACGCCGCCACGGTGCGCCTGCTGCTGCCATTGAGCGGCCCCGCCGCACCGAGGCCGGACATGGTCGCCCTCGGCAGCCGGTCGGCGCACGGCAGCAGAGGCATGCCGCAGAGGCCCGGGTTGTCGGCGTACTGGCTCGCCGGCAGAGTGCTGAGCTGCCCCCACTGCGGTATCTCCCCGGTGAGGTTGTTGTCGGAGACGTCGACCTGCACCAGGAAGGAGAGGTTGGAGAAGGAGTCTGGGATGCCGCCCTGCAGCCGGTTGTGCGAGACGTCGAACACGCCAAGGTTGCGGAGGCGGCCGAGCGACGCCGGGATCTCGCCAGTGAGGTTGTTCCTTGCCAGCTCCAGCACCTGGAGCACTACCATGTCGCCGAACTCCTCCGGGATGACGCCGTCGAGCCTGTTGTACGACAGGTCGAGGTACCCCAGCGTCTGGTACCGCGTCCACCCGCTCACCGCCGCGCCGGAGTAGAGCCGAGTGAAGTCGCAGCTCTTGAGGGTCGGCACCTGCAGCAGCCGCTCCGGTCGGATTCCGGCGAACTCCAGGAGCCCGCCGACGCCCTTGCACGAGTTACCGGCGTTGCGGACGAACGCCAGGGTGTTGCCCGACAGGATCCCGCTCAGCGGCGTCGACCCGAGTGGCCGGCCTAGGCGGCGCGGGATCTCGCCGGTGAGCCGGTTAGTGTTCAGGTCGAGCCACATCAGGCGGCTGCAGTTGCCGAGCTCCTTCGGGATGCCTCCCTCGAGGCTGTTGTTCGCCAGCTGCAGCACGGCGAGCCGTGACAGCCGGCCGAACTCCGGCCTGATCGTGCCGGTGATCTTGTTGCTCGTCAGCGACATCCACTCGAGGCCAGTGCAGTTGAAGAGCTCGACGGGGATGTCGCCGCCGATGAAATTGTTGTTGAGGATGAGCGTGCGGAGGTTCCGGCATTGCCCCAGCTCCGCCGGAATCCGGCCGCCAAGGCCGTTGAACCACATCACGAGCTGCTCCAGGTCCCGGAGCCGGCCGAGCTCCGGCGGGATCGGGCCGCGCAGGTAGTTGATGCTGAAGTCGACCACCCGTAGGCGCGAGCAGTTCGCCAGCCCTGGAGGGATCGTGCCGGTGACGAGGTTGTCCGGCAGCCGGAGCTCCTCCAGCGCCCCGCCTGCCGAGCAGAGCTCGGCCGGCAGCGCGCCGGAGATCTTGTTGCTGCTGAGGTCCGCGACCCTGAGGCTCTTGCAGGAGGAGATGGTGTTCGGGAGGGAGCCCGAGATGAAATTATTGCTGAGCAGCAGGTTCTCCACCGACGTCAGGTTCCCGAGCACTGCGGCCGGGATCGCGCCGGACACGTTGTTGTTGGCGACGTCGAGCAGCCGGAGCGCGTGGCACGAAGACAGCGACTCCGGGATCGATCCCGAGATGTTGTTGCTCGAGACCTTGAGAATCTGCAGCGACGAGCACGCGTTCCCGAGGCTGTAGGGGATCGGGCCGCTGAGGTGGTTCGACGAGACGTCGAGCACCTCGAGGCCGGCCATGCCGCCGATCGACTCCGGTATCGCTCCGGCGAGGCCGTTGTACGAGAGGTTGAGCGTCTTGAGACCCGCGCAGGCGGACAGCGACGGCGGGATCACGCCGGTGAAACGGTTACCCGACAGGTCGAGGAGCGTCAGCGTCTCGGCGAACGACACGCTGGAGATGTCGCCGGACAGGTTGTTCCCCGACACGTCGAATGACCGGATGCTCGTCGAGCCGGCAAGTAGCCTCTCCGGTAGCTCGCCGGTGAGATTGCTCCGCGCGAGGCTGACGTCGGTGAGGTTGGGGTGGTACCTCAGCAGGTCGTCGGGGAGGCACCCGGCGAGGCCAACATTGGAGAGGTCGAGCCGCCACAGCGCGCGAGGGAGCCTGGACAGGTCGCTGGCGTTGGCGTAGAGCGCGCCGTTGCCGGAGAGGTTGAGGCGGCGCAGCGTGTCAATGGCAGAGAAGGCCGCGAGCGACGCGCGCCCCGCAAGGCCGCAGCCGGCGAGGTCGAGCTCCGTCACCCTCCCCTCGCCGTTGCACGTCACTCCATACCAGCTGCATGGGGCAGCAGTGTTGCCGCCACTACCAATTGGCCGCCACGACGAGAGGACTCCTCTAGGGTCTTTCTGGATGGAGGCCTTGAGGCGGAGGAGCGCTGGCGCATCGGTTTCCGCCGCCGACGACGACGCGTAGATGGAGGAGAGGAGGAGGAGGATGACGAGCACGTCCATTGGCATGGCAGCAAGGAGGCAGTGAGGATGGAGAAGAAAGGTGTCAGGGATGGAAGGCAGCTGGTGGTCTGTGCTTAGCAGGAAAGGTGGTGCAGGCAGAGGGGGAAAGGAGAGGAGACAGCTGCTTTTGAATGTGCTTGTGCATCTTTTATAGCGGCTTTTGGTCAAGGAAACATTTCTTCCGATTAAGTTCCATGCCTCTGCTCCACGCATATTGCGTACTGGCTGTGCCAAATCTTTGATCCATATACAATGCATGTGCAGGACTGTCCATTTTGGATATACAATGCGCCCTATTGGTTTCTGCTTACAAAAGCAAAAGGTTAATACGGACACTCGGTTTCTCGAAACGACTTGTTCACTCCTCTCGCTACCGTCTCGTTCCGGTGATAAGGCAAAGGGTCACAGGTGCATCATGCACCATACCCCTCTCGCTTCCATCACGCGTATATATCTCTCCCTCACTTTTTGCACTGCTCACTCTCTTCTTCTGAAAATCACTTCTTTTAGCCACTACTATTTATTTTCGGGCTCTTTTACGGTACCCAAAAATAAATATGAGCTATCCATTCTTTTTTGCTCCAATGGACTAGATTAGTTAAAATTTAGTTATATTACTACTGGTAGTACTAGTAGTAAAATTCTGATAGAGGTATAATTGTAAAAGAAAGGCATGGTGTAAGAGTAATTTTTACAAACATTATAGTAGTGCACATATGAGAGACGGTGGCGGCGCAATGGAATGGGTGCGAGACGGGGGCAGTAATGACGGAAAGGATTAATAATAGATTCAGAGGAAAGGTCTACAATACCTTTACGAAAAAACTAGATTTATACCAAAAAAAAGTCTATTATGTCCTTACAAATTAATGATCAGATTTAATTTCTACTACCATTTTCTTACTATCAGTAAAATGTATCGTAAAAATTCCTTAATTTTCAGCTAAAATTTATAAACCACAACCAAAAACTATCAACAAAAAATAATACGTACGCCCCCTCAATAAGGAGACGTCACCCTAAGAGAGAAATCAGTGTTCATGTACTGCCTCAGCGTGTGTATACAGTTTGAATGCGAGAAAATTTTCAAGACCAAAAAGAAATAAAAGTACTTTCATGTAATTAATAAACTATTAACGATATTACATAATGATAATTTTACATACATTTCGGGGTGGCATGGATGATGTCCCTCAAAACTAAAACTGCATATTGTTTAAAAGAGGAGGAGCTGAGTGGGAGATCTGCATCAAAGTACTTGCAATCAGATGTGTGATATAGAAAAAAAATTATTTTTAAATGCTTTGCAATATTTTGTGCAGGCCAAGGTTGCTTTGCTTAGGGATGAACCATGGGGAACCCTGCTTTTCTTTTTTATAGGTGCTTCTTTTCTAGTATTTTCTTTTGGTGAAGAAGTGGCCTATTCCATGGTTCAGTGGCTTTATGATCCTCCCACCTACTAGAAATTGTTTTTTTAAAATTTATTCTTCTTATTGTCCTATTTTCTCTAAAGAGATATGTGATTCATATGTCTACGTTGGTCTCAGTAAACTTACCAACATCAAATTGGTTCTATAATATTTTTTGAGAAAATCTACGATATGCCATTGAATAACTGTATGATATACATTACTCTACTTTTAGATCAAAATTATTCGATCTAAAAGTTACATAAACAAATCAAGATCTAGGCATCTAGCTATGTAGGCCGGTCGACATCATTAGATGTCATGGTCCTATGTAGGACATATCATCGAGCACATTGGGCAGTGATGCATCAAGATCACCAACTATGTTTTTTTAATGGGAAGTGCTAAGGACCACTTGAGTGTTTTTTAGGGTTAACAGTACTCAAATTTTTAAACGTTGGATCTCCATTCAATGGATCCCCTATCCCCCCTTCTCTAAAAAAAAGAATATGGGGCGTTGGATCTCAATCCGACAAATCCCCACATACCCCTCTTTCAAAAAAAATATGAGCACTCTGATCTCGGGCGTTGGATCGGAGATCCAACGTCCAAAAATCTGAGTGCTCCTAACCCTAAAAAACACTTGAGTACTCTCTAAACACCACTTTTCTTATTTTATGTATGGTGATGTGTACATACGAAGATGCTGAAATTATCTACGTGGACATGCATATGTGTGTAATATTAACTATACTTGTCATATTCCACTGTGGCTGTAATATTAATCATACTTTCTCTCTTTGGCGCCGCACGTGTAATCATAATTATCCCCACAAACATTAGCGTTGGCAAACCCAATTAACAATGCAGTTTTGCTAGCTTTTGTGGCGATTTGGATTGTCGGGGATTGATAGATGTCGTGGAAGAAACACATACAATCAATCATCCTGTCAACATGATCTTCTTCTTCAGCAAATGGCACAGCATTTAAATTAAACTATACATGGTGCTGTTCATGATGTTCCTTAGATCTATGGCACGTGTGGTTTCGGAAGCGATGGACTTTCTCCCCGATCCGATTTTGATGAGAAAACAATTAACGAGGAAACAAACAAAACTAACTGACATACATGATCGAGAACCTGCGAATTAGCTGAAGCTGACACCAAAACTGAAGAAGGGAAGAAGGTTCATGGCGGCAACTGCATTCCATCCAATTGCCTTTTGATCCTCTCGTGAAACCAACAGCGAGAGACGAGTAGTTTACTGCTGCGATCCCAATTAACCTTTGCGACAGACTGCGAAAGCACCTTTTGATTTCATCCCGGCATGTGCAGATGTTTTATTTAGTGCTCGATTCGACCTCCGTTCATGGCTGCGTGATGTTTAATTAACTGGCTGTTGCACTGCTTACGTTGACGTAGACATGGATGATAGCTATTCCCGTTTACCAGGAACAACGCTGAAGACATATGTTTGGCAACTATGCAGGAGCGAGAATTTTGCAGCAGGAAAAGGTGTATTTTCTTGTTGGAATAGTCCCGCAATGGTTATGGAAGAGAAGGAACGTCCTAACTTAAAAAATGGAGGGATTCTCTTATTTCATTGGCTAGCTTTTAGGGTGGGAAAGCCTTTATGATCTAACAAGTTGTATCAGAACCTGGTTCTAAAATCTCTGACCCAATACACTAGTGTATGAACGTCTGATGGACTATGACTCTGAGAGACCGTCGGTGTATGGTGAAAGAACCGTCAGTATATGATGAAGAGGCAGCGAACGGCTGAGAGATATCAATGTGCGAAGGAGGAGATTATTATAACAGTCATATATTGGTTGTGGAAGGGCAACTTAAAAGTTAGGAAGTCGCTCACCTATTAGCTAGTTTTTTTTTGGGTAAGTTTGCTATGATTTTCGAAAACAAATATTTTGTTTGTGAGCCCTACGCGAAAAATTCCTGTGTTGTGTTCCAAACGAGGCTTAGCCCTTGCAAGGATTTTGACAAATCTCAAAGTTTGGATCTACGGTTCCAGACGGGTCATGGCCCCTGCATGTATGGATCTACGTGTTACTAGCTAGTACTATTACCGAAAGCGAAAAGCAAGTATTTGCTTTGCCTCGCTAGCTTTGGTCGAACAACATTATCACAATTTCTTTTAGAAAGTAGCCTTTTTTTTTCTCCCTCATGGTCTGTTCCTACCGGTTTGTCGCATCTTTTTAGCTAGCTTGGCATCTCGATCAAAACTAACCTTTGTTACATACAGCTCCTCGAGACACCATTCTTGACCTACCATGCATACGTAGTGTTTCTGATGTGTGACGATGGATGTTTCAATCGCTAAAATCAGCTCCAGAAAATTTATGCAAGTAGATCGAATCAATTCCAGAGAGTCGAAGCAAGGCAAATAACTCAGCATCCTTCACCGTGCAAGGCAAAAATGAATGAATGTTATTCTCTTATAAGCTATATACACCATGCTTGTGGAACTTAATAATTAGTCACGCACACCTGAAATTAATTTGCAAGGACTAGATCTTGGAATGTGATAGCTGGGCATAAGCTTAGATGGGTTGACATTATGAACTTGCAACCTGGAACACAATCCTGCGCAGGGTTAAATATTTCGGACGAATTTGAATGAAATTTCAGAAATTTCGTTCATTCCGTTACCCAACGTAAGGGAAATCATTCGGTCAAATTTTGGCCGAATTTGTCCTCGTTTAAATTCTATCCAAATTTGATTAAATTTCATCAAAAATTCAAATGAAGTTCGCAAATTTCGTTCAAAATTACAAACGAATTCCAAATTTTCGCTCAATTCGGTTGTTTCGCTGGGTGGCAATTTTTTTTACATCTGAAAGATTTTTCCCTGATCCTGGGTTGTTTTACTCTCTGAAATATCACCAGCTCATGATCCACATTCATAATTTCGTCCTTCTGTGGAAGTGTTCTCACAAGATCCAGCTACTAAAAGGTTCGAAGATGCACGTCTCTACATTATTACATGATGCATGATGTGGTGCATTTTAGTAAGTTTAATCATGATTTGTGCCTAAGAAACCATTATTTGTGTCCGCCTTTCCATTTTCTTTTACTGACAGAACTATGATTTGGATCTTGAAACTCCTAGTTGTGCTGCGTAGTGGCTAGATTCTACACTAGGGCTCTAGATGTGTAGGATCATAAACTTTTTATCAGTCTTGATCTTGGTAGAGATGATTCAATATTCAGTTCACAACTTATATTTTAGAGAGTTTGCAATATATGAAGCAACAGATATGAGCACACTTATCTGAACTCCTCTGTCAATTCTGTTTGTGTGTTCAGAAGTTCTTGTGAGGCTGTTGGATAATCAATATATACAAGGGTTACAGCTTACTTTTGAGCTTCACTGGTGTGTCCAAGCCTGAAATACTAGACTTGCCAATTATGAGAGGTTTGGTACCTTCGGCACTAACCAAGCAATCATATCCAGGCCAGGGAAAAGGGAAGAGGTTTGGTACAAGCAAGATTTCAGTACAAGTTTTGTAGCACTCACTGACTGATGGGTCCCCTGTCCTCTTGCTTCTGGGTGTTCGTATTGATTTTTACTTGTAATTTTTGACTATGATTTATAACTAAAAATAAATATTAATAGCTAAAAGAATTGGCTTTCAAAAGGATGGGGTGATTGATACAAAAAAGTAAGGAAAAGATACGTGCATGTGCACGTAATGGAAACGAGAGGAGTAGCGGTGATACACCTGTGACCCCTTACCTTATTTTCAGAGCGAAACGGTAGCGAAAGAGGTAGAGAAGCCGTTTCAAGAAATTAAGTATTTATATTATCTTTTAGCTTTTATAAGTAGAAGTTAATACGAATATACCCCAAGCCCATGTGCCTTGCATCACCAGCCAATTGGAACCAGCTTTTGTCGATCCGACTTGTGCTGCTTCTGTAACTTCTGTTCTGATTTTGGTTTGTCTAATTTGAGAATACTCCTTTTAACAAGGGAAAGAAATATGTATTGGATCATAAATGCTGTGTAGAGACAAGCTAGTTAATTGCAGGTTATGTCAAATTGCATGAGTGAATGAATGATCACGATGTAAAGGCCATGAGAGCATAGTTGTTAATTCCATTTTGGAAGCTATTCTGATTTGCCAATTGATATGAAATGCACTAGTATCGATCTATTCCAGTGTACCGTTTCTAATTTTAAAATTTTAATATGATAATATATATTTATTTATAAGTATATATGTAATTATATGTACAATAATTTCACTTAGAATCTCACTTTAAATACACAACTATGGCATAAAAATAAGATATCATTCCAATTATATCCGGTACCGAAATGGATAGAACGACTAATTCTGATGCAAATAGCTCGTACGGAATTACCCCTCCTGTGTGCCATTTTAAGTGCCAGTATCACATGTTCAGAGCATTTCGGCCGGTATAAGTCGAGATCAGATGACCAACTGAATCAGAATAACTAGGACCAAATCATATACTGACAGCCTGACAGACTAAAAGCACGCATCCAGTTACATACAGTGGTGAAAATCATGTCACGTCAAACAAAGTTCCATGACAGTGATACAGACAAGCTGCTGCTTTCATGGCAGCTGACATGACAGGAATCGCAAGCAGGATATGAATAGCAGTCAGGAACATCAAAGACGACGAAATCATTCCTAGGTACATCTCACGCTGTTCAACCACAATTCTAGCTTGTCGATGCATTGCATCTCACCAGGCACCAATTAAAAGAAAATGTGCAGCGTATACATGATTTTCCTTGTCCTTGTACATAAGCAAATGCCCAGAAAAAAGATTAATCAGTAGTCACAATTTGCATTGTCGAACAACAATGTGGGCAAAATTTTTGCTATATGACAAAGATACAGCGGTACAGACAAGAAAATTGCTACTTGTTGAAATTCTGTATCTCAAATTGAAATTCAGCAGTCATAATAGGTAAACAAAAGCTTCTCAAAAGTTGTGCAACGGTCTAGTAAGTTTAGTTACCTGTCTAATTTAGAATGTTTAAGTAAACACGAGTTGAATTCTAGAATGTTAGACAGAGAACAGACTCTACCAGTCTCACATCAGTACAAGAGCAGCCAAGGCATCATTTCAAATTACAAGATTGGAAAGGGTATAAGCAGAATAATAATTTCCATGCATTCCTTAGAACGGTAGCGTCCCTTATATGATAACCTTGGCCTTGGGTGTATTGTACGGTATGAGTAATACACTATTACCTACTCTTATAGTAACAAAAACTTTGTTTTCAAACTTTCAGTCACCATGATAATATTACAAAGAAAACTTCAAACAGAATGTTGTTAATTTCATACTTCTTAAAAAGGGTGTATCCAGTGCCGAAACTCCCACACTGTGTAGGGTCTAGGGAATGGGATTTTCTAGACAGCCTTTCTCTTGCTTTGCAGAGAGACTGATTCAAACCTGCGACCACCAGTGCACAATGGAGAGACTTCAATGTGCCAGGCCCACCCTTAATTTCATACTTCTTAAAGAGAACAAAAAACACCTACAATAATGTGACAACACTAACATGTGTTCTCATCTACAGTACAGACCTGTTATAGAAACTACTGTTATTACTTTGAAACTAATTATAATGAACCTTAGTTCATAACGAGATAAATATTCGTCAGAGAGACATCGGATGATGACGACTTGAAGTAGAACGGCGCTAAACAAAAGAAGACACAGATTGGAAGAGAGGAATGTCTCTAGAGTAGGTGGTCTAGGGGAGAGACTAGAGGTAGGAATCGAGGACTTGGAAATACTTCTTTATTATTCATTGCTTGATGATAATAGATACATGTTGTCCTTTTTATAGAGACAACTCCACTTAACCTCCTAGAAATAATATCAATCTCTAAGGAAAACCATTTCTAATAGATAGAATATATCTATAAGATAGTAAACTCGTCTAATAAGAAAACTAATTATTCCTACCTTTATCCTAACTGATCTAATCCTACCATGCATGGATACAGAACCGTGATATTGTTCACAAGCATGAATAGTGTGCATGAACAGTAATTCTAGCACATACCAATTAGTTGTCACATGCTGGAATTACTATTCGTACACACTATTCATATGTGTAAATAGTACCTTCCGTACTGTAGCATCCGAGTAACGATATTATTTGATTGGTTAGGATTGAGATAAAATTAGTTTCTTTTAGGTAAGATTAATTGTTTGGCATCATATCTATTAGTTAAAAAAGATATTATTTACATTGATCTTTTTCATAATTGTTAGAAGAGCCCTCTATATAAGAAGTCATATTGTAATCATTATTCTTAAGTAATGAAGCAAAGAAGATAAATTAGTCTAGTTTCTCCTCCTAAGGTTCTTCTTCCTCATCTATAATCAGCCCTTCATCCCACCAAGTTGACGCTGCCCAACTCTCCTTCCGGCGGTGTTTACCTCATAATGATTTGAGGATCATCACATTACTATTTACTAAAAGTAAAATTTCTCCATTGGGTACCCTCACGTAACTAAGTAAAAACATTGAATACTCTCGTGTAACATTGTGCAACTATGCAAATAGTCAAAAGGCAACAAGAAGGCAGGCAGTGAAGAAAACTAACAGCAATAGTGAAATTGTGAAATTGTCAAGAAAGTTACTCCGCAATAGTTAATACTCTTATCATAGCTCATGCCATAGCATTTTTCATCAAACATCGGATTTCACCTTTTGTTTTGCATTTTGCCAATTCCAGTTCTTACAAGGAAATTGTTAAAGAGGGAAAGTTTTTTTTATTACAAAGGCACCACTTTCCCTGTCTTCCAGAAATGGTGAAAATACATACCCCAGAATGCAATGAAGCCCTTACGATAAAGAAGCTATGTCTTGACTAGAGTTAGATTATCCCAATATAGAGGATTGGCAATTAAGACTACAAGGACCAAGAACCATAAAAATGTATTGCAACATAGCTCATGAGGGGTATGTTCATCATTAATAGCCAAGGCTAAAGATCAATGCGAAAAGATTTTTTTTTTTGCAGGCACTGTAAAGAAACAGAATATGTTCAGACTTCAGACTGAAGACACAAATAATTTATCCTTTATACAGATAAAAAACAAATACTAAATCTGAAACCAATAGACATGCTGCTTGAAGGTCCCTTCACTGTTTGGAACGTTCTTCACTATTTGTTAAACGTGTCCTCAAGTGAAGCATAAACTTGAAAATTTAGGACTTATATTAATTGCCAAACATGCCCTACAAAAGAAGTGCAAATAATGACATTGGACTTGAGAATCATTTAGAACCACAAAGGATTTTACTTCCTAGTTCCATCTATATTATGTCTCATGTCTAAAATAAAAAAAATTGCTCAAACACAGAGGCCCATCATGCATGCGTCATAAAGCTTAGAAACACAAAAACATGCATTTAATTTATGCAGCATGCATGCTTTGCACTTAATAGGATCATTAGAGGAAAGAGGCCACACTTTTTTCTTGTTTACTGTGAACGCCCTACAATTATCAGCTTACAGGAAAATGAACCCTAGAAAAATCAACAGAGGTAGTGTATCAGATTGCACTCTTCTAAAGGAAGGCCTAAATAATGTTAAGTGGAAGTCTGGAGTCTGGACAATAAACACAATAAGAAACTGTAACAAGAAAAACAAAATACTTCATGGTATTTGTATGGACGTATACCTTAGTAGAGACCATCCAACCATTAAATAACGCAAAATGAAGATGGGTCATTCATCATCTATAAATTATCAAAGACATTATCTCAGACAAATGGCAAACAGCTTGCATCAGTATTCATCTTAGAGAAATGACATTATCTTAGATAAATGGCAAACAAATAGTATACAAGTTATATGAGCTTTGCATGTGCAAAAGCACAGAAACACAGCATGACAGATACCATAACTATTTTAAGAGATGCTAGCTACATTCTGTCATGCAAAACATCCAGACAATTCCCTATAGTATTGAAAAAGTGAATTTAAGCATAATGAGAAACATTCAATGGATTAAATTTCACACCATCTAAATTAGAGAATGTTGCATTACACTAACACTTGTAAAGAGAAAGATACATGCAGATAGCCTTACAGGGTGGCACCAAAAGCTCAGATGAGGCATATAAACTGCTGCCAAGGGAAAGGACATGGCTACAACCTAAACCTAAAAGGATTCTGCAGTTTGTCATCTAGAGTACATACAGAATAATTCAGACCAGACTGCAGAGGTGGAAGCTACAAAGCCGACAAGTTCAGTATGCCTTTTAGTGTTTTACCTTATGGTCACAAACTTGTTTGTGCCATGCTTGGCCCAGAAGGTTTTCAAGTCAATCGGATTATTAAGATTGTACCCCTCGCCAGCAAGCTTCTCAAGCACTTTCTTAAATGCTCCCTGGCTCATCTTCCTGCCAGCAATCCGTGCACCACGGCGCTTTGTACTCATTGGCAACGGGTATGTTGAGATGGTAGTTGTGCAACACGCAGACTGCCAACCACCTGCACCCCAACGGTAGCACTGCTGTGGTGCACCCGTGCATGAGCACACGGGCGTTGGTATGCTTGAGAGGTCCAAATCAATTCCATTGATTACCATCCCCACAGTCTTCTTCGGACCCCTTCTGCGTGGCGCTGGGCCATTGGGCGGCCCATCCTCACATGGGGCAGCAACCTTCTTGGGCTTCTTCGGCTTTGGTGACTTGGGTTGCCGGCGCTGCTGTCTCTTCTTCGGAGGTGGTGGCTCATTTATAACCCCTACATTTTCCTCTATCAGTGGCGGGGGCATGCATTCCTCTTTTGGTGGTGGAAGTGGTTGTGGCTCTGGTTGTTGCATCATCTGCAGAGTATGCACACTGTGCGTACCAGGGATCATGCCATACCCAGCTGGTTCATGATGTGCAGCATGCGCGACATGAGCGGCATGCCCTGCAGTAAGAGTGTGAAGCATCTTGGACTCGCGGGGATGATGTGTTGGGTGCATCCACACGTCATTGCGCACAAAGTTCATGTGCATGGAAGGAGCCTCAGCAGGCATGCCGCTTAGAGCACCGCCACCAGCGCCACCGTCGCGTGGGTGGTGGTGCGGGTGGTGCTGCATATGCTGGTGACCGTGATGGTGCAGGAAGGGACCATTAGACAGCAGCTGCTTCGTGTCACGGTCAGGAGGTACTGAGGACATGAGCTGCAGGCCAAGGTTCCTCGCTGGTGTCTCGAAGAATCCCCAATTCCTAATGCCCAAGCTGCCGTCATCGTCCATCTCGCCACCACCGCAGAATCCCAGCCAATTCCAAGAAACGGCACTAGAGAGCAACAAGAACAGGATCTCCTCCGCGTTTCTGATCAGCCCATCTCCAGCATTGCCTTCCAATCGCCTATCCCTGAAAACCCATTCCGCCAAACCAGTCAACGATCTAAAAACTGCAACAATAACCACAAAGAAAAGATCCAAGAACACCAAAATCGAAAACATTTCAACAAACCCTAGGTCTCAAGAACAGATCGGGAAATCCCCCAAATCCGCAACGAGACGGCGCGAATCTGGAGTCAACAGATCGAGCGAGATCTCCATTGCAAGATGCGACAGTCAAAATTGAGTCTTGCGGGCGGGGGATCTACGGGTTGGCGTGGATTCGGGCCAGGCCCGGCCAAGAAAGCGAATAGAAACAAGAACAAGAAAAAGAAAAGCAATGGAAATAAATCCATGAATAAAACTTTATTGGGAAAAAAATCTCCTGGCTATGAAGCTTCTCCCTCATGCAAGAACATGGGGGAGATTTAAAAATGGAAGCTCCGGGGTGGGCTTACCTTGAAGAGGACTCTCTGCCTCTAGGGTTCTCTGGGGTGTGATGGAGAGAGAAAGGGAGAGGAGAAAGAGAAGAACCGAAAAAGATAGGTCCTTGGATTTTGTTTCTTTTCTTTTCCTTTATATGGGAACGGTGCAAATAGGAAAGCGTGTACAATTGGCATATTTTTTTTTATTTTTTCCCCATCCGCACGAAACGTCGGTGAAACTTCAGGTTTTGAAAAAGTGAGACGTCCAGTGTTATGTTTCTACTCTAAAAAACCTGAAACCAGGTGGGTTTCAGGTTTCAAAACTGAAACATCACTAAAACTTCGAAATTCATGTGAGTTGAAAGTTTTGAAGAAATGAAACTTTACGATCGTGTGAGTTCCAAAGGTAAGTTCCATGTTTTCGAAATTGGAACTTGAAGTTTCAATGACAAGTTTCAGAAATAAAAAATAAAATCTAGAATTTTGAATGTTAGTTCCATGTTTCAGAATTGAAACTTTGAGTTACAAATTTACATTCCAAGCAAGTTTCTGACAAGAAAAATACCAGTTTAAGCAAGTTTCAGCAGAGTTTCATAATCTTGAGCGAGTTTCAGTGATTGCTGCCAAGTTTCAACAGAAGTAAAACAAAACAAACACAATTTTCGGCAACATTAGGAGATATTTGACAAATTTCAACCCTTTCTTTATCACAAAATTGTGCTGCGGCTCAGATCACACTTAATAGGGGCCACTATGGCTATTACCTAGCCAGTCATGGCCCTGCGGCTCAGATCACACTCACTAGGAGCCACTATAGCTACTACCTAGCCAGTCATGGCCTCACCCTACTCATTGCTTGTACATGGCCACCACCTTATCTAAGTGCCCGCTACAAAGCTATCTCGCTCCCTACCTACCTACTTGCGTCTACATGGATCCGTTCATCGCCGCACCCGACCGTAGCCCCACGGCTGTTCACGGAGTGCCACCACGATCTCCTCCCAACTGCTTCAGCTCACCCTATGTGCCTACTCACTGGTGACGGAATGCAGAGAGATAGAGAAAGAGAGGGCACCATAGAGAAGATGTGTGACAAGGGGTTCTCACTTCTCGGTGTTTGGATAAGGTTGAGACTAGATACGCAGAAGAAGGATAGAACGACCTTAGCGCCTTTGCCCCATGGCCGCCACTGTCCATGCCATGGCCACCACCATCCACCTCCGTGCCCGTATCGCTACTTCCGCACCACATCTCCTGTGTGCATGTGTGCGGGCGAGGCTAGGGGCCCGGTTCCATCCCTGGCGAGGACGGAGCAGAATCGCCATTGCCACCACCGTCGTCCTTGGCGAGGATGAGGTAGGGCATCGATGCGCTGCTGCCACCTTTATTCGAGACCGAGCGGGCCATCGTGTGACATCGCCATCACCTCTGCATGTCACTATCGTTGCTGTATTGCCCTAAGTTGTCGTCACCGCCGAGCATGTCGTCGTCACCGCCGAGCATGTCGTCGTCACCCTAGGCACAGACACCGTCACTGCCTCGTGTGTGTGTGTGTAGACAAGACTGTGCCACCATGCTAGGGTTAAGGGGAAACCCTAGCAGGCCTGCTACACAGGCCGCGTAAAGGCCCTACTTAGGCTACCAATTTTTGGCTCGTTAGGCCTGGTTGGGATGGGATCCAACCGACCTTGGTGTTTTTTCCCATAAATTTGTCTTTTTCAAAATTGAGCACAAGTCCTTGGTTTATTAAAAGAAGATTTTTTATGAAATGATATATTATTTTATTATGATAACAAAAATAAATGCCTTTTTAAAAAATTATATAAATAATACTCTGTCGTCAAATCATTTGCCCATAGGCTTGTGTTGCCAAATGAATTGGCGACTAGGTGACATAGTAGCTTCTATCACCAATTCATTTAGCAATAGGATGAGCTGTCACCAATTGAATTGGTGGCATAAGCTTATCCGCCAACCTAACACCAATTCATTTGGCGATAGAAGCTTTGTCGCTAGTTCATTTGGCGATAGGGTGTTATTTGCTAACAAACACCTATTGGCAATTCCTTTGGCTGACAAACCTCTATCGCCAAATCATTTGGTGATAGGTCCTGTTGCCAAATGAAATGGCGACAAAGGCTGCCCCGTTAGCTTGTTGCCATATCATTTGGCGACATAGTATTATTTCTGTAATTTTTTAAAAAGGCATTTTATTTTTGTGATATTAATAAAAAAGTAGGTTATTTAAAAAATATCTTAAAAATAGGTCCTTGGCAAAAAGCATACTGCCATGCCACTCGTCATGGCATGGCCAAAGTTGCCACGTTAGCCCTTTGAGCTAGCGTGGAGGCCTTGCATGGTGCCTTGCGGGCCTCTGCCATACCGATAATCTTGGTGGCTTTGTACATGCCACAGTGAGCAGCGTGGTAGTGTGCTTGTGCCATGCCCCGATCCTTGGCATGGCTAAATGGGTTAAAATTAGAAATAAAGTTAGGAATGAGTTATTTGTAATATATGATTAAAAATGATTAATTAATAAAAAATTTAGCATAGAGAGGGAGCACACAAGCTGGGTCCGTTAATAATGTATTATTATTGGTATCGTAACATCCTATTTTTAGAGTCTTTTTGAAGTTTTAAAAAATTAATTAAATTTTTCTGGAATTTATCAAAGCTTAAAATGAATTTTTGTGAATTAAAAAGATTTAATCTAATTAAAATAAATATTAATATAAGCTAAAAATATTTTATTTGGGTTCCTTGTGACTCAAGGGATTTTTTGGAATTTTTTGAGAATTGTTCGGATTTATTTGCTATTTTCTTGAGCTTCTTTTGTTTTATCTGTTTTTCTGAAAAAGAAAAACCCTGAAAAACCCTGTGAACAGTAATGGGCCGGCCCAGCCTCCTGCAGCCGTCCGATCCCGCGCCTGTCGCGTGTCGCGCATCCGGTCTCCCGCGCCTACCGCTTGGCCTACAGCCGTCGGATCGCGCACCATGCCACGTGTTGACCATCCAAGACGTCGTGCACTGTGCATCGTTGTAATCTCCCGCCGCCGTCCGATCTCGTCGCACCTGCATCCGTCCGTCCACATGCCGGCACGACTTGCATCGTCTTCCTCGCAAACTCTCGCCGTCGTCCCTGAGCCGAAGACCGTCTTGGCATCCATGTCCGAGGAGAAGTCCGCGCCATCTTCGCGTCGGACTCTCGGCCTCTATGCATATAGGCACGCCGCGCGCTGCCACCCTCCGCATCCCTAAGCCAAACAAACTCCCAGAACCGAGCTACCACGCCGTCCTTGCGACGACCGCTGTACACCGGTGAGTTCCGTCGCCGTCACGAGTTCCCGCCGCCGTTCGCCGGAGCCTCGTAGTCCCCGCACCGGCGCCTAGACCCGAGCCTGCTGCCGCACCCGTGCGCTCGACCGTGTCATGCCACCCCTCCGTCCTCGCGCCCGTGCTGCGCACGTGTCGCGATGCCTTGCTCCACATGCCCGCCACACATCGACACCCGGATGATCAGATCCCACCATCCCGACCGTCCATCTAGATCTGGATCGACGTCCAAGATCTCGCTACGCGTCCGCACCACCACCGTCGGATCCTGCTGACGTCAGCCCGCACCCACGCGCCACCAACGGTTCACCTTCTTTGTGAGCCTGGTCCACCGTGAGCCGAGAGGCTGATAGCCTGGTCCCACCTGTCATCCATACTGTGCCACAGACCCATGGACTAGATCCGTCCGAGTCATCAACCCAGTCAGTAGATGCGTCAGCCCAATGGTGCCGTGGAATTATGGAGAGGCGCTGGTCTAACAAGAACTTCAGATTGTAATGATCAGTGTAGACAGTAAACGACCGCCCCCAAAGATAAGCGTGCCAATGGCAGACCACCGTAACGAGTCCAATGATCTCCCCAACTTGGCATGTCGAGGGGCGATAGGCCGGCTGAAAAATGCTAAGGGCCGGCCGCCTTGGTGTAGGACCACACTGAAGCCAGAACCGAAGGCATGGCAATCCACCATGAAGGGCTTGGTAAAGTCGGGCAATTGCAACATAGGAGCCGCCACCAAAACTTCCTTGAGAGATGCGAAGGCCGCAGCCGCCTCCTTGGACCACAAAAAGCTTTCTCGTTTGAGGAGACTTGTCAAGGGGGCTGCCAGTGCCTCGTAGTACTTGATGAGCTTGCAGTAGTAGGCGGTGAGGCCCGGGAAGCCGCGCAAGGCCCGGATGGAGCCAGGAGCAGTTAGTCTAGTCCATGACGGCACGAACTTTGTCTTCATCCATGGCTACCCCCACATGCCAAAACCACATGGCCCAAGTAAGCATCTTCGCAGTGACCGAAGAAACACTTGCTCTCCTGCAGAGTGCGCAGTACCATGCGTAGGTGCCGAAGGTGCTCTGCCAGGTCCTGCTATAGATAAGGAAATCGTCAAAGAACACCAGGACGAAGTGGCACAGGAATGGCCGTAGTCCACGCTCTGAGCCGAGTCTACTAGGGAGACGCAGTCCATGGATCCAAGGCGGACTTTCAGCTACATGGTGTCACCGGTGCAGATGCCCGTAAAGGCACACAGGGAGATTTCTGGGGCGTCCTCTGGCTCGTGTGCGCCGGTGTCCTCACTATCGATCGCCCCCTTCATCCGGAATGAAGTCAATGAAGAAGAGGCTCATCGTGGTTGAAGCACAAACCCTTCTCGCGGCGGTCATCCATCTCCGCGCCAGACAGTAACTTGAACAGTCGTAGTCCTGACTGGCCCGACGAGTTGAGCGAGTCCGGCTGCCCTTGCCCGACGAGGCCGAGGCTTGAAGGGCGATCGAGAGGAGAACCCGCGCTTGCACGTGCCCCCTGAGCCCTAAGCTCATAGGAACGGGCCAAGCACATGGCCACCTGGAGATCTTCTGGGTGGTGAAGCTTGATGTCGGTGCGAAGGAGATCTGAGAGGCCTGATGTGGAGAGTTGAACCTGCTACAGGGCCATCAATGGACTGAGGAATGTCCACTTGGCATGCCTTTGGCAAACAGAGTCTTCAGGCGTCATACAAGAAACGTCTATCAATTTACCTTCTTTGGGCGATGGCTTAAGTAAACCCTAAACACATTAGTTCCTCTTATCTTGTATTTTGTGTGTCTCGCTCTCATGCAACTGCTTGACATCGAAATAACATGGAGCATATTTTGGTATATCATTCATTGGGTAGACGAGTGTCGAGCAATGTATTTTTACGTTGGGTGTTTATAACTCTCGCCTGAAACAAAATGAAAGCTTAACTGACATCACCTTGGCGGCAAAACAGAACGGAGCACGAGGAGGCTCACTGACGGACTGGGACCGCGTTGTCAGCGCGACTGCGTAAGCAAATGTGCTATGGAGCGCACACTTGTCCTACTCTTACCTTTTTTTTCTCGTACGGATTGGTTGCACAGTATGACATTTTGAGAGATCGCTGTATCTAAGATCCTTTTGTGATATTGGTTATGCAAGGGTTTTAGAAAATTCAGTTTGCTGTGAGTGTTGGTGGTTGGGCCGGTCGATGGAACCGGTCGGACTGCGAAGAGGAAACAGTCAGACCAGTCTAGAATGATGTTTTGACTAATGGTCCGATGTGATCGGAGTTTGCTATGTTCCAGAAAGCATGTTTTTTGAGGTTAGACACGTGCGGTCGGGCTAGAGGACTTGGCCAATGTGACCGGTATTGGAAATGTGGTCGCACAGGGTAGCTGATCAGACCAACGAAGAATGTAGACCTGCTATTATGAGTTAATGGTGTGTTTTGATAATTAATGATCATCATACTGTGGAACTAATATTTTTCCTGAGTTTGATGAATAGGTAATATCACATGATGATGAAGATTTTAGATGGCATCATGTGCTAATGAGCATCAAGTCAAGATCTTTGAGTTGATCATCAAGTCAACACATCATGTGTTGATGGGGGCAAGTGAAGGATGTATCATGGGTTGATATATATTAAGACAAGAATCCATGCTTAAAGTAAGGATGTTCATCATCAAATTTCAAAGAGATGCACAAATCAAATGTATAACTAGCATAGGCTAAGAATGTATTCATAGTTTTTTAACGGTATTGGTGTTTGGTTGGAAGACCAGATTGCTAATGTAAGTTGATGTACTATTAAGAGGGATTTTGTGTAGAAACTTAAATCTCAACATGTATTGATAGTTCAAAATCACTTGCTCTAGCTCTCTTATGGCATGATACTAGTATTTTACAAATATGTTTTGTAAATAGTTGTAACTTATGCATAATTCTTACGATTGTGTTTTACAAATAGTTGAAGCTCATATACAATTCTCATAGCATATGACTTATATTTGCAAATGTGTTTTACAAACGAGTTGAGTCCATATGCCCAATCCTTGTGTCATCATTATAAAGTGTGCAAATATATTTTACAACTTGTTTTGAATTATGCTCTGATCCTTGTGTGTATGATACTATAATTTATGAATATGTTTTGCAAATTTATTGAAGTATATGCACCCCTGTCTCTACTGAAAAATGCAAGGTGGTATGACCGCACTTTGTGTTGTGGTATGATCGCCGTGGTCAGAGAGGCTCTGCGTGAAGCGGTCGGACTGGTCTGTAGTATGACCGCTTTGTGCATGGCGGTATGACCGGCCAATAGTTGGCAGTCAAACCGGCTCATGGCGAGCGGTTAGATCAGTGTGGTATGTTCAGCCTTGCAGTACTACTAGACATTTGTTGTTAGTAGTTATTTTCTAAAAAAACTCCATTTTCTAGTTGCAGTCGTGCGGTTAGATCGCCCTGTGTGGCGGTTCGACTAGCATGCGGTCTGGCCAACCCCTGTAAAGGCGATCAGAGCGACAGAGTCTTACAACGGTTAGTTTTCTAGCTGTTGCGAGGAAAGCGGTAGTACTAGTTGTTTGCCTAGGGTAGTACAGCATATCCTGGTTTCTTGTTATGGGGTATACATACCCCCTTGTGGCCGATAGGAATAGATTGTTGATACTCTATTCTACATTCTTGAGCTAGTGTGAGACTCTCTATGCAATTTGTGCATGTGTTGCATCTTATGAGCAAGAAAAAATATCTCTAGTTGCATGTGTTGCATCTAGAGGTAGATTTCGTATCCACATTGAGTTTGTGCATTTGTTGCACATGGTAAGAGTCAAGTAAAAGGCTTGATTATTACTATTAGAGGTTGCGGACTCCTAGGCAACCTTGAAGGTGTTATTGTTGTAAATATTACGGTATAAACATATATTTATACTTAATTCCAATATATTCCATAAAGACAAAATAATGATATAACAAGCATTTAAATGACTTAATTAACATATAACCATATGAACTCTTTAAACCATTAATAAAGAAATAAATGCTTCTACCATATATCATGAAAAGTTTAGAAATCAGCATATACGATTGAACATAACCATTTCTTAATGCTGATCTAACCATGTACATATAGATTTGTATGAATTTCATTGCTCTCAGAAGGCTAGTTGCATAAGATACATTCTTGGCCATCTCCGCCATGACAAAATGTAATCTTAATTATATATGATAGCTTATAGATTTGATCTTGAGCTTAAATCAAATTTTGCTATTAAAGAAACTACCAGATCATGATTATAACTTGCTGGACATTAAACAAGATCACAATAATCAATCTAACATTCACTAGATAGGAACACTATTGATTAGTTGAGCATAGCATAGCATAGGGGTGATCAACTGCAGACACTGAACAAGAATCACACAGCACAAGAACAATGTGCAGCAAGTAACACACAAGAATATCACTGATCAGGGTATGACAAATAGCAATCCAGCTGATAGCTCAAGATCAAATCTATGCTCAAGATCACATATAAGTTAAGTTAAATGTCATTTTATCATCGAGCAGTACCCACAAGAACTTCTTTACAAATGCCAACTCATAGATCAATAGAGTATATCACAAAATGCAAGGTATCAATAGCCAGTAAACTCACTGTAACGGTGATACTCGAAATCACCATGAAGATCGAAGGTGGCAAGGCACGC
This sequence comes from Melocanna baccifera, assembly GCA_036346265.1. Taxonomy (NCBI): domain Eukaryota; kingdom Viridiplantae; phylum Streptophyta; class Magnoliopsida; order Poales; family Poaceae; genus Melocanna; species Melocanna baccifera. The sequence goes on along the minus strand of CM070704.1, from coordinate 20,064,512 downwards.
ACAAAAGTGCTGACCCAGAAAACCAAGCACCAGGGGCGGAACTGGGCCTCGGGCTGGGAAGGCTATAGCCCGAGGCCCAGCAAAACTCCTAGTACTACCCCCTCTTACATATACTCAAAAAAAATATGCACCCCACAGCCCAGCCCGAGGCCCAGGAATGTGGTAGCCACCCCCCACCCCCGCGGGCGCACACCCGGCCGGCCGGCCGCCGATGAGGCGATGGCAGGGAGACATCTCACCGGCTCGGTCCACTAAGACATCATCATTCATCCATTCACAAATGACAAACCCTAGCAGTCTAGCACAATTGCAACATTACAACTGACCTGCGAGGCTCGCGCTGCTGCGGAAGTGAGGAGAGGGGGCTCAGGCTCACGGTCGTCGGGGGAGCCAGATCCGGCCATCCGGGTAGGGAGCGCCGGCGCGCGCGCGCTGGCGGCGAGAGCCGACCGGGGCGCACGTGGGGGCAGCGAGGAGAGCCGGCCGGGGCGCACGGGGGGACGGTGAGGGAGGCCAGTGCGCGCGGGGGCGCGGCGAGAGGAGCGAGCTGCGAGGGGGCGGCGAGGGGGGTGGAGCCGAAGCGGCGAGGGGAGCCGGAGCGCCGAGGGGGGCGGCGAGGGCCGAGCCACCGAGGGGACTGGGCCACTAGGGAGCTGGAGTGCCCCGCCGCCGTGCGCGAGTGAGCCAGAGAGAGTGAGAGAGACCGAGAGAGAGATCGAGAGGCAGAGAGCCAGAGAGAGTGAGAGACCGAGAGAGAGAGATCGAGTGAGGCTATGAGGGGCTTGAGATATTTGGGATTGGGATCGACCGATCGAGTGAGCCCCCACTGAGCCTGGTAAGTTTTTTCCCCTCTCTTGATTTACTATTTTAGATTTAAGAATTTATATTTGTAGTGTATAATTGTGTATAGATATAAGATAGTTGGTAGTTTAAATATTAGAAGATGAATATTATCTTAATTCTTAATTGATAGGTTAAAATTATCACTAATCAGCCAATCTTTTTTATGTTTTAAAATAAGTATGAATGATCAAATGTTATATATTTAATATTTTATATTTGCTATTTAAGGATACAAATTACAAAATGAAGAGGAGCAAGACATTGTCATCGTATGGTATGCTATATTGAGTGAGATGTGTTTGCAAGTATTAAAGATGAGAAGATTTTAGAGCGTTTTCAAGGGATAAGGTCACGCAAGAAACAACTTTCTCGTGCAAGTGGTAAGTTAGTTCATTTTAAATGTAATATTCATGCTCTTTAAATTTATCTTTATTTTATTTTATATATTGTCTTTGTAGGTTCTGGTTCTTATCCTACTATTGATGAGGAAATGGTGGACTAGCCGCTACATTCTCCATTTAGGATTTGAGGTACTTGATGTATCTTTCTTACGCTACATTCTGTATGATTTCATATGCTTTTTTATTGTGATTTGTGTTGAAAACTTGAACTCTTCAAGTATTGAGCGTTAAGCAAAATTTTTATATCAATGATACATTTATGGTATGCTAGACTATTACTTGGTTTAAATTTAGCCCGGGGCGTGCTCCAATCCTGGATCCGCCACTGCCAAGCACCATGCTATGCCGAACAAGAGTATGAAAGTAATCGGAGATACAGTGCCACACTCCCACCTTGAGGAGGCAAGGTAGAAGCCGAGGGTTGGGTGGTCGCCACACAAGCCGACGAGAGCTCCAGCCAAGAACTCTCAAGAACACTAGTAACTAGCCACAACAGCTCCTTCAAAATTTCAGCACAAAGTCCAGCCAAATCACCTTCCAGATGCTAATCCCCACAAGCCCTTTCCCCACTAGCAGATCCAAGGAAAAGGGGCAATAACACCACACGGGGAAAACCCTAGAACCAAGATTCGGCTACCCAACCGATGGGGAATAATCCAACCAACAAGTCAAGACTCAAATCTAAGGTCTACCGAGGAGGAAGGAGGAAGGGAACTCACCAATTTGGGATGTAATCCAAAGGGGGAGAGACCCACCTTTTATAGAAGAGTGGGGAGGAGGTGACGGGCTGCGGCCAACGGTCGACGGCCGAAGCTGTCAGGCTGTTGGGGCCTCCGGCGTCACCGCCCGCCCACAAGAAAAGGTCGTTCGGGAGACGCACTCAAACGGAACCACCGCAAAGAGCGCCACCAGACGGAGAACACGAGAGACAGTATTGTGCGGGGAGGAGACGTAGTCTCCTCTCCCTTATCTCTTCACTCGGCCCACCGACAGGTGGGCCCCACCTCTTTTTTCCTAACAACCCTTGGTATACAATAGTTATGCTTGGTGGTCTTCTCAAAGTATCTTGTAAGAAGGGTTAGCGTGTTATGAAGATTAAAGCTCACCTACTCAGAGGGGGAAAGAGCTACCACTAGTCGATCCAATTCGTTTGAGTTTACCTCAGTGTGGACTAAGTGAGACCAACAAGTATGTAAATATTAGGTAAAAAGAAACCGTGTCAATTGTGGTTTATTTTGTTGCACTCAATTTAAATTTCTAAAATTGAATTGGTTGCTTGTCATCCAAGGACTGCAAACCAGAACAGGATCAGAGAACAGGATCATAGATAAGAGGTAAATGCGTCTAAGGGGGTTTTGCTAATGGAAACCTAAACTAAACAAACACTTAGCCAAAAAGGCTAACAACAAAACTGAGCAAAAATAAACTCCATTAAAAGATTGACATGATCACAATATAATGCTTTTAAGGCAATATTTGCAGTTCACATCACACACAACTGCAAATAAAATCCAACGTGTCTACTCGCACTATCTAATCTGAGGGCTCCCACTCGGGTCCTGACAAATAGGGTACACTACTATCGTCCTCTGAATCGTTGTAGACAACCCACGAGTTGCGGATCGGTGGCGACTGCTCTCTGACTGGAACTGGAATAGGAACTGGGTGGAATTGCCGAAGATATGCTCGACGATCACCGGTGATACGACATCTCAGCTCTGGGCTCGGCGGTGTAGGCGATGGTAGAGGTACTGGTGACTGCGATCGGGGCTCCTCCCTGACTGGCTCTAGTAGTCTAGGGGTGACTCCATACTGCTCTTTGAATTTCCGGATGAGTCTGGCCATGTTGATCTTGTATAGCTTGCAAAGGTGACGGATGGCTTTCTGCGCGACTCCTTGTGCTGACATCTCTCCGCTGGCACCGGCATTCTTGAAGCTGTGACGTAGAACTTGCTTGCCGACTCGGGTGGTGAAGTACAGCCTGGAGATGCTTCCGATGCGTTGTCCTTTATGCTTCTCATCCTTGGTGAGGTAGACGGGCAATCTCTTCAATCCGAGGCTCCGCAACAGAACGCGTAGAAGTGCTCTCCATCCTCCAGTCGGGCTATAAGAAGCTTGGGACATCTAATGCATTTATAAAGGAAAGATCAGTTTATAGTTTTATGGAAATAAATTTTGCAAGAATGGGACGAGAGACAAGAATTCTTAAGAATGAGATAAGAAGATAGAGATATTATTAAATATCAAATTTAGTTGGTTTGATTTAGAAAATAAATTTTTGGGCTAACGACCATTCTAACTAGGGCTTCGTCCTACAGTCGATATGGCTCTGATACCATCTCTGTCAAGACCCGAATATGCAAATTCAGACTCTCTGTGTAAACTGCACTAGTCTAGGATCACGCTAGTGCACACAGTCAAACATAGATGTAATCACAACCATACACGCGATATAATAAAGGGAAAGCTCAAATATTGATAAAACTCAAAGGTATGACCTTATGGCCAAACTTACAATATCTCTAGCCGGAAGGGCTTAACAAAAATAGCAGCGGAAATCCAAAATAAAGCGTAGCGGTCAATCGACAAGCCCACAAGCTATCGAGTGGAGAACAAAGCCTAATCTGTGAAGTCGTCATAATACTCTCCTTCTGGAACCTCCTGCTGATAATACTCCTCGCCCTCAACTGAGCAACATAGGCGTAAAGCCGTGAGTACATTGGTACTCAGCAAGTCGTTTGTAACAAATGAATGCAATATAATATGTAAGGCTTACCAATGGAAGGCTGAAAGGTTAATTTGTATAAAAGGTATTTCACAGTAAATATGATAAATAGATTGAAAGCGGAATTTAAGTGAAAACAATATTAATAAGTAATCAAAGAGAGATAAACATGAACCACTTGTGAACACCTATTCACAAGCTAAACCAACAGTGAACTACCTGTCCATCTCCAACATAAATCACCAAGTTATAAATGAAAACACTACCCCTCGTGTGAAATCACTGAGCATTGTCCATGACCGAGGACGCGGCTATTCGAATAGTTTTACACTCTGTAGAGGTTGCACAACTGTACCCACACGATGTGATTAGCCTCGATCTCAGGAAATCACAACAAGGCCTTTACAATACCCTACCTCAACCCAATCCTGCCCGCTAGGGTTTCGCATCACACCCCCCTTGCGCCACATGGAAATCAGCAACCATGTCCATCACAATGGCAGAACTGAATTGAAATATTACAAATTAATCAGCCAGGTCTATCCCATACTAGACATGTGGTTTGCACGATTAAGCTCAGATCAATGGCGCACAAAATTAAGTCCTTAGCATTTCCCGGGCGAGGCTACCACATCCTCCGAAGTAAACCTGCACTTCCCCCTTTACTGCACGATCACTCACCCGAGTGCAAAACCAAGTTTGTATGCCCAGCCAAAGACACACCAATGTCATAGCACAAATTTTAGTTAATGTGGCACCGACCACAGTTCCATAAACCATTAAGTCAAATTAATGATTTACATATGATGATGAATCCAATCGTAAATATAAGTAAGGCTAGGCAATTCTATCGTACAACCCACGTGACAATTAATCTAGCATCACTAGTTTGTTTTCCAACCTAAGGTGACAAAGGTATCATGGTGTTCCAAATTATCAAGGAGGGATAAACAACATGGGACAATAACTACCAGTTGCAAGGTTTGAATAAAAGTAGCGGTGCAATGTACCTTAAAACAAAGTAATTAAATAATAGATTGCAAACTGGGTTCAACATGATCAAAGGACACGACTTGCCTTGGTTATGCTCAGTGAGGTACTCCTGGTCTTCGGGCGTAGAACCTGCTCCTCCGGAATTCGAATCTAACGAGAGAGAAAACGATCGAAACAAAAGAAACACATAAAATGATAAGCAAATGAACTCCAAAAATCATGAAACTAGAACCAAAAGCTAGAGCTTGATTTTAGATGAATTTAGAAAAAAGAACGGGGTCAGTCGGAGCTAGGACGGAGGAGAACGGGCTCTCGAAAAATAAATCCTAAAGGAAATTCGGGAAAATCCGAAAAGTTACTGTGCTGTGGACCGGGCGCACGGGGAACTCAGTCCACGGTGGACGCGGCGCATGGCACAGTGCGCGCGTTGAAGCGGGCGGCGGCGGCGGGATCCAACGGCTGCGGGCGTGACGCGCGGCACGTCTGAGCCCTCAGCTCAGATCTGGATCAGCGGCTCGGATTGGGTGGCGCGGGAGGCGGCGACGGTTGGTGGGCGACGCGTGGCCGGCGCTCCATGCGAAGCGTCGCGCGCGGGGTGCGCGGGTGAGTGGCGCGGCGACCGAGGTGAGAGGAGCGGGCGCGTCCGGCGCGGGAGGCGACGACGGGGAAGGCGAAGGCGACCCGGAAGGCGGGGCTCGACGGGGCTCACCGGTGGCGAGGATGGCGACGAGGACGGAACTCCGGCGGCGGGATGGCTCTGGCGACGACGCGGATGGCGGAGGCACGGCACGGGTGGCGGCGGAGCGACTCCGGCGGCGGCGCGGGCGCGAGAACAGGCGAGGAGCGGCGGCGGCAAATTTGGGCGACGGGCACGCGAACCGAGGGACGAACGCGAATAAAAGCACGCAAACCGAGGTGTGCCAATCGGTTACTGCGCGGGGCGGCAGCGGGCGCGGGTTGGACGGCTGAGATCGAGACGCGTGGGCGCATCCGACGGTTGAGACGCGAGAGCGCGGGCGGACGCTAGGGTTAGGGTTACGCGCAGGCGAGGGCGGATCTGACGGCTGGGGAGGCTCGACGCGGAATCGACGCGCGACGACGTGAGCGGAGCGAGCGGCGCGCGCGGCGCGCCGGTGAGTGTCGCCGCGTGGCGGCGCGAATCGCGACGCAGCGTCCGGCGATGGATCGGCGGTGCGGCGCGCGGCGGAAAAGGTACGGCAGCGGCGGCGGGGAAGCGGGCTGGATGGCCGACGCGTGGCAGGTGGAGGGATCGGGCAGCTGAGGAGATTTCCGCCTTTACTTTTATTCCAGAAATTCAAATAAATTACTAAAAGCTCTAGAAAATAGCAAATAAAACCCAAAAATTCATCAAAAATACCAAAAAATTATTTGAGACTTGAGGAACCCAAATAAAATATTTTCAACTTATGTTAAGGTTTATTTTAATAATATTAAATCATTTAAAATTCTAAAAATCATTTGAAGCTTGAATTAATTTCAGAAAATTCCAGAAAATTCATTTTTAAATTTCTGACTTTAAAAATAGCAGAAAAACAGGATGTTACAATAGTATACCATTTAACTGATTACTTTAATTTCTAACCTTGTCGTTGCAGCTCCCCTTTGCAATGTCTTCGTGATGAGTAGCTTTGTTCATGTAACATCCTGATTTTCTGTAGTTTACAAAGTCCAGTTTTAAAAAATAATAATAATTTTTTGGAATTAAAACAAGCTTAAATTGAATTTTCAAAATTTAAAATAATTTAATATGATTAAAGGAAATCTTAACATAAGCTAAAAATATTTTATTTGAGTTCCTCAGGTCTTAAAGAATTTTTTGGTATTTTTGGTGAATTGTTGGGATTTATTTGCTATTTTCTGAAGTCTCTTTGATTTTATTTGGATTTTGGAAAAAGAAAAACGGGGAAAATCCAGAAAAATCCCATGGGCCGAATCCCTCGGCCCACTCCCGCGTGGCCGCACCACGCGTCACCTCCTTACCCGCTCCCGCGTGCCCGCCCACGGCCCGACCCACTCCCCTCGGCCGCCCGCACCACCGCACCCCCCGCCTTAGGCTGAGCCGCTTGATATGAGCCCTCGCCACGCGTCGTGATCCCACCGCCCCGTGCGCGTCCGCGTTCGCCCCGTCCGATCGGCCACACATCGCACGCCCGTGCGTCGTCGTCTTCGATCGGAATCCTGAATTGCCGCTGTATCCAACCGGGAGTCCTCAGGGTGCATGCCATAAAATGCACCATCGCCACCCTTGGTTCTTGTGTCCGCCGCCGCCCCCTCTCACCTGCGCTGCCGCCGACAGCCGTGCGCTGTCGGAGCACCTCGCCGTCGGAGCCTTCCCGCCGCCGCCGGAGACAAACCCTTCCCTCACATCGTTCTGCCTCCTCTCCGTCGCCGTCTCCGACATTGTCGGTAACCCCTCGTTGCCGTCTCGCCTCCTTCCCACCGCCACCAGACTCGCTACGCGCCCGTGTCGTTGGACCCAGCCACGCGCCCCGTCCCTTGCTTCGCAAGCGTACCCGCGCCAGCTGTGCTGTCCTCCTCGGTCCACGTACCGGACCCCGCTCTCTCCCACGTCTCATGTTCGCCGCGACGCCTCGTACGGCGAGCCCGAGACACGCGTCGGCAATCTAGCGGTCGCCCGTCCTAATCCCTACCGTTGATCCAGATCTGGATCAACGGCTCAGATGCGCCCACGTGTCCAAGTTTCATCAGTCGGATCCTATCGCCGCCGTCGCACCCGACCGTGCCACATCAGCCCTAGCCACGTGTCGTGCCACGTTAGCCCTAGTGCCATGTGTCATGCCATGTCAGCCAAAACCGAGCCCTAGGTGCCACATCAGCAAGTGCCACATGTCAGTCCCCCCGCTTGCCAAGTCAGCCCTAGGCCGCCGCGTCAGCACCGCCCTCCGCGCGCACTGTTTCATGGACCGGGTCCACCGTGGACTTGTTCTACCGTACATCGGGTTCACAGCACAGTGCAATTTCTGAATTTCAGGATTTTCTTTAGATTAAATTTTTCAAGAGTACGTTCTCCTCCGTCCTAGCTCCGATTGACCCCGTTCTTTTTTCTAAATTCATTTAAAATCGAGTTCTAACTTTTGGTTCTGGTTTCAAGGTTTTAGGAGTTTATTTGCTTATATTTTTATGTGTTTTTGTTGTTTTGGTCATTTTCTCTCTCGTTAGATTCCGATTCCGGAGGAGCAGGAGCGACGCTAGAAGACCCCAAGTACCTCACTGAGCATAGCCAAGGTAAGTCATGTTTTTTGATCTTATTGAACCTAGTTTTCAATCTATTATTTATTTATTTTGATTTAAATTATCATGCATTGCTATTTATTACAAACACTTGTACTTGGTAGTTATTATCTCAATTGATTAATCCCTTCTTGATAATTTTGAATACCATAATGCCATTGTTACCATAGGTTGGGTATTATTTAGAGATACTATACTAGATGTCACATGGGTGGTGTAATTTATATGCTTAGCCATGCTATATTACGGTGGGTTCGTCATCACATGTGATTAATTCATTGATTTGACTTAAAGAGATACTGAATCGTGGTTAATGCCACAGTTATAAAATTTATGCCATGACATTGGTGTGTCATTGGTGTTGGTTATACAAAACTGGTTTTCACTTGGGTGAGTGATCGTGCAATAAAGGAGGAAGTGTGGATTCACTTCGAGGGATATATAAGTCTCGCCTGAGTAATGTTAAGGACTTAACTTTGTGCGTCATTGATCTGAGCTTTATCGTGCAAACGACATGTCTAGTATGAGATATACCTGGTTGATTAATTTGAAATGTTTCAATTTCAATCTCGCCGTTGTGATGAACATAGTTGCTGATTTTCATGTGGCGCAAGGGGGGTGTGATGCGAAACCCTAGCGGACGGAATTGGGTTGGAATTGAACTTTGTAAAGGCCTTGTTGTGATTTTCTTAGCGCGAGGCTAATCACATCGTGTGGGTACAGTTGTGCAACCTCTGTAGAGTATAAAACTATTCTAATAGCTGCATCCTCGGTTATGGACAATGCTCGGTGATTTCACACGAGGTATATCGTTTTCATTTAAACTTGTGGTATATGATTGGACAGTGAATAGGTAGTTCACTGTTGGTTTAGCTTGTGGATGGGAGATTCACAAGTGGCTTATTCAATTACTTTGTTTACTTACTTATTATTGTTTTTCTTAAAGTTTGCTTTCAATCTATTTATTGTATTTAACTGCAAATATCATTTTATGCAAAATAATCTTTCAGCCATCCATTGGTAAGCCTTGCATACTATATTGCATTTATTTGTTATAAACGACTTGCTAAGTACCAATGTACTCACAGTTTTATGCCCATATTGCTTAGTTGAGGAGGAGGAGGAGTATTATCAGTAGGAGGTTCCAGAAGGAGAGTACTTCGACGACTTCACGGATTAGGATTTCGTTCTCCATTCGATAGCCTATGGGCATGTCGATTGGCTGCTATACTTTATTTTTGGATTTCCGCTGTTAGTTTTATTAAGCCCCTCGGGCTAGTGCTATTGTAAGTTTGACCATAAGGCCATACCTTTCGATATTTATCATTATTTGAGGTTTCCCTTTATTTTAGCGTGTGTATGGTTGTGATTGCATCTGTGTTTGACTGTGTGCACTAGCGTGATCCTGGACTAGTGCAGTTTACACAGAGAGTCCGAATTTGCATATTCGGGTCGCGACAGAGATGGTATGCCACACAATCTTTTATTGTTTGAATTTCTGGAATTAACTACACGCAACTACCCCCACTAAAAAAGCAAAAAAAAACGCGCAATTGAACTGGAAAATCTTTCACCTGGGCTTGTTCGATGGGTTAGGAGACGGGTGACGAAACTGTCCCGTGGGGGCATTCCAATGTGCTAATTTTGCATTAAATATATTTTACAACTTGTTTTGAATTATGCTTTGATCTTTGTGTGTATGGTACTATAATTTACGAATATGTTTTACAAATTTATTGAAGTATATACACCCCTGTCTCTACTGAAAAATGCAAGGTGGTATGACCACACTTTGTACTGTGGTATGATCGCGGTGGTCAGAGAGGCTCTGTGTGAAGTGGTCAGACTGGTCTACAGTATGACCGCTCTGTGCATGGCGGTATGACCGGCCAATAGTCGGCAGTCAGACTGGCTCATGGCGAGCGGTCAGATTGGTGTGGTATGATCAGCCTTGCAGTACTACCAGACATTTGTTGCTGGTAGTTATTTTCCAGAAAGCTCCATTTTCTGGTTGTAGTCGTGCGGTTAGATCGCCTTGTGTGGCGGTTCGACCAGCATGCGGTCTGACCGACCCCTGTGAAGGTGATCAGACTGACTAAGTCTTCTAACGGTTAGTTTTCTAGCTATTGCGAGGATAGCAGTAATACTAGCTGTCTGCCTAGGGTAGTACAGCATATCCTAGTTTCTTATTGTGAGGTATAAATATCCCTTTGTGGTAGGTGGGGATAGGTTGTTGATACTCTATTCTACATTCTTGAGCTAGTGTGAGACTCTATGCAATTTGTGCATATGTTGCATCTTATGAGTAAGAAAAATATCTCTAGTTGCATGTGTTATCTAGAGGTAGATTTCGTATCCACATTGAATTTATGCATTTATTGTATGTGATAAGAGTCAAGTAAGGGGCTTGACTTATTACTATTAGAGGTTGCCAACTCCTAGACAATCTTGAAGGTGTTATGCCCAGGGGCGAAACTGGGCCTCGGGCTGGGTAGGCTATAGCCCGAGGCCCAGCAAAACTCCTAGTACTACCCCCTCTTACATATACTCAAAAAAAATATGCACCCCACAGCCCAGCCCGAGGCCCAGGAATGTGGTAGCCACCCCCCACCCCCGCGGGCGCACACCCGGCCGGCCGGCCGCCGACGAGGCGATGGCAGGGAGACATCTCACCGGCTCGGTCCACTAAGACATCATCATTCATCCATTCACAAATGACAAACCCTAGCAGTCTAGCACAATTGCAACATTACAACTGACCTGCGAGGCTCGCGCTGCTGCGGAAGTGAGGAGAAGGGGCTCAGGCTCACGGTCGTCGGGGAGCAGATCCGCCATCCGGGTAGGAGAGCGGCCGGCGCGCGCCGGGGCGAGGAGCCGACCGGGCGCACGTGGGGCGCGAGAGAGAGCGGCCGGCGCGCGGGGACGGTGAGGCCGGCCGGGCGCGGGGCGGCAAGAGGAGCCGGAGCTGCGAGGGGGCGGCGAGGGGGGTGGAGCCGCGGAGTGGAGCCGAAGCGGCGAGGGGAGCCGGAGCGCCGAGGGGGGCGGCGAGGGCCGAGCCGCCGAGGGGACTGGGCCACTGGGGAGCTGGAGTGCGCCGCCGCCGTGCGCGAGTGTGCCAGAGAGAGTGAGAGAGACCGAGAGAGAGATCGAGAGGCAGAGAGCCAGAGAGAGTGAGAGACCGAGAGAGAGAGATCGAGTGAGGCTATGAGGGGCTCGAGATATTTGGGATTGGGATCGACCGATCGAGTGAGCCCCCACTGAGCCTGGTAAGTTTTTTCCCCTCTCTTGATTTACTATTTTAGATTTAAGAATTTATATTTGTAGTGTATAATTGTGTTATTTGTGTATAGATATAAGATAGTTGGTAGTTTAAATATTAGAAGATGAATATTATCTTAATTCTTAATTGATAGGTTAAAATTATCACTAATCAGCCAATCTTTTTTATGTTTTAAAATAAGTATGAATGATCAAATGTTATATATTTAATATTTTATATTTGCTATTTAAGGATACAAATTACAAAATGAAGAGGAGCAAGACATTGTCATCGTATGGTATGCTATATTGAGTGAGATGTGTTTGCAAGTATTAAAGATGAGAAGATTTTAGAGCGTTTTCAAGGGATAAGGTCACGCAAGAAACAACTTTCTCGTGCAAGTGGTAAGTTAGTTCATTTTAAATGTAATATTCATGCTCTTTAAATTTATCTTTATTTTATTTTATATATTGTCTTTGTAGGTTCTGGTTCTTGTCCTACTATTGATGAGGAAATGGTGGACTAGCCGCTACATTCTCCATTTAGGATTTGAGGTACTTGATGTATCTTTCTTACGCTACATTCTGTATGATTTCATATGCTTTTTTATTGTGATTTGTGTTGAAAACTTGAACTCTTCAAGTATTGAGCGTTAAGCAAAATTTTTATATCAATGATACATTTATGGTATGCTAGACTATTACTTGGTTTAAATTTAGCCCGGGGCGTGCTCCAATCCTGGATCCGCCACTGGTTATGCCTAGTGGTCTTCTCAAAGTATCTTGTGAGAAGGGTTGGCGTGTTATGAAGGTTGGAGTTCATCTACCCGGAGGGGGAAAGAGCTACCACTAGTCGACCCAATTTGTTTGAATTTACTTAAATGTGGACTAAGGGAGATCGACAAGTCTGTAAATATTAGGTAAAAAGAAATCATGTCAATTGTGGTTTATTTTGTTGCATTCAATTTAAATTCCTAAAATTGAATTGGTTGCTTGTCATCCGATGATTGCAAACTAGAACGGGATCAGAGAGGAGAGGAGAAGAGAAAGGGGACAGAGGATGCAAACTGGAAGGAGCTACAGCATCGGCCGACGACCCTACAACAGAGACAGGCGGTGGGGGCGGCTAGGGTTAGCTCCTCTCACCGGTCTCGCCCCCTCTCAATCTATCGCACCGCGCTCGCCCCCTCATGCCCTCCATTTTGGCGGAAAAACAGAACGGAGCACGAGGAGGCTCACTGACGGATTGGGACCGCGTTGTCAGCGCGACTGCTTAAGCAAATGTGCTATGCGGCACACACTTGTCTTACAGATTTGTTGCATAGTATACCATTTAACTGATTTTTTTAATTTCTAACCTTGTCTTTGCAGCTCCCCTTTGCAATTTCTTCGTGATGAGTAGCATTGTTCATCAAATGCCACACAATCTTTTATTGTTTGAATTTATGGAATTAACCACACGCAACTGCCCCCAGTAAAAAAGCAAAAAAAAAAAAAAACACAGTTGTGATATAGATGAAGTCAGCACAGTGCCTGCTACAATCAACTTATAAACCCCACCTTAAAAAAATACACCGTTTGAAAATTGTTTAACGTAGATAAACCAAAAACCGAAAAGCTATAAGACGAAAATAACCGCACGCTTAACACCTCCACTGTCAGAAGAAGTTCTGAATTGACCTCTGTTTCCATCTTCAGCTTTCAAAACTGCAAGTCTTACAAGTAGGTGACTCACTCAAGAGAAATATAACTCATCCCTTTTGGATTCTCAAACTCTGAAAGCTTAGGTTCCTCGCATGGAGTCGGCCTGGCAAATGAAATAACAGGATCTTAGAAAACAACTGAAATTACAATTACTTTTTTTAGAAGTAATCAACTTCCATTCAGGGTGACAGCCAAATCGCTACTCACCCGATTCATTACAAAGCCTGGGAAAACCTCTATCCAGTAGGCCAATATTGGTAGGCTTCCGACTGATGCCAAATTTGGCTAAGGCATGAGCTACTGCATTACAATTCCTGGGGCAATAAGCAACTAAATCACCACCAAAACTAAACCTCATCAATCGGCAAGCTTCGAGAACAATGACACCAGTGACGCCGATCTCTGGATCATCTTCAGGGAGAGCAGTGCAAAAATTCTGAACATCAGTTGCAAGCAAATTACAATGACTTTCAGTACAATATTTATTTGGTCTTTGTGTTGGGTTGGGCTCCCATATTAAGTCTTTTTTTTTAAAAAAAAAGCTGGCACAAAACTTTTGTTGTGACAATTTCTCTAGCCGGAAGAATGAAAGGAGAACTGTCATTTTTCCTGATAATGCAGAAAAAGAAGATGGTTTTGTTCCTAGTAAGGCTGCCTATGACAAAATCATGGAGATTCCTCTTGCTGAAAAATTCAGCCAATATTGCCATAAGACTATTTCAGGACATGTTTTCTCATGGCTATACTCCACAGTATCTAGAGCGGCTACATTTTTTTGTCAAGTATATAGAGCGGCTACATTTCTTTGCTATTGACACTTGCAAAAGATAACCAGGGTGACAGAAATTTTATGAAGATGCTGAATAAAGGAAGATCTCTTAATGCAGAAACAAAGAAATGCTTGCAGGAGCTACCTTATAAACAGGGAGAACCTGAATTGACTATTTCATCAAACAGACTAAGAAAGACATCAGTGGAACCTGGTCTTGAGGGTGCCGATGCAATAATAACATGACCAATTATATATTCTTGTAAAACACAAATTAAATAGCACAGTAGCATAATAACATTGCAATTTAACCAAGGCTCTCAAGAACAACATAAGAAACTAATAACCATCCACCAAAAGTAAAATACTACCATAACACCAAAGTTCTTTTTCAAAGACAATTAAATAACATAGTAGCATAACACCATGGCACCACCAACAACTAAAGTCTAAACTCTCAAAAATCGTCATCCAACTCAAGTCATTCATGTGGCTCTCGTTACCTCTTGGTCTACCACTCTCATGAATAGGAGTAGGTGGATCCTGCTGGCCATAATCATCTTCAACATCTTCATCATCAACAACAAAAAGGTTCCTCTTCTTCATCATCTGAATCTGGCTCATCAGTCAACCTTGACGTAGAGTTTCCACATGGAGAATAGCCTATCACCTCACCATGGGCTCTCCTAGGGACACTGTGGCCTTGAAGCATGTGTGACGCACCGGTAACTTTATCAACATGCGCCCATGAAAGATCACCCCTAGTATGAACTTCGGCATGCATGTCAAACCATTCATTGTCCAACTCAAAGTCTTCTAGGACCAAAGGGTTAAAGACGCTTCCTTCTACATGCTGTCTTTGAAACCTACTTGCCATCTTGTTGTTATATCGAATGTAAACCAAATCCTTCAATCTCTTGTGCTCTAATTGGTTCATTTGCATGGTATGGATCTAAAAGTAAAAAACAAAAACAAACAATGTAAATAAATAGGTGCTTCCTACCAGCATACACATCATATACTACTGTATTGTTAATGGCGCTTAGTTACTTACAGACTCGAATGTACTCCAATTGAGCTCATAGCCGGCAGCCGAACAACGAAGACCAACGATACACCATGCAAACTTTCGGAGCTCTCCAGCATACCCACCATAGGAACGCCACCAATTATCTAAAATGTTAGGCATCATACGAATGTTAGCAAAGCTTAAAAAGAAAAAGCTTGAAATTGGATACACAGAGAAGTTTGCATTACATACTAGGACTCTTTGCTTTTCGTTGCATGGTTGGTAATATCTTTCCAAAGCTACATTCATTGCTCTCATATTGATCACCTAGGTCACTTATCTTGGCAATCAAATCAACATCTTCATTGACCATATTTTCAATCACATCATTAAACATCGCCCGTAGCCTAGAAGCATATGCGCAACCATTTTCTTTGATGTCAAAAAATAAGTTTGGATTCAAAAACAATGTAGCCCCATATAATTTTTGCTCCATTTGGTTCGCCCACCGCCGCTCAACAATATCCATCACTTTCTTGAGTATTCTGGGCTTGCTTGCAAAAGAGTCATTGATTTTCTACTTAGCAAGATCCATACCTGTTGAAACCTCCGGCATTGCTGGCCTCTCATCACCATGGACCATCCGCAACACAAAAAGGAGCTGTTCTGATGCTTTCATACAATCTTCCACTGCATCCCAAAATCTGGTAGAAAGCACAATGTCACGCACTTTTTTCCCTGCCTCTGTGCTTGCCAATTTGGACCTAGACCAATCCTCATTAATGAAGAGACATCTGTAATGCCCCTGTTTCCGGGGACGTACGGAGACCCGCAACTGCCCGTAGACCGTACAGTTGCGGCGGACCGTACAGAGATGATCATCACAACCAACAAGCTTACAACATAAGATCCAAGGTTTATTACAACATACGATGCATCGGTCGAGTTTAGCGTAGCGGGGCGGCAAGCCCAAATAGTTTACATTACAAAAGAAATTCCAGCGATCAAGCCCGAGTGCGGTTAAAACCTACGACCACTGCTCCTCAGCGCCATCGGTTCCTTCCGAAACCTCTTCGTAGACTTGATCTCCTCCTTGGTAGGCATTTTCTGAATTTACGTTTAAGTAAGTTTGAGTACCACCGTACTCAACAAGTTACAATGGTAAGCCTCACATACTATATGCATGGGATTTCAAGTGAAGGGTGTATATTGGTTTTATTTATTTGGGTGGATGCAGTTTGTTTGTAAGTAAGTTTGAAGGAACTCCAACATACTAATAATTAAAGAAAAATGGGGTCTTGAATATAGATTTCTCCTCTTTACACATATTCAAAATACCAAAAGATTACTTATGCCTCGCTACTGGAATCACCCATCAAGCACAGCTCCATTAACCGGAAGCACGGCGTATTCGATACAATTAATTTTCACTCTGCAGAGTTGCTCAGCTTTACCCACAAGACTTCTCAATCTCTAATGTCAAGCTATATACACACTGCAATTAGTGTGCGACTGTATCGAGAAGGCCAAATCCTTCACCGCTCAAATTGCTATATAGACCCTACCCGACAGGTTACAACCTTTACCGATTTGGGTATCCACGGGCCAATGCGGAACACGACCGCCCAAATTGTAAAGACCCATCGTTGTGTATACGGTGTCTACACACCTGTACCACATCTCCAAACTCCTGTAGGGGTTCATGTAAAATGAGCAGCTACCAAACTAGGATTGACAGGTCAATACTTGTGGTTGAGCGGTGTCTGTGCTCTAAATTCAGCATAAGGTTCTCGTCCTTATAATTACTCCTGAGACTGCCAACCACAACCGGTCTCGATACAAACTGTATCAACACCCGTCTGATTCACCCTCTACCCTAGGGTAAGGTCGTGGACTAGTCCACTGCGGGGCACTCCACTAACCTCACCTTACCCTAGTACAAGAATTCAATTTATTTGAAAACCGGCGAACTATCAAATACATTCGATAGCTCGTCGTTTTATGTGATGGACTATGCGAGGTTTAGATACATACTAAATTAAATATCTCTAAGTCTCTCAAGGTGAAAGTGGCCTCAAACTAAACATGGCATTTGTATTGTGGTAGGTCATAACTAAAACATATACATGTCATTCTAAATACTTTCAGTTTAATTAAATAATCTATTTGAGCAAGTAATAGTAATGCAAATAGTGTAAATAATAAATACGGGAATGTATAGGTTCAACATGCGTCAAATGTTGTAACTTGCCTTGTGCCTCGATTACTTCAACAATCTCGTAGTGCGTAGAAGTTGGCTCGGGATCCTGAACAGCTGCCTCGGACTCCTCGCGAACTAACGCAACGCAACCACACAAAAAAAATAACGAGTAAATCCTTTTATTTTTAAACAAAGCAATGGAAAGGAAAATAAATAAATTAAATTAAATTGACACAAATGCAGTAGAAGGATGTGGACTTGAATTTTTGGGAGTGGATTGAGGTGGAATGGACATCGGATAAGAAATCGGGGCTTCGAAAGGATTCAAACGAGATATAAATCAAATAAATCGGCCTCGAAAATTCGAAGGGAGTACTGTTCACATGAACAGTACTGGGCCGGCTTGCCTCTTCGCGCGGGAGTGCGCCTACGCGCGATTCAAACGCGGAGCGGGCCTACTGGGCGTGGCCCACCGGGCACCCACGCGCGTGCGCGCGGCCTGGGAACAGCGACGACGGTCGGGAGCCATCGGATTGGTTGGGAAGGGAGAGGATGCAGCCACGCTGCCCACATCCGAACCGGTATGTTTTCAAATCCCTCAGTGCAGCTCAGCGCCATAGGATCGGGAGAGGACGGCAAGGATGGAGCCACGACGTTCGCGCGAACCGGTACGCTTGCAAACAAAACGCGCCGCTGGATTGAAAACGGAGGATCGGGAAGGGGCCACGTCGCTTGGGGAGGCGTCGTCTTCTTCCTCCAGCCGACCGCGAAGGGGGAAAGAACAGGGCCCCTCTCCTCCGCCCGATTCGGACAATGCAGTGGGACGGCGCGGATATGGGTGAAACCAAGAGGTGTAGGGAGTCTAGGAGAACCTATTTGTGTGCTCAAACCGAGGTGGGAGCTCAAGGTGGCTGTCGCCGGAGGAGAGGAAGGAAGTGGAGATGGTAGCGGTTCGGGGAGGATTGGGAAGTGCTCAAGCCAAACGGCTGTGGTTTCACCATCTACAGGGGAAGGAGATCACAGGTGAGGCAATGGTTTAGCTCGAGGAAGTTTCAAGGAGGCTGTCCACAGAGAGAGGGCGATGGCCGGAGGGAGGTGCTTGGTGCGGGACCCGACAACAACTGCAAATGCCAAACCGAGTTGAGCATATTGAAAGCGGCGGAGGGGTGGAGCTCTAGCAGAAATTAATTGCAGTTTCAACGCTGGAGGTGGGAGATCGGGGGTGGGGGCTACCGGGACCAGGGGTGGCCGGCGGTGGGGCTGGAGGGGGAGAGGGGCCAATTACCTGCTTGGGGAGGAAGAGGAGGGTGGTGCGAAGCTCTCGCCAGCTGCAATTGAGTTCTTATTGCTCGGGGAGAGAAGGGGAGCTCGCGGGGAAGGACAGCCATTAATGGCGCTCGAAGGGAGGGGTGAGGCTACTCCCCTAGAGCAAAGACGACCATGCTGGTGACTGGCCGTTGTCTGCGTGCGATTGGCGGGAGGCCGACTCGGGATTTGGCGATGGCGCGACCGGTCCGGAGGGAGTGCCGAGCGGAGGGAGGCGTTGTGCCCGCTGGACGCGAGGGGGAGCGAGCGGCGGTTGGCGCGCGTGGACGTGGAGGCGGGGTCCACTGGCGGTTATCGACGTGCGTGAAGGGATAGGAGGGAGCAAGTGGGCGCGGTGCACGGGCGCGAGGCGAGGGCGGCGCACGGTGCAGAGAGAGGGGAGGCGTGGCGGGCGGCTCGGGGCGGCGCTGCGAGGAAGAAATGGAGCGAGCGAGGGAGGGGCCAAGCACGAATCTCAACGCGACATCGACGGCTGAGAAGGAATCCGACAACAGCAAAGCAAAGTACTGAAGAACAATGTTTGATTTTGAGATTTTGAGTTGTTTCAACCTACCCCCCTTAAAAGAATCTCGACCACGAGATTAACCTGGTCCAGGGAATAGGTTGGGAAAATCTCGCTGTAGGTCTGACTCCTTTTCCCATGTCGATTCAGTGGCAGTGTGATTCTTCCATTGGACTCTGCAAAATCTGATGTTCCGATTTCTGAGTTGCCTCTCTGTAGTTTCAAGTATTTGTAGTGGTTCTTCTACATATGTCATATCATCTTGTAAGTCAATTTCTTCTGTCGGGATGCCTTCTTCGGGTTGGCGCAAACACTTCCGGAGTTGAGACACGTGAAATACATCATGTATCCTGGATAATCCTGGTGTCAATTTCAATTTGTACGCCACTTCTCCGATTCTCTTTACAATTTCAAAAGGTCCTATATATCTTGGGGCTAGTTTCCCTTTTGCTTGAAATCTCTTAACAATTTTAAAGGGTGTGACCTTGATATATACATAGTCTCCAATTTCAAAACTTAAATCTCTTCTACGATTGTCTGCATAACTCTTTTGACGATCTTGGGCTATCTTCATTATGTCCCTTATTATCTTGACATGTGACTCTGCATCTTGTGCAATTTGTGGGCCAAGAAATTGGCGTTCTCCTGCTTCGGTCCAATTGAGTGGGGTCCTACACTCCCTACCATACAAAGCTTCAAATGGTGACATCTTAATGCTGGCTTGATAACTGTTATTGTATGAGAATTGTGCAAATGGTAAACAGGTGTTCCATGTTGCTCCATATACGAGTGCACATGCTCGTAACATATCCTCTAGAATCTGATTAGTCCTTTCCGTCTGGCCATCTGTCTGCGGGTGGTATGCTGTACTGAAAGCTAAATCGGTGCCCATCGCTTCATGTAGTTTCTCCCAAAATTTAGATGTGAACTGGGCTCCTCTATCTGACACGATCCTCTTTGGTACACCATGCAACACTACGATTTTGGTTAAATATAGTTCTGCTAGCTTGTCTTTCCCGTAGGTCTGCTTAATTGGTATGAAATGGGCTACTTTGGTTAGTCTATCCACAATGACCCATATGGCATCGTACCCTTCCTGTGTCCTTGGGAGTCCTGTAATGAAATCCATACCAATATCATCCCACTTCCATTCGGGTGCTGGCAATGGTTGTAACAGTCCTGCAGGTTTCTGGTGATCTATCTTTATCTTTTGGCAGACATCACATTTGGATATGTACTCTGCTATTTCTTTCTTCATGGACTTCCACCAAAACCTCTTTTTCATGTCTTGATACATCTTCGTACCTCCTGGGTGTATTGACAGTTGGGATGAGTGAGCTTCTGTTAAGATTAGATCCTTTAATTCCTTTTTATTGGGTATGCAGTATCGTCCTCGGAACTTCAAAATCCCATGTTCATCTATAATGAAATCCGTTGAGTATCCTTCCTGACTGTTCTTTTTCAGTCGTTGGGTTTCTTCATCTTCGTCTTGAGCTGCTTTAATACGATCCGTCAGGAGAGGCTGGATTTCCAATGCTACCACAAAGCCTTGTTCCACTATTAATAGGTTCAATCTTTGTAAGTCTTTCTGAAGTTGTTCCGGACACTGGGCTTCACTTGCTATACTTTGATAAATTTTCCTGCTAAGTGCGTCTGCTACTACATTCGCTTTCCCTGGGTGGTACTGAAGATCCACATCATAATCTTTGATTAACTCAAGCCATCTTCATTTGTCTCGGGTTTAACTCGTTTGTGTGAATAAGTACTTGTGCTCTTATGATCTGAGAAAACCTCACAATGGTTACCCAATAAGTAGTGTCTCCAAATCTTCAAGGAGTGAACGACAGCTGCTAATTCCAAATCGTGAGTTGGATAATTCTCTTCGTGCGGCCGTAATTGCCTTGAAGCATAGGCTACGACCTTCCCGCCTTGCATTAAAACACATCCTAACCCTTGTCTTGAGGCATCACAGTATATCTGAAACTCTTTTTCTGCATTCGGGAGTATTAACACTGGAGCTGTTGTTAATTTAATCTTCAGTTGTTGAAAACTGTCCTCGCACTGATCCGTCCATTGAAATGACTTCTCTTTCTTAAGCAATTGTGTAAGTGGGCGAGCAATCTTAGAGAACCCTTCTATGAATCGGTGATAATAACCCGCCAATCCAAGAAAGCTTCTTATTTCTGTAACTGTCGTTGGTTGCTTCCACTCCATAACTGCTTTAATCTTTTCGGGATCAACCTTGACACCTTCTTCAGTAATGATATGCCCTAAAAATGCAACCTCTTTCATCCAGAAACTGCACTTTGAGAATTTGGCATACAACTGATGTTCTCTGAGCTTGGTCAAGGCCATGTGTAGGTGTTGTTTGTGTTCTTCTTCATTTTTGGAATATATTAATATGTCATCAATGAACACAACCACAAAACGGTCCAACTGATCCATAAATACTTGGTTCATTAAGTTCATGAAGTATGCTGGGGCATTGGTTAAACCAAAGGGTACCACTGAAAATTCATATAATCCATATCTGGTGGTAAATGCAGTTTTCTCTCGGTCTTGCTCTCGGATTTTCAATTGGTGATAGCCCGATCGTAAGTCGATTTTTGAAAATACCTTTGCTCCTTTCAATTGATCGAACAAGTCATCTATCCGAGGCAGTGGATACTTATTCTTTATTGTAACTGCATTCAGTCCTCTGTAGTCCACACACATTCTGAGGGCTCCGTCTTTCTTTTTAACGAATAAGACGGGGGCTGACCATGGTGATACACTGGGTCGGATGAACTCCTTTTCCTCTAGTTCATCTAACTGTAACTTAAGCTCTTTCAGTTCATGTGCTGACATTCGATAATGGTGTTTGGTAATGGGTCTAGTGCCGGGTACTAATTCAATGGCGAGTTCAATTTGTCTATCCGGTGGCCTTCCTGGTAATTCTTCTGGAAACACATCTGGGTATTCACAAACTACTGGCACTTGACTCCCATCATCCATCATTATATTGTGCACAGTTCCTTTCACACCATCTATCAATTTTGAATCTGTCTTTACTGTGACCTGCTGACCTTCTGGACTGATCAGGGCTATTGTCTTGTTTTCACAATCTACCTTGGCTTTACTTCTAGTCAGCCAATTCATCCCTAGGATGACATCTAGTCCTTTCATTTCTAGCACTAGTAGATTGACTTTAAACTTTACCCCTTCAATTTCTAGACTCAAATCACTACACCCGAAGCGGGATTCCATCCTACTTCCGGGCGTTTGCACAGCATAAAACTTTTGCAGAGGTGTAAATGGTAGTTGATTTCTCTTAGCAAAGTCCATGGAAATAAATGAATGCGTTGCACCAGGATCAAATAAAACTAATGCTGACTTGGAGTTAAGTGAGAACATACCGACAATAACATCGTTTGATCCTGCCGCATCTTCCGCAGTTATATGATTCACCCTTCCTTGATAGGGTGGTCGTGCTGTTCCTTTGCCTTTGCTTGCTTGATATCCAGTGGATGACCCAGCTGGGGCTCCCACAGTGATTCCGGTTGGAATGTATTGCTTTGGCGCCGAGGGACGTTGTAAGTAGCCTGTCTGTGGGGCTGTATTCGTGTTGATGACAGGCTTGATGTCTCTTTGAGTTCTAGTCTGAAGTTTTGCCACTTCAGAAGGCAATCCTCTTTTAGGGCACTGATCTTTGAAATGACCTACCTGGTCGCAGTGGTAGCATGCGTTGGTTCTTTGGGGACACTGTTTGGTGTAGTGGTTCCCTGAACAAATATTGCATTTGATTGCCACCGGCTGCGGGGTACCTTGCTGGTATGTCGTTGTCTGTTGAGGCTTTGACAGCAATACAAATCGTCGACTGGACTGTCCTTGACCTTGGGGTGATGTCATGGTTCGTCCTTTCTGGCCACTGGAGGACGATGACGGTCTGAGTGTAGCTTTCCTCTTTCTAAAGTCTTCCATCTCACCTCGAGCTTCTTCCGAAGAAAGGAGGCTGTCCACCATTTCTGTTAGATCCCTGAACCTCATTGCAGAAATGTGGTACTTTAATGACTTCTGCAGTCCTCCTCGAAATTGGGACATCTTTTTGGCTTCAGTCTTCACTTCGTCTGGTGCATAACGAGCCAAGTGATTGAACTGATGTAGATATTCCATTATGGTATTACTACCTTGTTTCAAAGCCATGAATTCCCGCTGTTTGGCTTCCATTACCCCTGTAGGAATATGAACTTTTTGGAATGCTTCCTCGAACTCTTCCCATGTAGACTCTCTGTCTTCGTTCATCTTCTGGTAATTAATCCACCATGTTGCCGCTTGTCCTTGTAGCTGATGTGAGGCATACAAAACCTTTTCTCGGTCTTCGCATTGAACTGTCTTTAGCTTCCTGTCGATATCCTGGATCCAATCATCAGCGGCCATTGGATCGAAGGATGCCGAGAATGTTGGTGGTCTTGTCTTTTGAAAATCTGTCCACTTGGAGGTAATTGGACCTCCTTTGCGGTGACCGGCGGCCATTGGGATGCCACCTGCCACTGTGGGTCTTGTAGCCATCTGTTCTAGTAATCTTGTGTGCTGTTCCATCAGCCTTGTCTGATTCCGTTCCATTGTTGCTAGTACATTGGCTATCATGGCGAAGCTGTCGGGTGGGGCATTTCCTTCTGCTTGTTGACCTCCTTGGTTTGGATTAGGCTTTGCCATTGAGTTCTGCCAATGAAAAGTCTTGGAGTTAGCCTTGCAGCGAGGTTTTTAATAAACCTTAGATAGGTAAGTAAGATTGATGAATTCAGGGTAAGTTTAGAACGAATGAGATAAGAACTAGGGCGAACAGAGGAAGAAGAAATTTTGAAAATGGCGACATACAGATAGCATACACAAACAAATTAGGAGATAATTAAACATAGATTCCATTACACATAAGTCGAAGTTCCACCACATAAGGTTTCCATTACAACTTATATTACAAACCAAAAGTATTGCTAGATACAAAAGGTGCAGCTACGCTAGCGTACTCTACTGCTAGCGCTACTAATACTACTAAAGCTGCTGCTGCTGACTCTGCTGGCTCTGCTGCTGCTCACCAACCGCTGCTCGGTGGGTGGCTCGCCGTGTACCTGACCCGCTCCTCGGGGTCCTCCTCAGGGTCGACGGCGGCTGGTGGTAGCGGTGGTGGGGCAGTGGAGGTCGACGGTCGGAAGAGACTCCGGTACGCAGGGGCTGTCATCCTCTGACGACGTGGGGGCGGGGAGTCGGGGACGTCTGGGGACTCCCCACACTCGGATCTCTCCCCTGCCTCCACCTCGAGGAAGCGCTGCAAGTCCTGACGAAGAAAAAGGGCCTCCTGCTGAGCCGCGTGCAGACGGCGGCGTAGGTCCTGGTTCTCCTCCACAGCCCTGGAGTACATCACCTCCTGATGTACCATGTGCCAGGACGTCACCCTCAAACGGGGATCGTCCCTGTCCGTCTGTCTCGGGGCGGAGCGGATGATCCCCCAAGCGTCCATGCCAGGAATCACCTCGAAAGGTGACTGCTCGAACTCCGCGTCGTAGTACTCATGTAGGTGCATCACCGCCTTCCTGGCGGCGTCCTGAATGGAGTCATCTTGGATGATCCTCTTGCCGCCGAATCTCCGGCGTCGATCGGGTCGGAGGGCTAAGGGCTCCAACACAACTGTGGTCCTCCACTCGTAATCCTCGCCGTCGAGGCAGAATCTGGTCGAGTGGAAGAGGGGCTTCTGGGCCTCGGTGGCCCCGATGTACTGCTGCATGGCCCACAACTCAGCGGGCCACCCGGTCAACTGCTCCGGTCGCGAGTGATAGCACCGCACCATCTGCTTAAACGACAAAATTTTGAAGTTAGATGAGATCAAGTATAAACAATTTGCAAAAGCGAAACTTATGCAGAAAGTAAACTAAGTCAGATGAGGTAGCACAAGAGAGGAACAAGATAGCAATATTACTTATATTTTATGTAAATTCTTTTTAAATTTTTGAATTTGAAATTTTGCTATAAAATAGCACTCCTAATCAGCCTTAGGTCTTAGCCTACAGTCAAGCGTGTGCGCTCTGATACCATACATAACGCCCCATTTCGGGGGCGTGCGGAGACCCGCAATCGCCGTGTAGCCGCATGCGGTTGCGGCGGACCGTACAGAGATGATCATCACAGCCAACAAGCTTACAACATAAGATCCAAGGTTTATTACAACATACGACGCGTCGGTCGAGTTTAGCGTAGCGGGGCGGCAAGCCCAAATAGTTTACATTACAAAAGAAATTCCAGCGATCAAGCCCGAGTGCAGCTAAAACCTACGACCACTGCTCCTCAGCGCCATCGGTTCCTTCCGAAACCTCTTCGTAGACTTGATCTCCTCCTTGGTAGGCATTTTCTGAATTTACGTTTAAGCAAGTTTGAGTACCACCGTACTCAACAAGTTACAATGGTAAGCTTCACATACTATATGCACGGGATTTCAAGTGAAGGGTGTATATTGGTTTTATTTATTTGGGTGGATGCAGTTTGTTTGTAAGTAAGTTTGAAGGAACTCCAACATACTAATAATTAAAGAAAAATGGGGTCTTGAATATAGATTTCTCCTCTTTACACATATTCAAAATACCAAAAGATTACTTATGCCTCGCTACTGGAATCACCCATCAAGCACAGCTCCATTAACCGGAAGCACGGCGTATTCGAATACAATTAATTTTCACTCTGCAGAGTTGCTTAGCTTTACCCACAAGACTTCTCAATCTCTAATGTCAAGCTATATACACACTGCAATTAGTGTGCGACTGTATCGAGAAGGCCAAATCCTTCACCGCTCAAATTGCTATATAGACCCTACCCGACAGGTTACAACCTTTACCGATTTGGGTATCCACATGCGGAACACGACCGCCCAAATTGTAAAGACCCATCGTTGTGTATACGGTGTCTACACACCTGTACCACATCTCCAAACTCCTGTAGGGGTTCATGTAAAATGAGCAGCTACCAAACTAGGATTGACAGGTCAATACTTGTGGTTGAGCGGTGTCTGTGCTCTAAATTCAGCATAAGGTTCTCGTCCTTATAATTACTCCTGAGACTGCCAACCACAACCGGTCTCGATACAAACTGTATCAACACCCGTCTGATTCACCCTCTACCCTAGGGTAAGGTCGTGGACTAGTCCACTGCGGGGCACTCCACTAACCTCACCTTACCCTAGTACAAGAATTCAATTTATTTGAAAACCGGTGAACTCTCAAATACATTCGATAGCTCGTCATTTTATGTGATGGACTATGCGAGGTTTAGATACATACTAAATTAAATATCTCTAAGTCTCTCAAGGTGAAAGTGGCCTCAAACTAAACATGGCATTTGTATTGTGGTAGGTCATAACTAAAACATATACATGTCATTCTAAATACTTTCAGTTTAATTAAATAATCTATTTGAGCAAGTAATAGTAATGCAAATAGTGTAAATAATAAATACGGGAATGTGTAGGTTCAACATGCGTCAAATGTTGTAACTTGCCTTGTGCCTCGATTACTTCAACAATCTCGTAGTGCGTAGAAGTTGGCTCGGGATCCTGAACAGCTGCCTCGGACTCCTCGCGAACTAACGCAACGCAACCACACAAAAAAATAACGAGTAAATCCTTTTATTTTTAAACAAAGCAATGGAAAGGAAAATAAATAAATTAAATTAAATTGACACAAATGCAGTAGAAGGATGTGGACTTGAATTTTTGGGAGTGGATTGAGGTGGAATGGACATCGGATAAGAAATCGGGGCTTCGAAAGGATTCAAACGAGATATAAATCAAATAAATCAGCCTCGGAAATTCGAAGGGAGTACTGTTCACATGAACAGTACTGGGCCGGCCTGCATCTTCGCGCGGGAGTGCGCCTACGCGCGATTCAAATGCGGAGCGGGCCTACCGGGCGCGGCCCACCGAGCACCGACGCGCGTGCGCGCGGCCTGGGAACAGCGACGATGGTCGGGAGCCGTCGGATTGGTTGGGAAGGGAGAGGATGCAGCCACGCTGCCCACATCCGAACCGGTATGTTTTCAAATCCCTCAGCGCAGCTCGGCGCCACAGGATCGGGAGAGGACGGCAAGGATGGAGCCACGACGTTCGCGCGAACCGGTACGCTTGCAAACAAAACGCGCCGCTGGATTGAAAACGGAGGATCGGGAAGGGGCCACGTCGCTTGGGGAGGCGTCGTCTTCTTCCTCCAGCCGACCGCGAAGGGGGAAAGAACAGGGCCCCTCTCCTCCGCCCGATTCGGACAATGCAGTAGGACGGTGCGGATATGGGTGAAACCAAGAGGTGTAGGGAGTCTAGGAGAACCTATTTGTGTGCTCAAACCGAGGTGGGAGCTCAAGGTGGCTGTCGCCGGAGGAGAGGAAGGAAGTGGAGATGGTAGCGGTTCGGGGAGGATTGGGAAGTGCTCAAGCCAAACGGCTGTGGTTTCACCATCTACAGGGGAAGGAGATCACAGGTGAGGCAATGGTTTAGCTCGAGGAAGTTTCAAGGAGGCTGTCCACGGAGAGAGGGCGATGGCCGGAGGGAGGTGCTCGGTGCGGGACCCGACAACAACTGCAAATGCCAAACCGAGTTGAGCATATTGAAAGCGACGGAGGGGTGGAGCTCTAGCAGAAATTAATTGCACTTTCAACGCTGGAGGTGGGAGATCGGGGGTGGGGGCTACCGGGACCAGGGGTGGCCGGCGGGTGGTGCGAAGCTCTCGCCAGCTGCAATTGAGTTCTTATTGCTCGGGGAGAGGGGGGGAGCTCGCGGGGAAGGACAGCCATTAATGGCGCTCGAAGGGAGGGGTGAGGCTACTCCCCTAGAGCAAAGAAGACCATGCTGGTGACTGGCCGTTGTCTGCGTGCGATTGGCGGGAGTGCTGACTCCGGGATTTGGTAGTGGCGCGCGACCGGTCCGGAGGGAGTGCCGAGCGGTGGGAGGCGTTGTGCCCGCTGGACGCGAGGGGGAGCGAGCGGCGGTTGGCGCGCGCGGACGTGGAGGTGGGGTCCACTGGCGGTTATCGACGTGCGTGAAGGGACAGGAGGGAGCAAGTGGGCGCGGTGCACGGGCGCGAGGCGAGGGCGGCGCACGGCGCAGAGTGAGGGGAGGCGCGGGCGAAGGCGGCTCGGGAGCTGGCGCCTGCGCGAGGAAGAAACGGAGCGAGCGAGGGAGGGGCCAAGCACGAATCTCAACGCAACATCGACGGCTGAGAAGGAATCCGACAACAGCAAAGCAAAGTACT
Organism: Melocanna baccifera; assembly: GCA_036346265.1. Lineage (NCBI taxonomy): Eukaryota > Viridiplantae > Streptophyta > Magnoliopsida > Poales > Poaceae > Melocanna > Melocanna baccifera. Next base: position 20,036,246 of record CM070704.1, on the reverse strand, counting down.
GAAGAACAAAGTTTGATTTTGAGATTTTGAGTTGTTTCAACATCTCAAATCATCTCTATGCTTGTACAAACTCTCCAGAGTGAGGAAAGTTGTGGAAAATTGAGTAGCTGCATGGTGACACGCTTGGCGTATTCAATATGCTTTTAAACTCTTTCAACTTGGCAATGTCCTCCAACATAAGGTCCACGCACTGGAAAGCACAAGGGGTCCAAAATAGAGTGGGGATCTTCTCCATTGGAAGCCCGCATGCCACCTTAAGGTTATCACTGGTATCGCTGACAACCTGAACAACTTTGTCCCTACCAATCACCTCAATCCTTTCCTCTATTAGGTCCGCTAACCTCACCGCATCACACGATTGATTTGAAACATCGATGGACTCCAAGAAGAAAGTCCCCTGCACACTGTTGATAAGGAAATTAATCCGGCGAAGATCCCCTCAAACAGAGCCCCCCTCAAGTCGTCAGGGCTAGGAGGCACAAACCCAGGCCTGTACCGCGCGATGGACTCGGACATAATCTCGAAGCTCCTCGAGTTGGCAGCGGTGAGCGGTATGCCGCACTCGTAGAAGAAATCGGCCACCTGCATATGCAGCCTCTCTAGTTGCTCCCTCTTATTCTTTGATAGCTCGACTGCAGGTGGAACGAAGCCCGGGGCGCGCCTTTCCTGGACGACCTGCTCGGGCGTCATCCGGAACATATTTAACGTAGCCTGTACCATCCGCGGTTGTTGGGATTGGGGAGCAGCGAGAGTCGAATGCTTCTTCTTCCTCTTGGCGGGTACCCCATAGCTTAGATGAGCAGCAGATCTCCCGGATGCTTCTTCTTGGTCTGATATTTCCTCCGGCTGGAAAAATCAAGAGAGGAATTTTGGATCAGTGCTCCATGGAGCTGTTAACCTAGTGCACAGAGAAGCAAGAACGAGAAGGGAAATGTAGCGCGAGAGCCAGGCAGGACACTCTTGAGAATCGAATCAAATAGCATCAGTTAGCTCTAGTCTCCTCCCCGCTGCTACCCAGGCACGAATCGACTCAATCGAGCGAAATAGAGCCTCAATCTAGCTCGAGCGCGGGAGATGGAGCACAATGGGAGGGAAGAAGTGAAGGAATAGGGGATGCGAACCTGGAGGAGCTGCGACGAAGACAGGCGGCCTGGGCGGCGGCGGCGGCTAGGGTTAGCTCTCGCTCTCTCTCCCCTCCCTCTGTGTGCATGAAGAAGTTCTGTAGAGTAAATATGTAATAAGTTCCAAATGCCCCCCAAGGTTTCGCCAATCGGCCGCCATGACGACGCCTAGTCGCCATGGCGGGCGCCTTGAAGCGCCTAGTCGCCCATGGCGGCAAACCAGGGCATGAGACTGACCGAACTGCGGCGCTGTGTGTTCCTTTTTCTCCGGCATAACCAGTCTTTTCAAACAGCGGCTGCTATTCTATGGTTTTGCTCTTTTTAGTTTTTAGTTTCTATTTTTGTTTCAAAGTCAAAAAGTAAATATCAAAATAGAGCGGTCTATTAAAGTGGATTCTCAAAACAGCTTTTCAAATGTAAAACTGTGTGCGCTATCCGCGTCACAGCTTCGCTGTCTATTGCTGTGTCAAAAAACACAGACAAAAACTATTAGCCACAATAAAAAACTATCAGTCACAGCCCAAAAGAATACCCCCTATAACTATAAGCCAAAAGCTAGTCCAAGGGTGCCTTTTTTTTTGCTTTTGCAAATTAGGGTTTGCCTTTGCCACTGAAGTTTGAGTTATTTACCCACCTCTACCAGGATATAAAATGTATTTCTTTAAACCGTAACTCCCATTACCCATCCACCTCTTCTGCTCGTCTCATGTGAAGGAGAGAGCGGTGCCTGGTCGTCTCCTTGCCATCGGCCGACGTTGGCGACCCTATACCCATCGCCACCTTCCTCCTTCCCCATGCCTATCACCGCCCTCCAACTCCCTTGCGCCTCTCGCCGCCTTCCTTCCTCGTGCCTTCGTCCTCCTACATCTGTCGCTGCCGTTTATCCTACCCCAAGTCCCCGACGTCATACTTCTCCCCCCAAGCCCGCCGTCGCCCCTCTCCCTTTGTGTGGGCATCATCAATGACCCCTTCCGTCCTCACCCCCTCAGTGAAGTCTTCCTCCACCAACACTACCGTCCTCCTCCACCGAGTCGGGGAGGCGAGGCTATTGGAAATGCGGGTAATATTTTAATTCTAAATTTTACAAGCAGACATATAGTAAAGGACTAGTGATGCAAAAAATGAATCTAACAGTACGCAACTCATTGTATTTTAGAAAATACACATGGAAAATTTTATAATAAAGTCGATCGATTGCGCAAATAACTTACTATTGGGCTTAATAAAGAATAGGAAGCAGTGTATGCTCGATGCAATGTAGAACATTGATAAAAACAAAGTAGGAGTGGTCGCACGTGTTGCGCTTCCCAGAAACCTTATCGTCGTCCCATGCAGGTACTCTCTATAGCAATGGCTCGAAGATAACCACTCTCCCTTTCTCTCGGTGCACACGAGAACAAAGGCCGATGAGGTTCGGTCGGTCAATACTCAGTACAAATTCTCCAAAGAGGAAGAAGACAATGTGAGAAAGAAATAAATGGGTTCAGTCTACCAAGCATGGACATCTCCAGATCTTTTATAGACATGCAAATTACTCTCCAGTAACTGATGCCATTAAACTGAAATAATCCACTTGTAACTGCTAAATTATTCACTGGTAACTGTTAATATTCAAATCAATAATTAAATAGTCTCATGACCAATTAAGAGGAAAGTGATGATGGCATGATTCAGCGAAATGAAAGGTGGATTTAAAGTGCCAGGAGACACACTACAACATGGTGTAGTCACTTGTCGCAAGTCACAAGCCATGTGATTTTTCACACGAAAATACATGAATATGCGCACACATGTGTGTTTAGCCAATGTCCTTCTCATGTCATCCCCATGCCATGTGTCACATGTTTTAAGGAGTGACAAGGACTCCACCTTATAAATCGACTTCCTCCACTTGGCTAGGTAACATGGTACTAAATCATGCATGCTTTTGAAAGGTTTAAAGGAAATAGGCCTCAACTCATGGGCCAATTTACAACAACCCCCCACCAATTTCAAAACAAAAAACAGAAAAGATGACAAGGATCGATGTACTGAAGTGTTGTTAATATACCAGTCTTATGGTGCAAGTCTCGTACGGGTTGAACTTATACCTAGATTAGTAATATTCATCTTTTCACAACTGATGAATGTACTATAGCTTAAATTCATAGCTTTCGTAACCAGACTTCACATAAAATCTCAACTGATACTAGGCTACTAATGTACCACGCCTAAACAAAGAGTTATATGGTCATACTCTCATATCTGCTCATGAGCTTTCTAGAGAATGGCATGTTCTTGTAAACTACGACCACACAGTTAGGGTCAAGTATATGTATTCTTTCTAGGTATCCTCTAGGCTAATATCTTTTCCTTATTTGAACAATATAATATATTAAGGTTTTATACAAACGTTTCGTACAGTCGAGAGTATTTTATTAGGACACAGGCACAATTGATATATATTCTTTTGTTACAACACCAACTTATTTTTCCTATTGAGATCTCCGATCAAGAAGATATGGATTACTATTGTGATATAACTCAAATAAGCCTCATGCCTATGTCCATAGATGCAATGAAAATCACTTTTCATGCTAACACCTTTGTAAAAGGTTTTTCTATATTTTTCTTAGTGCGAATATAATTTATAGTAATCACTCCAGAGTTCCTTAATTTTCTAACGAACACCGTTTGATTATCATAGTATATTAGTATTGCAGGTATTGATTTTTTAATCAATGACAAGTCCAATAGAAGTTGCTCTCAGGCATTCAACCTCAACAATGGTTGTGTCAAGTACTAGAAGCTCTGATTCTATGGTTGACCTCATTAATAGTGTGCTTGCAAGACCTCCATGAAACTATAGCACTAGCTAAAGTAAACACATAGCCAATTGTAGTTTTAATCTCCTTCGCATCAGACATCCAATTGGAGTCACTGTATCCTTCTAATACAGAAGGGTATCCAGTATAATGAATTCTAAAAAATGTTGTACCTCTCAAGTAACGTAACACTCTTTTAAGCACCTCCCAGTGATCATTTCATAGGTTAGATATCAACCGACTTAATTTATTCACAGCAAATTAAATATCAGTTCTTCTGGCACCAACTACATACATGAGTAACCTAATAATTTGCCAATATCTCAACTAATCTTTTCCTAATCTCTAGTTCTTTTGTAGCTTAATGCTCACATCATAGTGTGTTGGAGAAACTTTGCATTTTTTTGAAGCCTAACTGGCTCAATATTTTCTCGGCATAATAGGATTAGTTCAAAGTGATCACATTCTTGTTCTTGATTATTTTATTATTCAGAATGACATCTATCTCTCACAAATATTTTGTATCAAAGCATCGAGAGAAGAAAATTTTGACCTCATCAATTACGGCAATATTTGTTCTAAAAATAACTGTGTCATTCACACACAAACAAAACATCACTCCTTAACAGCCCACCATAACTTAATATACACATTTATCAGCTTCACTTATAGTAAAGCCAGTGGATGTCAAAGTTTTGTCAAACTTTTTGTGCCATTATTTAAGTGCTTGTTTTAGGCCATACAAGGATTGTAATAATCTACACACTTTGTTTTCCTATCCAAAAATCACAAAACTATCTAGTTGATCCATATAGATTTCTTCCTCCAATTCTTCATTAAGGAAAATTATCTTCATGTCCATTTGATGGATATATAGACCATAGAAAGATGTTAACGTAAGGAGCACTCTGATGATAGTTGGTCTAGCGATAGGAGAATATATATAAAAAAATCTTGGCCACAAGCCTTACTTTGTACTTCTCAATAGTATTATTAGGTCTTAGTTTCTTTTTAAAGACCCACTTACATCCTACAGGTTTGCACCCGATAGAACAACAAGTGATCTTCTATATCCCATTAGCCATGGTAGAGTCCATCTCACTATGGACTGCTTCTTTCTAATGCTTAGTATCAGAAAATGCATAAGCCTTTGAAAGAGTCTTGGCACATCATCCAAGAGGTATACAATAAAGTCATCACTGAAGGTTTTCTTAACAATTTGTCTCTTACTCCTGCGAGGAGTCTCTGTGACAAGATTGTTATTCTGCTCAGGAATATCACATATTAGTTTAGAAATAGTGAAAAGTTTAAAAGTTTGATTATTTTCACTTTCAATATTTCTAATTTGAACATTATCAGTTCTTAAAGTATTGCTTGCAGTTCTCATAGGAAAAATATCCTCAAAGAAAAAAGCATATCTAGATTTTATTATTGTGTTGCAAATAATCTTAGGAGTTTTTGATGTAACTACTAAAAATTTATAGGCCATACTATTACGATCATATCCTCAAAAAATATAATCAATTGTTTTAGATCCAAGTTTTCTCTTTTTCTACGATGATATATTAACCTTTGCTAAGCATACCCAAGTTCATGGAAAATTGATATGATGTTTTCTTCCTTTTCATCCCTTTTATAGAGTAATATCACTTTTTTATTAATTACTCTGTTTAGGATGAAAGTTGTTGTCAATATAGCTACCCCTAGCATACCTTAGGCATACCGGCACTCTCTAATATGGTATTAACAAAGTCTGTTAATATCCAATTTTTTCTCTTAACTACTTTGTTTGATTATGGTGAATATGGTGGTGTAAATTCATGAACTATTATAGAAATGAGTAACTCAACATTGATTATTTTCTCCTCTACCCATGGTTAAAGAAAAATTGCTAAATCACCCATGTTTACAATATTTCCTCTTCCTAAGTCGTCCTTGGACACAGTGGTGGATCCACAAATTTCATAATGGGTATTCAAAATTATAAAAATATTGTTCAATAAAAAACATAAAGGTCCATAATAGCGAAAATTAAAGTACAGTTATTCTCAAATAATATAAAAATAATTAAAAATTAATGTCATAATGCTTCATGTTTTAAAAGCGCGGTATAATATCATGAAGACAATTCTCTTTGCTAGATTTTGTGTTCCATAAGCAAAAGTTCAAAAGTAATTTATCATAAGCATACTTTATTAAACGGTTTCTAACTAAGCAAATTAAGCAGTATTACCTAAACTGCTAAACACAACATGGATCGAACAGGCAGACACCAAAGGGGATCAAATTATCAAAGTGACCAACACATTAAGCTATAAGAAAGATTTGATAACACTTACATAGTTTCTACATAATTAATACACCAGATATCACAATATAAGCAACTACTATGTAAAAACTTTAGAATTATTATAGATGCCTCTCTTCTTTTAGTAAAATAAAATTTACATATTTATTTAAACACATAATTTTTGCTTTAGATCGGAGATCGCTAGAAGAGGAGAAAGAGATAGAGGGATTACTGGATTAGAGATTTGGGGCCATGCAGCCATGGGGGTTGCTGGGTCAAGAAGGACGAACCTGTGTGGCTGGGCCGTGTTAGCGAGCGACGAAAGTAAGATGACTTGTGACTTACAAGATGGTCACTCCAGTGCTCCTATATAACCTCCTGAGTCTTGCCTCTAGAAATCCAGAGTCCCAAAATCTAGAAGGTTTCTACATCGCCAGATGAAGAGAGCCAAAGAGGAGAGACTTGAGTAAAAAGATAGACTGAGTGAGATTTGTAGTTTCTACCATATGTCTTGTAAATCACGACAGTGGGCCTAGGCCAGTGTCTGGCACTAATTTGGGCCTAGGAGAAGGAAATAGGTTGAAAGGATCCGATACCAATTTAGGCTGACTGGATATAAATAGAACAAATTTGGTCCAACTATTAGTGTACATATGTATTATACCTTGTATATAATGGATATTTTACTAAAAATTTTAGGTATTCAGCTGAATACCCTTGACTTACATTGGAACCGCCACAACTTGGGCAAATCAACAACGTTGATTATTTTTAGAGAGAAGGCACCTGAGGTTCCTTTGGTGTTAGCAATTTTGCACTGTGCTATGAGATGTCAAGCTTAAATAACTAGACAAGGATCTGGATCATGTAGTTGTAATTCCATTTACAGACATATCTCCGGTTCATTCTGTCATTGAGCTTAGTGATGATGAACCTACTAATGCAGGATGAGCCGAAGCAGTCATCTCTCAAGTAAGTTCCACCTGAGAATACTCCGTATATCAATTCCAGGGGGTTTCCTGGGCAGCAAGCCCCCCACGTGTCGTTTCCCCCAAAGAGGCCCATAATTTTTTGGTAATCACATTTAGGTCCCTGGTTTTTACAAAAAAGCCCCTACATTTTTTTGAAAAAGTCCCTGCGCTTTTTTTACCTTGATAACGCCCCTACGGTTTTTGAAATTACGTACATGCCCTTGGTTTTTGAAAAAAACTCCTGGTTTATTACGAAAAAAACCCTGCGCTCTCCTTGTATCGCGAAAAGGCTCTCGATTTTTTGTGAAAAAACCCTACACTTTCCTTCTGCTGTGAATTTTTGACTCTTTTACTTCGGTACACACGGTGGCTGGCGCGGCGTGGCGCCGCGCAAATGTGTCTAGTAGAGCACTGAACCCGCAAGACTTTAAGAACTTCTGCTACCACAGTCAACAAACTCCAGAGCTTATGTTGACCGATGCAAATCCATCTTTTGCCTTACAAGCTATGCCTTCGATGAGAACATATTTTGAGATACTGTGTGACCCGCGGAACTTATAAGTCCGCTGAATTGTGCTTTTGAATTTGGCTGGTTCTTTTTGGTTTTGGTTTTAGCATATTATTTTCTGCTACAGTAACTAGTTTTTTAACGATGCGTCTTTTTAAGATGGGATCTACAGGTAGACTGTAGTATACACTATACTGAGTTCAGCTATACCAGCCAAAATCACATGTGACTGTTTCCCTCAACGTACTATCTCTCATGAACAGTCAGAATTCAAAAACCATAAGTAAAAAAAAACCCATCCAAAAGATGATAAACCAAGATCTATTTGCCTTCATAGTAATGGGATGCCCTTTTTCTAATCACATCAACTACTGTTAACTATACAGGGGCTAAAAGAAATATGCAGTTGACCACCAAGCCATTTAAGCATCCAATATTTGGTATTGAAGGACCATGTGAACCATTGGAATTTGGGAAGGTTGAAACTTTAATTTGCAATTTTATTGGAATTTTTGGAACGTCAGCAGATCAACTAGTTTGACCAGTAGGGGGTTTAGACCGGTCCTCCCTAGTAGTCAAAACGGTGTCCATTTTTGGTCAGACCAGCCCCTGTCAGCAGTCTGACTGGTTTGAGGGTTTGGTCATACTGGCTGGTAGGTGAAGCTTTCGGTTGAGGTTTCCATTTTTGGGAGTTTAAGTCTCGCGATGATTTTTGTCGACTTAGGTTAGTGCATATATGTTGCATGAGACATGTTACAATTAATATGGGTCAAGTTATAAAAAACTTGTATCTAAAGATAATTTTTTTAATCTTTAGATATGCAGAGTCACTCGAAGTTAACATGCCCAATGGCGAGGATCGAGGCTACACTTATAGAGGAGCTGAGAACCAGAATGATCAAAGATATCAGGCAAGATGGCTGAGTATAAGCATGGCACGAGAAAGATGAGAAATATTGAAGGAAATTTCAAGTGACAGGTTGCGTTATTTGGCTTGGTCAGTTCAAGTGAGGTTGTGGTCTGGTGGAATTGGAATGAGAGAGACTTGCCAACGTGAGGTAAACCAGTGGTGCACTTACACATGACAAGCATAGCGTTTGCTTATAATGAAAGATGAAGATCTGATCAAGAAATAGTATTTTGGAAGTTTGACCAAAATACCGAAAACTTCCTTAGATTAAAACCGCAACACTTGAGTGGTGCTTGGAAGAGAGGTTTATGTTAAGGAGAGGCTGAGAAGATCAAGTTAGATTAAGCCTAAGAACTTAGCGGATTCAGATTTATATACTTTGAAAAGCGTGTATAAGTATAATGTATAAGTAAAACTTGTGTTATGTGGAGGTTAAAGGATTTTCTCTATATATGCTAAGTAGATAGTATCCACTAAAGTTAGATAGGTGCAGGTTACTTTATATATTTAATGGGTTAGGATGGAGACTTGCTAGTGAACCATCCAACCATTCTCTCTTGCTACTGAGGCCAAGTGTTCCAGTGTTAGGGTTTGAGAGAAGTTCAGTGTTGTGTGTGCTTTCTTGTCCTCTAGATAGAGTAACTATAAAACCTTCACCCTCAAGTAGCAATACATTAATTTTTGTTCATCTCCCATGGATTCAACTTGTGTTGATTGATTTGCTCTTGACTTGGTTAATTTTGCTTTTCTTTCTTCCCTTCTTGATCTTACTATGTCAAATACGTATAAATGATAGAGATTACTCTTGAAGATCAATTTCCATCTATCTAAACACCTGGTTTGCAAGTTATTGAAGAAACATGTTTTTCTTAGATTTGTCTCTCATGAGTGATTTCTTGATCTGAGTGTTTTTGCCTTGATTTTTTTGGTGTTCTTACTTGCTGTATTATGTGGAAATATATCTAGTGCCATCTTGGCCATCTTTTACCTACGAGCAAGTTATATTAATAGATTTCAATTTTAGCCTGATTTTGGTGCAATTTTGCTTAATCTAAGAAAAGGTTTTAACTTTGACATGATTTTTTGCGATCCTAGATTGGAATAGGTTTCTGAAATCTTAAGTAAAGTGTGTACAAAATTTCATATCATTTGGCATTGTATATTTGTAGTTGCACCAAAATTTGCATCGCCTTGAGTTAAACTTGCATTCAGACTGCTCTGCTTCGGTCCAACCGCTAGGAGGCTCGTCAGACCAAATTGGTGTTGGTGGTCTGACTGCCAAGAGGTTAGACTGGCACCAAGTAGCTAGTCAGATGACCAGGGTTTGACATTTTCTAGAGATTGATCTTTTGAGCGATTTAATTCAGTTTTTTGGTTGTTGATCCTAATATCTATAACTATATAGTAATTTGAGAAAAATTTTGGACAACACCATTCATCTCCTTTATTGCCTTTCGGTCCTACAGGTACTGTAAATGCCACTCATCCTTGATATAATACTTCACACCCATTTATCAGTATGACATGCTCATTTCTTCTCCTCTATCCCACATAAACGCTTGGAGAATTTCCTAAGATACATGTTGGTTCTTATGTACATGCATGCTTGGAGGGTTTCCTAATATACATGCTGGTTCTTATGTATATGCATGGGTGACAACAAGGGTGGGTGTAGGATCAAGGATGACCGACTAGAGGGATGGTGAATAGGAGGTATTAAAATTCTTTGCTAGTTCAAATAATTTACGACTTGATGAACACTAAGCACAAGTATTAAGCGAAGGCAATCCTACACAATTCAAGCAACTCTAAGCAATCGACAATATGCAAGTAATCAACAATAGTAAATGCTACAAAAGACAATGAACATACACAATTTGACACACGATGTTTTTACCATGGTATCGGAAACTTGCTGGTTTCCACTAATCCACGTTGAGGTTAGCCCGGACGAATCGGACCGGCTCCACGGATTAAGCTGAAACACCTCGATCACTATTGGTAGCTCTTCCTCCGCTCCGGAGATGGCGAGCTCCAAACCAATCACAAGCTTGCACGGGCTTCTTCACAAACTTCCTTGAAGAAATCACCGGCAATCGATCTTTCCGCCGTCTAGGTGCCGGCAAGCACCAAGAGAATAGACCACGATTCCGCTTGACGGCGCTCAAGTGCACAAAGGATCAACTAGAAATGAATGCACTCGAAAATCTCTCCACTAGCTCAAATGAATGCTCAAGAGTGAAAAAGAGAGTGGAGTGAATGCTCTAGGTCTCAAATGAGTTCAATAAACTTCAGCAACCTGCCCAAGTGCAGATGGAGGTGTATTTATAGCCTCACCAACCAAAACTAGCCATTGGATAAAATTAATCCTGAAAAATCAGGGAAATCGGTACTACCGCCGTTGAAAGTGCGGTACTACCAATTTTTTGCTATAGCAAACAGTAACGGCTATGTCAGGTGGTCAGAACTAGCCGTTGGATTTTAGTGCGGTACTACCGCCGTTGAAAGTGCTGTACTACCGCACTGCGGTACTACCGCTGGTAGGTGCGGTACTACCGCACTGTGGATGTACCGTCGTGCATAAATCGGTGTTACCGATTTCTTTGCGGCTAAGTTCTTTTTGGGGAGCTCTCTGGAAAAAACGTTCTGACAATCGGTACTACCGCTGTACCATGCGGTACTACCGCCATTCAAATTCCGGTACTACCGATTTTTTAGAGGCTAAGTCCCCAATAGGACGCTCTCTGAAAAAATCATTCCGACAATCGGTACTACCGCTGTACCATGCGGTACTACCGCCGTTTAATATCCGGTACTACCGATTTTTGAGAGGCTAAGTCCTCAAAGACATGCTCTCTGGAAAAATCGTACCGTAAATAAATTGGTACTACCGTCTTGCGGTAGTACCGCTGTTTACATGCCGGTACTACCGCACTGCGGTAGTACCACAAGAGGGTGCGGTGCTACCGATTTTCTTGAGAGATCACAGTGAGTTTTCAAATACATTTTCAAATGCATGTATGATCCTATATTGATCCAGTGTGCACCCAAACATGCTATCAAGCTACTTTCGATGATCCCTCTTAATAGTACAGCATCTAACCTATAATCCGGTCTTCCACCTTTTCTCCTAAGACCGGTAAATCGAAAAGAGATCCTAATTTTTATGTACCTCAATCTTGATACTTCTTGAGCTTCAAATTTTATTTGTAGCTTGTTCATCACCTTTGCACATATGAGACTTTAGCTATACAATCTTAACACACATGTTAGTCCCATATTCTTGATTTTGTCATTAATTATCAAAAAACCTAAATTAGGGGCCTAGATGCTTTTAATCTCCCCTTTTTTGGTAATTGATGACAACATCTTTACACTTTATAAGAGAAGAAGGGTTTGAACATACTACTTGTATTTTAACAAGTTGTACACTCAATTTAGTTGACTCATGAAGGTAGAATTGAATTTTTCATTTTAAAATAATGAATACAAGTGATTCAATTTCATTCTAGAGTCAAAGATGAAATACTCCCCCTACAGGAATGCAAGGATTTGCAAGAGTGAAGAATGAGAGTGCGATAAAAATTTTAAATTTCACTTATTGTAAACATTCAACAATGAAGATCAAGAGCTGAAATTTGATAACACAATCAACAGAAGCATTTAGTTCATTACAACTCACAGAGTTCATCACACATAGATAGAAATAAATATTCAAAGTGTTATTACACCACATAAACTATTACAATAATAGTAAAAGACTAAAGATAGCTTGTTGATTGTTGTCTTCTCTTCTATCCACTCACTTCTCCCCCTTTGGCATCAAGGACCAAAAAGATTATTCCTGAGGAGCGGGGTCTTGTGCTTGAGGAGAGGGACCACGGCGAGGACAGGGGTTATGCACGTAGTGACGAGGCGCTACGGCGTTCTCAAGAGCGGTCATCCAGTCGCCAAGAGTGGTAATATGTCCAGAAAGAGATGAGATATCACCTGAGAGAGAAGAAAACTGCTCGGTGAGAGAAGTTATGTTGCCGCTCATTGTGGTCATGTTGTTAGTCATGGAGGTCATGCTGCCACTTAGCCATGAGTGCAAAATAAAGCTGGGCCATAGATACATCATCGCCTTGCGACCCTTGCTCCCCCTGAGGCTGAGAAGAGGAGGAAGCTCCAGGATGCGCACTTGGGCGAGGAGGCAACTGAATCTCTCTTGGCCTATAAGCCTTATGCACTCCTCCTTTGCCACCTCTAAAGGGACCGATCTTGTGAATGATAAGCTTCATGATGTAGGGTGCATAATTGATCCTACGAGACCTGTCATTCTTAGATTCGTCCATCCCACGAATCATCAAATCAACCACATCAAACCGTGTCCCTGAGGTAATATAGTGGATCAAGTTCCAAACATGGCCTCTAACAGCATCATAATTTTCACTTTTTGGCATGATGATTTGATTGATGATCTTGTTGATTAAGCTGGGAACGGGCAGAAGATGGTTAGCCTTGCCATACACAAACCTCTGGCTTTGATCATAGAAGTGTGAGCATCGGTGAAGGGCAATCGCCGGGCTGTCAAAAACCTTGACATAGGAGCTTGAGAAAGTGGTTAGTGCTGTCTCAAAATCCGCCTTGTTTGAGCTCACGTACTGTTCTCCAGTCATCCATTCCATGTGCTCAAAGTTGGGGGAAATCTATAAGGTGGCATAAAATTGCCGTATCAACTCTTCGTTATAGTCCGATATGAGAGTCACAAGATGGTGTATTCCTGATTCTTGAAACATGCGCCAAATGCCAGCATACGCAGGAATGCCATCTATGTGTTCCCAGTCAACGTACTTGTGATTGACAAACTTAGTGTGGAGGAAAAATTCTTCATACAATTGTTCCTGAAACTGTGTATGAAATCTTGGATTTGAAGTATTCTTGGGGAGGAGAGACTGCCTTCGAGATCTGAGAATGGCATAATCATCACAATGCATGCTGCGAATATCATCTCTTCGGTCACTAATAAGAGGCCCCTGATCCTCATCATCACCATCATCGTCATCCCCTTCTTCAGCTACATCAGGTAGCTCGCTATTAGAGGAGTTCTCATAGCGATCAGACTCGGTATCGGAACCATTGGGGGTTCCATTATTGCTGTCTTGCTGAGTCTGTTCCGGCTGCTCCTCATCCTCTGGCTCAGCAGGAGGAGGAACATGAGCAGGAGCTTGATGAGATGAACCTTGTTCTGCACTCCCGCTACTTGCATATGCTTTCCTCACCGGATTTCTGCTTTCGGCAATCTTTCTGACAGCATTTCGAGTCTTGGGAGCCATCTTGAGATAAACAAGGAAAAAGGAAGTCAAAGAGTGCTGGAGATTATGAAAAATTAGGTTGAAATTGAATGAAGATATGTTGCTGGAAATTTTTCAGGGAAATCGGTAGTACCGCAGTACATGAGGCGGTAGTACCGGGGTGCGGTAGTACCGCCGACCCATGCGGTAGTACCGCATGGCGGTAGTACCGGGGTCAGGAGCGGTAGTACCGCGCTCTCGAGCGGTATTACCGATTTTCCTGAAATTTTCTAGGGCAGATTTATCTATGATTCCAAATGATGTTTTTGATGGATATGATCCAATAGAAAGATGTAAAAAACATCAAACATCACTATTCCTAGCAATTTACCCAAGAATGTAGTATCAAAACATCCACATTTCGAATTTTAACCTAGATTCATAAGAGAGTTCAAAAAGAGATGAAACTTTGGGTTTGATTCGAGATACCTCAAAGAATGGAGGAGGAGGACTCTTGAGATGCAGAAAAATGTCCAAGAACCACAAAAATCCCATCGGATTTGGAGATCGGAGTGGAGGATTTGAGAGGGTTCTTGGGGATGAGAGAGAGGAGAGAGAAGGAGAGAGTTCGGGCGTTTGGAGTAAAGAGGAGAGAGGGAACGGTTTTTGGAATGAAACAGAGAAAAATCTGGAAGTAACCGACCTCTTTAAGAAAAATCGGTAGTACCGCACTTACCCGCGGTAGTACCGCGTCTAACTGCGGTAGTACCGTGCCGTGGTAGTATCGCGCAGTGAACTGCGGTAGTACCGATTTTTCTGGAACTTCCTGATTTTGAGGTTGAAAGAAAAATTTATGCAAATGATCCCTAGTTTTGCACACAAGGAAGAGTCATTCAGGATCATTTTGCATTTAGGAACCTATATGAAGACTAATAAAATAATTTTTATGAATGTACAAGATTTAGGCAAAGGTTTTTGATAAAACAACACAAAAATTACTAAAACGACCAAAGTACCACATAAAGTCATGCAACAAGGGTTCAAGCAATATTTGAGAAGTCTGATACATTTAATTCTTTTCTCAACTTGCAAAAGCGGCTTTCATCTAATGGTTTGGTGAAAATATCCGCTAATTAGTCTTCGGTTCTTATGTGGCTAATGTCAATATCCCATTTACTAATATGATCTCTCAAGAAATGATGTCTAATATCTATATGCTTGGTTCTTGAGTGTTGGACGGGGCTATTGGCTATTTTCATCGCACTTTCATTGTCACATAAAAGAGGCATCTTATCGAATTTGATTCCATAATCCATTAATGCTTGCCTCATCCATAATAATTGTGCACAACAACTTCCGGCGAAGATATATTTGGCTTTCGCGGTTGAAAGAGCTACGGAGTTTTGTTTCTTTGAGGACCAAGATACCACGGATCTTCCTAACAATTGACAACTTCCAGAGGTGCTCTTTCTATTCACTTTGCAACCCACATAATCAGAATTCGAATATCCAATTAAATCAAATTTTGCACCTTTTGGAAACCACAAGCCTATACTAGAGGAATATTTTAAATATCTTAGAATTCTCTTTACGGCCACTAAGTGGCACTCTTTTGGAGATGCTTGAAACCTTGCACACATGCACACACTAAACATAATATCGGGCCTAGATGCGGTAAGATAAAGCAAACTACCAATCATGGATCTATAAAGCTTTAAATCTACCGACTTACCTCCTTCATTTAAGTCCAAATGTCCGTTGGTTGTCATGGGAGTCTTGATGGGCTTTGCATCCTTCATGCCAAACTTCTTGAGTAAGTCTCTTGCATACTTGGTTTGGCTAATGAAGGTTTCATTTTTGAGTTGTTTGATTTGAAGTCTAAGAAAGTAACTCAATTCTCCTATCATGGACATTTCAAACTCTCTAGACATTATATCACCGAATTCTTTGCAAAAATCTTGGTTAGTAGAACCAAATATAATGTCATCAACATAAATTTGACATACAAAGAATTCATCATCAATTATTTTAGTGAACAATATTGTATCAACTTTCCCGATTTTGAATCCTTTAGAGATTAGAAAATCTCGAAGACGCTCATACCATGCCCTAGGGGCTAGTTTAAGTCCGTATAGCGTCTTTGAGAGTTTATAAACATGATTTGGATTATTTGGATCCTCAAATCCGGGAGGTTGCTCAACAAACACAAGTTCGGTTATTTTTCCGTTAAGAAACGCACTTTTAACATCCATTTGATAAAGTTTAATATCAGAGCATTATGCAAAGGCAAGCAAGATTCTAATTGACTCAAGTCTAGCTACGGGAGCAAATATTTCATCATAATCCAAACCCTCGAGTTGAGTATAACCTTGAGCTACTAACTTTGCTTTGTTTCTTACCATAATTCCGTTCTCATCTTGTTTGTTACGGAAAACTCATTTAGTACCAATTACATTTTGTTCCTCGGGTCTTTCCACCAAACTCCATATTTCATTTCTTGCGAACTTGTTTAGCTCCTCATGCATGGCATTAACCCAATCGGGATCTTCTAAAGCATCATCTACCACCTTTGGTTTAATAGAGGAGACAAACGAGTAATATTCGCAAAATGAAACTAATCTAGAACGGGTTTGAACACCCTTACCCACATCACCCAATATTTGATCTATTAGATGATCTCTAGATAATGCGTTGTGAACCTTCAACGGTTGAGGTTGTTGATCTTTTTTT
Source organism: Melocanna baccifera (assembly GCA_036346265.1). Classification (NCBI taxonomy): domain Eukaryota; kingdom Viridiplantae; phylum Streptophyta; class Magnoliopsida; order Poales; family Poaceae; genus Melocanna; species Melocanna baccifera. The sequence continues at coordinate 20,019,639 of CM070704.1, read as the reverse complement.
TCATCTTGAACTTGAATAGTACTTGAAGTAGACGAAGTAGGCGGTTGAACTTGAGTTGATGAGGATGGATCATGTCGGGACCCGGAACAACAACTCCGAGCCCCTCCATGTAAATCGCACTATCCCAGGAAAAGCTAGTGCACACAGGTTTAACATCAATGTATATCATGCAAAAATAACCACGAGATATTATTAACTGAAAATACGGCCTTAAGGCCAAGTCTTACAATAAGGGCACAAGGCCAACAAAATAAAAACAGCGGAAAGATAGTAAAGGTGGCAGCACAGCCCATCCAGCCTCCCACAGGCGAATGACTGTAAGACGCGTCCTACTCGCTGAAGTAGTCCTCACCGTCGTACTCGCCGTCGAAGTCTGGCAACAGGTTTAGCAAGGTGAGTACAAAAGTACTCCCAAGGTAAGCAAGTAAATGCTCACGCAAGTCACACCAGGAATTATAACAGAGTTGATGCATGCATAAGGGATTTCAAAGGAAAGCTTAATAGGGCAATGTGCGGAAAGCAATACTTGAATTAAAATACAATAACGTAAATACGAAAAGCTGAATTTTAATACAGTATATGAAACATTGTTTTTAACAAGTATTATCGTTAGTGTAGGCTCCAACCCACACTAACTTATCCACGGGAATCCATCCGGACCAGAACCAAGACTGCTATTTGTTTGCTCAAAAACCAAGTTTATAAAATCCAAGTCTAATCTGTGACAACTTTACTCAGCATGTCTATGACCGTGGACACGGCTATCTAGATAGGTTTTTAACTCTGCAGAGGTGTACAACTTTACCCACAAGACATTCCCTCTCACTTGAGCCACGCGATAAACACACTGCCTTAGGTGTGCGGCGGAGAGTTCATGACAAGGCTGTTCCGATGATCCGTCGTCAAAATAATCACGCCGCCACTAAGGTTTCACCACAACTCGAATCCACGAGTTGGAGCCCCCTCTGGTGCCTTGTGAGACTTCCCACAGCCTACGCCGCGCTCACATTCAGCCTATAGTGAGACTATGTTTGGAGCTTCACAAATTACTTAGCCAGGTCTGTCCCATACCGGACTTGTGGTAGTACGAAGTGACTTCGTAAAATAATTCACAGAAACGGTCCTTAAGTTGATTTAGGCTCAACCACATACCCCCGTGCCCGATAATCAACTAGGTGTCACCAAACACGAGGCATACCGGCACCCACCACCTAACCATTAGCCTAAGTCCAAAACATGTTTTCTATTTTTATTTTTAAATAATTTCCATAAACCACCCTCGACTCTCCGAAGTCAAAGTTTCTTTTCAAAACTGACATTTCATGTGAAAGTTTTATCCCACCTACAGTTATACTAAGCCAGGCTAAGCATTTCTACAAAATTTTCTAGTCAATATTATGGTATTAATTAGTTTTCAGCTAGGGTGACAAGGTGTATGAATTAGAATTTCAAATGGGCTATAATCAAAGGATCATGGGTATAGCTAAAGTTTAAACTGAATTTTAAAATTAAATTGAGTAGAAATACGCATGCATATACAGTAAAGCAACATAATTATATTTAAAATACCGGGTTCAATATGGTCAAAGGTGTAACTTGCCTTGATCGAAGTCTTGCTGCGATTCGTCGAATTCAAACTCTCCGGAATCGTCAATATCTAACGAAAGAGTCAATTCAAAGCAAATTCAAAACAAAATTCAAATGAAATCCAAATAACTTCCAAAAATTATAAAATAAACTGGGAGACAGAAATTTGAATTTTCGATGCGGGTCAACAATTTTTAAAAAGGGATTGAGGCTTTTAAAAGAAATTGGAAGTTTTAATTTAAATTTAAACCTTAGAATTACAAAATATATTCAAACAAAATTTAAATAAATTTCAAAAATTCGAAATTATTCCAGAAATGGATAGATCAAGATTTTAGAAAAATTTAGAAATTTGAATGGGTCAATTTGGAGTTAAAATGCAAAAGTTATACCCTTCCAAAGTTTAAATTCAAAATAAAAGAAAAAGGGTATTTTCTGGATTTGTTTTTAAACCGAAAAGGATTTATGACGTCAGCAAGAATTATTTTTCTAAAGGAATTTATAGATTATGACGTCAGCCCTAGAATTAATATATTCGGGCAGAGGCTGACAGGTGGGGCCCGGGTGTCATGGACCGAGTCCATGGACCCGAGGGAAGGGTGAGGTGGCAGGCGAGCGCGCGGGGAACGGGATGGTGCTGACGTGGCGCCACGGGGCTGCCGCGTGGTCGCCGCGTGGCTGCCACGTCACGGCTTTATGCCGACGTGGCGGCACGCGCGCGAGGTGGCGGCGTCGCGGGTGGCGCGTGGTGTGGCGCCGATCTGGCCGCCACCTGGCTGCCACGCAGCTGCCAGGTCGGCCCGACGGGCTGACGTGGTTCGACCGGCGGCGGTGGCGCTCGGGGCCCGATGGTCGCCGGAGCTCCGGTGAGCGGCGGCGCCGGCCGAGGGTATCAAAATGACGAGGAGGACGTGGGGAGTGCATCGGTACCTTGCGCGGAGGCCGAGGATGACCGGGGAGGAAAATCGGCGGAGAGGGGCGGCGGTCGGAGAAGGGTTCACGGCGGCGGAGAGGTTCCGGCGACGCAGCAGCTCGGGGGAGAGGTCGCCGGTGTTCGCCTGGGCACCAGCAAGGTCGGGGAGGCACCAGCGAGAAGCGGGGAAGCTCGAGCCGGCGGCGATTGCTCGCCGGAGTTGCTTGAAGCTGCGGCGGGGATTCGGGCGCAGGGAGACCCTCGGGGCTTGATTATGTGCTCTGGAGGCTCGGGGGGTGGCGGTGTGGGGAGGGTAACCTCGGGGAGTCCTTTATATAGGCCGAGGAGGGAGGTAACGCTCGAGCAAATCTCGCCGGAGTTGCAACGGCTCGGAGTTTTAAGGTGGCGACGGAAACGGCCGCAATTAGGGCTGATTATGCCTCAGATGGGTGCGGGGAGGCGTCGATTTGAATGCGCCGGGGTGCGGGGGATTAATTTGGCAAGAAACCGAAGCTTATTAAAGCTTCGGTTTCCCGATTAATGGCGGCGGCAGCGGCGGCGATTGCGCGAGGAAGAAAGGAATGGGGCGGGGACGAAGGGCCTGACAGGTGGGGCCCGCACGTCAGCGAGAGAAGGAAAACGGAAAGGGCGAGGAGAACGGCTGGATGTTTGACAAGTGGCAGCGGAGCGAGAGGGCGACCGCTGGATCGGGGTTGAACCGGTAAGTGATCGTGGACGATCGAGATCCAATCCGGCAACGGGGTTTAGATCTGACCCGATCAGGTGCTTTAAGTGACAAGGAACGGCTGCGATTGAAATCGGCAACGAGGGGCGGTGTGGATCACGCCACGCGTCGAGCGGAGGGAAGAGGGGCGCGGGCGAAGCGATTAAGTGAGGGCGTGCGGTGGGGATTGAATCGGGCGGACAGGTGGACGGCCCGATGCTTGCCACGCGTCGATCCGAGGATGGGGAAAGGCGGGATTGAACCGGTAAGTGAAGACGGGCGGCCAAGATTAGATCTGGCGGGGTGGAGGTGGCTCCGATGGCTGACACGCGTCGCCCGCGGGGAGGGTTTGGGATTTTGTTTTCTTTTTGAATTTCCAGAAATGCTATTAAGCTTTAGGAAACTCAGAAAAATACCAAATAAATTTTGAAAAATCCAGAAAAATTCAGAGAACCTTCTGGGACTAATTGGGACTTAATAAAAATATTTTCCACCAAATTTGATAAGTACATTTTGAAAAAGCGCAGTTTGACTTAAGAGGGAAGTTTTTAATTCTTTATAAAATTCTGAAAATTAATATAATCACGTATTTGACTTTAGGAAAGTGAAATACAGTTGTTTGACTTTCATGAAATGCTATAGGTTTACTTTGGCTTTCACAAAACAAAGTTTTTAATTTTTCCTCAGAACAGGCTTAAATAAAAATCCAGGGAAAATCCAATAAATGCTTTATTAAAGGAATGGAATTTTGGGATGTTACAGATCATTTGTGTCCTATTTTGGCTTCATGCTCCCAATTTGCATGTTTTCCATAGCCTTTCTTAGTCCCTCACCACTTACATCATCCAAATTTTCTTACTCTTTTTGAAAGCCATCAGTCTCATCAAATTGAACATCACAAGATTATACAATTATACCGGTATTTTTATTGAATACTCTATACGCTTTGCTATTAGATGAATAACCTAAAAGAAAATCTTCATTACATCGACTTTGAAATTTTGAGAGCCGAGCATTTGCATCCAAATACTCTAAAATAAGAAATGTTTGGCCTCCTTCCCATGAGGAGTTCATAAGAAGTCTTTTTCAAAAGACGATGTAAATAAAGGCAATTTATGGCATGACATGTGGTATTAATTGCTTCCGCCCAAAAGATGTCGGAAGTGTTATATTCATCAAGCATTGTTCTAGCCATTTCAATTAGTGTACGATTTTCCTCTCTACAACTCCATTTTGCTCTGGAGTGTAAGTTGAAGAAAATTAGTGCTTTATTCAAGTTCATCACAAAAATCCTCAATTTTTGCATTTTGAACTCAGAACCATTGTCACTTCTAACTTTCTTTATTTTAAAATCAAATTCATTTTGAGTCTTTTTTGCAAAGCTTTTTGAAAATCTCAGGGACATCACTCTTGTCATTTAGGAAGAAGACCTATGTATATCGGAAATAATCATCCACAATGACCAAACAATAGTTGTTGCCCCCTAAGCTCTTGTAGGTTGTTGGCCCAAACAAATCCATATGTAAGAGCTCTAATGGTTTAGATGTTGACATGATACTTTTGGAAGGATGAGAATTAGCCACTTGTTTACCGGCTTGACAAGCACTACAAAGTTTGTTTTTCTCAAACTTCACATCCTTCAAGCCAACAACGAAATCATTTTTGAAAAGCTTTTTGAGTTAAATCATACCCACATGACCCAACCTTCTATGCTATAACCAACCCAAAGAGATTTTAGCTAATAAACACGTTTTCAATCCGGAATTATTTGAGTTGCAATCTACTAAGTAAAGATTTCCAAAACGAAAGCCTTTGAAAACAATTTCATTATTCTTTTCTTTTGAAATAGAAACACCATATTTTGAACTTGAGCAAATCAAACCTAGATCACATAATTAAGCAATGGATAGCAAGTTAAAATTTAATGTTTCTACTAAAGAGATATTTGAAATGGAAAGGTCATTAGAGATAGCAATTTTACCCAATCCTAATACCTTTCATTTGCTATTATCGGCAAAGGTGATCTTTTCATTTCCCCCATTTTCAAATGTGGTGAACATCTTCCGGTCTCCGGTCATATGTTGAGTGTACCCGCTATCAAGCACCCAATGTTGACCACCGGTTTTGTAGTTCACCTACAAAAGAAAATCAAACTCTTTTAGGTACCCAAATTTGTTTGGGTCCTTGGAGGTTAGTAACTAAGGCTTTGGGCACCCAAATAGCATTCTTTTTAGCATCTAAAATTGAAGTGCCCATGAATTTTGCAATGATCTTCCCACTACTAGATTTTTTAAGCAAGTAGCAAGAATCAAATAAATGAGTAGGTGCAGTTTTTATTTCTTGGTTTTGCTTACCATTTGGCCTAACAAACCTTGTGACTGGTTTTGAGGGTTTCTTACCTTTCTTGGGCACATACCCAAGTCACTTCTTATTGAATGAGGATCTTTGCTCACTCAATAATTTGTCAAGGGTGGCCTTACCCTTGAAATATCTTTCTAAAATTTTGTTTAATTGATTGACTTGATCTTTTAATTTGTAATTTTCAACAACAAGTTCTTCATCACATAAATTAACAAAATTATTAACACTTGAACAATAAGACAATGTTTTTAAATCATCACATGAAGTAGAAGTGTTAATTTTAGCATTTTCTAGTCTAGACACATCATCCATAATATCACAAGTAATTCCAATGCTAGGAGTAGATTTGCTTAATGTTTCTTGGAGAAGCAAGGCATGAGTTTCAATTAGCTCCTCATGTAACTCCTTAAGAGAGACATGCTCTTTCTTGAGCTCTTTAAATTTTGCCTTCTCTTTTCTAAGAAATTCATTCAAGTCAATAAGTATATCCATCAATTCATCATATGAAGGCTCATCATCATCATCACAAATTTTTGACAAGCAGCGGCGGCGATTGCGCGAGGAAGAAAGGAAAGGGGCGGGGACGAAGGGCCTGACAGGTGGGGCCCGCACGTCAGCGAGAGAAGGAAAACGGAAAGGGCGAGGAGAACAGTTGGATGTTTGACAAGTGGCAGCGGAGCGAGAGGGCGACCGCTGGATCGGGGTTGAACCGGTAAGTGATCGTGGACGATTGAGATGCAATCCGGCAACGGGGTTTAGATCTGACCCGATCGGGTGCTTTAAGTGACAAGGAACGGCTGCGATTGAAATCGGCAACGAGGGGCGGTGTGGATCATGCCACGCATCGAGCGGAGGAAGAGAGGCGCGCGCGGCGATTAAGTGAGGCGTGCGGTGGGGATTGAATCGGGCGGAGAGGTGGACGGCCCGATGCTTGCCACGCGTCGATCCGAGGATGGGGAAAGGCGGGATTGAACCGGAAAGTGATGACGGGCGGCCGAGATTAGATCTGGCGGGGTGGAGGTGGCTCCGATGGCTGACACGCGTCGCCCGCGGGAGGGTTTGGGATTTTGTTTTCTTTTTGAATTTCCAGAAATGCTATTAAGCTTTAGGAAACTCAGAAAAATACCAAATAAATTTTGAAAAATCCAGAAAAATTCAGAGAACCTTCTGGGACTAATTGGGACTTAATAAAAATATTTTCCACCAAATTTGATAAGTACATTTTGAAAAAGCGCAGTTTGACTTAAGAGGGAAGTTTTTAATTCTTTATAAAATTCTGAAAATTAATATAATCACAGATTTGACTTTAGGAAAGTGAAATACAGTTGTTTGACTTTCATGAAATGCTATAGGTTTACTTTGGCTTTCACAAAACAAAGTTTTTAATTTTTCCTCAGAACAGGCTTAAATAATAATCCAGGGAAAATCCAATAAATGCTTTATTAAAGGAATGGAATTTTGGGATGTTACAAACCTACCCCCGTTAAAGGAAATCTCGCCCTCGAGATTTGCACTGGCTAGCAAAAGAGATGGGGATGGCTGGTCTTTAAATCTTCTTCTCGCTCCCAGGTGGCCTCGTCTTCGGTGTGGTTGCTCCACTGAACTTTGCAGAATCTGATGGTCTTCCTTCTGGTCTGACGTTCTGCTGTCTCGAGAATCTTGATTGGTTTCTCCTGGTAGGTGAGGTCATCCTGGAGGTCCAGGGTTTCCAGTGCGGCTTGCTCTGTGGGTACTCGGAGGCACTTCTTTAACTGTGAGACATGAAAGACATCGTGTACCCCTGACATGCTTGGCGGCAAGTCTAACTAATATGCAACTGCACCTCTTCGGTCCAGAATCTTGAAAGGGCCCACATATCGTGGTGCAAGCTTCCCTCTAACTTGAAACCTTTTCACACCTCTGAGTGGGGATACTCTAAGATAGACGTAGTCGCCGACCTCAAAGGTCAGGTCTCGACGACGATTATCCGCATAGCTCTTCTGTCAAGACTGGGCTATCTTTAGTCTGTCTCTGATCTTCTTTACTTGATCTTCTGCGTCTTGCAGCAGGTTTGGTCCAGCTTCTTGGGGTTCACCTTGCTGATCCCAAAGCAAGGGGGTCCTGCACTTTCGACCATATAAGGCTTCGAAGGGTGCCATCTGTAGACTGGCTTGGTAGCTGTTATTGTACGAGAATTCCGCATAGGGCAGTGAACAGTCCCAGCTGTTCCCGAAATCTAGCGTACAAGCCCTTAGCATATCCTCGAGTATCTGATTAACTCTTTCTGTTTGACCGTCTGTCTGGGGATGGTAAGCGGTGCTGAAACTGAGCTTACTACCCAATTCTTCATGCAGCCTTTGCCAAAATCGAAGTGAATCGACTACCTCGATCGACACTATCTTCTTGGAGTGCGCCATATAGGCACACAACTCGAGACATGTACATTTCACCAACTTGCTCCCTGAATAAGTGGTTTTGACTGGTATGAAGTGAGCTACTTTAGTCAATCGGTCTATGATTACCCAGATTGAATCATAACCCGATTGCGTCCTTGGAAGTCCGGTTATGAAATCCATACCGATTTCTTCCCACTTCCAATCTGGAATCGGCAATGGTTGCAAGAGTCCTGCTGGCCTCTGATGTTCAGCTTTGACTCGTTGACAGGTGTCGCAGGCTTCAATGAACTCCGCGATTTCCCTTATCATACTAACCCACCAATATCTCTCCCTCAGATCCTGGTACATCTTGGTGCGACCTGGGTGGATTGAGTATGGGGTGTCATGAGCCTCCTTCAGAATCAGGGTTTTGATTTCCTGATTGTTTGGTACACAGATGCGGTTCTCGAACCAAACCGTGCCATGCTCATCTTCGCTGAATCCTGGTGCTTTCCCTCTTCTCATATTCTTTTTGATTTCTTGAATGTCCTCGTCTATGTTCTGAGCTTCCTTAATTTGTTCAGGCAAACCAGGTTGTATCTCCAGTGTGGCGAGAGTGCCTGGTCCCATCGGGTTTAGACTTAGACGGGCGAATCCCTCCTGAAGTCGGGTCTGATCTTCTTCCGATATCACCATGTTTGCATAAGACTTCCTGCTTAAGGCATCGGCTACCACATTCGCTTTTCCGGGGTGGTAATGTATACCGATGTCGTAGTCCTTTATCAACTCCAACCATCTTCGCTGCCTCATGTTGAGTTCTGCCTGGGTGAAGATATACTTCAAACTCTTATGGTCCGTGTATACTTCACAACGGTTACCAATAAGATAGTGGCGCCAGATTTTTAAGGCGTGCACTACTACGGCTAACTCTAAATTATGAGTAGGATAATTGCACTCATGAGGCTTGAGTTGGCGGGATGCGTAGGCTACCACTTTGCCTTCTTGCATCAGAACACAGCCTAAGCCTAGGAGAGAGGCATCACAGAAGACCTCGAAGCCTTTATGCACGTCCGGCAAAACAAGCACGGGTGCTGAGACTAGCCTCTTCTTGAGGGTTTGGAAACTCTGCTCACAAGCCTTCGTCCATTCGAACTTCTTTTCCTTTTTCAGCAACTGGGTCATTGGCTTGGCTGTCTCGGAGAACCCTGCTATGAACCGACGGTAATAACCCGCAAGTCCAAGAAAACTCGACTTACATTACGGACTTTGGTGGCTTCCACTCCATTCTCGCTTCTACCTTGGAAGGATCTCTGATTCCTTGGTACATCACGATATGTCAGAGAAGGCAACCTCCTTTAGCCAGAATTCACATTTGCTGAATTTGGCAAAGAGTTGATGCTCCCGAAGCTTTTCCAATGTTGTTCGGAGATGCTGCTCATGCTCTTCTTCATTCTTGGAGTAGATGAGGATGTCGTCGATGAAGATTACTACAAACTTGTCCAAGTATTTCATAAATACACTGTTCATCATACTCATGAAGTAGGCTGGTGCATTGGTCAGTCCAAATGACATAACCGTGAACTCATAATGTCCATATCTGGTGGAGCAGGCAGTTTTGGGAATTTCTTCTTCACGGATCTTCAGCTGATGGTATCCTGATCGCAGATCAATCTTGGAGAAGATACCGGCTCCTTTCAACTGATCGAACAGGTCATCGATCCTGGGGAGGGGGTATTTATTCTTGATGGTGACGTCGTTGAGTGCTCTGTAGTCCACACATAGCCTCAAACTCTCATCCTTTTTCTTCACGAACAGGATGGGTGCTCCCCAAGGCGACGAACTGGGTCAGATGTACCCCTTGTCTTCTAACTCCTTGAGTTGATTCTTTAATTCTGCTAACTCGTTAGCAGGCATCCGATATGGTCTCTTGGAAATTGGGGTGGTGCCTGGGACTAGGTCAATCACAAACTCGATCTCCCTATCCGGTGGCATTCCTGGCAGCTCCTCGGGAAAACATCTGGGTATTCCCGCACTATCGGCACCTCTTCCAAGACTTGGAGATGGAGAAGAGCACATTCTTCTGTCTTCGGGATTTGAGGAGAGAAGACCACTTCTATGCCCTGGTCATTGGTGAGGGTGATGGATCTGGTAGCACAGTCGATCTGACCTTGGTTCTTGGCTAACCAATTCATTCCGAGAATGACATCTAATCCTTGCGATTCCAAGACCAAAAGGTCGGCTAGGAATCGGGTTCCATCTATGAGCAGTTCTACTTTCGGGAACAAGGTCCCTGATCTCATTTCTGTTCCCGGGGAGTGAATTATCATTGGGTTACCAAGAGTTACCGTGCCCAACCCATGCTTATCCACAAAAGTTTTTGATATAAAGGAATGCGATGCTCCAGAATCGAAAAGAACTGAAGCGGGTACTGAATTGACAAGGAACATACCCAGCACAACATCCGGTGCAGCCTGGGCTTCTTCTGCTGTCACGTGGTTCACTCGCCCCTTGATGAAGGTCTGTGCGGCTTGCTGGCCACAGTTACGACTTCGAGGCTCTGAAGTTCTTGCCGCTGAGTCTTCTTGGGGCACGCCTTGGCAAAGTGCCCTGGTTCCTTGCAGTAGTAGCAGGTTAGTCCGTCAGTTGGCGGACTGCTCTTCACACGACCACCGATTCTTTGAGGTGCGGTTGCTTTGGAACTGCTGGCGGTTGGCCTGAAACGGTGGGCGGCTGGTGGAAGACTTGAACTCGCTGGATCGTTCTTGAAATTGCTGCCACAGGGTGCGAACTTGTTTGAGTGCGGAGAATCTGCGATTCTTGAAAGACCCTCGAGTTGTTCCTCCGTCCGCCATCCTTTTCTTCTGAGTCTCCATTTCCATATGTTTGCCCTCCTGGCGGATGGCCTTACTGACTAGCTGGTGGAAGTCAGTATAGTCACCTGATATCAGCTGTACTGATATGTTGTCATTCAGGCCCTCCATGAACCTTTCTTGCTTAGCTTCGCCGGAAGCCACATCCTCTGGCGCATAGCGGGCGGTTGGTTAAACTCGCGCGTACTCATTGTGATCGACTTTCTTGGCGCAGAGACCTGAACTCCTTCTTCTTCAAGGCCATGGTGCCGGTGGGGATATGAGCTTTGCGAAAGCTTTGCTCGAACTCATTCCAAGTCACCGTTTGCGGGTTGGCGTGCGAAGCGGTGAAAGTATCCCACCATTGAGATGCGGGCCCGTTCAGCTGATGGGAGGCGAACAGGACTCGCTCCCGATCAGTGCACTGCAGTATGTCCAGCTTCTTGCCAATCGACCTGAGCTAGTCGTCGGCGTCCATTGGCTCAGCACTGCCGGCGAAGGTGGGTGGCTTGATCCTCAGGAACTCAGAAAGACGATTGGGAGGTACTTGGGCAGGTTGATGATGAGCCTGAGGGTTGTTGATCGTCTGAGCTAATAGTTGGATCAACTGGTTTTGATTAGCCATCAATTGTGCCCAGTCCGGTCCTACTGCTGGCGGGGGTGGTGGAATCGGAGCGGACTGGCTTCCTTGTGCTCCGGGGTTGGCGTTATCCATGCTGGAGTTCCTTCTTGTGTTCACCATCTATTGAGGCTATTAGATTTAGAGAGAGAACTAAATGAAAGGTTCTAGTAACAATCCCACCAAAACAACACACAAGAGCAAGGAAAACACGAATAAGAGCCAAAAAAAACTTTTTATTTTATTATAATAGTCTCGTGGCTGTTTACAAAGGACTACAGCTCACGGATAGCGTTCTAAGACTCGGGGTTGTCTACACACTAGCGCTGCGCTCGAGTTTCCTCGGAAAAGGCCCGGAATCAGTGGAACCTGCATCTTCAGCACGGAGCTCGGCAAGTTCTTCTTCGCGTGCGCGGAGCTTCTGCTGTGCGGTGTGCAGCTCGTCCAGGGTGGTCTGGTACATGTGATCCATGGACTTGGTGAACTCCACCAGTCGTATGAGGCGGGGGTTGCTCTCATACTCTGTAGACGAGAAGTCGTTGGCAGCCCACAGAGGAGTCTTCATGGGGAAGTAGCGGAAATCGGTGCACAGCAAGTCTCGAGCGTAGATGTTCCGCAGCTGGCGAATGGCCTCTCGGGCTGCATCCTGTACTCCGTCGAAGAAGGTGTCTCGAGGTAGGGGTGCGTCGAACACGTGAATGGCTCCGTGTGCTCCGAAATCTTTGAAGATCTTCACTTCCACCCTCCAGCGTTCCTCGTCTCCATACATGCCAACATATCCCTGGTAGAGGGGGTACGGGCGGAAGTTGAGCTCTTGCATGAGGTTGTACAGATCATCGGCGAAGAGTCCGGCAAGGGTTCCGTGGGAGACGCGGGTGGGTTGCTCCATCTAAAATTTTGGAGGGGAGAGGAGTTAGTAATCAGTTTTGGTAAAGAGATTGAGAAAAGGAAGAGATGTTTTTAAAAGAGAATTTCTTATGAAAATATGTTCTTAAGGTTGGTCTCTAGCTAAGGTCACGTCTTAGGGTCATTGTTGCTCTGATACCATTTCTGTCGGGACCCGGAACAACAACTCCGAGCCGCTCCGTGTAAATCGCACTATCCCAGGAAAAGCTAGTGCACACAGGTTTAACATCAATGTATATCATGCAAAAATAACCACGAGATATTATTAACTGAAAATACGGCCTTAAGGCCAAGTCTTACAATAAAGGCACAAGGCCAACAAAATAAAAACAGCGGAAAGATAGTAAAGGTGGCAAAGACACGGCCCATCCACCTCCACACAGCGAATGATCGTAAGACGCGCCCTACTCATTGAAGTAGTCCTCACCGTCGTACTCGCCGTCGAAGTCTGGCAACAGGTTTAGCAAGGTGAGTACAAAAGTACTCCCAAGGTAAGCAAGTAAATGCTCACGCAAGTCACACCAGGAATTATAAGAGAGTTGATGCATGCATAAGGGATTTCAAAGGAAAGCTTAATAGGGCAATGTGCGGAAAGCAATACTTGAATTAAAATACAATAACGTAAATACGAAAAGCTGAATTTTAATACAGTATATGAAACATTGTTTTTAACAAGTATTATCGTTAGTGTAGGCTCCAACCCACACTAACTTATCCACGGGAATCCACTCGGACCAGAACCAAGACTGCTATTTGTTTGCTCAAAAACCAAGTTTATAAAATCCAAGTCTAATCTGTGACAACTTTACTCAGCATGTCCATGACCGTGGACACGGCTATCTAGATAGGTTTTTAACTCTGCAGAGGTGTACAACTTTACCTACCAGACATTCCCTCTCACTTGAGCCACGCGATAAACACACTGCCTTAGGTGTGCGGCGGAGAGTTCATGACAAGGCTGTTCCGATGATCCGTCGCCAAAATAATCACGCCGCCACTAAGATTTCACCACAACTCGAATCCACGAGTTGGAGCCCCCTCTGGTGCCATGTGAGACTTCCCACAGCCTACACCGCGCTCACATTCAGCCTATAGCGAGACTATGTTTGGAGCTTCACAAATTACTTAGCCAGGTCCGTCCCATACCGACTTGTGGTAGTCTGAAGTGACCGTAAAATAATTCACGAAACGGTCCTTAAGTTGATTTAGGCTCAACCACATACCCCTGTGCCCGATAATCAACCAGGTGTCACCAAACACGAGACATACCGGCACCCACCACCTAACCATTAGCCTAAGTCCAAAACATATTTTCTATTTTCATTTTTAAATAATTTCCATAAACCACCCTCGACTCTCTGAAGTCAAAGTTTCTTTTCAAAGCGACATTTCATGTGAAAGTTTTATCCCACCTCTGATTATACTAAGCCGAGCTAAGCATTTCTACAAAATTTTCTAGTCAATATTATGGTATTAACTAGTTTTCAGCTAGGGTGACAAGGTGTATGAATTAGAATTTCAAATGGGCTATAATCAAAGGATCATGGGTATAGCTAAAGTTTAAACTGAATTTTAAAATTAAATTGAGTAGAAATACGCATGCATATACAGTAAAGCAACATAATTATATTTAAAATACCGGGTTCAATATGGTCAAAGGTGTAACTTGCCTTAATCGAAGTCTTGCTGCGATTCGTCGAATTCAAACTCTCCGGAATCGTCAATATCTAACGAAAGAGTCAATTCAAAGCAAATTCAAAACAAAATTCAAATGAAATCCAAATAACTTTCAAAAATTATAAAATAAACTGGGAGACAGAAATTTGAATTTTGGATGTAGGTCAACAATTTTTAAAAAGGGATTGAGGCTTTTAAAAGAAATTGGAAGTTTTAATTTAAATTTAAACCTTGGAATTACAAAATATATTCAAACAAAATTTAAATAAATTTCAAAAATTCGAAATTATTCCAGAAATGGATAGATCAAGATTTTAGAAAAATTTAGAAATTTGAATGGGTCAATTTGGAGTTAAAATGCAAAAGTTATAGCCTTCCAAAGTTTAAATTCAAAATAAAAGAAAAAGGGTATTTTCTGGATTTGTTTTTAAACCGAAAAGGATTTATGACGTCAGCAAGAATTATTTTTCTAAAGGAATTTATAGATTATGACGTCAGCCCTAGGATTAATATATTCGGCGAGCAGCGACAGTGGGGCAGGTGTCATGGACCGAGTCCATGGACCGAGGAAGGGTGAGGTGGCGGCGCGCGCGAACAGAGGCGGCGGCGTGGCGCCACGGGGCTGCCGCGTGGTCGCCGCGTGGCTGCCACGTCACGGCTTTATGCCGGCGTGGCGGCGCGCGCGAGTGGTGAGGGGCGTGCGGGTGGCGGCGGCGTGGCGCCGTCGGCCGCCAACCGGCCGCCACGCACTGCCAAGTCGGCTGACGGCCGGCGTGGCCCGACCGGCGGCGGCGCTGGGGCGATGGTCGCCGAGCTCCGGTGGCGGCAGCGCGCGGCGAGGTATCAAAATAGCGAGGAGGACGTGGAGAGTGCATCGGTACCTTGCGCGGAGGCCGAGGATGACCGGAGAGCAAAATCGGCGGAGAGGGGCGGTGGTCGGAGAAGGGTTCACGGCGGCGGAGAGGTTCCGGCGACGCAGCAGCTCGGGGGAGAGGTCGCCGGTGTTCGCACAGGCACCGGCAAGGTCGGGAGGCACCAGCGAGAAGCGGGGAAGCTCGAGCCGGCGGCGATTGCTCGCCGGAGTTGCTTGAAGCCGCGGCGGGGATTCGGGCGCAGGGAGACCCTCGTGGCTTGATTATGTGCTCTGGAGGCTCGGGGGGTGGCGGTGTGGGGAGGGGAACCTCGGGGAGTCCTTTATATAGGCCGAGGAGGGAGGTAACGCTCGAGCAAATCTCACCGGAGTTGCAACGGCTCGGAGTTTTAAGGTGGCGACGGAAACGGCCACAATTAGGGCTGATTATGCCTCAGATGGGTACGGGGAGGCGTCGATTTGAATGCGCCGGGGTGCGGGGGATTAATTTGGCAAGAAACCGAAGCTTATTAAAGCTTCGGTTTCCCGATTAATGGCGGCGGCAGCGGCGGCGATTGCGCGAGGAAGAAAGGAAAGGGGCGGGGACGAAGGGCCTGACAGGTGGGGCCCGCACGTCAGCGAGAGAAGGAAAACGGAAAGGGCGAGGAGAACGGTGGATGTTTGACAAGTGGCGCGAGCGAGAGGCGACCATTGGATCGGGGTTGAACCGGTAAGTGATCGTGGACGATCGAGATGCAATCCGGCAACGGGGTTTAGATCTGACCCGATCGGGTGCTTTAAGTGACAAGGAACGGCTGCGATTGAAATCGGCAACGAGGGGCGGTGTGGATCACGCCACGCGTCGAGCAGAGGGAAGAGGGGCGCGGGCGAAGCGATTAAGTGAGGGCGTGCGGTGGGGATTGAATCGGGCGGACAGGTGGACGGCCCAATGCTTGCCACGCGTCGATCCGAGGATGGGGAAAGGCGGGATTGAACCGGTAAGTGATGACGGGCGGCCAAGATTAGATCTGGCGGGGTGGAGGTGGCTCCGATGGCTGACACGCGTCGCCCGCGGGGAGGGTTTGGGATTTTGTTTTCTTTTTGAATTTCCAGAAATGCTATTAAGCTTTAGGAAACTCAAAAAAATACCAAATAAATTTTGAAAAATTCAGAAAAATTCAGAGAACCTTCTGGACTAATTGGGACTTAATAAAAATATTTTCCACCAAATTTGATAAGTACATTTTGAAAAAGCGCAGTTTGACTTAAGAGGGAAGTTTTTAATTCTTTATAAAATTCTGAAAATTAATATAATCACAGATTTGACTTTAGGAAAGTGAAATACAGTTGTTTGACTTTCATGAAATGCTATAGGTTTACTTTGGCTTTCACAAAACAAAGTTTTTAATTTTTCCTCAGAACAGGCTTAAATAAAAATCCAGGGAAAATCCAATAAATGCTTTATTAAAGGAATGGAATTTTGGGATGTTACAGATCATTTGTGTCCTATTTTGGCTTGATGCTCCCAATTTGCATGTTTTCTATAGCCTTTCTTAGTCCCTCACCACCTACATCATCCAAATTTTCTTACTCTTTTTGAAAGCCATCAGTCTTATCAAATTGAACATCACAAGATTATACAATTATACCGGTATTTTTATTGAATACTCTATACGCTTTGCTATTAGATGAATAACCTAAAAGAAAATCTTCATCACATCGACTTTGAAATTTTGAGAGCCGAGCATTTGCATCCAAATACTCTAAAATAAGAGATGTTTGGCCTCCTTCCCATGAGGAGTTCATAAGAAGTCTTTTTCAAAAGACGATGTAAATAAAGGCAATTTATGGCATGACATGTGGTATTAATTGCTTCCGCCCAAAAGATGTCGGAAGTGTTATATTCATCAAGCATTGTTCTAGCCATTTCAATTAGTGTACGATTTTTCCTCTCTACAACTCCATTTTGCTCTGGAGTGTAAGTTGAAGAAAATTCGTGCTTTATTCCAAGTTCATCACAAAAATCCTCAATTTTTGCATTTTTGAACTCAGAACCATTGTCACTTCTAACTTTCTTTATTTTAAAATCAAATTCATTTTGAGTCTTTTTTGCAAAGCTTTTTGAAAATCTCAGGGACATCACTCTTGTCATTTAGGAAGAAGACCCATGTATATCGGAAATAATCATCCACAATGACCAAACAATAGTTGTTGCCCCCTAAGCTCTTGTAGGTTGTTGGCCCAAACAAATCCATATGTAAGAGCTCTAATGGTTTAGATGTTGACATGATACTTTTGGAAGGATGAGAATTAGCCACTTGTTTACCGGCTTGACAAGCACTACAAAGTTTGTTTTTCTCAAACTTCACATCCTTCAAGCCAACAACGAAATCATTTTTGAAAAGCTTTTTGAGTTAAATCATACCCACATGACCCAACCTTCTATGCTATAACCAACCCAAAGAGATTTTAGCTAATAAACACGTTTTCAATCCGGAATTATTTGAGTTACAATCTACTAAGTAAAGATTTCCAAAACGAAAGCCTTTGAAAACAATTTCATTATTCTTTTCTTTTGAAATAGAAACACCATATTTTGAACTTGAGCAAATCAAACCTAGATCACATAATTAAGCAATGGATAGCAAGTTAAAATTTAATGTTTCTACTAAAGAGATATTTGAAATGGAAAGGTCATTAGAGATAGCAATTTTACCCAATCCTAATACCTTTCATTTGCTATTATCGGCAAAGGTGATCTTTTCATTTCCCCCATTTTCAAATGTGGTGAATATCTTCCGGTCTCCGGTCATGTGTTGAGTGTACCCGCTATCAAGCACCCAATGTTGACCACCGGTTTTGTAGTTCACCTACAAAAGAAAATCAAACTCTTTTAGGTACCCAAATTTGTTTGGGTCCTTGGAGGTTAGTAATTAAGGCTTTGGGCACCCAAATAGCATTCTTTTTAGCGTCTAAAATTGAAGTGCCAATGAATTTTGCAATGATCTTCCCACTACTAGATTTTTTAAGCAAGTAGCAAGAATCAAATAAATGAGTAGGTGCAGTTTTTATTTCTTGGTTTTGCTTACCATTTGGCCTAACAAACCTTGTGACTGGTTTTGAGGGTTTCTTACCTTTCTTGGGCACATACCCAAGTCACTTCTTATTGAATGAGGATCTTTGCTCACTCAATAATTTGTCAAGGGTGGCCTTACCCTTGAAATATCTTTCTAAAATTTTGTTTAATTGATTGACTTGATCTTTTAATTTGTAATTTTCAACAACAAGTTCTTCATCACATAAATTAACAAAATTATTAACACTTGAACAATAAGACAATGTTTTTAAATCATCACATGAAGTAGAAGTGTTAATTTTAGCATTTTCTAGTCTAGACACATCATCCATAATATCACAAGTAATTCCAATGCTAGGAGTAGATTTGCTTAATGTTTCTTGGAGAAGCAAGGCATGAGTTTCAATTAGCTCCTCATGTAACTCCTTAAGAGAGACATGCTCTTTCTTGAGCTCTTTAAATTTTGCCTTCTCTTTTCTAAGAAATTCATTCAAGTCAATAAGTATATCCATCAATTCATCATATGAAGGCTCATCATTATCATCACAAATTTTTACCTTTTCTCCCTTGGCCATGAGGCACGTAGGAGTGGAGAATAGTGATAGTTTTTCTTTGATGGCGATACCGACAAGTCCCTTCTTTTTGGGAGACTCTTCTTCATCGGAGTCGGAATCCGAATAATCTTCATCGGAGTTCCATTCTCCAATATGTGTTTCATTTTTGCCATCCTTGTGAAGCCTTTTGAAAAGCTTCTTCTTCGGGTTGAACTCCTTCTTCTTGGATGACTTCCCTTTGTCGTCCTTCCTTGTGGGGCATTGAAAAGCGCTTCTTGTTGTCGAAGGATCGTTCCTTTTTGCTTGATCCTTGTCCTTCACTTCGGTGTGGGTGCCTTCTCATGAATCTCTTCATTCTCCTCACAAGGAGAGCCATTTCCTCCTCGGATTCATCTTTCTCATCCTCGGATTCTTCGCTTGATACCGCTTTGGCCTTGAAAGCGGTGACCTTCTTGCCCTTGGAGAAGGATTGCTCCAAAAGCTCCTCCTTGTTCTTTTTGTACAACTCATTGGTAATTAAATAACCAAGAGTTGTGTTGGCATCATCCGTGGTAAATCGGGCGAGTTGAGGAAGAGAGTCACTAACACTTCATACTTTTCCGGCAAGGCCCTAAGCATCTTTCTCACAATGTCAAGATCGGAAAGGTTAGTACCAAGACCTTTGAGCTCATTCACAATATTGTTAAGCCGTGAGTACATCACATTGATATTTTCATGGGGCAACATTATGAATGTCTCATACTTTATCCTAAGTCGATGCAATTTTGCCTCTTTAACCATGGACGTCCCTTCATGAATTTCCGCAAGGGTTGTCCAAATAACGTGAGCGATTTCTAAATTGCTCACTCTATTGAACTCGTCCGCGTTTAAAGCGCCAAAGAGAGCATTCATGGCTTGGGCATCTAAATGAGAGTTACACCCGTCTTGTTCCGTTGGGTGCACAGGATCAAGTGGCATGACGTAGCCCTCATTTACAATTTTCCAAATATTAGGACTCATGGCCTTTAAGTAAATAAACATTCTAATCTTCCAATAAGCATAATTTGAACCATCAAATTGCAGAGCCTTGCCTATTGCAATCCCCTCATTAGCCATCCTTTTCTCTCTAGACGGTAAAGTCTAATGAATGAGAGACCAAGCTCTGATACCACTTGTAGGATCAAGGATGACCGACTAGAGGGGGGGTGAATAGGAGGTATTAAAATTCTTTGCTAGTTGAAATAATTTACGACTTGATGAACACTAAGCACAAGTATTAAATGAAGGCAATCCTACACAATTCAAACAACTCTAAGCAATCGATAATATGCAAGTAATCAACAATAGTAAATGCTACAAAAGACAATGAACATACACAATTTGACACACGATGTTTTTACCGTGGTATCGGAAACTTGCCGGTTTCTACTAATCCACGTTGAGGTTAGCCCGGACGAATCGGACCGGCTCTACGGATTAAGCCGAAACACCTCGATCACTATTGGTAGCTCTTCCTCCGCTCCGGAAATGGCGAGTTCCAAACCACTCACAAACTTGCACGGGCTTCTTCACAAACTTCCTTGAAGAAATCACTGGCAATCGATCTTCCCGCCGTCTAGGTGCCGGCAAGCACCAAGAGAATAGACCACGATTCCGCTTGACGGCGCTCAAGTGCACAAAGGATCAACTAGAAATGAATGCACTCGAAAATCTCTCCACTAGCTCAAATGAATGCTCAAGAGTGAAAAAGAGAGTGGAGTGAATGCTCTAGGTCTCAAATGAGTTCAATAAACTTCAGCAACCTGCCCAAGTGCAGATGAAGGTGTATTTATAGTCTCACCAACCAAAACTAGCCGTTGGATAAAATTAATCCTGAAAAATCAGGGAAATCGGTACTACCGCCGTTGAAAGTGCGGTACTACCGATTTTTTACTGTAGCAAACAGTAACGGCTATGTTAGGTGGTCAGAACTAGCCGTTGGATTTTAGTGCGGTACTACCGCCGTTGAAAGTGCGGTACTACCGCAGGTAGGTGCGGTACTACCGCACTACGGATGTACCGCCGTGCATAAATCGGTGCTACCGATTTCTTTGCGGCTAAGTTCTTTTTGGGAAGCTCTCTGGAAAAAATGTTCCGACAATCGGTACTACCGCTGTACCATGCGGTACTACCACACTGCGGTACTACCGCCGTTCAATATCCGGTACTACCGATTTTTGAGAGGCTAAGTCCTCAAGGACATGCTCTCTGGAAAAATCGTACCGCAAATAAATAAGTACTACTGTCTTGCGGTAGTACCGCTGTTTACATGCCGGTACTACGCTGATGCGTAGTATCACGAGGAGGGCTTGGTGCTACCGATTTTCTTGAGAGATCACAGTGAGTTTTCAAACACATTTTCAAATGCATGTATGATCCTAGATTGATCCAGTGTGCACCCAAACATACTATCAAGCTACTTTCGATGATCCCTCTTAATAGTACGACATCTAACCTATAATCCGGTCTTCTACCTTTTCTCCTAAGACCGGTAAACCGAAAAGATATCCTAATTTTTATGTACCTCAATCTTGATACTTCTTGAGCTTCAAATTTTATTTGTAACTTGTTCTTCACCTTTGCACATATGAGACTTTAGCTATACAATCTCAATACACATGCTAGTCCCATATTCTTGATTTTATCATCAATTATCAAAAAACCTAAATTAGGGGCCTAGATGCTTTCAGTGGGTTCTTTTTGGTTGATGGCTTAAATATTTATATTCTGGTTGTTCGTGAGAGGTAGTACGTAGAGAAAAATAGTCGCATGTGATTTTGGTTCATACAGTTGAACTCAGTACACCTTTTACTATAAATTTTCTATTCACTCTGTCTTAAAAAAGTACATCATTTAAAAACTAGTTAATGTAGATAATATAAGCATAAATCATATATAAGTTAAAAAGAACCAAACCTAAGATACTTCTTTAGTACCAGACAGCACCTTTTGACATGGGCATGATCCAACGGTTAGTTTAGCCTATAAAATTAAACAAAGACATGAATATCGTAGGGATGGATGGTTGAGAAAAAAAAGTTAAGTAAAATGCGGAGACGTTCGGAATGGTGTTGACTTATAACTTTTTTGACTGTAACTAATTTATTTTTTACTATAGCTGAGTTGACTTATTTGGCATAATTAAATTTAAAAAAAATTTAAAAATAAAAAACATGTTAGCCCAATACAGATAATACAAAGGAATAGAAAAAAAAAGAAAAGATAAAAAACCTAAAAAATCTAAAAAGATAAAAAAAAATAAAATTACTGAATATTAAAAAAACAGTACAACTTCAATCAAAAGCGAGCAGTTAATCAAAACATGTTAGTCCTCGTTGAAGAACAAACGGCAGCGAGCAAGTAGGCAAGGGGCGCGTTGGCCTGTGGGCGTGGCCCAGCAGCTAGAGGCTCAGATGATGCGACAACAGAGAGGTCTCCTCAACTGTGTAAAGACTGTGCATGACAGCACACAGTCCTCCTACTTTTTCCTTGATGCAAACATGTAATGCAAGACAGCTCGTTTTGGTTTTTTTACAATTCAGCTTCTAATGTTAGCTTTTTTTTAACTATTCAGTAATTTATTTTTAATAATTTTTTAGATATTTTAAGTTTTTTTATATTTTCTTTTTTATTCCTTTGTATTATCCGTGATGGGTTAATATATTTTTTTCTCTATTTTTACATTTTTTAAAATTTAATTATGCTCAATAAACCAACGCAACTACAGTAAAAAAACCAGTTACAATAAAATTTTAACTAGAAATCAGAAACTATCGCTATTTCGAATGCCCTGAAAGCGTCCTTGAAATTTCAATGGCCTTCTGATTTTTCAATTGCTCCTCCAAGTCCTCAAATTTCCTTTTCTTACAACTTTTTTGAGTGATCCTGATCGTTTCGGCTTTTTTAGTTTTAGCTTTTTTTACTATTCACTACACTATCCACTAACTCAGCTACAGTAAAAAAAATCAACTACAGTAAAAAAACCAAAAATCATCGCTAAAACAAACGTCCCTATCTTATTTTCTTTTTTTTAGTATTACAACATCCCAAACTGGGGTCGCCATGTCTCATTGAAAAGAAGATGAAAAAGAAACACACACACACAGAGAAAGGGAATAGTATTGCTTCTATACGCATATGTGCGTACCAACATGGTGTCATACATGCCGATGGCGAGATTGCCGGCGACGAGTTCGCCGCCCTCCTCCATGCCGTAGGCCCGTAGCCCCGCAGCCTCAGGATGTCCGGCAGCTCATCCACGAATATCTCCAGCTTTCCCGTGTCCAGAAGGCCGTCACTATTCTCCTCACTCCGACCGAGCACCGCCTAAAACACCACAAGCAAGCACTGGCCGACCGATGACCGGCGGCGTCTTAGCCGGAGCATGTTGAGTGACCGGGATAGAGAGTGATTGGATGAACATGTCTTGGCAGTCTCGGCCGGGCATGCACTGTAAAGTTCTTATTTTTTATTTCCGTAGTACAATTTTTTGGCATGGATGCACCTGTTCCGTCACGTGCTGGTAAGCACCGTGTGGCGCTAGGCAGCTTTCTTCAGTGGTTGTGCGTCCCCTTCGAGCAGTAGTCGCATCAAATCAACGTAGGTACTTAAGTGGATGGTAGCAATAGCTAAGGGCAGACGAAGCGGTGTTATATATGGACACGGCGTACCCAACTGCGATGCAATAGAACATGGCGGTCCGTCGGCTCCTCCTCCTCCTCTTCTGCTGCTGCTTCTGCTTCTTCACCATGGCTCGGAGCAGCAGGAAGCTCGTCACGCGTCTGCCCGGCTTCGACGGCCCGCTCCCCTTCCATCTCGAAACCGGGTGGGCACACTATGCTTCTCCAGTTTCGTCCATGCATGCACACTAACTACATACATGCTAGCTCCTCTTTGTTTTTATTTAGGGGTGATCGGAATAGCGATGGCTTTTGGTTTTTACTGAAAAAACACTGTAGTTAGCTGAAAAAACACTGTAGCAGAGTTGGTTTATTGAGTATAAATAAATGTAGAAAAACACTGACCGAGCATATACAAAGAAGAAGCTAAGTTGTTTATGCACGCATGCACGTATATACATACGTACGTACGTAGGTACGTCGAAGTGAACGAGACGAACGGGCAGCAGCTCTTCTACTACTTCGTCCAGTCGGAAGGGGACCGCTCGCTCCGTTCATCTCAAACACTTTGATGTCTCATCGTTTCTTTTTTTTTTGAACTATATATGTCGGTACAAATTAAAATGGTTACAATATTTAAAAGTACTTTTTAATCATAAACCCAGTGCAAGCAAGCAACCACTGTGTATGTAGGTGTGTTGAATATACTGTAATGTTACTGGAAAGTGTATGTATTTTTTCTGGAAGGTGTAAATTAGGCCTACAAATCAATTACTTTTCAGTTGAATTTGAAAACTTCACTGTAGGACCCTTCTCGATTGATGCGCAAGGGTATAGATGAGGATTACCCAGACTTCTCTACAGGCCACAGGCTTGGACTAAGGTCTCCTTATTAATACTCTCATTTTTTTTATGATATACCGCATCCATCTGTGCTCTCTCTATCTTTTCTATCATCTCGTGTCTTACATAGAAATACTTATATATAGATGATGTTATACTATTGTACATACTTTAAAACCCTATAGCAAGAAAGAATGTATGGAATAATCAAATTCTTGGGTTCTCACATATGCCGCCTAATTAATATATGCCTAGTCACATTTCTAGCCAACTCAGTCTAGATTAATATATGCAGCCTAATTAATTGTATTGTGGGAAATTTTTGCAGATGACCAATATAATCTTTGTTGATTCTCCTGTCGGTACTGGGTTCTCATATGCCAATACAGATGATGCGTTGCAGTCGAGTGACACCAAGGCGGTACATTATCTTTTTGTTTTCCTGGAAAAGGTTAGAGCTATTTATTTTCAGCTATTATGTTAAAAGTATTGTTTTTGGTGAAATGTGGTGAAAAATAACATGTAGTCAGCATATCAAAGGGAAGGGGTGAGATTTTACTTCCATGAGCCTAGCCTGATTCACATGCCTAGAGACGAAGAAATTAGCGAAATGTAAACAAGAATATTTTTTCTTACTAGTCACATTTTCTGTCATTCTCGCTAAAAAAAACTAATTTCCTAGGTGTAATACCCAGCCCGTTAGTGTAGCGGCTCATGTGGTCCATATAGAGTTGTGGTAGCATATTATGCTTGTTGGGTCTAAATGTAGCACCTCGAGGTTAATCTTTTTACACGAAGCGAGGACAAGAGTGCAAGCAAGTTGCTATGCATGTATAGGCCCACCCACGATGGGTTGGGCTTCAAGCGGATTTTGGGTCATGGTATTACAGATGGTATCAGAATATCAACCTTCGCAGCATGGGTGTGTGCGGGACATAGGTGCGATATTTCACACGGCTCATGTGGGGTCTGGAGTGGACACATGGCATGGCATATGTATCGGCACTCGACGCATGGATGTGTATCGAGGGGTGGTTCTTGGCATTTGCCGTGTATGCGGTATGTTGCCAAGGGCGTCATCCTTTAAGGGTGGTGAATGTAATACTCAACTTGTTAGTATGGTGGCACACATGGCCCACATGAAGTTGTCATGGGATTAGTATCACATTGCTTATTTAAAGTGAGTTGTAGTAGCATATAATGCTTGTTGGGCCTAAACGTATCATCTACGAGTTAACCCTTTTACTCAAAGTGAGGACGAAAGTGTAAGCGGGGTTCTATACATGCGTGGGCCCGTCCTGCCGTCACTAGGATTTCTCTGCAACAACTTTTCAGTGGATCTTTTCAAGCTAGTAAATTAGGGAAAGAGGTAAATGCTATGCTAGCTACTACAACTTCATTTTTCATCAACAATTTGATGGATAGTTGACTCCCACTAAGGCCCTATTTGGAGCAAAGAAAAAATGAGGAATCTTGAAGGATTGAAGCCCTATATGAAAATTTCTTATCAAGTCGTTTGGCACCAAGAAATGGCTCCTAGGATTCTCTTGAAATATCCTATGTGCCATCCAAACAAGACCTTAACATTATGTGGGTTTGATTTATAGATTCCTTAGATTTGATCCAATAACATCTTGATTGTTGACTCTTAAACTAAGCTAGCTGTGTTAACCACTTTGTGCATCAATGCCTGCCAAATCTCCACGGCTGGCACAAGAACCATCGAATTATCACTGATTAGCCAGAGACTCTGTTTAGTTAGGGATGACAATTTGACGGGTTGGAGGAATGCATGCATGATGGGTTATTTCAATTCATGCTACGAGAGACATACATAAGTTTACCAATTTAAATAAAACCTATAAAATTTATATGTTTCACAAAAAAATTGTTGTTTGCAGTGGTTTCTTGAGCACCAGCAGTTCCTTACAAATCCATTTTATGTCGCCGGTGATTCTTATGGCGGCATGATCATCCCCACTCTTACCCTAGAGATTCATAAAAGTAAGTGTCTTTACACCTCCCCTTTAGATGATGGATGTTTACTCCGGCGTATATTTGGTTTTCCGTTTTCATAAGTGAAGGAAAAAACATGAAAAAAAAATAAAACTCATTATAGCAGTGCAGTGGAACATTGAGTCTAATAAATAATAAGTCATTTTACTCATTCAGTCTCCAAACTTGCTAATTTTCTGACTTTGTAATAAAAAAGTTGTTGTGCAAACCATGGATTTTTAGAAAATTAGAACTCCACAGTATAAAGTACCATTTGTAGCCTTGAGCTAGAACTCCACAACAATTGCAGAACCCGGTATTTCTCCGGCTACGCCCAAGCTTGATTATTTTCCTCGTGATTCCTCCATGGCAGTTCCAAAGCACCTTTATTCTGCATAAAATAAATACAAACTAATAATATATGATTTTATAATGAATTATGCAATATTATGAGTATTATACAAAAGTAGCATATAAAGTGTGCATGGAATAGCATAAATGAGGCATTATATTGAAAACATGGTAATTTATTATAAATAAATGAAATTTTACGTGTTATCAAGTAGGTTGTGAATTTCATGATGTTTCTATTGTTCTTCAAGTTCTGTTGATGTATTGCTTGAGTTAGAAATTGAATATTTATATTATGGAAGGGTGCTTCAATGCTCACCCAAAATGTGAAAAAGCAAAAGTTTTAATTGATGGTCAAATTTGCAACCACCCACTACTAACCATTGTCATTCAAATTTTGTGAAATTTATTTTTGAGGAGAACTTATAAGCACTACTGTTTATATTATGATATATATTACTTTGGATAGGCTACCTCCTTGATGTTTTCGGGGGGAATAGTAATGTCAATTTGGACCTCAATTCTACACAAATTGCATATTCACTATTTTGTTTATTGTTCACTATTGGGATACATGTCACCCTCTGGCTCTATTTGTGTAAAAAATAATTTAGTGATCATTGCTATATGAGAAGTACCTTTATGCTCTTTCGGAAACTAATTGCACAAATTGTAAAATAGGATGAATAGTAGTGGAGAAGTAGATGGCTCTAAATCAACCCTCAATTTTCTTAAAGATACAGTTAGACTTTTGGAAGGGCACTGAAGCACTTTTTGTTACTGTATTTACTTTTTTAATTATACATATATGCCACTATTAATAATATATGCATATATACTTTTTTTAATTCTACATATATGCTATTATTAATAATATATACATATATCTGTCAATTTCAGGAAAAGAATCATCCGAAAGATACCTTTTCAATCTCAAGGTCTTGTGAAATCTAGTAATACTGTCATACATTTTGCATTTGAAAATATTATTTACATGTTATGCTTATTTGTGCATATAATATTTTGGTCCCTCAACTTCGAAGGTAATACTAAAAAAATCAGTTAGTCCATTTTAGACTATGAGCTTCATGACATTACCATGTTGGCCTGTCATCTTAATTGTTAGATATTCATTGACCAGACAAGTCCATCGTGGAGTTTTTCTATTTCTATTTTTATTATGCATTAGTGCATTAGTACATCACTTTTTTTAAGAACAATTCATTTCCACACGTGATTCAGTGATTCTAAAATCATGTAAGAAATACCATACATTTGCTCCATCTTTGTTTCTAGTACTATGGAAACATTTCATATATAGTATGTAAAAACATGGTCATTTATTTTTTTTATTTATATCTATAAAATGTGTTAGTACTGTGTAGAATATTTTTCAAAAAATACTGTATATACCCTAAAACTGAATTTTTTAAAAAATATACCCTAAACCCTATATGCAATAGGATTGTATTGTACTGTTTCTCTTAAGAAGGGTATTGTTTAATCATATATTGTAACTTTTTTGCATAACTATATTGCTACAAATGTCCTATCTTGGCAGCTATTTGATGAAAAGATGATCCATTTATTTTGTTTTTATTGAGTTGCATGCACCAACCAATTCACCTAAAAGCTTAAGCTGAAGAGGAAAGTTGGGCAATTCACTTATACTTCAACACCTCTTGGCCTAAGACGTGTAGGCCCCATCAGGCCTAAGACGTGGAATAGAAGTAGACTGCAATTGTTTTTTTTAATTGCGCCAATCGGGTCTCGAACTCAAGACCTCTTGGCTCTGATACCTATTGAGTTGCATGCACCAACCAATTCACTCAAAAGCTTAAACCTCTTAGCTCTGATACTATATTGAGTTGCATGTACCAACCAATTCACCAAAAAGTTTAAACTTTTGGGTGAATTGGTTGGTACATGCAACTCAATATAGTATCAGAGCTAAGAGGTGCAACTCAATAGTTTTCATTTACATTACTTAACTTAGCAAAATGAATTTTAGGGGTACATTGCTGGCAATCCGAAAACTGACCGCCGGTTTGATCGGAATGGTAGAATTCCATTTCTTCATGGCATGGGACTTATATCAGACGAGCTTTACGAGGTGATGTATTCTATAAATATGATAGGATCACGTACATGTACTTGACTATCATAAACTCGGTTGGAATTTGATACTTAAGCCATTGCATTAGATTACTTTTTTTTTCATTCTTCGAACCTATTGCATATATCCAAAATACTACTCCACCCATTTATTTTCTTTTTGAAGGGGAATACTACTCCGTTGATTAATATAATTCATATACCCTCTGTTTTCAAATACTTGTAATTTTTTACTAAAATTTTCTTCCATAAGTACTTGGCGCTTTGAGACTCCCATGTATGTTTTTCAAAAATACCCCTATTGACTCTACACATCTCCTCTACTCCGTTGACACGTTTCTTGTACTTGAGATATTATTTAAGGGCATTTCTTTTCACATTTTACTCCAAATATTATTTCCTTGGTATGTCTGGTTTGGCAAAAGGGTGAAGCATTCGAAAACAAAGGTATTACTTATTCCAGCTTTGTTGCAAAATATAGGACTTGCATTTAAATTTAATGAGGCTTTCTCTAGATTGCCACAATTTATTTTCTCTCATATGCATTTATTCATTGCTACCCACACAAATTATCCTCTCTCATCTTTCCAAAACAATTATTGGGGTCATACTTGGGTCATTTCCTTCCATAGCTTGTCAATTTTATTACCTACATAACGAAATTAACGAAAACCACGGAGAGAGTGTTTATTACTGTATGTTTAGTCTCATAACTAAGCATGCACTTGCAGCTTGCTAAGGTGAGTTGCAGTGGGGAATACCACGATCCAGCGAATGTCGAGTGTGCAAGCTCCATCCAGGCTATAGAAGATGTAAGCCCTAATTGCATACACAATTCGATCCAGCTTGGTATTCCACTGTTGCTGAATCATCAAATAGCTGCATGCAAGTCTTATAAAATGAATTCCACTGTTGCTGTCAGTGCACGAAGGACATCAACATAAGGCACATCCTGGAGCCCAATTGCGAAGAATCTGGGGTCTCAAGCCCAAGCTGGAACGTTAGCAACACTGCTAGTACTAGCAGGGTCATGGTGGAGATGGAGAACTCTAACCCTAATCATTTTGATTGCAGAGTAAGTTGAGTAACAGAAAGGTCAACATGTAATCTTCCCTGTCAATCAACAATTCAACATTTACTAATTAGTGATTTTCGATCTATTTGATTGGCTCGTTTGCTGCTGCAGCTAGCAACGTATGTGCTATCCAAAATATGGGCAGATGATGCAACTGTACGGGAATGTCTTGGTGTTCGCAAGGTACATATATGTGTGCGTTAATTGATGACAAGTTTCTCCTTTGATTGGTGATCATCTAGTGAATTCATAGTTAAGGGTGATGCCAGCCAAAGGAAAACCATGTGAATTAGATTGATTAAGTTGTGAATGATATTGATATACACTTACACTACACTAATGAACATGTACAGGGAACAATTAGAACATGGAAAAGATGCTACCGTGACATACCTTACACTAGAGATATCGCAAGTACAATTGAATATCATTTCGAGCTAGCCAACAAAGGATACCGAGCGTTGATATACAGGTAATTATCTAGTCCAAAAAAGATCCTTTGTATATACTCCAATTTGTTTTTTTTTTTTTGCAATCTGCGTAGTGCATCTTTGAAACTTTGACATCTAATTCATATGAATATCCCCAATAATTTCTCATCGTTTCTGTCAAAAAAAAAAAATCTCAGCGTCAATCCTACTTTGTTTTGGCTGAGATCAATATCCTGATCAGATGATAACCGAATTAAACAGGAAAATGGTGGATCAAAAATTTCTCTCAGTTTTCTACAGCTTGATTAATCTAAACAAATGATGGGGGTTCTTTGTTTAATGATGCAGTGGCGATCACGACAGCTATATATCTCATGTTGGCACCCAAGCTTGGATCAAATCTCTTAACCTATCGATCGTAGACGATTGGCGCCCATGGTATGTTGGTGGCCAAGTTGCAGGGTAAGGAGCACCATGAATTAAATCATGCAATCCAATCAGCTAATACGAAATATGTAATGGCATCTAACTAGCTGATCTCTTGTATTCCTTTAAACTGTTTTAGTTTCACAAGAACTTACTCAAGCAACCTCACGTACGTAACTGTGAAGGTACCTTCTTATTCTTCCAGGATTAATTGAATTACAATACAATTTATATGTGTATCGTGCAACTTTGTGGGTGTGTTATATATATCATGATCAGCTTAATTTAATTTGTGCAATTTTATATGTAACCATGCACGCATGCAGGGTGCGGGGCACACCGCTCCGGAGTACAAGCCCAGGGAGTGCCTTGCCATGCTTGCAAGATGGATCTCCGGCAATCCACTCTGATGGATATTATTCCACCGGCAACCCATACTACAGTACTACACACACGTGTGTGTGTGCGCGTGTGTTATGTGTGTGTGTGTGTGTGAAAATAATGATGTACGCAGTAGGATTGCTGTCCTGCCTATCCTTGCCGTTGGTAGCTGCATCAAGATATGTGTGCTGGAATGTACACGTGTGTGTGTGTGTGTGGAGGATCCCCATGTGTTCCACTGAGGTGGTGACGAGTAATTGACAGTTCGGTACGAGTGAATTTGGAGTTTGATTCAAGGAGATTGCAGTTTTCTTCTGAAAGTTTCAATTTGTTTGTTTGTTAGGTTGGCGCATTTGGCGAACTTCGGAGCCGGCCGGCCACCCCGTGATCCTGCCTCTCTCGCCCTGCCGTATACGACATCTCGGCCCCAGTGATGTTGGCGCAGTCCATCTCGCCCGCCGCTGCGTCCGCGTAGTTCTCGTACCCTGCTGCCACCGCCGCGGTGACCACGACCCCGTCCTACTTCCCCGTCCCTTTCCAACTCCAGAGCGTGCAGTACACTGCCTGGCCGACTGCGACCTCTTCGGCGGCGCCACCATGCAACGCCGTCTACCCCATGCCCCGAGTTCCAGCAGGCCGTAGCTGCCCCCTTTCGATTACCGTTTCTACTCCCTCTGCTATTTTTCACTTGATGTCCTAAAATCAACTAGGTGCCTGTCTCATTGCAACGGATCTCAAATAATTAATAACATAAATTATACTCTCTTAAATAAAATAATATGAGAAGAGGTACCTTGATCCTCCGATCTCATGGAGCCGACATGATACGGATGTATATGAAGAACCATATGAGAAGATCATGTTTAATGTTGTGATGAGTAATTATAAGTTTTGTGGATTAGTTAAATGATTTTGTAAAGATCGCACTTTGTCAAGATTGATTTTGTGCAGAAATTAAGAATTTTGGGATTTGATTTATGGATTGAGTTAGAGTGACATGGGTTATTACATTAAGATTGTATGATACATGTTTTGACTAATGTGGGTCAAGTTGTAAAGAACTTATGCCCGAAAACGATTTCTTTCTTTGTCTTTGGATGTGCAGGATCGTTTGGAGTCAACCATAGTCAATGGCGAGGATCGGGACTAGGGTCATGTAGGAGTTAAAGCTCAAAACAATTGAGGATACCGGATGAGATAGTGAGCTCAAGTATAGTACGAGAAAGGTGAAAAATATTAAAGACGAGTTTAAACGACAGGATTACACCATGAGGCTTGGACAGTCCAAGTGAGAGAGACTTAGTGATATGTGACAAGCTAGTGGTGCACCTACACGTAGCAAGTATAGCGATTGCTTGCAAAGGATAGTGATGATCGGTTCAACAAGGGGTATTTTGGTACTTTTGCCAAAATACCAAAAATCACCTTGAATTAAAACCGCGGCGCATGGACGATGCGTTAGAGAGCGGTTTAGGTTAAGGTGGAGTTGGTTTTGTCGAGACGGATCGAGGCTAAGGATTTAGCGGATATGGGCTTATACGCTTTGAAAAGTGTGCATGAGTGAATATGTGTGAATAAAATCTGTGTGTGGGGTTAATAGATTTTTCTTATTATGCTAAGTAGATAGTATCTATTAAGGGATGGATGGAGCTCACTAGTCCATCTATAAAAGGAGGTTGGGATGGAGACATATAGTTAACCATTCAACCCATCTCTTGTGCTCTCTTCTTTAGGGTTAAGGTTTGAGAGTGAGTACTTAGGGTATTCGTTGTCCTCCAAGATGAAATGGCTGTAAAACTTACATTTTCAAGTAATCAATACATCAATCTTTGGGCAACTCTTGAATCCATCTTGTTTTTGATTGGTGTGCTTGACTTTTGGTTAGTTTTTATCTTTTATCTTTCCTTCTTGTCATCTTGCTGTGTCAAGGATGTGTAAGAGATGGAGATAATCCTTAGGAATATATCTCCACCTATCTAGACACTTTAATAGCAAGATTCACTAGAAAACCTAGTTTTGCTTGACTTTGACCTCTTTAATCCATCTCTTGATTCGAGGGTTTTTGGTTTGGTTTCTGTGGTGATCTAACTTTCTATGATGTGTGGGAATATATCTAGATCCTTCTTAGTTATCATCTACCTACGAGTAAGTTGTATTCACCGTTTGGGTTTTTACCTCGATTTTGATGCAACCTTCGAACAAACTAAAAAAGATCTTAATTTTAACCACGATTTTCAAGATCGTTTATTGGAATAGGTTCACAATATTCTAAAGAAGATCTTTGTAAAAATTTCATATCATTTGGATCTACAAATCAAAAGTTCTCTCAATTTTAGTTTTTGAAATCATGATAAAAACACTGCTCATAAGCCTAATTTTACTATAGCAACGATCAGACTGCCCCCAGGAGGTCAACCGCCTCTTGATTCGTGGTCAAATCGCCAAGGAGAGGTCAAACCGCCCCTGATTGGCAGTCAGACATGCATGATCTAAGTTCTTCAAGATTTTGTGTTCTTAAGTTATTAGCTTTCAATTTTTGGTTGTAGATTTGATTCCTAGTAACTCTATAGTTATTTGAGAATATGATATAGAATGCTTGGGGGAAAATTTAAAAGCAACATTCACTCCTCCTCTGTTGCTATCCGGTCCTATAAGTGGTATTAGAGCCCAGTTAGCTCTTTTCGAAGATCTTAACCGGTCTTTAGAGTCAAGGAAGCAGACAAGTATTCCACCAAGCTGCCTCTCTTTGACGGGATCGAATATCCTTTTTGAAAGAGTAGGATGGAGTCTTACATTCAGACTCAAAGCTATATGATCTTGAAGAAGTTTAATGCTTGGTTTGTTATTCCTACCGATAAGGACATCATGGTCATGAATACACCAGATGTTAAGGCAAACGCTAAGGCAAGCAACATCATCATTCAGGGTCTTAGCCGAAGTGAGTTTAATCGCATCTCTCATCTCACGTTGGCATTCGATATCTGGGTGACTCTCGATGCATACCATGAGTGCACTACTCAGATCAAGACTGTTCGATAGGACCAGTACAAACGATGATACAACAAATTCAAGATGCTTGCTGGTGAGTCTTTGGATAAGTGCTTTTGTAGATTTCACAAGATTCTGAGCAATCTCTAAACTGTTGGTCTTACATACTCAGACTTGGATAATGCTCGTTAAATGCTTTCTACCTTGGAACTTAGAGTTTGAGAAATGAAAGTGACCATCATCAAAGACATGATTGATTTATCGACCTTGACTCTTAACACGTTGTACTCACACCTTAAGAATCATGAGATCGATATCGTCTTTCGCAAGATGAAGTCACAGTCAACGGCCTTGGTCACCGATCCCACATCTGCTTCTGGAGCATCTTCTGATGGTGCTTCTGGTTTCTCTTTGGCTGCTCTGTGCGAGATAAGCGAGAACCAATTTGAGTAGTTTCCACAGAGTGAGTGAACCTTCTTAGCAGGAAAATTCTCTCGTGCATACAAGAGGGTTAGATAGAGGAAGAGAGGAGGTCTAGTGAATTGCTTCAAGTGTGATGGCCCTAACCACATTCGAGTGAACTGCCCCAAGCTGAAGAAGGGCAAAAACGACTATGGCGGTGTGAGAAAGAATGACTACATCAGCAAGAATCGCAACAAGAAGTCGTCAGCTCGTGATCAAGACAAGAACAAGAAACACTACAACTTTGGTAAGGCTAAGAAGCTCTTCCACCATGTCTTCACCGCTTTTGACAACTTCAACTTTTGCGACATAGAGGGCTGGAGCAACGATGATGGCGAGGATGATCCGCAGAAGGACACCAATGATGGCAACAACTTCACCAGGATGTGCTTCATGGCTGACAAAAACGGTATCAGTGATGACGATATCTACAACTACTCTGATGTTATATGTCCATCCTACGACCAGATTAATGATGCTTTTTTTAGGTTAGAAAAGTTTTATGTTAGGTTTAAGACTAGGTGTGGTGAATTAGAGGAGGTAGAGAGCTTGTTACGGAAGCTTACTTCACTTAGATCTTCTCCCTCTCGTGACGATTGCGATGTATGTGTTTCCTTGCTTAGAGACATGGAGAAACTAAGGATCTTGCATGATAGTTTTATTTCTAAGTTGGATTTACTTAAGGTGGAGAATGTTAGTCTATTAACTGAATTAAAAGTGGCTAGAGTTGTTCCTTCTCAGATAGATTTTGTTGAGATTATTTTCTGCACCACATGTGAGGACAAGGACAATATTTTTAAAGGTTATATACCATTCTCATTGATCTGCCTGAAATCTGTGATAGTTATGCCAACTTAAAGATTAGTTTAAAAAAGGCAGATCATAAAATCGCTAAAATGCATGTTGCTTTAATTGAGACTGTTGCTTCTTGTGCAAATTGTCCTAAATTGACTGCTGAACTTGAATCTATTTCTAAGCAGTTTTAGGACATGTGTGATCATAATAAGAAAATAGCTCAATATGCTTCTAAGGCACCTGTTAGCTCACCATGCAATAATTGTGAAAACTAAAATCTAAATTAATTACTTTAGATAAAAAATATGTGAAGCTAACTAACAATCTAGTAGAAAAGCCACAATCTGATTGCTTGTTCTGTGCTGAAGTTGAAAAGAAATTGGAGGATATGCAAGAGACTTTTAAAAAGAGTTACGAGGCCCAGATAGCTAGGATTAGAACTACCCCCTGTGTGTCTTATGAAGAGATATGCACATGCTATTCGATCTTCTCCTTCTGGGAGTGTAAATACCTCATGAACTCTCTCGAAAAATTTGTTGGAGGCAAGAAAAGACTTAATATTATCCTAGGCAAATCCAAGATTTGTAAGTTTAATCATGGTCTAAGATATGATTTCTTAAAAGATGTGAGCAAACATCCACCTGCAGTAGTTAAAGCTATAGCTGGAGGCGTGATTGAAGTTACGCCCAAGGCTAAAAATAGAGTGTTTAAACCTGTGGATTTTGACCAGGGGATTTCTAACAGTAAGGTTGTTCCACCTGTTGCTTTGACCTCTCAGAAGGTGAAGTACCAATTTTGTCGCGTCTTCTAGTAATTCTCTCAGGTGCTTAGTTGTTTTCAGAGTCTCATGGTCTCTCCTTTTCGCATAAAAGATTTGGTCATATTGGTTTTGATCATTTAACTCGAGTTAGCGGCCATGATCTCATTTGTGGTCTACCTAAGATTAAGATGGTCAAATACATAATTTGTGCTCCTTTTTGGCATGATAGGATGGTTGCTGCTTCTCACTCTCTAGTCACTGTGACTATGACCGACGCACTAGGACAGCTTCTTCATATGGACACTGTTGGTGGGAAGTGATACACTCTTGTTGTGGTCGATGACTTTTCGAGATTCTCTTGGGTATTTTTCTTAGCCTCGAAGGATGAGACTTTTAGTCATTTTTGGGATCTGTTCGGTAGGTTGTCCGTTGAGCTCCCTAGTGCCTGACGAGCAATTTATAGTAATAATGGTACGGAGTTCAAGAACTCCTACTTTAAGAGGTCTTACGATGAGATAGGTGTAGAGCATCAGTTCTTTTCTCCATACGTCCCTTGGCAAAATGGCGTTATGGAGAGGAAGAACCCAACCTTGGTCACAATGGCCAGGACGATGCTAGATGAGTATGGTACACCTAGAAAATTTTAGACTGAGGCTATAGCTACCGCTTGCCATCTTTCAAATAGAGTTTTTCATATATCACACTTGCATCGCACTTCTTATGAGTTGAGTTATGGGTGAAAGCCTAGTGTCTCATATTTTCATATTTTTTGTTACAAATGTTTCATTTTGAAATCCGGGAACCTAGATAAGTTTGATTCATACTCATTTGATGGTAACTTTCTGGGTTATTCAACTTCTTCACAGGGTTATAGGGTCTGGAACTGTGAGACGAGTATGATAATAGAAACATGTGAGGTTATTTTTAATGAGGCTAGTCCTGGTACTAGGCCCGATATTTCAGTGTCAGTTATGCAATCTGAGACCATCTTTGTAAATGATGAGGATGATGAAGATGAAGGTTCATTACCTGATCTAATCCCATCTATCACTGAAGTGCCTGCTTCTACTACTACGCCTCAAGGAGATCAGCCCTTACCTTCTAGCTCTTCTGGAGCTTGTAGCTCTACTCCTACTCCACAGCTCATGAGGTAGAAGCCACGTCTTCATCACATTTAGGACCTCCCCAACACATTCAGTGTCATCATCCTTCTAAGTAGATCATAGGTTATCGCTTTGAACGAGTCACACGCTCAAAATCTGGCTTATCTTATTTCTGTCTACACTCAGCTTTTATCGCCATAGTTGAGTCCAAAGATATTGGCCATGCTTTGTCTGATGAGTTTTGGGTCAATTGCATGTATGAGGAGTTAGAGAATTTTGAGAGAAATAAGGTCTGATCGCTTATTGAACCCCCTAGTGATCATAATGTCATAGGAACTAAGTGGGTCTTTAAGAACAAACAAAGTGAGGATGGAGTAGTCATTTGAGTAACCCAATAATTTATGTACATCTTAATTGATCTTTTCCTAGCTCTTGGTTCTTTCGAAGCTTAATGCTCATATCATAGGGCGTTAGAGAAATTTTACAGCTCTCATAGCCAAAGAGGCATAAGATTTTCTTAGTATAATGGGATTGGTTCAAAGTGATCATATACTTTTTCTTGATCAATTTAATATTCAGAATGACATCTGTATCTCCTAAGTCTTTCATATCAAAGTATCGAGATAAGAAAGATTTGATCTCATCAATTACGGCAGTGTTTATTCCAAATATAAGTATGTCATCCACATACAAACACAAGATCACTTCTTGACTCCAACCATAACGGTAATATACAAATTTATTAGCTTCATTCACAACAAAGCTTGTGGATGTCAAAGTTTTATCAAACTTCTCATGCCATTATTTAGATGCTTACTTTAGGCCATACAAGAATTTCAATAATCTTCATGCCTTATTTTCCAATCCAAAAATCACAAAACCATCCTGTTAATTCATATAGATTTCTTCCTCTAACTTTCCATTAAGGACAACTATCTTCACATCCATTTGATGGACATGTAGACCATACGTAGATGCTAACACAATGTGGTTTCTGGCAACAACAGAATAGATATCAAAGAAATCTTCTCCCTCTTTTTGGGTATAACCCTTGGCCACAAGTCTTACCTTGTACTTTTCAGTTGTATCATCAGATCTTAGTTTACTTTTAAAGACACACTAACATCCTACAGGTTCACACCCGATAGGACGATCAGTGATCGCCCAAGTCCAATTAGCTATGATAGAGTCTATCTCCCTACGGACTACTTCTTTTCAATACTTAACAACAGAAGATGTGTAAGCCTCTGAAAGAGTCTTTGGCACATCATCCATGAGGTATAAAAAATTCGTCACCAAAGGTTTTCTCAACACTTTGTCTCTTGCTCCTATGATGAGCCTCTGTAACTAGATTGTTATCCTCCTTAGCGATATTATATATTGGTTCAAAAACGATGGGAAGTTCAAAAGTTTGATTATTCTCACTTTCAATATTTTCAGTTTGGACATTCTTAGTTCGTGAAGTACTGCTTGTAGTTCTCATAGGAAAGATATCCTCAAAATGAAGCATCTCTAGATTCCATTGTTGTGTTAGCAATAATCTTATAAGTTTCTGATTTAACTACTAAAAATCTATAGGCCATACTATTTTGAGTATATCCTAGAAAAATACAATCGACTGTTTTTAGTTCAAGCTTTCTCTTTTTCTGCAATGGTATATTAACTTTTTTCAAACACCCTCAAATTCACAGAAAATTAACATTAGGTTTTCTCCCCTTCCATCCCTCATATAGGGCAATCTCATCTCCTTTTAGTGATTACTCTGTTTAGGATGAAAGTTACTATCAATATAGCTTTCTCCACCATGACTTAGGTATACTGGCACTCTCTATCATGGTATTAACCAAGTCTGTTAGTATCCGGTTTTTCCTCACAACTACCCCCATTTAATTAGGGTGAATATGGTGGTGTAAATTTATGGACTATTCCATGATCAGAACAAAATTAGGAGAATTCATGAGAGATATACTCTCCTCCATGATCAGACCTAAATCTTTTTATTTTCTTCTCTAGTTTGTTCTCAATCGCGGCCTTATAAGTCTTAAAGTAGTTTAAAGTTTCATTATTAGTTTTTAGCAAATACACATAACAGTAGTGTATTGCATCATCAATAAAGGTTAAAAAATATCTTTTACCTCCTTTTATCAACAATCCATTCATTTTACACAAATTTGAATGAATAAAATCTAATGGTGCCAAGTTCTTTTCATCCTCTAATCCTTTAAGGGGTTTTCGAGACTACTTTATTTACACACATGACTGACACTTTGATCATTTGATAATTTAATATTTTAAAAATAAATCTAATCTAGATATTCTAGTAATACTATCAAAGCCAATATGACAGAAACGAGAATGTTAAATATTGGCCTCACATTTATTTGAACTAGTTGCAACATTTAAATTATAACAAGACTCTAAAGTACTTAGGTGGAACAAGCCTCCACTCTAATAGCATTTACCAATAAAGTTTTGAAACTTAGATATTACAATTTTATTTAACTCAAAGACTAGCTTATAGCCATCACTATATAGAAGAGAATCACTAATAAAATTCTTGTTTATTGTAGGAGCATACTACATATTCTTCAAGTGAACAATCTTCCCTGAAGTAAACTTCAAATCCACCGTGCCAACACAAAGCATACGACCCATTTCCCATCAGGATGGAGAAATCCCCTACTGCTAGGTAACAAGAAAATATCATAATATATGTGAACATTAACACTATTATCATCCACCAATCAGTAGATTTACATGCTGAAAAAATAACAGGTGAATTACCATACCCTCCTCAAGTCGAGGCCTCACCAATGATTATATTAACTGCCTTCTTCTTTGGCTATTCATTATCTGTGCTCTTGCGAAAGCGATAGTCTTTAGCTATATGACTGTCTTTTCCGCACACATAGCAGGTGATGTCTCTCAAATCCTTTTTCTTAGTTAATTTTCTTCTTCCTAAATCTAGTTGTCTTTTTCAGTTTGTTAGATTTGTAATTCTTTGCAACCGTCTTTTGCTCTATGAAATTTGTATTGTTCTGACCAGAAGCGATGGGTGCATCTTTTGCTCTGAACTTTTCTTCCACATCGAGGGCAACAATAAGATCCTCAACGAAAATCTCTTCCCTCTTGTGTTTCAAGCTAGTGGCAAAATTCCACCAAGAAGCAGGAAGTATAGCAACAATCCGTAGCCACAAACTTAGGAGGCAACATACAGCCTAGGTGCACAATCTCACCGACCAGTAGCTAGATATCATGAGCTTATCCAACTATAGATCTAGTCTCATCCATGGTAAAGTCAAAAAATTGCTCACACATACAGAGCCAGCGACCTGACTCTGCCTCATCCATGCATATTTGTACTCTAGTGCATCACATAACTCTGTGACAGACTTATAATCCATATACACATCATAGAACTAATCTGCTAGAACAGTCAGAATACAGCCAAGAGCAGTGTTATTTACATTTTCAAATTGCATGAACTGCTTAATCGTAAATGGATACTGCAGGTAGATAACCCACCAAAGCCCTAAAGACATGAGCCAAAACTTGGATCTAGTCTACTATCTATGAAAGTTCTAACCAGAAAACCTCTTAGGTTTTGTTGCATTAGAAGCACTAGCCATTGTTGTATTGTAACGAAGTTCACAATAAGGTTTTTGAATTGTTTGAAATGTGGACAATATTTTAATTTTAAGTTTTATTAGGAGAAAAATACAATAAAAAACTAGTGATGCAAAACTCATAACTAACAGCAGGCTACTCATTATACTTCTAAAAATACACAAGGAAAATATAATATCAAAGTTGATCGAATGTTTGAATGACTTACTATTGGGCTAGGTGAAAAACAATTAAGCAGTGCTAGCTTGATGCAGTGCCGAACGTAGATGACGTAGTGCAGGAGCGGTTGCGCAAATGTGCTGCCTAGAAATCTTATTGCTACCTCGTGCAGGTACTCTCTGCGGCAATGGTTCAGATATAGCCACTCTCTCTCCTTTCAGGTGCATGTAGAGAAGAAAGGCCGGCGAGTTTCGATCGCACAGCACAGCAGCACAGATTAGAAGAGAAGAAAGTAGAGGAAGAATGGAGGTGGAATGCTCTGTGTTTTCCTGAATGTCTCCAGGCCTTTTTAAGGGCGCTGCAGTTATTCACTAGTAACTGATGTGATTAAACAGAATTATTCACTAGTAACTGC
The DNA here is from genome assembly GCA_036346265.1 of Melocanna baccifera. Lineage (NCBI taxonomy): Eukaryota > Viridiplantae > Streptophyta > Magnoliopsida > Poales > Poaceae > Melocanna > Melocanna baccifera. The sequence goes on along the minus strand of CM070704.1, from coordinate 19,978,606 downwards.
CTCATCAAATCACAGATTAAGTAGTGTGAACTCACTGGTAACTACTTTATCAAATTATGTGATATTTAAGTAGTCTTATGACCAGTTAAAAAGAGAGATGATGCATAGTTTAGTAAAAATAAGGTGAACTTAGTCTATCAAGTAACACACCACGTCACGGTATGGTCGCGCATCGTAAGTCACAAATCAAGCAATTTTTATACAAAAATACGTGCATACACGCGCACATATGTGCGCATGTGTATGATTAGCCAAAATCTTCCTCACACCATCCCCATCTATAATATAAGGAGTGGCATAGGCAAGCATCGAGTAGTCAGCAGTGGCCAGTGCCTAGCAGAGCCGGTGAGCCGCCAAGGGCGCCAGGGTCCTAGGGCCAAGGGCACCAGTCACCGAAGCAGCTAAGCAGTGTGCCTAATGCACAGGTGAGTAGTCAGTAGCTGATGTCCAACCAGCCAAGGGGAGCCACTGCAACCAGAAGCTGAGAAAGTGAGAAGCATTGCAGATTTTAGATTTGCACTTTTGCAGAGTGAGTACTGAGTTTCGGTAAGCAATTAACTAATTAAGCATTCGATTCTAAATTCTGAAATCTGAATCTCTGATTTGGGATTTGTGGGAATGGAACGTTGTGATTGGAGATTTGGAGAGTTGAAACAATATTGTGAATTGTGAATGTAGAGCAACAGACTAATGGAGAATCATCATTCGTCTAGTTGAATGTTGAATTAATGAATCAGCCAAAGAGGCAGAGGCCTTCGTAAGTTAATCTGTTAATGTCATCTTCAGTACATAATGCTGTTACTATCTTGAACATTATAAATTGCTATCATCTATTGTAAATTGTGATATGTGAAGTGTGAAATGTGAATGTAGAGCAACCGAGCAAGTTGAATAATTCAAACATGAAGAGCAAGTGGAATTGTGCGCGTAAAGTGTGCACACTCATTTCAAGTTTTTTAGCTCCGCCACTGAGCAATATAGTACTAAACTATGCATATTTCGGAATTATAGGAAATGGACCTCACTCATATGGGCCTATTTTTAACATGTCATTCTTTGTTTTTCTAGCTTAACACTTGAACATGCCATCACCACATTGCCCAATGTGTTCCCAAGTGTTCAAAATATGAGATTGCATGGCACTTTTGTACCACCGAAGGTTTGTTCTAGTGACATTCAGTTCATGAATTAGTTTATATCACATTATCTTTTCTTGAATTTTGCTTTTCTATCTTTTAGATGCATTGGCGACTGGACAATAGACCCATGTTTTGTCAGTTGAGGCGTTTACAGCTGGTGTTGCCTATTTGCTTTTGTTGCAAGGATGAAGTATGATTGATGATTAGTTCTGATATACTTGGACAAGATATATATGAACACATTGTGGGCTCATGTTTTGTGGGGTGTTGGACTGCCGGTTTACTTTCTCGTGAAATTGTGGGTGCTGTTATTGGTTCAGTACTCAGTAGGGCTACAGCTTTTGAATATGTACTGAAGTTAGAGGGATAGATCTGTTCTTTGTCCAATGTGCGCATGTGGGGCTAAAGAGTCAAATTGAACTCCTGCAACATATAGTGGAAAATGCCCCTGCATTGGAGGTTTTAACTATAGATCAAAGAAAACTAGTTAATCTGAAATTTCTGTGAGTTGAAGGTCCAAAAGCAACATGTGTGCCTCCAGTTCGTGAGACTGTTAGAAGGTTCCTTGATGGAAAACATTCTGCTAAGACGAAGCTCAATCATCTCTGAGACATTCTGTTACTCTGTACAGTAAGAAGTACTCGTCAAGATTGTGAACAAAGAGGGTATGGCGTTTCTTCGAATAACTGGTGAGTTGTAGCTCAACGCAGAGGCACAAACCAGCAGAGTCAGTGGCTAAACATAAATCAAAGTATCTTTAGCAATCTAAAATCATACATAATTAGAACGAAAACATAAATCATACTTTGTGAGAATGTCACACACACCTACTTAGCTGCATTGTGCGTGCAAAAGAAGTCCTAAGGCCATACTCTTAAGCAAGCCCTGATATAGGAGAGTTTAAGAGGACCCCTATAAGTCTGAAGTGAATGGCTAGTAGCATGAAACTAGTGCAGATTTTTTTTGAGACGAAACTAGTGCAGAATCGATGACACCATCTTAGCCTGACATAGAAGAATGAATTTAGCTCAGTTTAGTGCTGGGTTTGGGGTTCCCACATCTAATAAGAGAGGTCCCCTCAACTGTGTAAAGATTGTGCATGGCAGCACAGACTCCTACTTTTTCCTTGATGCAAACATGTAATGGTAGTCACTTTGATTGTGTAATGAGATGATAAGCTTAAGAAGAAAACTCCTGTTCTGTTAGGTAAAGAACTGAAAAAAGATACGATTTTTGTCATTTTGGCAACATCATCTTTGAAATGAGGGTTGTTACTACAGCAGTATGTTTATTCAGACTTTGATTGTTTGCTGAAACTTTAAGCAATAGCAATGCCAAACAAGTTGAGCTGCAAGTATTGCTCTTAGCAATTTAGCCTAATTTGACTTAAGCATGTATGCCTTATGAGTTACTAGTATTTGCAGAGAGCTTGCGCAACACACTGAACCAAACTCCATATGAAGATGCTGACACAATGGCCTTCTGATTTTTCAATTGCTCCTCCAAGTCCTCAAATTTCCCTTTCTTACAACTCTTTGGACTAAAGCTGGACTATCTTGTTTTCTAGGAGCATAGACTTCATCGACACTCCTTTAATTGTGAGATGCACAAAATAGAGTATAACAACTGTAAAACACAAAGCAATACCCTAAGGGAATTACATTTATGAAGAAATCAAAACCTCGAAATATTTGCAGTGCAAGGCTCGCTAGGTTGTTATTTTTTTCCAAGAAGTGCTCGAAGTCTCGAATCGCGGCATTTAGCATAGACCACAAAGTAGACTTGTTGCTAGTATTGAGGAACCGAGGTGAGTCACGAGTTTACCATGAATGCAGGCGCTGCTGTGTGTACTTGAACCTTCTGACACTCACTCAGTAAATCTTCTTTAGTTTCTTCTAACTTAATTGTCAACTCGACTTCTATTTTTTCGAAATGAATTATGTGCGTCTCAATTTCTTTGCAACCCCAAAAGGAAAAAAAAGTCTGAAACTACCATTTCGATCACCTCTACTACTGTTAACTCTGAAGAAATAACAGTTACTTCAATTGAGCTCGTGCAGTACGACCGACCATAACATTTATAACACCCCGGCCTTTCACTGGATCCAGGATACTACCATTATGCACTTACCAACACAATTAGATGTTGGTAATAAAGATTTTGGCAACACCTTCGTTGTTTATACGACTACCAATAGGGAACATCCCACACATGAATAAAGAATAAATGCAATAAGCCAACTAACTTCATATTACAACTAACCAAAACATAAACAGGACTTGGACTCTATGACCATGGAGACTCACCACCACATGCTCACAAATATACTAAACCAACCGGCGAGCCACGTAAGACTTAACATACGAAATTCGTATTAATAAGAGAAACTCATTCTCCACTTCAAGCAAAAGGAGACTGACCGCATCCCACGCAACTTTTAATATTTCCAAAACAAATTCTAACTAGAAATTTAACTAAAGCAGCTTAACAAGAGATTAGATATAAACACTTAGTGTATGACTAAGTTGTTATTTAACAAGTATGGTGAAAAAGGACTATTTCTATTTTCATGTATGCTGTCAATCCAGATCACCTAAAAAATAATAAAGCAAGGGTGGGTCCGAAGACTCAGCAAGCACACGATAAAACAGTGTCATCAATATAGCAATTCAATCAATTTTATGGCTGTGTACTGTAAATCATAATATCTGTAACTGTACCACTGTCTCTATCACTTTAATGCAATGCAATGCGATGCATCTGTAACTGTGGTTTATATCGGTATAGCAGAGTGTTCACCCATCGATGAACCACTCAATTGTCCTGTCCTCTTTCATGCAGGGTCTCAATCTCCACTCCTGTGGAGTACCTACTGTAGTTGATCCTGTGTATGAATGCAATGCATGATGCAACATGCTTCCAATTTTGGCATTTAATCATAAGCAGCACTTATCAAAGTATGATTAGCACATAATCATATACATCATCTTATAAATATTGTAAATCATGGCATGGCAATACAAGTAGCAAGTATTCATCATAATTCACTGTTCTATCTTGCACTTTCCTGTTAACTTAGTAGACGATGCGTGGACGGCACCAAACCCGAATCTCCACCTGAACAAGCATTACCCATTTCAATTCATCGCTAACGTAATACTTACACATACGAGTAAACAACATTGCTCTTATGCATAAACCCGACACAGCCAATTTCTCTCTCACCGGACACCTTTCCACGGTCCTAGCATTCAATCGACCATAATATAAAGATTCATCATCTTTATTCGCGAATCGAATTCTACACGCTTAACTCATTATTGGACCTAACAAACATACCATCTAACCTATTTGACTATGCAACGACAGCCCAAACCTACTGCTAGTAGCTACTACTACTACTACTCTTTTCATCATTTCTCCCTCTCATATTCCCTCCATCCAAGAATAAACAAGATCAAATGCCGCAGCACCTATTGCATCTTCCAAGCATTTATACGGTTATACCAATTATTCACCCCCTCACTAACCACATACGCTAACGATTGTTTACTCAAAGCCATGACTAATTAGCAGTATAAATGCTTCTCTTTTCTTCTTTTTGTTAGACTATGTGACCAGATCTAGGCTAGATGATGAATAATTGATAACGTTGGTTATGGTACTACTCATGGTGTGTTACTTCTTTATATGTTTGTGATAGCATGGTGATAGGATAATGTTGCATGATACGCTTGTGTGAGGTATTGTGCGGATTGATTTGAGTCAAGTCGTGGACTTGTACTCGTACGCGGTTGCATATTTATTTATGTGCAGGTGTTGCTTGAGGCAGAACATGGTGGAGGCGGCGTTGGAGGCGCGGAGATACGTCATGGTGGAGTGTTGTGCGAATGGCATGACGAGACTTGACGTGCAATACATGTGTGTGGCCAGCGTGCGAGGCCGTAGTGGCCTGGTGGAGCAGCAGCCCAAGACCCGGCAAGGCTGCAGGTGCGGATGGGCTGGATGGCCCAACGAGCAAAGCTTCGCATGCGGACTGGCGTGTTAATTTAGTTCAAACATGGCCAGAGAATACAGCTCAAACACGGAAGCCGTGGGACGTCGTTTCTGTTGAGGAACCCTCGCTGGCGACCAGTCCGAGTAATTCCTCTGCTTAGAATAAGAACGAATCAACCACAGAAGACAGAATAATAGATTGAACACACAGAGAGAGGTAGAGAGAACTCCTAGTCTTTCTTTATTGCTTCAATTCAATGGGGTACAAAATCAGCCATATGGCTCTCTATTTATAGGAGGGGGATGAGGTGCCCACTAGAGATAAGGAGGTTTAAACCAAAGAGTCTTGGTTCCTTAACACTCCCCCTTGGGCACTCATCCGTCATGTTCATGCCTCGTTAAAACTCCATAAAAATCCAATGGGAAAAATTTGAAGAAAGAGTACATGATACATGTTATGCTGCGATGCACGAATTGCCTCATTAAAAACCTTGGTCGAGAAACTTCAGGAAAACTCGTCAAGGGAAAAAGAGTACAATTCACCTAACTTTATTCAGCCTTCAGGACTTTTATTCTTTGGGTACTTGAACTTCAGGATCAAGATTCACTAACGGGCTTGAGAGAATTCTCCCCCTGAATTCTGCACTTCTCTAAGTCTCATCATACCAATCCCTCGCACGCACCTTTCAAGGCTAGATGCGGGGAGAGACTTTGTGAATAAATCTGCTAGATTTTCACAAGACTTAGTATGCAGTACTTTAATCTCGTCCATCTTTTGCAATTCATGAGCATAGAAGAACTTGGGGTTGATATGCTTTGTGAGATGACTCTTCACATAGCTCGTTTGTACTTGTGCAACGCAAGCGGCATTATCTTCATAGATAATTGTGGGGGTTTGCAAAATATTCATTCCACATGACTGCTGGATGTGGTGAACCATTCGGCGTAGCCAAGCGCATTCACGTGCGGCTTCATACAGCGCTATTATTTCTGAGTGGTTCGTCGAGGTAGCTACAAGGCTTTGTTTAGACGATTTCCAGAAAATTGTAGTTCCACCACACAGGAATACATAGCCTGTTTGTGACTTTGCGGTATGCGGGTCAGACAGGTACGCAGCATCTGCATAGCCAATCAAGTTCAGATCTTGATTCTTTCTGTAGAACAATCCAAGATCCTTGCTTCCATGGAGATATCGGAAGATGTCCTTTATGCCCTGCCAATGCCTTTTGGTGGGCTCTGCACTATACCTTGCTAACAGGTTCACAGCAAAAGCAATATCCGGTCTAGTGCAGTTTGCTAAGTATATGAGTGCTCCAACTACACTCAAATATGGGAATTCCGGTCTCAGGACTTCCTCCCCTCTTCCCTACGTCAGAAAGGATCTTTTTCTTGTTGTAAAGATCTTCCGATCATCGGTACTTTTGATGGGAATGCTTTCTCAAAGCCGAATCTTTCTAGCACCTTCTCGGTGTAGGTTGACTGATGTACTAAGACTCCTCCAGGGACATGCTCAAGCTGCAGGCCTAAGCAGAACTTGGTCTTGCCCAAGTCTTTCATTTCAAACTCTGACTCCAAGTAGGAGCTTGCTTCTTTTATATCATCCACTGTCCTGATGATATTCAGATCATCTACATACACTGAGATTATACAGAATCCATTCTGGGATCGCCGTATAAATACACAAGAACAGTATTCATTGCTCGTGTAGTCTTTCTTGCAGAGAAAGTCGCTTAAGCGATTATACCACATCCTGCCAGATTGCTTCAGTCCATACAGGAACTTTCTAAGCTTCACACTGTATAGATTTCTATTTGCTCTGTCTTGGTTCGGGAGAGGAATTCCTTCAGAGACTTTCATATAAATCTCTGAATCCAAGTTATCATAAATGTATGCAGTTACAACATCCATCAATTTCATTTCTAAATTCAAGTTCACTGCCAATGAGATCAAATATCTAAAGGTAATTCCACTCATGACTGGGGAGTAGGTTTCTTCATAATCAACTCCAGGACGTTGAGTGAAACCTTGTGCTACCAGCCTTACTTTATATCTCACTACTTCGTTTCTTCCAATTCTCTTTCGAACAAATACCCACTTGTGCCCTACAGGGTGCACATAGGGAGGAGTGCGGCATACGGGCCTAAACACTTCTCTTTTGTTCAGAGATAGCAATTCAGTTGCTATTGCCTTCTTCCAATCTTCCCAATCTGATCTTTTCTTACATTCAGCGAGCGATGCAGGCTCGGGATCAAGATCAATGATTGTGGCAATTTTCTTTGCGAAGTAGATATCAACACTACCTATTGTCCTGTTCAGGGACTCCCGTGTGCACATAATTTATAGCTATTTCTTCATGAGTTGCTTCTTCTGGAGCTTCATCTTGCGCATCGCTTCTTTCAATTGCGGTGGCAAGTACTTTTAGTTGTTCGGTTCCGATGTGTGCGCACACATCCATGCCGATGGGGATATTCAGATCCGGTATATCCTTTTCAACAGGTGTCATACTTGTGCTAGGTTTCAACTGGCTCCCCTTCTCATTCTAGGGGACTTCGGTGATCGGCTGTGATAAATCCTTCTTATCCTTTTTCACCAGGCGTCCCCGGTTACTTAGGATTCGAGGAGCCGGAGTTCTCGTCCTCTTTTTTTTTCGAGGCCTCTGGACGAGATTGGGGATACCTTCTGCTTTCTTTGGTATTTCAACCCTCTCCGGTGCAGTGCGTGCAGGCACATGCGACTTAGTCACGCTCTTCGAATCACTAAAGTGATTAGGCAGCTGATTCGCTAATGCTTACAAATCATTTGTCTTCTGGACTTCTATTGTCTTCTGGACTTCTCTTGTCTTCTGGACTTTTATTGTCTTCTGGACTTCTCTATTTGATTTACTAGTGCGTGGGTCATGTGCAGGAATTCCCGTGGCTTCCCACGTAATTTTCCGACATTTTTCATGATAGGGTTGATTTCCTCCCCCTAATGTCGGGAAATTATCCTCATCAAAAATTCAATCAGCGAAGCGGGCGGTATGCAAATCTCCCGACATAGGTTCCAAATACCTGATTATGGATGCAGTCTCATAACCAACGTATATCCCAGTCTTACGGAGAGGGCACATTGCGATTCACATGGAGGTGGTATAGGTACATAAACCTTGCATCCAAACCTCCTGAGATGAGAAATTTTTGGTGGTGACCCTTGCGCTAGTTGCATAGGTGAATGGATGTTATAGGCCGAAGGTCTAAAGTTGATGAGATTCACTGCATGTAGGACTGCGTGTCCTCAACATGTAGCTGGCAAATTACAATTCTGCAAAAAGGGTCGGGCAATAAATTTAATTCTCTTGATTAAGTCTTCTGCCAAACCATTCTGGGTATGGACATGCGGTACCGAATGCTCAACTGCAATCCTCATCGCCATGCAATAATCATCAAATACCTTTGAAGTAAATTCTCCGGCATTGTCCATTCTAATAGACTCGATGCGATGATCAGGGAACACATTTCTGATTCGAATGATCTGCGAGATCAATTTTGCGAAAGTATGATTTCTTGTGGATAATAAACCCACATATGACCACTTTGAGGAAGCATCAATGAGCACCATGAAATACCTAAATGACCCTGAGATGGGCTGAATAGGACCGCAAATGTCTCCCTGTATGCGTTCCAGGAATGCAGAGACTTCATCCTTCACTTTCAGAGTGGAGGGTCTAATAATTAATTTCCCGGTGGCACATGCAGGGCACACAAAATCTTCATGATTCAGGAAATTCTTCACATTAATATTATGCCCGTGAGAATTGTTAATTATATTTCTCATCATCCTAAGACCTAGGTGGCCTAATCTGTCATGCCAGAGACAGAATAGTTCAGAGCTTCTGAATACTGTCTTCAGAACAAATGAATGTTGGTATAATATAGCTACACGTGTTCATGCCATTATAAACTGAATAAATGAATGAATTATTTCAAAATCATCCAACCATTACGAGAAGACAAAAATAAAGTACCATCCATGCAAGATCTAACTTGTCCATTTAATGCAAAATAAATGACAATTAACGTCTCATGCATTCTGTGCATTACACGGAATCAACTAGAAAGTCATTGACTTCTTCGGCTATCTTTTCAGGAGTGATGTTTTATTCGAGAGAAATCATGGAGGTGACTGCCTCTAGGTCGTAAGGGGGTGCTGCTGCCGGGATGGACTCAACCTCCATCATTTCAGGCAACTGCTCAATATGCTCCCCCTCAACTGCTGCAAAGTGAGCTTCAGGCTGCCCTTTGCCATTCTTCTTTTGGGCTTGGTGGGCATCAATGATATGTTGCGGTGCTTTACAGACCCGCGACTAATGCCCCCACTTGCCACACTTGTAGCAACCTTGGTTCTGCTGACCATAGGTTTTGCCACTCTCCTTAGCCATTTTGTTATTTGGAGCATCTGACTTGCCTTTCTGGGCAACGGTCTTACCCTTCTTTCCCATTCTTTTCATCAAGGGCTTTCGCACCTTGTAGCTTCCAGCGTTGGCTTCATGGCCAGTGGAGCTGCCTGGTGGCTGAGAGACGTAATTCTTGCGGAGAAGTTCGTCCTAAGCCTCCGCAACCTGCATCATATCAATCAATTCGGCGTACTCCTTGTAGCCGTCTTGACGATAGTTGCGGGCGGACTGTACAGCATTGGGGTGAAAGGTGGACAAGGTCTTCTCAATCTTCTGCTCATCTGTGATCTGCTTGCCACAGAGTTGAAGATTGGTACAAATTCTGTGCAAGGCAGAATTGTACTCCCCGACCGTCTTGAAATCGGCAAACCTCAGTCCGATCCACTCCTGCTCTGCTTGAGGAAGAATGGTATACTTTAGCCTCTCAAACCGCTTCTTAAGTGCGGTCCAGAGTGCTAGCGCGCTTTTCTTCGCCATATACTCATTCTTGAGAGTAATGCAGAGGTGGTGCCTGAGGAAATGAAGTGCCTGATCATTTTCCTCAGGTGTAGGTTTGGCGTCATGCCGTCCGCCAATCCCAATAGCTGCGCGGAGCTTCCTGGCTCCAAGTACTATCTCGACATCAGATGCCCACGTCAGATAGTTCTTATCATGCTGGACAAGCTCCTCGAACTCCCGGTTCGTGATGCCAGTCATCTACATGTGATGAATGGAACATATAAGTTTACTTCAGGTAAACATGTATGGAATTATTTACTGCAGGTAAATAAATGGTACAATAGGTTCTCATAATGTCTCATAAATTTCTATGCATTTTCCATAATTTACTGCTAATTTTCAGTGATTAAAAGATATTTAAATAATTACAATTAATCAAAAACAGTAAATAAATACAAAAAATACATAAAACAATAATGGCAAAAATTAATAATCTTCAAATGCTAAAAATAATGCAAAAATCGGATTCCTGGGCCCATTTATGCTAGAATACGAAATTTCAGCAAATTCTGCATTTTCTAGGGGGTCTATACGCAAATTTTCAGTTCAGAGAAAATTTTGCGTAATTTTTTTGATTTCCCGAGTGGTTTTCTGCAAAACTCACGGATAGCGTTCTAAGACTCGGGGTTGTCTACACACTAGCGCTGCGCTCGAGTCTCCTCGGAAAAGGCCCTAATCGTGGAACTCGCATCTTGACCGCGGAGCTCGGCAAGTTCTTCTTCGGCGTCGCGCGAGCTTCTGGCATGCGGTGTGCAGCTCGTCGAGGTGGTGCGTACATGTGATCCATGGACTTGGTGAACTCCACCGATCGTGCGAGGCGGGGTTGCCCTCATACTCTGTAGGCGAAGTCGCCGCACGACCAGAGAGTCTTCATGGGAAATAGCGAAATCGGTGCGCAGCAAGTCTCGAGCGTAGATGTTCCTCAGCTGGCGAATGGCCTCTCGGGCTGCATCCTGTACTCCGTCGAAGAAGGTGGCTCGAGGTAGGGGTGCGTTGAACACGTAAATGGCTCCGTTTGCTCCGAAATCTCTGAAGATCTTCACTTCTACCCTCCAGCGTTCCTCGTCTCCATACATGCCAACATACCCCTGGTAGAGGGGGTACGGGCGGAAGTTGAGCTCTTGCATGAGGTTGTACAGATCATCGGCGAAGAGTCCGGCAAAGGTTCCATGGGAGACGCGGGTGGGTTGCTCCATCTAAAATTTTGGAGGAGGAGAGGAGTTAGTAATCAGTTTTGGTAAAGAGATTGAGAAAAGGAAGAGATGTTTTTAAAAGGGCATTTCTTATGAAAATATATTCTTAAGGTTGGTCTCTAGCTAAGGTCACGTCTTAGGGTCATTATTGCTCTGATACCATTTCTGTCGGGACCCGGAACAACAACTCCGAGTCCCTCCGTATAAATCGCACTATCCCAGGAAAAGCTAGTGCACACAGGTTTAACAGCAATGTATATCATGCAAAAATCACCAAGTAATAATATTAATTGAAAATACGGCCTTAAGGCCAAGTCTTACAATAAGGCACAAGGCCAACAAAATAAAAACAGCGGAAAGATAGTAAAGGTGGCAGCACAGCCCATCCAGCCTCCCACAGGCGAATGATTGTAAGACGCGTCCTACTCGCTGAAGTAGTCCTCACCGTTGTAGTCGCCGTCGAAGTCTGGCAACAGATTTAGCAAGGTGAGTACAAAGAGTACTCCCAAGGTAAGCATATAAAATGCTTACGCAAGTCACACCAGGAAAATAACAGAGTTGCATGCATGCATATGGATATCAATAGAAGGCTTATTAAGTTAACTTTGCGCGAAAAGCAACTTGAATTTAAATATAACAAGTAAGTATGAAAGCTGAATTTCAGTATGATAATTAAAACAACATTTTAATCAAAGTATTATCGTTAGTGTAGGCTCCGACCTACACTAACCTATCCACGGGAATCCACTTGGACCATTACCAAATCCAACGTTTGTTTGCCAAAACCAAGTTTTATGAAATTCAAGTCTAATCTGTGAAGACTCTACTCAGCATGTCCATGACCGTGGACACGGCTATCCAGATAGTTTGTTACTCTGCAGAGGTGTACAACTTTACCCACAAGACATTCCCTCTCACTTGAGCCACGCGATCAACACACTGCCTTAGGTGTGCGGCGGAGAGTTCATGACAAGGCTGTTCCGATGATTCATAGCCAACATAATCACGCCGCCACTAAGGTTTCACCACAACTCGAATCCACGAGTTGGAGCCCCCTCTGGTGCCATGTGAGACTTCCCACAGCCTACGCCGCGCTCACATTCAGCCTATAGCGAGACTATAATTGGAACTTCACAAATTACTTAGCCAGATCCGTCCCATACCGGACTTGTGGTAGTACGAGGTGACTTTGTAAAATGATTCACAGAAACGGTCCTTAAGTTGACTTAGGCTCAACCACATACCCCCGTGCACGATAATCAACCAGGTGTCACCAAACACGAGGCATACCGGCACCCACCACCTAACCATTAGCCTAAGTCCAAAACATGTTTTCTATCTTCATTTTTTAAATAATCTCCATAAACCACCCTTGACTCTCCGAAGTCAAAGTTTCATTTTCAAACTGACATTTCATGTGAAAGATTCATCCCACCTACAGTTATACTAAGCCAGGCTAAGCATTTCTACAAAATTTTCTAGTCAATACTATGGTACTAACTAGTTTTCAGCTAGGGTGACAAGGTGTATGAATTAGAAATTCAAATGGGCTATAATCAAAGGATTATGGGTATATCTAACATTTAAACTGAATTTTAAATTAAATTGAGTAGAAGTACGCATGCATATACAGTAAAAAACATAAATATATTTAAAATACTGGGTTCAATATGGTCAAAGGTGTAACTTGCCTTGATCGAAGTCTTGTTGCGATTCGTCGAATTCAAACTCTCCGGAATCGTCAATATCTAACGAAAGAATCAATTCAAAGAAAAATTCAAACCAAAAATCAAACGAAATCCAAATAACTTCCAAAAATTATAAAATAAACTGGGAGACAGAATTTTGAATTTTGGATGTGGACTAACAATTCTTGGAAAGGAATTGAGGCTTTTAAAAGAAATTGGGAATTTTAATTTAAATTTAAATCTTGGGATTACAAAATATATTCAAACAAAATTTAAATAAATTTCAAAAATTCGAAATTATTCCAGAAATGGATAGATCATTATTTTAGAAAAATTTAGAAATTTGAATGGGTTAATTTGGAGTTAAAATGCAAAAGTTATAGCCTTCCAAAGTTTAAATTCAAAATAAAAGAAAAAGGGGTATTTTCTGGATTTATTTTTAAACCAAAAAGAATTTATGACGTCAGCACGAATTATTTTTCTAAAGGAAATTATAGATTATGACGTCAGCCCTATGATTAATATATTCGGGCAGAGGCTGACAGGTGGGGCCCCGGTGTCATGGACCGAGTCCATGGACCCGAGAGGTGGGTGAGGTGGCAGGCGGGCGCGCGGAGGCGGGGGTGGCACTGACGTGGCACCACGTGGTCGCTACGTGGCTGCCACGTCACGGCTTTACGTTGACGTGGCTGCGTGCGCGTGAGGTGGCGAGGGGGCGTGCGGGTGGCGCTGGCGTGGCGCCGATCTGGCCGCCACCTGGCTGCCATGCAGCTGCCAGGTCGGCCCGACGGGCTGACGTGGTCCGACCGGCGGCGGCGGCGCTCGGGGCCCGATGGTCGTCGGAGCTCCGGTGAGCAGCGGCGCCGGCCGAGGGTATCAAAACGAAGAGGAGGACGCGGGGAGTGCATCGGTACCTTACGCGGAGGCCGAGGATGACCGGAGGGGAGAATCGGCGGAGAGCGGCGGCGGTCGGAGAGGGCTTCACGGCGGCGGAGTAGCTCCGGTGGTGCACGTGCCCGGGGAGGTGGTCGCCGGTGTTCGCCTGGGCACCAGCAAGGTCGGGGAAGCGTCGGCGAGGGGCGAGGTGGCTCGAGCCGGCGGCGATTGCTCGCCGGAGTCGCTTGAAGCTGCGGAGGGGATTCGGGCACAGGGAGACCTACGGGGCTTAATTATGCGCTCTGGAGGCACGAGGGGTGGCGGTGTGGGGAGGGGAACCTCGGGGTGCGGGTTTTATAGGTCGGGGAGGGGGTAACGGCCGCGCACAACCCGCCGGTTTTGAAACGGACGGGGAGGTTGAATGCGCCGCGAAGGGGGCGTGATTGGGGACTTTATGCCGCAATGGACGGGGAGGGCGTTACTGGAATCTGCGGTAATGCGGGAAGTGAATCGGCAAGAAACCGGCTTTCAAAGCTTCGTTTTCAATCAATGGCGGCGCAGCGCGCGATCGCGCGAGGAAGAAAGGAAAGGGGCGGGGGCGAAGGGCACGACAGGTGGGGCCCGCCGTCGAGAGAAGAAAAAGAGAAGGGCGGGGAGGCGATGGTTGGATCCGCGACGCGTGGCGAGTGGAAAAGATCGGGACCGCTGGCGCGTTGCGAAGGGGTAAGTGAACGGGAACGGCCGAGATCTCATCCGACAACAGGGATCGGATCGGGGCCGGTCAGTGCATTAAGTGGGAGGGGGCGGTTGAGATCGGGTACGGCAACAGAGGACGGCGTGGATTAAGCCACGCGTCGATCGGAGGGGAGAACGGCGGGCGGCGGTAAGTCGCGGAGCGCGGGATTGAACCGGGCGGGAGAGCGGACGGCTAGATACGCGACACGCGTCGCGAGCGGAGAGAGGGAAGGCGGGGGAGAGGGTTTAAATCAGATCGGACGGCTGAGGGGAAATCCGGCGGGCGGAGGGGACTCCGATGGCTGACACGCGTCGCCCGCGGGGAGGGTTTGGGATTAAATTTCCTTTTTGATTTTCCAGAAAGGATAATAGGCTTTAGAAAATTCAGAAAAATACCAAATAAATTTTGAAAATTCTAGAACAATTCAGAGAACCTTCTGGGACAAATTGAGACTTAATAAAAATATTTTCCACTCATTTTAACAAGTATAATTTGCAAAGGCACAATTTGATTTTAAAAGGGAAGGTTTTAATTCTTTCTAAAATCTGGAAAAATTAATATAACCTCATATTTGACTTTAGGAAGCTGAAATGCATTTGTTTTAACTTTCAGTAATGCAATAAATTCATTTTTGACTTTTATAAATTAAAGTTTATAATTCTTCTCAAATAAGGATTTTGACATAACTCCAGAAAATCAAATAAATTTCAGGTTTAATTTTAAATAAAGGGATAAAATTTTGGGATGTTACACTTCGGGTGGTGCAGTCCGACGGCCGGTCGCGAGGAGCAGAGCTACCGCAGCTGCCGGCTTCGGGCGGCGGCAGCGCGCATGCAGGCGCGGTGGTGGTCGACCGTGTGACGACGACGACGCCGACGGCCCGTGCGGGGGCAGGTGGCGCACATGCGGGTGCGACGGTGCCTCGTGCGGGAGGCGACGGTCGACTCGTCCGCCTGGGTGTATGGGCACGGCGGCGGCCTGCGGGGCCGTGCGCGGCGGGTGGCCGGCCGCCGGCGTTGCGCATGCGGGCGCAGTGGCGGCGGCCCCGATTTGCCCCTTCCCCTCTTTTTCATGCTCTGGTCGTGCAAACCAAACTGAAAGAAAATTTCTCGTTTCTGCGATGCAATCAACATCTACCCATTTTCATAATCTACCGATCGACATTGTGTCGGCGACTTCATGTCTGCTCGCGGTAGATTAGGGCGGATTTGCATCGTTTTCTACAGTGCAATCAACATCTACCCCGTTTCGCAATCTACCGATCGACATTGTGCCGGCGACTTCAGATCTGCTCGCGGTAGATTAGGGCAGATTTGCACCGTAGAAAACCAATCTAGAACGCGAAGAAAAATTGCAAATTCAAGCGATCTAGAAAACCAATCTATTAAGTGATTCGATGATTACCTTCGTTCACTGGAGCGGATTCGTGCTGATAACGTGTTGAGGAACCCTCGCTGGCGACCAGTCCGAGCAATTCCTCTGCTTAGAATAAGAACGAATCAACCACAGAAGACAGAATAATAGATTGAACACACAGAGAGAGGTAGAGAGAACTCCTGATCTTTCTTTATTGCTTCAATTCAATAAGGTACAAAATCAGCCATATGACTCTCTATTTATAGGAGGGGAATAAGGTGCCCACTAGAGATAAAGAGGTTTAAACCAAAGAGTTCTGGTTCCTTAACAGTTTCCGCGTTGGAGTTGGCGTGGAGTCCAACGCTGCGGCTTGCATGTCTGCGTTTGTGAAAAAAAAAGGATGTAGGCGGCAGCTGCGTGTGTGCATCTCTGACAGAAGGTGTGTGTGTGCGCTTCTTTTTGTTGGGGGCAACATTGATTTAAAAAAAAACTGCTGCATGTTTTTGACCATGGCAGCATGGCAGCTTGTGACACGTGAGTACTTTTGCTGTGCGTTTCTAATTCTTGAGGCTGCATGCATTGAATTGCTAGTAGATTAACTCACAGAATTTATGAAAGAGGTGCTTCCAGCATCACGTGTACTAGCTTACATGCATATTGTAATTAGCAAAAGGAAATTTGTAGCTGGTCGCATGCAGATTTATTGGTGACCACATGATATATATTAATCAATGGTTAATTAAGTTGCATAGTTGTTATTCTGTATGCATTATTTGTTCTAGGTTGAACTTGGTGATTTAGAGACCTTGATTAGGTGGTTGGAAAGTTTTGGTTGATCAGTTTTTAATATTATTGTCTAATCGTATAATTAAGGTTTAATTAATTCTCGTCACTTCTACATCAGCAAGTTTATTTATTTTATATCTCGAGTTCTAGACATCCAATTAACGTAATTTCAGTTCAGTTAGTTTAATAACTTTCTCTAGTTTATTCTAACAAAGTTTAAGGTAAATTGGAGTTACGATTTTTTATCGAGATCAGTTTTAGTAATGATATAGTATTTTGTTCAGAACTGTAAACAAGGTCTAAATAAGTTTTATGATTAGGAGGAGTCTTAAAATTTTGTTTTAACAAGTAGGGGGAGGCCTAAACAAGTAGCCACTGCAACCCCTTTTTCTTTCACTGAGACTAAAGAAGTCGTCATTATTCTCCTCACTCAGACCGAGCACCGCCTGCAACACCCTACTCACTCAGACAAGCAAGAAACAGAGGGATGGACGTCACGTGTACATTTTTTTTATTTCCGTAGTACAATTTTTTGGCATGGATGCACCTGTTCCGTCACGTAGGTATTTAAGTGGATGAGCTTTCTTGGGTGGTTGTGCGTCCCCATCGAGCAATAGTCGCATCAAATCAACGTGGGTATTTAAGTGGATGGTAGCAATAGCTAAGGGCAGACGAAGCGGTCGACCGGTCTTATATAGACACCGCGTACCTAACTGCGATGCGTAGAACATGGCGGTCCGCCGGCACCTCCTTCTCCTCCTCTACTTCGTCTTCATCTTCACCGTCTTCTCCGAACATGGCTCGGAGCAGCAAGAAGCTCATCATGTGTCTGCCCGGTTGAATTTTAAAACTTCACTGTAGGACCCTTCTCGATCGATGCGCAATGGTATAGAGAAGGATTACCCAGACTTGTTTACAGGCCATCGGCTTGGACCAAGGTCTCCTTATTACTACTGTCATTTCCCATACTTATATGCCTAGTCACATTTCTAGCCAACTCAGTTTAGATTAACATATGCAGCCTAATTAATTGTATTGTGGGAAATTTTTGCAGATGACCAATGTAATCTTTGTTGATTCTCTTATCGGTACTGGGTTCTCATATGTCATTACAGATGGTGTGTTCCTGTCGAGTGACACAAGGCGGTACATTATCTTTTTGTTTTCCTGGAAAAGGGTAGAGCTATTTCTTTCAGCCATTAAGTTAAAAGTATTGTTTTTGGTGAAATGTGGTGAAAAATAACATGTAATCAGCATATCAAAAGGAAGGGGTGGGATTTTACTTTCATAAACCTAGCCTGATTCACATGCCTAAACACAAACAAATCAGCGAAATGTAAACAAGAATCTTTTATCCTGCTAGTCATATTTTCTGTCATTCTCACTCACAAAAACTATTTTTTTAGGTGTAATACCCAGTTAGTGTAGCATGGATGCACCTGTTCCGTCACCTAGTGGATCAAATCAACGTAGGTATTTAAGTGGATGAGCTTTCTTGGGTGGTTGTTCCGTCACCTAGTCGCATCAAATCAACGTAGCTATTTAAGTGGATGGTAGCTGACCGGTGTATACATGGACACGGCGTACCCAACTGCGATGCAATAGAACATGGCGGTCCGTCGGCTCCTCCTCCTCCTCTTCTGCTGCTGCTTCTGCTTCTTCACCATGGCTCGGAGCAGCAGGAAGCTCGTCACGCGTCTGCCCGGCTTCGACGGCCCGCTCCCCTTCCATCTCGAAACCGGGTGGGCACACTATGCTTCTCCAGTTTCGTCCATGCATGCACATACGAAGAAGAAGCTAAGTTGTTTATGCACGCATGTACGTATATACATACATTCATACGTACGTAGGTACGTCGAAGTGAACGAGACGGACGGGCAGCAGCTCTTCTACTACTTCGTCCAGTCGGAAGGGGACCCGGCTCGGGACCCGCTTCTGCTGTGGCTGTCAGGCGGGCCCGGCTGCTCTGGCCTCTCTGCCCTCGTCTACCAAATAGGTAGGCAGCTGACCGCTCGCTCCGTTCCTCTCAGACAATTTGATGTCTCATCGTTTCTTTTTTTGTTAACTATATATGTCGGTACAAATTAAAATGGTTACAATATTTAAAAGTGCTTTTAATCATATACCACTGTGTATGTAGATGTGATGAATATACTGTACTGTTACTGGAAAGTGTAAATTGGGCCTACAAATCAATTATTTTTCGGTTGAATTTTAAAACTTCACTGTAGGACCCTTCTCGATTGATGCGCAAGGGTATAGAGGAGGATTGCCCAGACTTGTCTACAGGCCACAGGCTTGGACCAAGGTCTCCTTATTACTACTGTGTTCTCTCTATCATTTTATATCTTACATAGCAATACTTATAGATGATATCGTATTATTGTATATGCTCTAAAACCCTATAGCGAGAAAGAATGTATGGAATAATCAAATTCCTGGGTTCTCAAATATGCAGCCTAATTAATATATGCCTAGTCACATTTCTAGCCAACTCAGTCTAGATTAATACATGCAGCCTAATTAATTGTATTGTGGAAATTTTTTGCAGATGACCAATATAATCTTTGTTGATTCTCCTGTCGGTACTGGGTTCTCATATGACAATACAGATGATGCGTTCCCGTCGAGTGACACCAAGGCGGTACATTATCTTTTTGTTTTCCTGGAAAAGGTTAGAGCTATTTCTTTTCAGCCATTATGTTAAAAGTATTGTTTTTGGTGAAATGTGGTGAAAAATAACATGTAGTCAGCATATCAAAGGGAAGGGGTGAGATTTTACTTCCATGAGCCTAGCCTGATTTACATGCCTATAGACGAAGAAATCAACGAAATGTAAACAAGAATATTTTATCTTCCTAGTCACATTTTCTGTCATTCTCGCTAAAAAAAACTAATTTCCTAGGTGTAATACCCAACCCGTTAGTGTAGCAGCTCATGTGGTCCATATAGAGTTGTGGTAACATATTATTCTTATTGGGTCTAAACGTAGCACCTTGAGGTTAATACTTTTACACGAAGCGAGGACAAGAGTGCAAGCAAGTTGCTATGCTTGTATAGGCCCACCCACGATGGGTTGGGCTTCAAGCGGATTTTGCGCCATGGTCTTATAGATGGTATCAGAATATCAACCTTCGCAGCATAGGTGTGTGCAGGACATGGGTGCGATATGGCACACGGCTCATGTGGAGTCCGGAGTGGACAATGGCATGGCACATGTGTCGGCACTCGACGCATGATGTGTATCGAGGGGTGGTTCTTGGCATTTGCCGTGTATGCGATATGCTACCAAGGGCGTCATCCTTTAAGGGTGGTGAATGTAATACCCAGCCTGTTAGTATGGAGGCACACGTGGCCCACATGAAGTTGTCATGGGATTAGTATCACATTGTTTATTTTAAGTGAGTTGTAGTAGCATATAATGCTTGTTGGGCCTAAACGTATCATCTCCGAGTTAACCCTTTTACTCAAAATGTGTGCTATGCATGCGTGGGCCCGTCCTACCGTCACTAGGATTTCTCTGCAACAAATTTTCAATGGATCTATTAAAGCGAGGAAATTAGGGAAAGAGGTAAATGCTATGCTAGCTACTACAACTTCATTTTTCATCAACAATTTCGTGGATAGTTGACTCCCACTAAGGCCCTGTTTGGAGCAAAGAAAAAAATGAGGCTTCTTGAATGATTGAAGCCCTATATGAAAATTTCTTATCAAGTCGTTTGGCACCAAGAAATGGCTCCTAGGATTCTCTTGAAATATCCCATAAGAATTTTTATAGGTTTTCCTATGTGCCATCCAAACAAGACCTTAACATTATGTGGGTTTGATTTATAGATTCCCTAGATTTGATCCAATAACATCTTGATTGTTGACTCTTAAACTAAGTTAGCTGTGTTAACCACTTTGTGCATCAATGCCTGCCAAATCTCCATGGTTGGTTCAAACATGATCTTTACAAGAGGCCCTCATCCACAAGCACAAGAACCATCGAATTATCACTGATTAGCTAGAGACTCCGTTTAGTTCGGGATGACAATTTGGCGGGTTAGAGGAATGCATGCATCATGGGTTATTTCAATTCATGCTACGAGAGACATACATAAGTTTACCTATTTAAATAAAACCTATAAAATTTATATGTTTCACAAAAAAAATTGTCATTTGCAGTGGTTTCTTGAGCACCAGCAGTTCCTTACAAATCCATTTTATGTCGCCGGTGATTCTTACGGCGGCATGATGATCCCCATTCTTACCCTAGAGATTCACAAAAGTAAGCGTCTTTACACCTCCCCTTTAGATGATGGATGTTTACTTCAGTGTATTTTTGGTTTTCCGTTTTCATAAGAGAAGGAAAAACATCAAAAATAAAACTCATTATAGCAGTATAGTGGAACATTGAGTCTAATAAATAATAAGTCATTTTACTCATTCAGCCTCCAAACTTTGCTAATTTTCTAACTTCGTAATAAAAAAGTTGACGTGCAAACCATGGATTTTAAAAAAAATTAGAACTCCACAATATAAAGTACCATTTGTAGCCATGAGCTAGACATTTTAAATTTTATGTTTTCCTTTATCTTGTGGGAGTTTCACAGGTCTGGACAACAATTGCAGAACCCGGTATTTCTCCAGCTACACCCAAGCTTGATTATTTTCCTCGTGATTCATCCATGGGAGTTCCAAAGCACCTTTACTCTGCATAAAATAAATAAAAACTAATAATATATTATTTTATAAGGAATTGTGCAATATTATGGGTATTATACAACGGTGGCATATAAAGTGTTCATGGAATAGTATAAATGAGCCATTATATATTGAAAACATGGTAATTAATCACAAATAAATGGAATTTTATATGTTATCAAGTAGGTTGTGAATTTCATGATATTTCTATTTTTCTTCAAGTTCTGTTGATGTATTATTTGAGTTAGAAATTGAATATTCATGTTATGGAGATGAATATTAATTGCACATATTGTAAAATAGGATAAATAGTTGTGGAGAAGTGGATGGTTCTAATTCAACCCTCAATTTTCTTAAAGATACAATTAGACTTTTGGAAGAGCACTGAAGCACTTTTTGTTACTGTATTTACTTTTTTAATTCTACATATATGCCACTATTAATAATATATGCATATATACTTTTTTAATTCTACATATATGCTATTGTTTATAATATATACATATATCTGTCAATTTCAGGAAAAGAATCATCCGAAAGATACCTTTTCAATCTCAAGGTCTTGTGAAATCTAGTAATACTGTCATACATTTTGCATTTGAAAATATTATTTACATGTTATGCTTATATGTTCATATAATATTTTGGTCCCTCAACTTCGAAGGTAATACTAAAAAATCGGTTAGTCCATTTTAGACTATGAGTTTCATGACATTACCATGTTGGCCTATCATCTTAATTTTTAGATATTCATTGACCGGACAAGTCCATCGTGGAGTTTTTCTATTTCTATTTTATTTTTTTTATATTTGTATTTTTATTATGCATTAGTACATCAATTTTTTGAAGGACAACTCATTTCGACACGTGATTCAGTGATTCTATAATCATGTAAGAAAAACCATACATTTGCTCCATCTTTGTTTCTAGTACTATGGAAACCTTTCATACATAGTATGTAAAAACATGGCCATTTATTTTTTTATTTATATCTATAAAATGTGGTAGTACTGTGTAGAATATTTTTCAAAAAATACTGTATATACCCTAAAACTGAAATTTTTAAAAAATATACCCTAAACCCTATATGCAATAGGATCCTTTTGTATTGTTTTTCTTAAAAGGGGTATTGTTTAATCATATATTGTACCTTTTTTGCATAACTATATTGCTACAAATGTCCTATCTTAGCAGCTATTCAATGAAAAGATGATTCATTTATTATGTTTTCATTTACATTGCTTAACTTAGCAAAATGAATTTTAGGGGTACATTGCTGGCAATCCGAAAACTGACAACCGGCTTGATCAGAATGGTAGAATTCCATTTCTTCATGGCATGGGACTTATATCAAACGAGCTTTACGAGGTGATATTACAAAACACCAATGTCATAAAATAATTTCTGAGGTGTGATCAATAAATATTCTAGCTTGGTTCTATAAAGTTCACAATATTCAATTTATTCTATAAATATCATAGGATCACGTACATGTACTTGACTATCATAAACTCGGGTGGAATTTGATACTCTAGCCATTGCATTAGATTACTTTTTTTCATTCTTCCAACCTATTGCATATGTCCAAAATAATACTCCACCCGTTTTTTTTAAGGGGAATACTACTCCGTTGATTAATATAATTCATATACCCTCTGTTTTCAAATACTTGGAATTTTTTACTGAAATTTTCTTCTATAAGTACTTGGCACTTTGAGACTCCCATGTATGTTTTTCAAAAATACCCCTATTGACTCTACACATCTCCTCTACTCCATTGACACGTTTCTTGTACTTGAGATATTATTTAAGGGCATTTCTTTTTCACATTTTACTCCAAATAATATTTCCTTCATATGTCTAGTTTGGCAAAAGGATGAAGTATTCGAAAACAAAGGTATTACTTATTCAAGCTTTGTTGCAAAATATAGGACTTGCATTTAAATTTAATGAGGCTTTCTCTAGAATGCCACAATTTATTTTCTCTCATATGCATTTATTCATTGCTACCCACACAAATTATCCTCTCTCATCTTTCCAAAACAATTATTGGGGTCATACTTGGGTCATTTCCTTTCATACACTACTACAGAAATGTACATCACAGACGGTTCAAAAACGTCATCACAGACGGTTTTTTGAACCGTCTGAATTTATGGGTCAGTGATAATCGAAGGTTATCACAGATGGTTTATGAGCCATCTGTGATAAATACAATATAGACGGTTTGTAACTAGAACCATCTATGAAAAACACTATTATAGACAATTCTAACCAAAAACCATCTGTGATGGGAAAGTATCAAAGACGGTTCTATTGGCCAAGTATCACAGATGGTTTTTAGTTAAAAATTGTTTGTGATTATCAGCTATCACAGACGATTTTTACTTAAAAGCCGTTTGTGATATTCTTTTCTACCCCTAAATCTAATTCTGTTTATTAGCTAGCCTCAAGAAATGCTAGCAACGCCCTCTGAAATAAGCAGATCAACATGTACAAGTATACATCCAATTCACATCTCAATTCATTTCAGAAACATAAAATATCCAATTCACATCTCAATTCATTTCACAAACATAAAACATCCATTTCGCAAATCAATTAATTGAAATAAAATAAAATATTCATTAACAAATACACAATTACAAAAGATCTACATTGCATTTGCACTTAGAAGGTAACATTGTATTTTTTTATTGCTCTATCACTCCGGAATCGAGGTCTCGCGAAAGGAACAGATTAGTAATCAACGAACTTGTCAGGCTCCACAAGCAATACTTGGATGCTAATCACCATCCAAGTATTGCTTGTGCAGCCTGACAAGTTCGTTGATTATGGATCTGTTCCTTTCATGAGACCTCGATTCCGGAGTGATAGAGCAATAAAAAATCATTATACGTTGTGAAACTCTCTATCTGATTTTATGACTCTAGCCAGCAAAAAGAGCGCGCACTCTCCTTGAATTCGTGCAAGGTCGGGCTGTTGCAATGCAGTTGTAGGGATGGGCGCAGCCTGTCGATAGGAATATTAATGTGCGTATATATATATATAACCTGATAAGTATGAAATAATGATGGGAAGATTTACAAATCTTAGGACTGGTGATTGTTGTGGCTATAAACCAAACAGAGAGAGAGGTGTATGATAGTGGAGAGTTAGGTGAGCAATTTTCTTTTGGGTCTTTCCCAAGAGCTGGCACGATATATATATATGTGCCCTCGTAAGGAGCGTCTTTACCATTGTACCCTTACACCGATTACACCGAGTATCCTTCCGAGGGCAACTATATCATTGTACATATCGACCTTGGGTTTATAACCTCCTAACAGGTTAGCTGGGTTTAGGTGGGGGCCACCCCTACAACAGGAGCCTCTCATGGTGAAGGGCTTCACAGGCTGAAGCTATGTTGCCGAGCCCTTTGGCCCCCTCCGTCCCTACGGCATGTGACCTTGTGTGATTGTGGGCGAAGATGATTTGACGCATGTAGCCCATCGTGGCTTCGCGGAGTCAGAGCCGCGGGGCCGCAAGCGGAGTCGATGTCGAAGTTGGACTCCCGCCGGTTGCGCTTCCCAAAAATGGCTATATATGCGGCCGTAGCGGTGTGATGAAGCATTGCTGGGACGGCTTGTCTCAAGAATATGCCTCTTCCGCTCACGAGCATGCGGCAGGGTTAGCATCAATTAGGGCACTCTGTGCATGCTTGTGGACGAAAGAAGGTACATTCTTGAGCTGGCAGAAAGATTTGCCCCCCTTACGAAGGGGGGTGGACCACTGGGCCTCGGCCGACAGAACAGCACCCCGCACCGAGGAAGAGGCGTTAGGCCTATTGCCGAGACGTCCTCCGAACCTGGGGCCATCCCTTGCGTCCGCGAGGGCGCACCCCGTTCCGGTGGCTGGCTTTGCGTCGATCGGCATGAACTCTCGCTGGCGGAGCTGCTCTGCGAGCGCTTTCTGTGACCTGGCATCCACAGAAAGACGCTGGACGCATTAGGATGCGAAATCGGGCCGTTGAGCTAAGAGTTAAGAAATATGGTGTGCAGGAGGTGCCGGGGTTGTCCCGGGCCATGGAGATGGGTGGGGAGCGTCCTCTGGCGTGTCGCTCCGGCGCGCGGGTGCGTGTCGAAGTGTCGAAGCCGAAGGCAGACCCGGGGTGGCTGTGCGAAGGTGAAGACCTTGTCGAAGGCAGAGCCAGAGTCGCGCCGCTGAGGTGAAGGCCCCGTCGAAGGCGGAGCCGGAGTTGTGTTGCGTGGATTTCCGAGTAGACGCGTGGCGAAGCAGTATTGGCGCGTCATGCGCTGTTAGGCCCCTTTTGCGCGAGCGTCGCTTGACTGACCCTGGCGCGCGTGGGTAGTTGTGCTGCCACGGCCTCGATCGTGGCGAGGCGGGCGGTTCGCCTCTCGACGGATGCGCTTATCGGTGGCGTGGGAGATGCAGGGATTTTAAATACCCCTTGCGGTATGCCACCAACATTTTCCTCGCCTTGCTTTCTAGCTCCTTGTCGCACGCCCCAATCTCCTACCTTCTTCGCTGCCTCCGTTGCCGAGTGGCTCTAGGGGAACAATGGCACACGACGGGGAGCATGCTCATTCGAACGGCAACAGTGCCGTCATCCGGCGGCCGTCACCGCTCGAGGTGGAATACACTTGAGGGGCGCGACCCCACGCATGTGGACAAATGGTGGGTGGCGGCGGAGAGAGTAGGAGGTCCATGCTCCCGTGTCCTGGGGTCTACGCTGGTGACGGAAGAAACGATTCGCGGCCTCCTACGCGAAGGGAAGCTGTCGGACCGCCGGGATGTGCGATTGCCCGCGGGCGACGAGATCGAACCGCATCCCGAGAAGTCGAAGGCGATCGTGTTCGTCGCCTATTTCGAAGCCGGACTGCGCATTCCAGCCGTCCGACTCATCGGGGACGTCCTTCGGACCTTTGGGCTTGAGATGGCACAGATAACGCCGGATGCGATAGCCCGTCCTACCGTGTACAACTGGACGTTGCGCACGGAGGCGTGCTGGCTGACCACATCGCTGTTCGCCTTCCTACATGACGTGCGGTGGGAGTCGTAGGATCGGGGAGACGGAACGTTCTCCAGCTTCGGCAGTGTCGGCCTTGTCTTGCGCTCGCAGTACGAGAAGATTTTTCCCGCGGAGTCGGGTCGGGCGTTGTGGGAGCCGAACTGGATGAGGCGGTGGTTCTACCACCGTGTGGCGAGCGGTAATGGCCTTGAGTGTTCGAGATGACAGGTGGCGTTTAACACCACGCCTGGTGCGCCAATAGATGCTGAGGATGAGCGAATAGCGCGGAGGCTTGCGGAGATCACCGCCCACTTCGACATGCATGACCTCGCGAAGGAGTTCGTCATATATGGCGTGGTGCCACTTGCTGCGGAGTGGCGTCTTACACCTGGGAAGCTTCGGCGCGACAACGTCCGCCCGTTCGTGTCTTCGCTGCCGAGACCCTCCGGTCCGCGTAAGTTGTGCTGGAGCCTAGCTTTCGTGTGCTGTCCCTCGGGGCCATTGTTTTACATCGTGCCCCCTTGCCACTCACGGGTGCTTCCCTGGAAGACGTGGAGCGTGCGATGGACATGTTCCTCAGACCGTATACGGCCAGGGAACACACCCTGCGCGTAACTGCGATCGTGGAGGCAGGTCTGGGGCGGTTGAACCGTGTGTGCGAAGCCATGGGCATTGGAGTACCGGAGCGTGCTGTTCCAGCCCCTAGCCCACCTCTACACGGTTCCACAGGGAAGGGAGTACCAGCGGGCGCGGGCTCCGACTCGGCGGAGCATGCCGACTCTGAGGTAGGCGCGGATGCTGCTTCGCCGCCAGCCGGTGTTGAGGCGGAGCCATCGCCCGCGGAGGATGCTAGGGTGGAGTCTGTTCCTGCAACGGTGGAGCCTCCTCCTGCGGCGGTTCCCGAGGCGGGGCCGCCATCTTACTCGCCCCTTCACTCGGTGAGGGGGTTTGTTGTAGCGAGCAAGGTCGGGGCCCCATGGGACCCCGACTCAGACACCGAGTGCCCCTGCTTCGGTGTCCCCACGGTCCCCTCCGGGTCTGCGGTTGCTAGGGGCGGGGGCCTGGTGGAGCTAAGCTCCGACGCAGAGGCCCCCCCACCTGGCGGGGTAGTCGGGGACGGCGATGTCCTTGCGGACTCTGGCGGGGCTGAAAGTAAGGTTGCATTGCTTGGTGTGATCGCTCCGTGTCCCCGCTAGGTCATTGGTAGGACTGACCGTCGTGTCCCCTTGCAGCAACACGCCTCGCCGACTGTGAGCGTCGCTCAGAGCACGGGGACACTCGGTCGGAAGGGACATCCGGTGCCACCGAAGCTATCACCGCGGATGCCGCACGAAGCCTGGCGGACGTCGTCCCTCGACTGGAGGTGCTAGCGGCGTGGTAGGGGGTCGCGGACATCGCAGCCGCGAGCCTAGACCGCCAGGCGCTGCGGACCTGTGGGTCCAGACTCCTTGGGAGAGTGTTAGAGATCTCCGAAATGAGGGTGAGTACCTGACCGTTATCATCGTGCAGCCCTTCGGAGGTGTACTGACGGCTTGATCGTGTAGACCGTCGCCCTTGGCCGGGCACTGTAGGCGGCTACTGCCCGCGAGCGGGAGGCTTTAGAGGACTGACTGCGTGTCACCGAAGGAGCTCTTCACGCGGCGGAGGAGACGCATTCCTCTAAGGATGACCGCATTCGACGCTTGGAGGCGGAACGTGCGGGGGCTGTCTCATATGCCGAGGAGCTTGTGGCGGCAGCTCGACAGGCGGCAGTAGAGGAGCGGGATAGCCTGCTTTGGCAGGTTGCTGTGCTGGAGGAAGAGAAGAGCCGTCTTACTGCGTCTCTGAGGGAGCGGGACCAGGCTCTGAACGACGCTTCGACTGTGTAACACCCCAGGATCCACATCACCCTGAGATGCCACTAAACCACTCTATAGCTAGCCAAAAATTTCCAGATAATTAATTTTGGCAATAATTTTTAGACATGAAGCATTAAGCGGAAGCATAATCAACTAAGGGAACAAAGATAACGGTAACAAGTTCAATAATTAAAACAATCTCTAGCAGATTAATCAAAGAATAGTTCACAAGGTCATCATTATTAAATAAGATAATCATTCACGAATAGCTAGGCATTTGGCTAGAATTTCATCGACTTTATTACAGCATGAATTTATGAACCAAGTGCATTATTGTGGTGCTACTCTACCCATCCCATGAATGCTCATGAATCACCTGTAGGGGGGAAAAACATGGGTGAGATAAAAATCTCAGCAAGCAAACTGTTTAACAGGCTATTCAGACTACAAACAAATATACAACATCATTAAAGTATCCACAAATCCACATCCACAATGTGCATCCACATTCATTATTAAGCTAATTAATCTACAATGATATTAAGCATCAATATCCATTTCCCAAAATGACCACGATTATAGCCTCAACCATATTTACTACCAACAATAGTAAAACATTAGCAAATGAATCTTGTTTAACTACTTCATATCATTCACCACTACCACTACCAATGACAATAAAGCATTAACATATTTTACCTCACTAACTTTATTATTTCTCGCATCCACAACTGTTATCAACAATTACAACAAGAGAAAAGAATCTCATACTACAGTCACAACCCCTACCATACCACAAGGGATGAACCCCAATCCACGACTACAACCACTTTCCTCATACCACAAGTGACTCTCATGAGCCAATTCCACATTACAACTATAAAGTTGCAGTTATTTGTAAAATAACTTCACCACAATA
This sequence comes from Melocanna baccifera, assembly GCA_036346265.1. Taxonomy (NCBI): domain Eukaryota; kingdom Viridiplantae; phylum Streptophyta; class Magnoliopsida; order Poales; family Poaceae; genus Melocanna; species Melocanna baccifera. The sequence continues at coordinate 19,949,451 of CM070704.1, read as the reverse complement.
TATTGCATAAGTATGTAAATGATCTTTCCACAATGCAATGCATATGCATGCTATGCTCCACTGCACCTTTACCCAACAAGGTAAAAGTATGTATCGTGCTACGGTAATGCACGATGCTGTACCGGTACGGTCGCGGCTATAAGCGGTGACATCCACAATGCAAATGTTATGACATGGTATGAATGCAATGATAATCATAAACTACAAGAATTTAATCACGAAGGTCAACCACATAACCCACATTCGGTTCACAAAGATCATCATCAATTGATCCCGAATGAATCATACCACATCGTCCACAATATATTCATCAAGATTGCTACCACCACAACCACAAGTATTCACCAAGAATACTACCACCAAGACCACAATAATACCAACTTCAAGGGCATCAATATGATCCTTATAAATTTATCAACAAGGAAATATCATCATATCCACTATGCATTTACTTTTGTATACCACAATTCGCTCATTAAGCAATTTACCACAATACTACAAAAACTTATCCAAACATAGCAATTGATTAATATCTTGCTATCACATTCTTACTTAGAAAACATGTAACCATGGCATATCATTTAACATTACAAAAAAATCATGCATATTGCAAGTAGTAAGAATAACGGGTTAAACGGTAGCACATCCACTACGTTTACTTGCCTCTACCGACGAAATGACGAAATCACGCGCATTCAGAAGCAAAATCGCATGTCCAAAAAGGTACCTCTTAGCACACATTACAACAATGAAATCGCGACTCTCGAAGAAAAGATATCGCTAAGCCCAAAAATCCCACAACATCCTTCCCTGCGTAACGGTTCTACAATCTTCCTACTGCAGCGGCGCGGCTTAATATTTTCATATCTTTAAAAATATAACACTAATCACAGAAAAAGATATATATCTAGATTTCTCACTTAAATACCTACACTTTTCATGTAGATCATATATTTTTATTTTGTTCTTAGCAAGGTGTAACAAAATGCTCAAAACGTAGAACATCATCTGTTCTGTCTGTTCAGACAGCCGACTTGAAAGGCGTCCCCAGAACAGATCAAGGCTCCAAAAATTCTGGTTATTTTACACCAGCTAGATTACTTAAGTTCCTATCTTTTTCTCAATTATGACCAAAAATTCAAAAATCATCTTCTACCCCTAATTCCCCTCTGAACAGCAAATAGCCCTAGTCTGCACCCCTGACAGACAGCAGGATTTCAGACCCTGGTACGTCTAAATGACGTGGCCAAAAATTCTGGAAAAATGCAGTAGATGCGTATCGTCATCCTCTACGTTTTTCCTTTTGGGGAGACCCCCGGAAAAAATCGTCTTAGGGGTCTAAACCGCACGAACAGCCGCGCTGCGTGAATTGATCTACAGACAAACAGCAGGAACTCTCTCATTGGAGAATCTAATTGCTAATTCCCATCAAATTCCATGCTATGAACCCTAATTATAGTAAAAACAGTGGGTTTTGGGATGGGGAAAAATTACCTAGCCATGGGATCATACCTTTTCTCCTCTTTCTCCCTTCCTCTTCTTCTTCTTCTCCTTGCCTTTCTCCTTTGCTCCAAAGAACAGGGCAGCAGCTTGGGAGGTGGGGGTGGGGCACAAGGAGGGTGGGGGTGGCGGCTACGGGTGGGAAAAGGGAGGGGGAGGCGCCCACTAGGTTTATAAAGGTGGTGGCTAGGGTTTGGGAGGGGGTACGGGCCCCCGTTTGGGCTGGCTGGCCCACCCCTCCGGACAGCCTAAATATCTAAATTAATTATTTTAATTATTTTTTATTATTTTAGACTATTTCAAAGAATTTATTTTCACCTCCCGCGATTTACCAAAAATTCGGGTGACTCTGCGATTAATTTAAAAAAACGACGCCGAAACGACGTTCAGGATATTACAGACGGCGGCATGGGATGCGATGCTGGCCCTTGAGGGCACCCTTGAAAACCTTGTTGCCGAAGTGCCGCCCCGCTCATTCGGGCCCGAAGAGCTAATACGGACACTTCGGTGGATTGGGGAAGCTTCCGATCTTGCTCATGCCACCGCGACGTCCTTTGGCAACCACTGCTCATACGTGACCGCCTGCCTGGTTTGTGCGCTTCTCCAGCACCGGGGCTGTTGTTATTTTGATGAATTGGGCGACCCGCAATTGGAAATGCCGGCCGGGGCCGGAGTGATGTCCGACGCAGTGCGCGCTGTTCGCCCCACCGTTCGGTTTTTTCACGAACGGATCTGGGAGTACATCGGGGAGGCCACGGCGAAGGTAGAGCTGCGGCGGACCATGTACGGCAAGGGCAACCTCGGTGAATGGCTGGATGAAGTTCCCCAGCGCGATGATGATGGCGCAGACGGCTCGAGGCAGGTGTGACCCTGGGGTTCTTGTGCGTCGGTGTGTGTTGTAACCTACGTAGCCCATTCTACGAATGACGCGAAGATTGCTTCCCTTGCTTTGACCAATCACGTCATTTTGTTCCCAGCAGCTGCTCGATGGGGATCGGCTGCTGATTTCTGACGCCGTAACCCGGGGCCGTTTGCGGCGCTGGTGACGAGCCGAAGACTCGCTGAACTTCTGGGCGAATTGACCCTCGACGGGTGAGGCTTCGGTGTGGAAGGCCGCCCAGGCGGAGACGAACGAGTAGCGTTGGCGCCTAGTTGAGGTAACGCGCGAGCGCTCCGTCCCGTATCCTCCGAAGCAGTGGCAGCGGAGCTGGCGCCTGGTGGACTTTGTATCACTTTGTAGCAGCGCGGTAGATAAGTCGAAGCACTCATCCCCGCCGTCGTTTTTGGGCACATCCGCTTTGTGCTTTTCTTGTGAAGTTTGTTGGCTAGTCGGCGTAGACGCTCGAGATAGGTACGGAGCTGGCGCCCAGGCGAAGTAGACACGCGAGCGCTCTGTCCCCATCCCTCGAGGTGGCGGCAGTGGAGCTGGCGCCCAGTCGGAGTAGACGCGTGAGCGCTCTGTCCCCTACCCTTTGAAGTGGTGGCAGCAGAGCTGACGCCTAGTTGGAGTAGACGCGCAAGCGCTTCGTCCCCTACCCTTCGAAGTGGTGGCAGCAGAGCTGGCGCCTAGTCAGAGTAGACGCGTGATCGCTCCGTCCTCTACCCTTCGAAGTGGTGGCAGCGGAGCTGGCGCCTAGTCTGAGTAGACGCGCGAGCGCTCTGTCCCCTAGCCTTCGAAGTGGTGGCAGCGGAGCTGGCGCCTAGTCGGAGTAGACGCGCGAGCGCTCCGTCCCCATCCCTTGAGGTGGCGGCAGCAGAGCTGGCGCCTAGTCTGAGTAGACGCGCGAGCGCTCCGTCCCCTACCCTTCGAAGTGGTGGCAGCAGAGCTGACGCCTAGTCAGAGTAGACGCGCGAGTGCTTTGTCCCCATCCCTCGAGGTGGTGTCAGCGGAGCTGGCGTCTAGTCGGAGTAGATGCGCGAGCGCTCCGTCCCCTACCCTTCGAAGTGGTGATAGCGGAGCTGGCGCCTAGTCGGAGTAGACGTGCGAGCGCTCCATCCCGGTAGGATAAGGATAGAGTAGGGTTAGGGAATGACAGGGACCTAGCTCCGTAGGTGCTATCCCCGGCTGTCGATGCAGGACCTCACAGGCACAACTGTTTCCCCATAATTCCAGACACTGACGGGACAGCTGAGGTGGGATCAATGGAGCTCTGCGCATGTCGCTTTACAGCTGTGAGGGAGGTGTCCCTTGCCCGTTGTCCATTGCTTCGGGCCCCCCAGGATAGGGGACACATGGAGTGTAGTTGGTCGAGTCCTGTAACTGAAGCGGGGCAGCACTGCTGCATCACATGCCCCTGGGGCGGCTGATGGGATTCTTGAGGCGTAATTTACGCGGTCTTGCTTCCAGGGCTCTTTAAAAGGGGGGTGGCCAAGTGAAGCGGCACTCGCCTTCCCAGACATTGTGCCCCTGAAACTTTTCCTGTTCGAACTCGCCACCCCTTCGACGCCCCGGCTTCGTCCAGTGCTTGCTTGCCGGCACCAATAGCGCTGAGGGCTCCGGAGCGCGGCTGATGCCGCCTAGATGACCGCGGGGTCGAACATCCCGTCAACCCGAGGTGGATGTGATGCCGCGGTGTATTTTCCCCTCGTCAGCTCGTCGGAGAACCGTGGCTGGTGGGGGGGCGGTGGGCAATTCACTTGTACTTTCGTAAGGAGACTTAGCTTTGGGAGTAGACTTCTACGTCGCGCCAGCGAGGCCGCATCCCGCCAGGGGTGTCTTTTGCAGGCGCCTGTCCTCCCCCCACTCTCCTTCCCTAGCTCGAGGGCACTCGTGATGAGGGGGATCTTGTCGCCTGCGATGCTACAAGGAGTGTAGCAGCTCCGGAGGCAGGCTTCGACGAGCGCGTTTGTGTCTTCGTCTCTTCTGCAGGAGCACAGGCCGTTGAGCTCTTGCGCCGCCCCACCTCCACGGTGTCACAGTCCAGCTCATCTGGCGAGAAGCTGGTGGCGAGCTGTGGTATGGGGGGCGTCCCAGGCCTACCGCACCCGTGTAGCTTGGAAGCTGTGTACATGAGGCGCCTCGCCCCTGCACCTGCAGCATTCCGTCTATGTGGCGCACGCGGCTTGCGGGGAACGCGGGGAGCCTCTGGTGTCTGTGCTCCGCTATATTTACACTCCAGAGAGTGCGTGGAAATACCATCCACGTCTTTTTTATACTTTGGAGAGTACGCGCAGTGATGACACCAGCGCGTGCGCGGGACGTCCGCGTCTTGTTTAGACTCAGTAGAGTGCGCAGGGAAAACATCCACGTCTTGTTTGTACTCCGAAAAATGCGTGGGACTATCAACCATGTCTTATTTAAGCTCCGAAGGGTACGCCAATGCACGCGTGGGACATCCGTGTCTTGTTTATACTCAGTAGAGTGCGCAGGGAAAACATCCGCGTCTTTGTTTGTACTCCGGAGCATGCGTGGGACGATCAACCACAGCTTATTTAAGCTTCAGAGGGTACGCCAACGCACGCGCGGGACATCCGCGTCTTGTTTATACTTAGTAGAGTACACAAGGAAAACATCCGCATCTTATTTATACTCCGTAGAGTGCGTGCGGAGGCGAACCTCAACGCTACGTCTTCTTTATACTCCGTAGAGTGTGCGCGGAGGCGTCCCCCCGCTGCGTCTTATTTATACTCCGTAGAGTGCGTGCGGAGGTGGACCTCGACGCTACGTCTTATTTATACTTCATAGAGTGCGTGCGGAGGCGGACCTCGACGCTACGTCTTATTTATACTCCGTAGAGTGCATGCGGAGGTGGATCTCGACGCTACGTCTTATTTATACTCCGTAGAATGCGTGCAGAGGCGGACCTCGACGCTACGTCTTATTTATACTCCGTAGAGTGCGTGCGGAGGCAGATCTCGATGCTACATCTTATTTATACTCCGTAGAGTGCGTGCGGAGGCGGACCTCCGTGGAGTGCGTGTGCGGAGGCAGGCCTTCGTGGAGTGCGTGTGCGGAGGCGGGCCTCCGTGGAGTGCGTGGGAACATCAATCACGTCTTTATACTCCGGAGAGTACGCGTGGTGGTAGCACCGACACGTGCGCGGGACTCCGCGTCTTGTTTAGACTCAGTAGAGTGCGCAGGGAAAACATCCGCGTCTTATTTATACTCCGGGGAGTGCGTGCGGAGCCAAGCCTCTGCGCGTCTTTGTGGGGGAACACAAATAGCTTCGCAAACGGTGAACTTTATTAAATTCCCGTTTGCGCGGGTGAGCGAGTACAAAAGGTCGGGGACTAACCATTGGACTCGTTGTCGTGACGGCGAGGTAGGGAGCCTCTGGTGCTTGGGCTGTCGTAGCGTGTGTACGGGCACGCCTGACCTAGGAGTCTCCGTGGACTTCCGGGTGCAGGCTTCGGTTGCCATGCTCTATGTGCCGAGCCATGTGCTGGTCGCCGAGAACGGTGATGATACCCCGCGGGCTCAGAAGCTTCACGCATAGGAAGCCATGGTGTGGGACTGCCCTAAATGAATTGAGAGTTGGTCTCCTTAAAATGGCGTTGTAGGGGTACTGGATATCAACGACATCAAAAGTGGCGTCCCGCTCATCACGTTGTCACCCTGGCCGAAGGAGACCTGCAAACATATTTGGCCCAGCGCCAGCAACGGCTGACCTCCGAAGCCTTGCAGCGGAATTTTTGAGGGGCCTAGGCGGCTTTGAGGAATCGCCATCTGGTCGAAGGTCCGTGCGAACAAAACGTTCGTGGAACTTCCTCTGTCGACCAGGACACGCCGGACGTCGCACCCGGCGATCGCGACCTGAATGACCAGGAGATCTTGGTGAGGAATCGAGGAGTAGTTTCATATGGTGGCAAACGTAGAATCCACACGTGTTACCCTGCTGCTGCTTGTGGCACTGCAAAAAATAGAATGTGTTAATTCAAGAGGCATTAATATCAACTGTTGTATAGGATTAATTAATGTGTACTAGTGAATGCCGTACATTTTTGAACATTTTTCAGGCCGTTGGCCCCTTCCGTCGAGCGACGTGACTTTGTGACGTACTTGGCGAATGAGCTACGTGATTCAAAAAAGTTAATCTTAGTCATTCGGAAGGAAAGAAAGAGTATAATATAGTTATGTATGGAGAAAATGTACTTACCTATCGATTAATTGGCCGATAACAGTGTAGTCGGTTTTGTTCTTACTTAGGGAATCAAGATATATTGCCTTGTTCCATTTTGGTACAATTACTATTAATATCCAGTGGAACCCCTGATTGTAGGGCATAAGTACATATTCCTTATCGCGGTGAGCCAGTAGTGTTGCTGTAATGTACCTCTCGACGAAGAATGCATCCTCGTTGATGGTATGCATGACGACCAAGTGTGGGTCGAGGAAACCAACCTATGATTTTGATGATCTAGCTTCAGTCACCATGTGTCTATATATACACACACAAAAGCAACAAATTATATATGATATTTATCAGTATGACATAAACGGAGACTGTGATTGTACACACTTACAGCGTCCAGCATCGAATGAGTGAGGCGTCGAGAGCGTTGAGCGTGAAAATATTAAATAAGTCCTCAAAGGTCACCGCGAAGATACAATCATGAACTGTGTGCTGTAAATGATCTGGCTTGAATTTGACAGTGATACCTGAGCGCCATTCTTCCTGTGGCTTATTGGCCTGTTCCATATACCAAAAGTGTAATTGCTGGCAACTAAGTGCTAAGGTTTGGAGGCGCTCTGCCAGGACGATCAGCGGCTCGCCTAGCACAAATTTGCGGGCCAATGGCAGGTTCGAGATATCATCATCGGTCTTCTTTGATTTGCCTCTACTGTCTCGGTTGTAGGTCGACTTTATGGTAGTCGACTGTAAAGGTAGCGCCGGTGCAAGTTGCTGCACCGGGAATAGCACCCGTGGATATGACACCGGTGCAGGTAGCGGTGATGGAGATAAGCCTTATGGAGATGGCACCAATGTATGTAGCTCTGGTTCGGATTGCCCTTGTGAACCTGCCACCGGTGAAGAAGCCTCCAGGCAGATGTCGCTTTTGGGTCACTAAATGAATGTTCCAATGGCTTGCCCTAGAGTCACGAGCTCGTCGTTGAGGGGCTTCGGTAGCGGGACGACCTCGAAATTGGCATGCACACTATCCACATGAACTTTTCCGAAGTCTGATGCTAAAAGTGCACGGTGCACCATGGCCCCGTGAGCAGACGGATATGCCTGGCCCCATGCAACGCACAAGGGAACAAAGGCATATCTCACTTAGAGCTTGCACTTCGTAGGCTCCTACATAACAATACAAAATTAGCTACTCCAATAGGCCTATCAACGGATCGAGCATTTCAGAGATAATAATTATTACCAGGATGTCGTCCATAGGAAATTTGGCTTCGCTTTCCGTCGTAGGATTGGATGCGCAGCTACTCCGGCGGCCTGCTGATTTTTTATAAATCTTCGCATCTCATCTCTGACATAATCAGCAAGCTCCTCTCTAAGAGATGCCTTGATCTCCTCTCGTAACTGTGCCTCACGCTCGGTTTTGGTTCTCTTCCTACTCCGATACAATTCGGAGTTATCTGAGAAACCATGTTTCCAAGGAACATAAAGACCAAGGCCTCTCGTACGACCCAGATGCTTCTTGTTTCCCAGGGCCGCAGAGAGTATATCTCTCTCTCTACTTACCTGGAAGGATCTTTGGGAAGATTCTACACTCAGTGCATCCTACGAAGTTGTGGAATAATTACAAACTACGTAGTTAGACATCTTACCAAGCGGTAGGACACTTTCTGGTCTGTAGGGTTCCAGAAGATGTCCCTTGATGACGTGGTAGATGACTTTGCTCTAATCCAATTTCGAGCGCGCTCATCCGGGATCGTGGCAAATGGTGGGGCGGTGTCCCATAGGATTGTCTGTTTGTTCTTCTGCCTCCACTGCGGGATTTTACCTGCATAACCAGCTGTGTCGAGTCTATGGGAGTGTGTGTTTTTTTTTGCCTGGAGGGTCTTGTGCGCCACACTTGCACTTCTAAAATCTTCGATCGTCTTTATCGCATTAAACTCTTCCTATTATGGTTCTAGGAATGGGTAGTTATGAAAGGGCGTTAGATCATTCTCCACAAACTGCTTGACAAGCATGCTCTTGAAGTTTTTCCATGCTTTGCACGCCGCTAGCAAGGCATGTCGTTGCACGGAGTCGTGGAGTTCTTCTGGGATCTCGAACGATGCAAAAATCTCTGTCAGCAACTCTCGTTTTCGAGTTTCACTCATGGTCTTCTAAAAATTGAATGTGATCTCAATTCATTCTCATGCAACTATTTTGACCATTCTTCGAAATGCGCACGCTACTCGGCGAGGAAGGAGAGGAGTCCTAGATCCATCGATCTCTGTGATGGTAAATCGCCTTTCAGGCTTTTTCGATAGTCGTCTTCCTTGGTATTTTGATTTTGGAGCAGACGCATCCGATGATGATGTTGAAGAATGCGCGGATGACATGTTGGCCTTCTCATATATGAAAAGTAAGATTTAACATATATTCATATATTTATAAGTATATATATTCATAAGTAACATATATTCATAAGTTAAAAAAATAATGCATACTTGAAGCTTTAAGAGTTATCAAGTGTTCTAATAAGCCAAGTATATATATGAAAAAACCAAGTATCAAGTATTCCAATATACTTGAAGATTCTTCTGAACTGCCTTTTGAACAATATCAATATGAAAAGTAATGGCTTTAGAAATGAAACATTCTTCTGAACTGCCTTCTGTTTAGTAATGCAAGAATGTGGGTACCATCATATACTTGAAGATTTCTTTATAGAGTTCTCAAGCCATACATTATCTCTAGTTCTTCCTAAGAAATTGCCATAGTCATCAAACTAACACAATCCAACTTAATAACTCGTGACTTATGCATTGTAAGGTATATTCCCAACTAATAAAAGTAGATTCAAAAATTGTAAATCAGGATCATGAATATTTCGAAGCATCTCAAACAAAAGATTCTCTTGAAGACTTGTTACCCATGGTCGACATGAAGTTTAACCCTAAAAAAGACGCTTGGGGATTGCACGAGGCATCACCTTGGGAGGGGTTTGCACGACGGGTTCGGGGACGACGGCCAGCGACGGGCTCGGGGGACGGAGGCGATCGGCGATGGGCTCGGGGGAAGGAGGCTGCCGGCGATGGGCTCGGGGGATGGAGACGGCCGGCGACGGGCTCAGGGGAAGGAGGCGGCCGGCGATGGGCTCGGGGGAAGGAGGCGGCCGGCGATGGGCTCGGGGGACTGCGGCGGCCAGCAACGGGCTCGGTCGGGAGAGCGCGCAGCGACTAAGTCTCTGTGATGGTTGGTATAGCAAATAACTGCAGTGTATGTACAAAACCCTAGTTTGGGGGTATATATAGGAAGATTATTACAGACGATTCTAATTCGGTTCTAAATTAGAACCGTCTATGATATATTATTATTACAAACGGTTCTATTTTAGAACCGTCTGTAATAAGCACACACTGGAGTTATTACCAACACCAACCACCAGGCCACTATAATAAGACCTCACACATGCATAAATGCATGAATGTTACTGACTCATTCTCAAAATTCACATATATATCACATATTTTCACATATACATAAATGTAAATTCACAAATACATCACACATGCATTGTTATATACATAAATACAAATTCACATATACATAAATGTAAATTCACATATATATCACACACATGCAATGTTATATACATAAATGCAAATTCTCACATATATATCGCACATTCTCATTCCACTTACTTATTTCCTTTAAAAATTAGCCCTTCATGATGATCAATGCGTATGTAACTAGTTTCATCACGTTGTTCGTCGTCGACCCTTATGCCATTTTCAAAAGGAGGTAAATCGTCAAATTGATTGTATTCTTCCTCGTCCACTATATTCTCTACTCCGATAATTCTCCTTTTTCCATGAAGAACTACATAGCGCTTCTTATTTACCGGGTCGGTTACATAGAAAACTTGAACAACTTAGTTGGTGAGTACGAATGGTTCGTTTTTGTACCCGATACGTTGGAGATTCACGGTAGTGACACGTACTTGTCAACCTTCACCTGTGGGAGATGCACCCAATGGCACCGAAATAAGGGGATCTTGAAAACCACATAGTCGAGCTCCCAAATCTCTACTATGAACCTATAGTACGAGTTTCTCAACCTATCAGTACTGAACGCTTGTGGACACTGCTGTTCTGGTTAGTGCTCTTTACATCTTGAGCTTGTGTATAGAATATGTACCTATTTATGTCATTTCCTTGCCATGTCACAACTATAAATGTTGACCCTTTTGCCAATCATGTTAGCATCTCACTTGACGAGCTCGTAGCAATTTGCTCCTTCAACCATTGGTTGAACCGACTGTTGTGTTGTTTCATGGTCCAAACATCCGGCCGCTCTGGATTCTGTTGCCGAAGCACATCCTTGTGCTTGTCGACATAAGGAGCCACTTCAGTCTTATGTTGCAAGACCGTGAAATGGGCTTGAGCATACGCATCCATATCTGGAGTGATTACTTTCCTTCCGATAGTTCCGATACCCTTTAGCCTCCCCTCATGATGAGATTAAGGCACACCTATCGGTTGAATCTGAGCCATATAATCGACACAAAACTAAATAACCTCTTCACTTGCATAACCTTCAACGATGCTGCCCTCCAGCCGAGATCGATTCCGTACATAGGATTTGAGAATTTCCATGAACCTCTCAAACAGGTACATGCTACGTAAGAATACGGGCCCGCACATTTTTATCTCCCACACAACGTGAACAATGAGATGGACCATGATATCGAAAAACGAAGGAGAAAAATACATCTCAAAATGACATAGAGTCATCACTACCTCGTCCTGCAGAGCATCTAGTCCTTCGGGATCGATGACCTTCTGAGCAATTATGTTAAATAAATAACACAGCCTCATAATTGTCTCTCGGACTTTGATCGGCAAAATATTTCTAATTACAATAGGGAGCATTTGTGTCATCAGCACATGACAATCATACGATTTCATGCCATTGAACTTCAAATCTTGCATCGAAACAAATTTCTTCATGTTGCCGGAGTAACCAAACGGAACTTTGACAGCATGCAAGCACTGGTACTGTTCTGTTTTCTCGGCCATGGTCAGAGTGTAACACGCAGGGGAAAGGTACGTTCATCCATTATCTATTTTGTCGGTGCTAACTCAGGCCTGCTGTCCATATCAGCCAAGTCAAGCCGTGCGTTGACGCCGTCCTTTGTTTTATCACAAATGTTTAGTAAGAGACCAATTAAGCTGTCACATACATTCTTTTCTACGTGCATGACGTCAATGCAGTGTCAAACATTTAGATACTCCCAATAAGGTAAGTCTCAAAATATTGATCTCTTCTTCTAGATGTTCTTCTCATGAGCCCTTAATTTACGTCCCCTTTCGAGGACAACATCTAAATCATTAACCATATTATAAACCTATTTTTCGCTTAAATGCCTTGGAGCTGAACCGTCCTTCTTCTCTCTGTCAAATTGTTTCTTCATCTTGTAGTATGGGTGAGCCCTCCGAACCAGCGGTGATGTATGTACACAGTTTTGCGTGAGTGTTTCAGCCACACACTCTCGGTACCATCTAAGTAGTGAGTACAAGCTTTAGCACTTTTGTACTCTGGCCCGACAGGTTAGCAAGAGTAGGATAATCATTTATGGCGCAGAACAATAAGGAGCGCAAAGTGAAATTCTCTCGTTTGTATGCATCCCATACCTGTACCCCTTCATTCCACAGTACTTTTAGATCTTCCACTAATGGTGCTAGGCACACATCAATATCATTCATAGGTTGCTTTGGCCCTTGGATAAGTATCGACAGCAAAATATACTTTCGCTTCATACACAACCAAGTAGGAAGGTTATAGATGCAGAGAATCTTGGGCCAAGTGCTATGTCGGCTGCTCATGCTACTTAAAGAATTCATTCCATCTGTACTCAATCTAAGCCTTATATATATTCCTCGGTTCTGCACCGAAATCTGTAAAACTCCTATCAATGTTTCTCCACTGGACGGAATCAGCAAGGTGTCTCAGCATTCCATCTTTCTTGCGCTCCTCCGAGTGCCAATACAACAGTTTTGCCTTCTTTAGATTCACAAAAAACCGCTTCAAACGAGGAATTATAGGAAGATATCATACCACTTTTTTAGGAGGTCCTTTCTTCACCTCTGTTCTCTGTCATCATCATCTGATTGATTGTTTTGTTTGTATCGGGATGCGTTGCACACCAGATAGACATGCTTATTTGCATACTCTTTACGGTAGTGGATACAGTTGTTCAGACATGTATGTATTCTTTCTACTTCCATTTCAAATGGACAAAGAACCTTTTTGTCTTTATACGTGATTTTAGGTAACTCATTTCTCTCCGAAAGCAAGTCAGCTAAAAGACCTAGCAGCGCCGTGAAACTCTTGTCGGATCAACCGTTGCTTGCCTTCAATTTCAACAGTTCAAGCATAGCTGACAAGTTCATGTATTTTGACCTACAGCACATGAACAAAGGTTTCTCCGAGTTCTCCATCAAGCCCTGGAATTTAACATACTCTCTCTCATCATAGTTCTCTTCTACATCACGAAGTATCTGATCCAGATTGTCATCATGCAGCCTATCCGAATCTGAACCACAATCGACATCATCTGGTGGCATATCATTGATTTCACCGACGATGTCATCCGACGGCATATCATTAACTTCACCGGCGATGTCATCTGGCGGCATATCATTGACTTCGCCATGATTGGTCCAACACGTATACCCCTTTTTGAAACCCTCCAAATCAAGTGTGCTTCAATCTGCTCTCGATTCTTAAACATCTTTAAATTCTCGCAGTCAGTGCATGGACAATACATATATTCCACTCCCCTTATTTAACATATCCTCCTCGGCAGCTCTTGTAAAAGCAGACACGCCGTTAATGTACTCTTCACTCACACAGTTCGCGGTATACATCCAGTTTCGGTCCTATATTATTCACATATATAATAATTTAGTATTAAAAATTAAATTAATTAATTATTACTACATATATACCACATGCATTGAGGCTAGCTAAATCTAAATTAGCTAGATCTTCAAAGTATATATATAACAGCCACCGAAAATTAGCTAGATCTAAATTTTGATGCAATGAAAAATAAATTTCATTACTAACCATATCTAGGGAAACTAAGAACTTGATGAATCTTCAAACCTTTCTTGCTAAATAAGCCTTCTTTCACCAAATTAAATGGTCTGAAAGCCTTACCGCCTCCAACTGCAGCACCAGTTAGATTTGGATCGAAATGAAGACAGATGCGGTTTTGAGCAGCGCAATAAATATATAGTCGAATTACCACAGACGGTTTTTAACAAAAACCGTCTGTGGTACTGGAATATCATAAACGGTTTTTAATAAAAAAATCATCTGTGATAATTCCAGATTATCATAGACGATTTTTAATAAAAACCGTCTGTGATACTCCTTTTTCCCGCCACCAACAACACAGACGGTCTTCAAATTAAAACCGTCTGTGATAGTGTACATCACAGACGGTTTCACAAAACCGTCTGTGATTTGACGTCTACTAATAGTGTTTCTGTAGTAGTGATAGCTTGTCAATTTTGTTACCTACATAACCAAAGTCAAAATACACCATATGAAAACCACGGAGAGAGTGTTTATTACTGTTTGTTTAGTCTCATAACTAAGCATGCACTTGCAGCTTGCTAAGGTGAGTTGTAGTGGGGAATACCACGATCCAGAGAATGTCCAGTGTGCAAGCTCCATCCAGGCTATAGAAGATGTAAGCCCTAATTGCATACACAATTCGATCTAGCTTGGTATTGATCCATATCTGAACATCAAATAGCTGCATGCAAGTCTTATAATCAAGTCTACATGTTGATGTCAGTGCACGAAGGACATCAACACATTGCAAATCCTGGAGCCCAATTGCGAAGAAACTACGGTCTCAAGCCCAAGCTGGAACGTTAACAACACTGCTAGTATTAGCAGGGTCATGGTGGAGATGGAGAACTCTAATCCTAATCATTTTGATTGCAGAGTAAGTTGAGTAACAGAAAGGTCAATTTCATTTCAACACTAGATCCCTAATCATTTCAACACTAGATCCAGGGTCAACATGTAATCTTCCCAGTCCTCTCGCTAGATCCCTGTTAATTTCATTTCACCATTTTATTTTCTTTCTGTCAATCAAAAATTCAACACTTACTAGTTAATGCTTTTCGATCTATTTGATTGGCTCGTTTGCTGCTGCAGAAAGCAACGTATGTGCTATCCAAAATATGGGCAGATGATGCAACTGTACGGGAATGTCTTGGTGTTGGCGAGGTACATATATGTGTGCGTTAATTTATGACAAGTTTCTCCTTTGATTGGTGATCATCTAGAGAATTCATAGTTAAGGGTGATGCCAGCCAAAGGAAAACCATGTGAATTAGATTGATTAAGTTGTGAATGATATTGATATACAGGGAACAATTAGAAGATGGACAAGATGCTACCGTGACATACCTTACACTAAAGATATCTCAAGTACAATTGAATATCATTTCGAGCTAGCCAACAAAGGATACCGAGCGATGATATACAGGTAATTATCTAGTCCAAAAAAGATCCTTTGTATATGCTCCAAACTTTTTTTTCGCAGTCTGCGTAGTGCATCTTTGAAACTTTGACATCTAATTCATATGAATATCCCCAATAATTTCTCATCGTTTCTGTCAAAAAAAAATTCTCGTCGTCAATCCTACTTAGTTTTGGCTGAGATCAATATTCTGATCAGATGACACTACTACAGAAATCATCATCACAGACAGTTCAAAAACGTCATCACAAACGATTTTTTGAACCGTCTGAATTTATGGGTCAGTGATAATCGAAGGTTATCACAGACAGTTTGTGAGCTGTCTGTGATAAATACAATATAGACAGTTTATAACTAGAACCGTCTGTGAAAAACACTATCACAGACGGTTTGTGATACTCACACATTATAAACAGCTCACATCATAGACCGTCTATGATGTGTGAGTATCACATACGGTTATATAGAACCGTCTATGATGTTCTTCACAGACGGTTTATACTACAAAACCGTCTATGATAGTTCATTTTATACCTAAAATTTTTTCTATTTTTGAATTAACCTTAGAAAATATTAGCTATGCCGTTTGAAAACAAGCAAATATGATAGCAAACATAGCAGAGAACATTCTATTTATATTACAATCCATCATTACAATATTACAATTCACCATTACAATATCACAAGAATACAATCCACCATTATAATATCACAAGTTATGCCTTTCGTCCCTGATGCAGCTCGGGTAGGAGAAGCCCTAAAGAAGCTATATAATATCACAAGCTATACAATATCACAAGCAATACAATCCTTATTGGTAGGGGTGCAAACGGAGCGGATATTTTCCGACCGTCCGTCCGTCCGTTTTAATTCGGATAGAATTCGGAGCAAATTTTCGGATATCCGGATGTTTTGCCGGATACGGATTCGATTCGGATATTTTTGCGGATACGAAGCGGATTCGAACAAACATTATCCGGCGGATACGGAACTATCCGGATATTTTTCGGATAGTTACGGATATTTTTCGGATAGTTACCGATTCAAATTCGGATTCAACTCGAACTAAATTCGGATTCGATTCGGATCGACAGCCCAACAAGCACTTACTAAAAAGACCATAACTTTCACAAGCGGAGTCCAATTTGAGTGTTCTTGTACTCATTGGAAAGCTTATTTCAAGACCTATGCAATGGATAAGGTCTCATCTTCAAATACATCATAAATCATCTGCTATGATCAAAATAATGTGGCTGTAAAATCTAGTTTCCTTTTGTGTGAGTTCGAGTCTAAAACAGTATAGGGTTGAGTTGTATTCGATTTGGGGACCATATAGACATCCCAAGGGGTTATATAAGTCTTGTAATCGTAACTTTTAGGGCTCAGACTATCTTTAGGGTTATATGTAGCTAGTTAGCTATTATTTGTTTAACTAGTCTCTATCATTTACATGCTACTTTGCTAACTAGAATTTACTGGTTACTTAACTTGTCTATTTCATCATGTGAAATTTACTTGTTAAGCTACTAATGTAGTTCCATTATGGATATGTACTATGGTGATTCATCCTTACACATGTGATATATATGATTTTTGTTTACGTGTATTATCCGACTAAATATTCGTGACCGAGACTAACCGTATTCGGAGCGTTCTGTATTCGCTCCGTATTCGTGACCGAGAATATCCGTACTCGTATTCGTATCCGATATTATCCGTGTCCGATTCCGACTCCGACAAAAAATATGGAAACGGATACGGAATGAGCAGTATCCGTCCGTATCCGATCCGTTTGCACCCCTACTTATTGGTGGCCGTCTTACTGTAAGTAGAAGAAACAATAGAGAGGGGAAGCCCTAAACGTCACAAAATAGCAACATAAAGTTACAGAACCAAACACTAGAAGAAATAATGGAGAGAGCCCTAACCACAAAGAGCTCAATTGAGGAGGAGACAGTAAGAAGCCTGAGGAGATTTTGAGCATATAAAAGATAGGGGATAGGTTCAGGTGAGTATTTATAGGGGAGGGAGAGGTGGGACGATATGTAGGGTGTGGATTGATCGATTTCTATTGGCTGAAATTGGGTTGGGGAGGATTGATAGGCCCAACGGTCAGAATTTATCACAGACGGTTCTTGATAAGAACCGTCTGTAAAAGCATCATAGACGGTTCATATTAAGAACCGTCTGTGATATTGGCTATATATATACCGATACAATATAAACAACTAGTCTCAAAATATGAAATAACAAAGTTCTGTATGGTTTATATATACTCATTTGAAAGGTTTCGACGAGATCTACCACTTTGCAGTTGAGAAAAACCTCAAATTTCAAAGGGAAGATCAAAACTTTTGACAAAAACAGAAATCAAAAATTTCCGATGCAAATTTAAGGCTAAAGATGGCCGATTTTGGGGATCTTCGAGGGCGACCAGCACAAGCTGGTTATTTTTTTTGGATCGGGCTCGTCGTTAGCTTTCCAACGAATACAAGAATATCAAAAACGGACACCATATACAAAAGTTATGTCCGTTTTACTGAAGGTATGTCAAAACGAAATGCTACTCGGCATCAGGCGGGAGATTATGAAATTTTAAGGTTGTGTGAGGCGAGAAATATATCACAGACGGTTCTTAATTAAGAACCGTCTGTGATATGGTTCTTATTAAGAACCATCTATGATAGTATCACAGACAGTTCTTGATAGACAGTTCTTATCAAGAACCGTCTGTGATTGCATTCAATACAGGCGGTTTTTATGAACTGTCTGTGATGAGGTGTCTAATATAAACGTTTTTGTAGTAGTGTGATAACCGAATTCAACAGGAAAATGGTGGATCAAAAATTTCTCTCAGTTTTCTACAGCTTGATTAATCTAAACAAATGATGGGGGTTCTTTGTTTAATGATGCAGTGGCGATCACGACAGCCTGATACCTCATGTTGGCACCCAAGCTTGCATCAAATCTCTTAACCTATCGATCGTAGACGATTGGCGCCCGTGGTATGTTGGTGGCCAAGTTGCAGGGTAAGGAGCACCATGAATTAAATCATGCAATCCAATCAGCTAATACGAAATATGTAATGGCATCTAACTAGCTGATCTCTTGTATTCCTTTAAACTGTTTTAGTTTCACAAGAACTTACTCAAGCAACCTCACGTACGTAACTGTGAAGGTACCTTCTTATTCTTCCGGAATTTATATGTGTATCGTGCAACTTTGTGGGTGTTATATATATATATAAATATATATATATATATATCATGATTAGCTTAATTTAATCTGTGCAATTTTATGTGTAACCACGCGTGCAGGGTGCGGGGCACACTGCTGCGGAGTTCAAGCCCAAGGAGTGCCTTGCCATGCTTGCAAGATGGATCAAGATATGTGTGCTGGAATGTGTGCATGTTGTGTGTGCGTGTTATGTGTGTGTGTGTGTGTGTGAAAATAATGATGTACGCAGCTGTCCTGCCTATCCTTGCCGTTGGCAGCTGCATCAAGATATGTGTGCTGGAATGTACCATGTGGAGGATCCCCATGTGTTCCACTGAGGTGGTGACAGTTTGGTACGAGTGAATTTGGAGTTTGATTCAAGGAGATCGCAGTTTTCTTCTGAAAGTTTCAATTTGTTTGTTGGGTTGGCGGACCGTCCTCCATCGGGGCGACAAAGAGTTTTGAGTGACGGACTGAAGTTTGGTCCGTGAAATGTTGGCCAGCGGGCCGTTCGCCGTGAACCTTCCACCCCTGTAGGTTTAGGATGAGTTTATTGGCCATGTTTTCCTCAGCTTTTGGTTTCTCTAAAAGTATATTTAATAAACAAGATAGTTTTTTGAAACATATTTTTCAAACGACTTCTCGAGTCTAAAACCGTGTGCGTTGTCCATATTAACGTCTCTACCGTTCACTGTCATCTCGAAAAACATAGATAAAAGTCATCAGTCGCAATCCAAAAGAATATAGCCATATGTGTTTCTGAACTAAGAGTGCAAGGCGGTGAACAGTCCACCAGTTGTAGAAACAGAGCTGAGTCCCTGTAAATTCCTCTTTCCCTTTTCTGTTGTAAAAACTCCGCAAGTTCTTTATTATAATATAAATATATATACGGTAGGAACAATCAAGGTTGTGAAGATCTAGATCATGGGATCGTATGATCCTATGATCTCTTGGAGCCGACATGATACGGATCGATGTATATGAAGAATCATATGAGAAGGTCATGTTTAATGTTGTGATGAACAATTATAAGATTTGTAGATTAGTCAAGTGATTTTGTAAAGATCGTACTTTGTCAAGATTGATTTTGGGTAGAAATTGAGAATTTTGAGATTTGATTTATGGATTGAGTTAGAGTGACCTGGGTTATTACATTAAGGTTATATGATACATGTTTTAACTAACATGGGTCAAGTTGTAAAGAACTTATGCCCGAAAACGATTTCTTTTTTGTCTTTGGATGTGCAGGGTCGCTTGGAGTCAACTATAGTCAATGGCGAAGATCAGGACTAGGATCATGTAGGAGTTAAAGCCCAAAACGATTGAGGATACTGGATGAGACGGTGAGCTCATGGTTCGATGGAACCAGGACGAAGTTTGGACAGTCCAAGTGAGCCATGGTTCGATGGAACCAGGACGAGAGAGACTTGGCGACACATGACAAGCTAGTGGTGCACCTACACGTAGCAAGCATGGCGATTGCTTGCAAAAGATAGTGATGAACGGTTCAACGAGGGGTATTTTGGTAGTTTTGCCAAAATATCAAAAACCACCTTGGATCAAAACCGCGGCACGTGGACGATGCGTTAGAGAGCAGTTTAGATTAAGGTGGAACTGGTTTTGTTGAGACGGATTGAGGCTAAGGATTTAGCGGATATGGGCTTATATGCTTTGAAAAGTGTGCATGAGTGAATATGTGTGAATCAAATCCGTGTGTGGGGTTAATGGGTTTCTCCCATTATACTAAGTAGATAGTATCCACTAAGGGATGAATGTGGCTCACTAGTCCATCTATAAAAGAAGATTGGGATGGAGATATGTGGTTAACCATCTAACCCATCTTTTGTGCTCTCTTCTTTAGGTTTAGGGTTTAAGAGTGAGTACTTAGGGTGCTCGTTGTCCTCCAAGATAGAGTGGTTGTAAAACTTCATTTTCAAGTAAGCAATACATCAATCTTTAGGCAACTCTTGAATCCATCTTGTTTTTGATTGGTGTGCTTGACTTTTGGTTAGTTTTTATCTTTTTTTCTTTCCTTCTTGTGATCTTGTTGTGTCAAGAACGTGTAAGAGATAGAGATAATCCTTCGAATATATCTTCACCTATCTAAGCACTTTAATAGCAAGATTCACGAGAAAACCTAGTTGTGCTTGACTTTGACCTCTTTGGTCCATCTCTTGATTCGAGGGTTTTTGGTTTGGTTTCTGTGGTGATCTAACTTTCTATGATGTGTGGGAATATATCTAGACCCTTCTTGGTTATCATCTACCTACGGCAAGTTGTATTCACCGTTTTGGGGTTTTACCTCGATTTTGGTGCAACCTTCTAACAAACTGAAAAAGATCTCAACTTTAACCATGATTTTCATGATCGTTTATTGGAATAGGTTTACAATATTCTAGAGAAAATCTTTGTAAAATTTCATATCATTTGGATCAACAAATCAAAAGTTCTCTTAATTTTAGTTTTTAAAATCGTGCTGAAAACACTGTTCATAAGCCTGATTTTACTATAGCAATGGTCATACTACCCCCTGGAGGTCAGACCGCCCCTTGATTGGCGGTCAGATCACCAAGGAGAGGTCAAACCGCCCCCCGATTGGCAGTCAGACATGTAGGATCTAAGTTCTTCAAGATTTTGCATTCTTAAGTGATTAGCTTTGAATTTTTGGTTGTGGATTTGAGTCCTAGTAACTCTATAGTTATTTGAGAATAGGATATAGAATGCTTGGGGGAAAATTTAAAAGCAACACTCACTCCTCCTCTGTTGCTATCTGGTCCTATAAGTGGTATTAGAGCCCAGTTAGCTCTTTTCAAAGATTTTAACCGGTCTTTAGAGCCAAGGAAGCAGACAAGTATTCCACCAAGCTGCCTCTCTTTGATGGGATCGAATATCCTTTTTGAAAGAGTAGGACGGAGTTATACATTCAAGCTCATGCTATGTGATCTTGAAGAAGTTTAAGACTTGGTTTGTTATTTCTATCGATAAGGACATCATGGTCATGAATACACCAGATGTTAAGGCAAACTTTAAGGCAAGCAACATCATCATTCAGGGTCTTAGCAGAAGTGAGTTTAATCGCATCCCTCACCTCACGTTGGCGTTCGACATCTGGGTGACCCTCGATGCATACCACGAGTGCACTACTCAGATCAAGACTGTTCGATAGGACCAGTACAAGCAATGATACAACAAATTCAAGATGATTGCTGATGAGTCTCTAGATAAGTGCTTTGGTAGATTTCACAAGATTCGGAGCAATCTCCGAACTGTTGGTCTTACATACTCAGACTCGGACAATGCTCATTAGATGCTTTCTACCTTGGAACTCAGAGTTTGAGAAATAAAAGTGACCACCATCAAAGACATGATTGATTTATCGACCTTGACTCTTGACACGTTGTACTCACACCTTAAGAATCATAAGATCGATATCGTCTCTCGCAAGACGAAGTCGTAGTTGATAGCCTTGGTCACTGTCGGACCCCGGAGCAACGACTCCTAGATCCTCTGTGTAAATCGCACTAGTCCAGGATCAAGCTAGTGCACACAATGGATAACAAAGATTTATATCACGCACAATGACATTTATTCATTAACTAAATATGGGCCTGATGGCCAAAGGTCACATCAATGGTTCATAAACCAAAAATAAATATAAACAGCGGAAGAAAACCAATGAAGCAGCAGCCCATCCTGCCTGCCCACAGGCGAATGACTGTAAGACGCGGCCTCGTCGTCACCATCCTCGCTAAAGTTGTTGACGTCATCCTCTGGCAACAGATTTTAGCAAGGTGAGCACATAAAGTACTCCCAAGGTAAGCACATAAAGCACTTATGCAAGTTACACCAGGAGTTTTTAACAGAGTGAATGCATGCATAAGGATAACCAAGGAAGGCTTAATAAGGTTATTTATGCAAAAAACAGCACTGAATTTAAATACAATACATAGGTGCAAAAGCTGAATTTTATACAGTAGATAGAAATAACAATTTAACAAAACAATATCGTTAGTGTAGGCTCCGACCAAACACTAACCTAGTCACAGGTATCTCACCTGGTTCATCTTTTTCAAACGATTTCACATGGATTCCATCTATCCATATGCTTTTAAAAACCTTTTATGGATTCATATCTTTAGTGTAGGCTCTGATCAAACACCAACTTATTCACAGGTAGCTCACAGACCGGAAAAGTGGTCGGAAGTTACAATATTTATGTATAGTCGAAGCCATGATCGAATCAACGATTGAAGTTGCGAAGGTCAAAGTCGAAGACGGAGACTCCAAATATGGGTGAAGGCGAAGTCGAAGATTAGTTGTAGACCCAGTCGAAACTGTATAGTGGTCGAAGAACACTATAGCAGTCGAGAACAAATGGTAGTCGGAGTCGAGTGGTCGGGACGACAATGAACGCCGGTGGTGGAAAGCGAAGGTACTCAGAGTCGGCTACGACTTCGACTACCGAGTACTCTTCCAACTACTCCACGCTGAAAAAGCAAAGGTACTCGGAGACTTAGAGTAAAGAGTGACAGTGGTCGGAAGCGACAACGGTCGGAGGTAGATGGAGATGGCAGTGGTTGGGAGCGACTGTGGTCGAGAGTGACTGTAGTCGGAAAAACAATTGTGGTCGAAAGGATTGGAGTTTATGCACAGTGGTCGAAAGAAGCGAACAGCTTAGGGAGGTTGGACGGCTTCGAGCGGTCGATAAGATCAGAGGGTTTAGAGAGGTCGGAGGGTGCGGAGGTTAAAACGGTCAAACAACCATAGTCAGTTCGAAGACGGAGATCAAAGTTAAAGGCTCCGAGATCGAAGGTCGAAGGCTGGAGTCAAAGGTCGAAGGTTGGAGTCATAGGTCGAAGGCTGGAGTCGAAGTCTTCGAGGTCAAAAGTTAAAGACTGGGGTTGACGATCGAAGTCGAAGTTGAAGGCTCTGAGCAGTCGGAGACTAAGAAGCCTCCAAATCAACGAAATCTAAGGAAGTCTCCGAACCGTCGGTGTCCAAAGAACCTCCGAACGGTCAGAGTCTAAAGAACCTCTGGATGTCGGAGTCTTAAGAGCCTTCGGACATCGGAGTCTTAGAATCGGATGGTTGGGATAGTCGAACAACTTCACGTGACAAGATCCGAGCGATCTAATGGCGACGAAGACCGGTGAGATGTACAAAAGAGGGAGAAGAGTATGAGTTTGGTTTTTACCTTGGAGCAAGGTCCGGGCTGTACAGAGTTGGCTGGCGCGCGAGGGTGTAGCGGAGGTGGGTACGATTATTGGTGGCATCGGCGGGGCGCAAGAAGGTCCGAGGCATCGGCAATTCTTCGTCGGAGCTCCTCAGACGAAGAAGGTAGAAGTCGCTCGGTGCGACAGGTTTACGAGCGAAACCAGGGCAATTGGGTGAGGGAAACAGTGGAGCCGAGCCCATGGACGGCGGTGCGGTGCACGAAGCGCGTGGGCTCGCAAGCGGTGCGGGGCACGACGGGGGTTGGCGAGGGGCGCAAAATAGAGAGGGGACTGCGAGAAGTGCATTGGTGCTCTTGTGCATTACCGCAAGTGGCTGGAAGGTGGTTGGCGGTGAGGTGAAGTGGTTGCACAACTCGGGCGACGGTGGCGATGGTGTTCCGACGGTGAGGAGACTCAACCAATGGCCAGTCGAGAAAATCCAAAAATTATGAAATATATTAAAAAAATAGATTATGAATTTAGATGAATTTAGAAACTTGAATCACTTGATTCGGAGTTCGGACGAAGGAAAACGAGCGATTGGAAGATTGGCGGATCAGAAAATTCTGGAAAAAGAAAAATCAGGAATATTCCTTTGGAATATTCCTGCGCAAAACTAACATAGAGTTGTTTTTGACCGTAGTTTTGGTGGAAAAAGACACAGGAGGTGATGCCAACTAGCAAAATAGGTTGCTAAGGACCCGAGGCACATGTAGGAAGTGACGACACATCAAACGGAGCACGGTGACGACGTGTACAGCGACAATGACATAGGGTGTGGAGAGAAGAATATTTTTCGGGCAAAGAACATGGAGAAAGAAGGTGAGCACAGCCTAGAACGCGGCGAGGTGAGTCTAGAAAAAAAATATCGGCTAAACCGAAAACTCACCGAAGGTGACGCAATCGTCGTTTGAACGACGACGGTACCGACACACGAAAAACTCAATATCTTTGTGTTCGGTGAGGCGAATCCGAAACCGTCTGAAATGTAGCCTCCTAGGATGGTTTGGCATGTTTTGATGTGATCGGATTGCTGAAAACATTCCCGGACAGGCGGGGACGCGTAGTGCCATTTGCAGCCATGGCTAGGTGTCGGGTGCAAATATTTGTGGAAGATTTTTGCACGAACGGAGGGGAGCACGGTGTAGAACGTGTCGAGACGAACTCAACGCCGCAGATGGCTCAGCCAACGGACTAGCGAAACATGGTGGACAAGGCCTTAAACATTCGACGGGCTGACATCGGCGTTCCGAGCAAACGGAGATGAATTAACATGCGAGAGTTGCGGCGAATCGAAGAGGAGAGTGTGGGGATTGTGATGCTCACATTAGTTTTGGTCAGGCATGCACAGTCGGCCGGTGGCGACGTGAGGAACGCGGACCCGATTTGGCCCACGGTGCCGACGACGCTCCGGCGAAGTTTCGACGAAGGCGAGGTGAGCACCGCGTAGAACGCGACGAGGCGAAGCCAATGGTGTGGTCAAATGTGACGGGGCTTTACCGGACGAGGCACAAAAGGCCGAAGAACGCCGCTTGAACTACAAAAGTAAAACTCCGATTGCGGCTAAACGAGTGGGAGTAGGGACTTGAGATTTTTGGGGTTGAGTGAGGATGAGGAGGGGCTCCCGGTGCTCCCTTTTATAGGGCCAGAGGTGGACCGAGGAGGGAGATCGACGGGGCATGTCTTTTGTTAGAATATAATCTTGTGCATAGGTTAAGGTTGTTGTTCTCTTTTGCGTTTGAATGTAATAGACTCTGCTGGAATAAGTCCGGAGTGACCGAAAAGCAGTTAGGCACGCAGTAGCAGTTTTCCAGTTTATCTGTTTTCGGTGGTCAAGTTTGATGCCGGGTCAAAAGGAAGTTTAGCAGGAGATCCTGCATTCCCGCTTGACTCGATCTTGCATGTAACGAATGCTAAATTAAGTAACTAAGCAATAATATAAGAACACCTCAGATCAGTTGAGGTAATGCAGTGCTTAATGGCACAAAAGTATTCAGTCTATGTGTCATCTCTCTATTGTCAGATCTTCGTCAGAGTTATTCACATCTAACACAAACGCCTGAGGTTACGTGCGAGTTCAGAGGGAAACCAAGAGTGTTGTGCGATAGCCCAATTCTAACATTTGGTATTAGAGCTGTTTTGATCTTGCCTCCATGTCGTCCACCCCAGGCTGTGGACGCTACACGCCACCCGGAAGGAGATTAAGTACGGGAGGCAACGGCGACTTCATGGGTGGTGAAGGAAGCCTGCAGCCGGCGGTGATCCAACAAGTGCCGAAGGAGTCAGGAGTGGCGTTGAGGTACCCAACTCTGACAAGAACCAACTATGCCGATTGGGCATTGTTGATGAGGGTGAATTTGCAAGCCCAAGGTGTATGGGGTGCAATAGAACCCGGTGGTGGAGACTTCAGAGAAGATCGACTGGCGCTCGTCGCCATTCTCCAAGCTGTGCCGCGAGAGATGCTGAGGTCTCTTGCTACAAAGGACTCCGCAAAGGCAGCCTGGAATGCTGTCAAGACAATGCGGGTCGGCGTCACCCGAGTCCGTGAAGCCAGACAGCAGGCACTCCGGCAGGAGTTTGATTCCATCCGTTTCAGGGATGGAGAAACGGTAGAAGATTTCGGAATGCGTATTTCCGGTCTTGCTAACGATATCCGCGAGATGGGAGGCACACTCGAGGAAGAGCAAGTCCTCAAGAAGTTGCTTCGAGTTGTACCTTCCAGATACCAGCAAGTGGCAATTGCGATCGAGCAATTGCTTGACCTGAAAGAAATGCCAATGGAAGAGCTCTTCGGTCGGCTGTCGTCGGTAGACGACCGATATGGCGATGAAGACGATGCAAATGGAGTGCATCATGGAGACAAACTCCTCCTCACGGAGGAAGAATGGTTGGCCCGCCTGCATCAAAGGAACCAGGAGGGATCCTCAAACTGGAGCAAGAACACAGGCGGTGGTGTTGGCGCCAAACAAAATCGGTGGCACCCAAAGAACCCAAGTGCACCACGGAGCCGCGACAACAGGGAGGCAGCATCGAATGGTGGCACACGCGACCGTTCAAGAGTGAAGTGTTTCAACTGGGGAAATTCTGGGCATTATGCAAGAGAATGCTGCAAACCACGACAAGAACACAAGAGTCAAGCAAATTTGGTATAGACTGCAGAAGAGCCAACACTCCTTATGGCACAGACGTCTGCATATGAGGAGACACTTTTGCAGATGCCGATTCACGAAGGAGTGCATCTCAATGAGACAAAGGCAAAAGGGGTTGAACTCCGAGAAGATGAAACTGACAAGGTCATTTCCAATACTTGGTACCTTGATACTGGTGCTACAAATCATATGACCGGAGCAAAGATGGCGTTTGTTGAGCTAGATACTCATATCACTGGGACAGTGAAGTTTGGGGATGGATCACTAGTTAATATTTGTGGACGTGGGACTGTTCTCTACATTTGCAAAAATGGTGAACATCGTATTCTTGATGATGTCTATTCCATTCCCAGACTAAAGAGTAATATTATCAGTGTTGGGCAATTGGATGAGCAGAAGTTTAAAATTCATATCGAAGATGGGATTCTTTCAATACGTGATCAGCAGCGTTGTCTTCTAGCAAGAGTGCCACGAAGTCTCAACCGTCTCTATCTTCTCAATCTGACGGTGGTAAAGCCTGTTTGTTTGGCAGCAACTTGCAAGGAGGAGACCTGGCGTTGGCACGCTCGTTATGGGCATCTCAGTTTCCAAGCATTGCAAAAACTCTCTCGGGAGGAAATGGTTCGCGGACTTCCCATGATTGATCGGGTGGATCAACTGTGTGAGGGATGTCTTGCTGGTAAATAAAAAAGAATGCCTTTTCCAGCTGAGTCTAAGTATCGGGCACAGGAGGTGCTTGAGCTAATGCACGGGGATTTATGTGGCCCAATTACTCCATCAACCCCAGGGGGCAAGAGATACTTCTTGCTACTTGTTGATGACAAAAGTCGGTTCATGTGGATCCGGTTGTTGTCATCCAAAGATCAAGCGAGCATGGCTATTAAGCATGTTCAGGCTAGTGCTGAGATGGAAACAGGAAAGAAGCTAAAGACACTCCGAACTGACCGAGGTGGAGAATTCACTTCTGCAGACTTCAGGGAATATTGTGCCAGTCGAGGGATAAAGCGACAACTCACTGCACCATATTCTCCACAGCAAAACGGCGTGGTTGAACACTGAAATCAGACTATTGTGGCAACAGCTCGCAGTATGTTGAAAGCAAAAGGCATGCCGGGTTGGTTATGGGGAGAGGCTGTTGTGACAACAGTGTATCTCTTGAACCGATCACCGACAAAAAGTCTGCAAGGAATGACACCTTATGAAGCATGGCATGGCTGGCGACCGAATGTCAGTTACCTGCGTATTTTTGGGTGCATTGGCCACGTGAGAACAATGAAGCCAAATCTCAAGAAATTAGATGATCGAAGCAAGAAAATGATATTCATTGGCTATGAGGAAGGTTCCAAGGCTTTTCGGATGTATGATCCAGTGGCAAAACGTGTAACTGTAACACGTGATGTTGTATTTGATGAGACGGCAAACTGGACATGGCCTGCTTCTAGTGGTGCGCAGGAACAAGTGCCTGATGAGGATGACTTCATAGTCGAGTATCTCACTAGACCAGCGTATGAAGAAGAAAGACCAAATTTCCAAGAAGATTATGATGTCAGGGGATCACAAGGAGGCAATGAGAGGTTCTCTATCTCCAATACTGACACCTCTCCGAGTGGGTCGACAGGACAATGTTTGTCTCATACTCCTACGGGGGTGGATTTCTGCACCCCACCGAGTGATGCTTCAACTGGTTCAGATGACACGCCAAGGAGATATCACAAGTTGTTAGATATTATGGCCTTTTCAGCTCCGATTCTCAACTTTGATTACAGTGACCAATGTTTGTTTTCTGAGGAGGAACCAACAAGCTTTGATGAAGCCGAGAAGGAGAGCTGCTGGCGCAAAGCTATGCTTGAAGAAATGAATTCCATAGAAGGTAACTCTACCTGGTAGTTGACTGATTTGCCAGTAGGTCACCGAGCAATTGGTCTAAAGTGGGTATTTAAGATTAAAAAGGATGCCAAAGGAGCTGTAGTTAGGCACAAAGCCAGATTGGTCGCAAAAGGTTATGTACAAAAACATGGGGTTGATTATGATGAAGTATATGCACCAGTAGCAAGGATAGAGACTGTTCGTTTGCTCCTTGCATTGGCTGCACAAGAAAAATGGGAGGTCCATCATATGGACGTAAAATCTGCTTTCTTGAATGGGGAGTTAGAAGAAGATGTATTTGTGGTGCAGCTGCCGGGCTTTGTTGATGAAACAAATGCACACAAAGTCCTGAAGTTGAGGAAAGCACTGTATGGGTTGCGGCAAGCACCGAGAGCATGGAACTCTAAACTGGATTCCAGCCTAGCAACCCTTGGTTTCATTAGAACTGCCATTAAGAGTGCAGTTTATACGCGAGGGACAAGAAATTCAAGGCTGGTTGTAGGAGTATACGTGGATGATGTCATCATTATTGGAGCACAAGCTGAAGAGATAACCAAATTCAAGCAGCAGATGAAGGAGTTATTTGATATGAGTGACTTGGGATTGTTGAGTTACTACCTAGGCATGGAGGTACAACAAACTGGAAATTGCATCACTCTTTCTCAGTCAGCATATGCAGCAAAAATCCTTGCAAAAGGAGGGATGGAAGGTTGTAACCCTGCTTAGGTTCCTATGGAACCCAGGGTTAAACTTTGCAAAGATAGCTCTGGAGAATGCATGGAGCCCACTCTGTACCGGAGTATAGTGGGAAGTTTTGAGATATTTGGTCAACACTAGACCGGATCTTGCTTATTCGGTTGGATATGTGA
Organism: Melocanna baccifera; assembly: GCA_036346265.1. Taxonomy (NCBI): domain Eukaryota; kingdom Viridiplantae; phylum Streptophyta; class Magnoliopsida; order Poales; family Poaceae; genus Melocanna; species Melocanna baccifera. Next base: position 19,920,024 of record CM070704.1, on the reverse strand, counting down.
GTAGATTTATGGAGAGGCCTACCACAGAGCACTGGGCTGCTGTTAAACATATCTTGCGTTATGTTGCTGGGACTCTGAATGTTGGCTGCAAGTTTGAAAGGAAACAAAATTCAGAATTTCGGTTGATTGGCTATAGTGATAGCGACATGGCCGGAGACATTGTTGATAGGAAGAGCACAACCGGAGTCTTGTTCACCTTGGGAAACAATTTGATCAGTTGGCAATGTCAAAAACAAAAGGTGGTAGCCTTATCAACTTGTGAGGCTGAATATATTGCAGCAGCAACCGCAGCCTGTCAGGGAATATGGCTGGGTCGATTAATTGCTGAATTACAGGAAAAGGAATTATGTAGTGCAGCACTTGTAACATCCTGATTTTTGGGGATTTTTAAAACTTTGAATTTAAAAATAAATTTCTGGAGTTTTTCCTGAATTTAAAATCAAGCTTAAAAGAATTTTCAGAAATTTAAAAGAATTTAATATGATTAAATTATACTTCAACATTAGCTGAAAAAAGTTTATTTGAGTTCCTTGTGTCAAAAGAAATTTTTTGGAATTTTCTGTAATTAAATTAAGCTTTAAATGAGTTTTAGAATTTTAAAATGATTTAATCTGAGTAAAATAAACATTAACATAAGTTGAAAATATTTTATTTGGATTCTTCAGGTCTCAAGGAATTTTCTGGTATTTTTGGTGAATTTTTGGGATTTATCTGCTATTTTTCTAGAGCTTTTTGATCTTTAGTTGAATTTCTGGGAAAAAGAAAAAGAAATAATTGGCCCGCCGCCGCCGCACGTCGTCCTCCCGCCGCGCCGCACTAACTCGGCCTATCCGCCCTTTCGGCCCTAGCTCCCTCGCGCCGCTCGCTCTCGCTCCGCTCGCCACCTCGTATTGCCGCCGCCCAGCTCGCCACGCGTCGCCATCTCCTCGCACTCGCACACCGCGTAGCGTCCGCGTGCGCCCCGCCTCATCCCGGCCGTCCGTAGCGCCACACGTTGCACCCCCCGTCCTCGTCGTCTCCGATGCGCCGTCTCCGCCCATGTTCGTCCCGAGCTCCTCGGTTCGTGGGCCATAAAAGCCGCCGCCTCCTTGGTTCGCGTGCTTCGTTGCCGCGCACTTGCCGCGCCCCGCCGTCGCTGGGAGCCGCGGACGACATCGCGTTTTTGCCCGTGCCGCCACCGCACCCACCCTGCGCACGCCCGCCGGACCCTGTCGCCCTCGCCGGCTGCGTCGCTCCGCCCCTCGGTCATCGCGCCGTGTCGGACGCAACCGCGCACCCGCCCTCGGTACCCGCACCCGCGCCCGTGACACTTCGTGCGGCGTGCCGCCACGCGTCGCCAATCGAACAGCCGAACCCCCGCATCCCAGCCGTTCCTCCAGATCTGATCCGACGACCCGGATGCGCCCACGTGGCCACACCTCAGCCGTCGGATCCCGCCGCCGCCGCCCGCGCCCGAGCCGTGCCACGTCAGCCCTAGCTGACGCGGCAGCCACGTCAGCCCAACCCGCCGCCCCGCCGAGCCACGTCAGCTGCCATGTCACCCACGTGCCACGTGGCGGCACCAGCAAGCGCCACGTCAGCCCCGTCGAGCCGCGTCAGCACCCCCTCTCTCCGCGTGTACTGTTCCATGCGCCGGGTTCACGGTGAACTCGGAATTTCGTGCGCCGGGTTCACAGCACAGTGCACTTTTCGAATTTCCTGATTAAATTCTAGATTTATTTTCCGAGAGCCCGTTCTCCTCCGTCCTAGCCCCAATTGACCCCGTTCTTTTTTCTAAATTCATCTAAAATCGAGCTCTAGCTGTTGGTTCTAGTTTTGTGAATTTTGGAGTTCATTTGCTTATCATTTTATGTGTTTCTTTGGTTTCGATCGTTTTCTCTCTCGCTAGATTCGGATTCTGGAGGAGCAGGTTTCGCGCCCGAAGACCAGGAATACCTCGCTGAGCATAACCAAGGCAAGTCGTGTCCTTTGATCATGTTGAACCCAGTTTGCAATCTATTATTTAATTAATTTGTTTTAAATTACATTGCATCGCTACTTTTATTCAAACACTTGTACTGGTAGTTATCGTCCCAATTGAGTTTATCCCTCCTTGATATTTTGGAATGCCATGATGCCATTGTCACCATAGGTTGGGAAATTTACTAGTGATGCTATGATATTTGTCACATGGGTTTTTACGATAGATTGCTTAGCTTTGCTTATAGCTCCGATTGGGTTATCATCACATGTGATTTATCAATTTGACTTAATGAGATATGGAACTGTGGTTGGTGCCACGTATATTAAAATTTGTGCCATGACGTTGGTGCGTAATCGACGGTGGTTATACAAACTGGTTTTGCGCTCGGGCGAGTGATTGTGCAGTAAAGGGGGGAAGTGTTGGAGCACTTCGAGGGATGAGGTTGTCTCACCCGGGTAGACTTAAGGACTTCACTTTGTGCGCCATTGATCTGAGCTTTACCGTGCAAACCACATGTCTGGTATGGGACGGACCTGGTTGACTAATTTGGGATGTTTGAACTTTAATCTTGCCATTGAGATGAACATGGTTGCTGATTTCCATGTGGCGCAAGGGGTGTGATCACGAAACCTAGCGGGCGGATTGAGTTATGGCGAACTTTGTAAAGGCCTTGTTGTGATTACCTTAAGCTGAGGCTAATCGCATCGTGTGGGTACAGTTGTGCAACCTCTGCAGAGTGTAAAACTATTCGAATAGCCGCGTCCTCGGTCATGGACACTGCTCGGTGATTTCACACGAGGGGTAGTTATTTCTGAAAAACTTGAGAATGGAAGTGGACCGGTGTTCACTGTTGGTTTAGCTTATGGATGGGAGGTCCATAAGCGGTTGGTTAGCTTGTGGATGGGAGGTCCGCAAGTCGTATGTCAATTCCTTTGATTATTTACTTAATTATTGTTTTACTTAAAGTTCGCCTTCAATCTATTATTTGTATTTCAACTGTCTTTTATGCAAATTAACCTTTCAGCCATCCTTTGGTAAGCCTTGCATACTATATTGTATTCATTTGTTACAAACGACTTGCTGAGTACCAATGTACTCACGGCTTTATGCCCAATGTTGCTCAGTTGAGGAAGAGGAGTATCACCAGCAGGAGGTTCCAGAAGGAGAGTACTTCGATGACTTTGCGGATTAGGCTTCGTTCTCCACTCGATAGCCTGTGGGCTTGTCGATTGGCCACTACGCTTTATTTTGGATTTCCGCTGCTACTGTTGTTAAGCCTTCGGGCCAGTTTATTATAAGCTTGACCATAAGGTCGTACCTTTTGAGATTTATCGATATTTGAGCTTTTCCTTTATTTTATCGTTTATATGGTTGCGATGACATCTATGTTTAATTGTGTGCACTAGCATGATCCTGGGACTAGTGCGAGAACACAGGAGTCGGATTTGCGGTTCGGTCTCGACAAAGATCAAGATCGATAACAAGTCAGCCATCAACTTGTGCAAGAATCCAGTGATACATGACCGAAGTAAACATATCGATACTTGGTACCATTTCATTAGGTAATGTGTTGAGAAGAAGATCATTTCGGTGGAGCATGTCTGCATTGAAGAACAGTTGGCAGATATTTTAACCAAGCCACTTGGAAGGGTTTGGTTCAAGGAACTGAGAGCCAAATTAGGTTTGGAGCAGATTTGATGAGTGCATCAAGATTAGGGGGTGAATTTGTTAGAATATAATCTTGTGCACAGGTTAAGGTTGTTGTTCTCTTTTGCGTTTGAATGTAATAGACTCTGCTGGAATAAGTCCGAAGTGGCCGGAAAGCAGTTAGGCACGCAGTAGCAGTTTTTCAGTTTATCTATTTTCAGTGGTCAAGTTTGATGCTGGGTCAAAAGGAAGTTTAGCAGGAGATCCTGCATTCCTACTTGACTCGATCTTGCATGTAACGAATGCTAAATTAAGTAACTAAGCAATAATATAAGAACACCTCAGATCAGTTGAGGTAATGCAGTGCTTAACGGCACAAAAGTATTCAGTCTGTGTGTCATCTCTCTATTGTCAGATCTTCGTCAGAGTTATTCACATCTGACACAAACGCCTGAGGTTACGTGAGAGTTCAGAGGGAAACCAAGAGTGTTGTGCGATAGCCAAATTCTAACATCTTTGAATGGCATGGAGCGTTTTTGGTGAAAATGCTCATGAATGAGGGGGGAAACGGCCTGATTTGGAGGAGTCTTGATGAGAGGGAGTGAATGCAATTGATTTCACAAAAAATAGTGGAGAAAATCATGAGTTATGGAAGCTTCATTCGGCTCTAATGGCGCACGCGCACGGGAGTTCATCTATGTGAAGAAACGTTTGAAGAAGAAGAAGAAAAGAGGAGAGAGAAAAGAGAGAAAAGAAAAAAAATAAAAATTTCAAAAAATTTCAAAAAAAATTTTATAATAATCCTTGGAACCTGAAAATACTAAAAAAATAATTTAGGTATTAATTGACATATATTTTTATTTTTAAAAATGTTTTTCTTTTCTAGCTTTAAAATAATACAATAAATTACAACTAAAGCCTAAAAATCTTAGAAAAATTCATAGAAGTTTCTAAAGCTATTTTAAACTTATAAAAAATTCCAACTAAAATTTTTATATATCTTTATAGAATATTTTTTTGTTTAACAGAAAGGCTATTTTCTTTAAAGCAGAAAATCAGGTCAACTCAAATTTTAAAAATTCAAGTGATCAAATAACTTTGATTTTTATTTTAAACTAAAGTAATTATTATTTTATTTTCTTCATTTATTTTTATTATTTTCTTTTTTAAAAAACTAGGCTGTTACAAATTACCCCCCCTTGAAGAGAATCTCTTCCCCGAGATTTGTACAGGCTAGCAAGGAAATAGGTTTGGATCTTACTCTGCATGGCTTGAACTGTGATCTAATTCTGATGTCCCTTCGTGAACTTCAATGTCCTTTTGCTTACTGTCTAAAGGGTATTGGCAGTCGGCGTTCCAGCTTGATACTTCCAAAGATTAGGAAAGATGAGACTTAAGACAAAGGAGGAATAGAGGTCGTTTGGTACAGTCGAACAAAATACCAACTATCAAAACCTTTATTAAAATAATATCATGTATTAGTTACGGCTATTGACAAAAAAGAAAACTTGATAGCTCGCAACATCGTCTAATAGCTGCCTAATACTTATCCTAAAGCGACAAAGGTTGCCTTGGTGTGATCCTTCATGGCTCTCTGGGTACAAAGCGCAATCCTTCGATGCGAGCTTGAAATGATGGCAGAGGTGAAGAACTGCTTCACGAGTGGCTTCTTGCTTGGCTTGAGCAACTATATCCTTTAAAGCGGTAGCGAAGACTTTCTTGTCCAGTTCGCCTGGTGATGAGTAAAGCAAAGCGGTGTCCCATCGTCTGATTTCCATGGCTATTTCTCTGGTGCATGTACATAGCTTGATGCTGGAATCCCAAATGACGGAGTAGTCGACGAAGGCCTACACTCCATCCATTATTCGGTGCATCTTGATAAACGTCTATTTATAGTGGTTTGAACAAGATGAGAGATAGAAATATGTTTTCATGTAATGACACAAAGATGAGAGAGATTTGAGAGATAAGAGTAAGCACAGACTGAGAGGTGAGGATAAGCAAAGCTTTTTGAAAATATTTTTATTATTTAAGGTAAGTCCTTAAGGTCAAACCATTCTATTCTATCTACGGTCATGTCTTAGGGTCACTATAGCTCTGATACCATCTCTGTCGGATCCCGGAGCAACGACTCATGGATCCTCTGTGTAAATCGCACTAGTCCAGGATCAAGCTAGTGCACACAGTGGATAACAAAGATTTATATCACACACAATGACATTTATTCATTAACTAAATATGGGTCTGATGGCCAAAGGTTACATCAATGGTTCATAAACCAAAAATAAATATAAACAGCGGAAGAAAACCAATGAAGCAGCAGACATTCTACCTGCCCACAGGCGAATGACTGTAAGACGCGGCCTAGTCGTCACCATCCTCACCGAAGTTGTTGACGTCATCCTTTGGCAACAGATTTAGCAAGGTGAGCACATAAAGTACTCCCAAGGTAAGCACATAAAGCACTTTCGCAAGTTACACCAGGAGTTTTTAACAGAGTAAATGCATGCATAAGGATAACCAAGGAAAGCTTAATAAGGTTATTTATGTGAAAAATAGCACTGAATTTAAATACAATACATAGCTACAAAAGCTGAATTTTATACAGTAGATAGAAATAACAATTTAACAAAATAATATCGTTAGTGTAGGCTCCGACCAAACACTAACCTAGTCACAGGTATCTCACCTGGTCCATCTTTTTCAAATGATTTCACATGGATTCAATCTATCCATATGCTTTTAAAAACCTTTTATGGATTCATATCGTTAGTGTAGGCTCTGACCAAACACCACTTATTCACAGGTATCCCACCTGGTTATGGATTACATCCATCCATCCATAAGCTTTTTCAGAAACCATTTTAAAAACCCAAGTCTAATCCATGAAAAACTTTACTCAGCTTGCCCATAACCGTGGGCACGACTATCCAGGATAGGTTATACACTCTGCAGAGGTTGTACAGCTTTACCCACAAGACATGATCATCCCATATTGCCACCGGATAAGCACAATTCCTTTGGTGTGCGGCGAGGATATCATGACAAGGCTGTTACAATGTTTTGTAACCAAAATAGTTACGCCCCCTCTTGTGCCATGTGAGACTTCTCGCGGCCTACGCCACGCTCACATTCAGCCTATAGCGAAACTATGTTTGGAACTTCACAAATTATTTAGCCAGGTCTGTCCCATAACAGACTTGTGGTAGTACGATATAGCTTTGCAACAGTAGCTCACAGACCGGTCCTTAACTTGACTTAGGCTCAATCCACATACCTCTTGTGCTTGACAATCAACATTGTGTCACCGAACAACAATGTGTGCCAGCACCCACCTCCTAACCATTAGCCTAGGTCCAAACCAAGTTTTATATTTTATTTTTAAACATTTCATATACTTTCCTGACTCACCAAAGTCAAGAATACATTTTAGAAAATCATTGTTCTGAAGTGAAACAAATATTCCCACTTCAATCATTTTAAGCATGGCTAAGTAAATCTATAAAATTTCTAGTCAATACTATTGTACTAACTAGGTTTTTCTCTATGGTGACAAGGTATAAGGAAGTTCAATATCAAACTTGACCATACACAAAGGATTTGGGTATAACTAGAATTTAAATCAAATTTAAACTAGATTTGAATAAAAGTACGCATGCATAATAATTTTAAAAACAACATAAATAATTTAAATTATTAGGAGCAACATGATCAAAGGTGTAACTTGCCGTGTTTGAACTCTTGGTGCTGCGAATCGTCGAAGTCGAACTCTCCGGAATAGTCGTAGTCTACACGCGGAAAACCAAAACAACTAAACGCAAATAAAACCCAAATAAAATCCAAAAATTATAAAATAAATGCCGGGAGATAGAATATGAATTTAGGAATTTGAATTGGTCGAATGGAGTTAGGGCGAAGGAGGACGACTTCTAGAAGTTTGAATTCTAAAGAAATGAATAAAAGTAATTATTGAAATTCTTTTCTTTGTGAAGGAAAAGTGGTCAAAAGTTACAACATTTATGTATGGTCGAAGCCATGATCGAATCAACGATTGAAGTTGTGAAGGTCAAAGTCGAAGACGGAGACTCCAAATATGGGTGAAGGCGAAGTCGAAGATTCAGTTGTAGACCCAGTCGAAACTGTATAGTGGTCGAAGAATACTATAGCAGTCGAGAACAAATAGTAGTCGGAGTCGAGTGGTCGGGACGACAATGAACGCCGGTGGTCGAAAGAAGCGAACGGCTTGGGGAGGTTGGACGGCTTCGAGCAGTCGATAAGATCAGAGGGTTCAGAGAGGTCGGAGGGTGCGAAGGTTAAAACGGTCAAACAACCATAGTCGGTTCGAAGACGGAGATCAAAGTTAAAGGCGCTGAGATCGAAGGTCGAAGGCTGGAGTCAAAGGTCGAAGGCTGGAGTCGAAGTCTTTGAGGTCGAAGGTTAAAGACTAGGGTTGAAGATCGAAGTCGAAGTTGAAGGCTCCGAGCAGTCGGAGACTAAGAAGCCTCCGAATCAGCGAAGTCTAAGGAAGTCTCCGAACCGTCGGTGTCTAAGGAACCTCCGAATGGTCAGAGTCTAAAGAACCTCTGGACGTCGAAGTCTTAAGAGCCTCCGGACATCGGAGTCTTAGAATCGGATGGTTGGGACAGTCGGACAACTTCACGTGACAAGATCCGAGAGATCTAATGGCGACGAAGACCGGTGAGATGTACAAAAAAGGAAGAAGATTATGAGTCTGGTTTTTACCTTGGAGCAAGGTTCGGGCTGTACAGAGTTGGTTGGCGGCGAGGGTGTAGCGGAGGTGGGTACGATTATCGGTGGCATCGGTGGGGGGCAAGAAGGTCCAAGGCATCGGCAATTCTTCATCGGAGCTCCTCAGACGAAGAAGGTAGAAGTCTCTCGGTGCGACAGGTTTACGAGCGAAACTTGGGCAATTGGGTGAGGGAAACAGTGGAGCCGAGCCCATGGACGGCGGTGCAGTGAACGAAGCGCGTAGCTCGCTAGCGGTGCGGGGCACGGTGGGGGTTGGCGAGGGGCGCAAAATAGAGAGGGGACTGCGAGAAGTGAATTGGTGCTCTTGTGCATTACCGCAAGTGGCTGGAAGGTGGTCGGCGGTGAGGTGAAGTGGTTGCACAACTCGGGCGACGGTGGCGACGGTGTTCCAGTGTTGAGGAGACTCAACCAATGGCCGATCGAGAAAATCTAAAAATTATAAAATATATACAAAAAAATAGATTATGAATTTAGATGAATTTTGAAATTTGAATCACTTGATTTGGAGTTTGGACGAAGGAGAACGAGCGATTGGAAGATTGGCGGATCAGGAAATTCTGGAAAAAGAAAAATCAGGAATATTCCTTTGAAATATTCTTGCGCAAAACTAACATAGAGTTGTTTTTGGCCGTAGTTTTGGTGGAAAAAGACACAAGAGGTGATGCCAACTAGCAAAATAGGTTGCTAAGGACCCGAGGCACATGTAGGAAGTAACGGCACGTCAAACGGAGCACGGTGACGACATGTACAGCGACAACGACATAGGGTGTGGAGAGAAGAATATTTTTCGGGCAAAGAACATGGCGAAGGAAGGTGAGCACAGCCTAGAATGCGGCGAGGTGAGTCTAGAAAAAAATATCAGCTAAGCTGAAAACTCACCGGAGGCGACGCAATCGTTGTTTGAACGACGACGGTACCGACACACAAAAAACTCAATATCTTTGTGCTCAGTGAGGCGAATCCAAAACCGTCTGAAACGTAGCCTCCTAGGATGGTTTGGCACATTTTGACATGATCGGATTGCTGAAAACATTCCCGGACAGGCGGGGACGCGCAGTGCCATTTGCAGCCATGGCTAGGTGTCGGGCGCAAATATTTGTGGAAGGTTTTTGGACGAACGGAGGGGAGCACGGTGTAGAACGTATCAAGGCGAACTCAACACCGTAGACGGCTCGGCCAATGGACTAGCAAAACGCGGTGGACAAGATTTTAAGCAGCCGACGGACTGACATCGGCGTTCCGGGCAAACGGAGAGGAATTAACATGCGAGAGTTGCGGCGAATCGAAGAGGAGGGTGTGGGGATCGTGATGCTCACCTTGGTTTTGGTCGGTCATGTACAGTCGGCCAGTGGCGACGTGAAGAACACGGACCCGATTTAGCCCACGGTGCCAACAACGCTCCGACGAAGTTCCGGCAAAGGCGAGGTGAGCACCGTGTAGAACGCGACGAGGCGAAGCCAATGGTGTGGTCAAACGCGACGGGGCTTCACCGGACGAGGCGCAAAAGACCGAAGAACACCGCTTGAACTACAAAAGTAAAACTCCGATTGCGGCTAAATGAGTGGGAGTTAGGACTTGAGATTTTTGGGGTTGAGTGAGGATGAGGAGGGGCTCCCGGTGCTCCCTTTTATAGGGCCGGAGGTGGACCGAGGAGGGAGATCGACGGGGAATGTCTTTGAATGGCATGGAGTGTTTCGATGGTGCTTCTGGTTTCTCTTTGGTTGCTCTGTGCGAGATAAGCGAGAACCAATTTGAGTAGTTTCCAGAGAGTGAGTTAACCCTCTTAGCGAGAAAATTCTCTCATGTATACAAGAGGGTTAGAGAGAGGAAGAAAGGAGGTCCAGTGATTTGCTTTGAGTGTGATGGCCCTATCCACATTCGAGTGAAATGCTCCAAGATGGAGAAGGGCAAGAACGACTATAGCGGTGTGAGCAAGAATGACTATATCAGTAATAACTGCAACAAGAAGCCGTCAGCTCGTGATCAAGACAAGAACAAGAAATACTGCAACTTCGGCAAGGCTAAGAAGCTCTTCCACCACGTCCTCACCGCTTTTGACAACTTCGACTTCAACGACATAGAGGGCTAGAGCAACGATGATGGTGAGGATGATCCGCAGAAGGACACCGATGATGGCAACAACTTCACTGGGATGTGCTTCATGGCTGACGAAAATGACATCAGTGATGACGATCTCTACAGCCACTCCGATGTGATATGTCCATCCTATGACCAGCTTAATGATGTTTTTCTCAAGTTAGGAAAGTTTTATGTTAGGTCTAGGACTAGGTGTGGTGAATTAGAGAATGAGGTAGAGAGCTTGCTACGGAAGCTTACTTCACTTAATTAGATCTTCTCCCTCTCGTGACAATTGCGATGTGTGTGCTTTCCTACTTGGAGACATGGAGAAACTAAGGATCTCGCATGGTAGTTTTATTTCTAAGTTGGATTTGCTTAAATGGAGAATGTTAGTCTATTAACTGAATTAGAAGTGGATAGAGTTGTTCCTTCTCAGATAGATTCTGTTGAGATTACTTTCTGTACCACATGTGAGGATAAGGACAATACTTTTAGAGGTTATATACCATTCTCATTGATCAGCCTGAAATCTGTGATAGTTATACCAACTTGAAGATTAACTTAAAAAAGGCATATCATAAAATCGCTAACATGCATGCTGCTTTGATTGAGCCTGTTGCTTCTTGTGCAAACTGCCCTAAATTGACTGTTGAACTTGAATATATTTCTAAGCAATTTTAGGACACATGTGATCATAATAAGAAAATGGCTCAATATGCTTCTAAGGCACCTGTTAGCTCACTATGCCATAATTGTGAAAAACTAAAATCTAAATTAATTGCTTTAGATGAAAAATATGTGAAGCTAATTAATAATCTACTAGAGAAGCCATAATCTGATTGCTTGTTCTGTGTTGAAGTTGAGAAGAAATTTGAGGATATGCAAGAGACTTTTAGGAAGAGTTACGAGGCCCAGATAGCTAGGACTAGAACTGCCCCTTTGTGTCTTATGAATCCCTGAAAGTTGTTGTGGCCGTGCAAAAGGGGAGATATGTACATGCTATTCGATCTTCTCCTTCTGGCTCTTCACCCTCTCCTTCTGGTTCCTCACCCTCTACTTCTCCTTGTGCATTTGTACCTCTCTTTTTTGGGAGTGTAAGTACCTCATGAACTCTCTCGAAAAATTTATTGGAGGCAAGAAAAGACTTAATCTTATCTTAGACAAATTCAAGATTTGTAAGTTTAATCATGGTCTAAGATATGATTTCTTAGAGGATGTGAGCAAACATCCACCTGCAGTAATTAAATCTATAGCTGGAGGCGTGATTGAAGTTACGCCCAAGGCTAAAAATACAGTGTTTAAACCTGGGGATTTTGTCCAGGGAATTTTTGACACTAAGGTTGTTCCACCTGTTGCTTCGACCCCTCAGAAGGTGAAGTGTCATCCTACTGCTTTGACCTCTCAAAAGGCGAAGTATCATCCTGCTGCTTCAACCTCTCAGAAGACGAAGTATCATTGTACCTGTTGTGGAGATAGCCTTACCTTAGGCCCATTCGGCCTGAGTGTTTTAATAGCATTGTAATGCCTAGATGGGTTAGGCCCAAGAAGCCCATCTGAGTATGTAAAAGATAATAATGTCCTAAAGCGGTACATATAACCAGGGGTAATATTGTAACAAGAATATGACAGCAATATAAATAGTCCCCTCTGGGCGATCCCAAGGGCAAGACCTTCCTTCGATCAATATTTTTCTCCAGTTTCACTATTCTCTACTGTTTGGTCCGTAACCACAACAGTTGGCACCGTCCATGGGGAATGAAAGGATTAGAAAGCCGCGATATGAAGATGGCATCGAGGGTAGCGACGAAGAAGAAACAGAGTACAGCAGCGGCGGTCGCGCAAGCCAGGGTTAGGACGGGCGGTCGATTGGCGCTGGCGCAGAGAGGAGAGCCCGACACCGGTGACGAGTTGGCCGTCGGAGACAAGGTACGTGCTGGTATCACTTGTAGTCGGGTCGATCCTACAGTGAAGCAGACCAGTGTCGCCGCCGATCCATCTGGGCTTCCGGGAGAAAGCTTGGGGTCGATGGCGGTCAACGCGCTCAAGTGAGCTCCATCTTCCGTCAGGATACCTGTCGGCCTAGAGAAACGTCCAACACTGGTCAGCTTGTCGGTACCACCGATCACCAGGTTGGAAGTTGGGGGGTCCCCCGCCAGCCTTCCTGGGTCAGAAGTTGCTAGGCAGGGGCCGGAGGGCGCCCTAATAGCGGCCCTTGGCGCATTGCAACATAAATTGACAGACCTCCGAGGCGCAGTACAGGAGTTCCAACAGACGCGAAGTCATCTGATGCCTCCAACAACCGCAGGGGAAGCCATCACCGAAAGAGTGGAGAGCCAGGAAGTCCCCCTTACTAATGCCGGGGTACTTCAGCAGGTGGATCCGGAGTCCCCCCCCCCCTCTCCGTAGGTTTGTAGCAAGTTGCTTGACCCGAAGACTTCAAGATGCCCACAATCGAGTCCTACAAGGGCGATGCGGACCCTTGGGAGTTCGTGCATGTTTATGAAACTGCTATCGAGGTGGCGGGAGGTGATGACTCCACCAAGGCGAAGGGTCTGCCTCTTGTTCTTCAGGGGATAGCACTCTCATGGTTCTTTACCATGGAGCTGAATTCCGTGCGTTCGTGGGAACAAGTTCGGAGTTGCATCTATAACAATTTCTAGGGGAATTACACCGAACGAGTCGATGCAAGTCAAGTCTTCGCTATCAGGCAAAAACCAACGAAAAAACTTCGCGAGTATTTCAAACGGTTCGCTAAGATACGTTGTCAAGTCAAGGATGTCAATGAGACCACAATTATCAATGCTGCAATATAGGGACTTCGTCTAGGGCCACTAGCCGCGTATAATGCTCGTAAGCCCATTAAAATAGTGGTCAAGCTCTTTGACAAGATGGAGGAGTACGCCCGAGCGGAAGAAGACGCATAGCTTCGTTAGGGAGACGCCCCTTCCCTGAGGAACAGGAACTCTGGGAACAGCTCTGGTCGCGGGAAACACCGGAACCAAAGACCAAGATATGTCCCAGGCATCGATGGAGCAGGTGGCTGAGGCAATGGCGATACCCTAGTTGATTGAGGAGGAGGCCGACGAGGACGAGATCGAGGTCAGGGGAGAGCCCCAGGTCGAGACGGTGGTCGAGTGCATATGGGCCGGCTATTCCCTGATCATTACCGGATTGAACAGCAGCTCCAAGGGCAATGGTGCGAGGTACATGGAAGAGGTGACCACCTAACCAGGAACTGCCCCTCCGTTGCCGCACTTCAGGAAAGTGTCCTCCAAGATAAGGCTCTCGCTGCATGAGCACATACGGTGGCGCAAATGCCATTCCCAGCGGGCCCAGTACTTCCTCCTCCCCCCGCTACTCTTAGTATAGAAGCATTCGAAGGCACGCAGCGTCGAGTCATTAACGTCATCACAGGAGGATCATCGTTAGAATTCACATCAGAGAGGCAAAGGAAGGTGTACGTTCGTCGCCTACATCATGTCGCTGCTTTCCTGGCGCTAGTGCCCCGGGAGAGTGCAGGAATTGAAATTACCTTTACGGCCGCCAATGCGGAGGGTATCGATTTCCCACATCAAGATCCTCTGGTAATACGAGCAAACATCGCAGGATGCGATGTCAGGTGGGTCCTCGTGGATGGCAGAAGCTCGGCAGATATTTTATTCGTCGAAGCCTTTGACCAGATGGGTCTATCGCGAAGCCGGTTATAGTCTTCGGGAGCTTCGCACCAAGGATTTGGACGCCAGTCTTTCCATGCCATGGGACAGATTCAGCTCGGAGTGTCCTTTAGGTAGAATGACCAAGAGAGGAGTGAAGATATTACATTCGACGTTGTGGACCTCCCCTACCCTTACAACGCTATCCTGGTCATCCTACACTTAATGTTTTTGGCGTGGTGACTCACCACAACTTCTTGTGCATGAAGCTTCCCATTCCATATGGTATTATCGCAATTTACGGAGATCAAGATCTCGCCTGACAAATAGAGATGGTGGCTCGGAGACCACCTTGTAAAGTTCACATGGTCAATGAAAACTCCGCTGCCGCCGTCGCTACTCCACCTTCGGCCCTGGGATGGACCCCCAAACCCAAACCTGACGGAGCAATCAAGAAAGTCCATCTGGGCGGTATGGAGGATCCTCGGCTAATATCTCTGGGGGAAGGGCTAAGCCCGGAGATAGAGCAGGGTCTCCTCCGGGTTCTCCGTGTCAATGTTGATGTTTTTGCTTGGACGCCGAGTGATATCACTGGTGTGGACCGAGCAATCATTGAACATCACCTCGTCGTACGGTCCGGTGTCAAGCCGGTTAAATAGAAGCTCAGGCGTATGTCTCTGGAACGTCAACAAGCCGCCAAGATAGAAGTAGCGAAGTTGTTACGTTCCGCAATAATCCACGAGATCCATCACCCAGAGTGGTTATCTAACCCAATGTTAGTAAAGAAGGCCAATGGCAAATGGCGAATGTGTGTTGATTTCACCAACTTAAACAAAGCATGCCCGAAGGACAACTACCCACTCCCCCGTATTGATCAATTGGTTGACGCCACAGCTAGATGTCAATCGATGAGCTTCCTTGATGCGTATTCTGGTTATCATTAGATTCTCCTGGCGATTGAAGATGAGGCCAAGACAAGTTTTATAATCCCAGGAGGAACATATTGCTTCACCCGCATGCCGTTTGGCTTGAAAAACGCAGGGGCCACCTTCAGCCGGCTCGTAGCACTTATCTTCACCGAGCAATTGGATAAGAACATGGAAGCGTAGGTCGACGACGTAGTGGTCAAGAGCAAGCAGGCAGGGACCCATCCCGAAGATATTCAAGAAACCTTCGCTAGCTTGCGAAAAGCCAGAGTCAAGCTCAACCCGGGAAATGCATCTTCAAAGTACAAGCCGGCAAGCTCCTCGGTTTTCTGGTGTGCGGCCGAGGAATTCAGGCAAATCCAAAGAAGGTTGATGCGATCCTCTCCATAGAGTCACCCAAAACTACGCGAGAAGTACAAAGGCTTATGGGTCACCTCGCCGCCCTCAGCCGTTTCTTATCTCGAGCGGCAGAGCAGGGTCTCCCATTCTTCAAGACACTACAAGGATGCAATGGCTTCCAATGGAACCACAAGTGTGATGTGGCTTTTAACGAGCTCAAGAGGCATCTGGCTAAGCTACCTACCTTGGTTTCTCTGCCACCAGCAGATCCACTATTATTGTACGTCGCAGCATCCTCAACAGCTGTTAGCACGGTCCTCGTCTAGGAAGAGGGAAACATCCAACGTCCAGTATACTTCATGTCGGAATCTCTCCAAGGGGCAAAGATACACTACACCGAGCTTGAGAAGTTGGCCTATTCACTCCTGATGGCTTTGCATAAACTGCGGCATTACTTCCTCGCACATTCGATCACAGTGCTATCGTCGTTTCCATTGGCGGAAGTGTTACAGAATAAGGAAGCTACTAGGCGTATTGGGAAATGAGCAGCAGAGTTAGCACCTTACTCTCTGACCTATGTTTCCCGTACGGCGATCAAGTCGTAGATCCTTGCCGATATCATCGCGGAGTGGACCCCGCCGGCCCAACCTCAAACCACGAGCCCTTCAGAGCCTATATGGATGCTCCACACGGATGGGGCATACAACGTTGCCAGAGCAAGGGTAGGAGCGCTCATTACTACACCTGAAGATCCCTACTAACTTAAACGATTGCAATAGAGGGCACGAACATTTCAGTTGATCGAAGGGATACTGTTGTGTCTACAGGCTAAACAGTAAAGAAGGGGACTTGTAGGAGAGGAAGAGGAGAGCCAGATCTGGGGGAGAGTTGTAAGAATGAGGGGGATGTCTCCTTCCTGCCCCTCCTGGGGGTTTACATACATGAGTGGGGTAGAATGGAAAATCCCCATTCTACCCCTTAGTGCTTACAAAGGATGAGGGTACATTGGTATATTTATACCTCTACACTATCGAGCCTATTACATATTGTGCCAGTTGCGAGGCCCAGTCACGGGGGGTTGGGCCACCCCCACAACAGTACTCCCTCGTCAGTAAACGCAGATGTCCCGATGGACGAGCTGGCGCGCCACACTATCTCAGCCCCCCGTTCCCCGACAGCAAGTACTGACGACCGAAGCAACTAGTAGCTTGCATCCCCCTAAGGCAGTGCCTACGAAGAGGTACGTGGAATCCCACTCCGAAGCTGGGTCGTCGCCTACAAAGCGGGCGACGAGGAGTTGCTCCGAGGCTGGGTCGTCCTACCGAGGCAGTGTCTACCAGGCAGACTACGGAGTCCTACGCCGGAGCCGAGCCGTCGGTCAGTGAAGTCGTCGCCGCCCTGCCGAGGCAATACGAGGCGAACGGCGAAGTCGTCGCCACCCCGCCGAGGCAGTGCCTACGAGGCGGGCGGCGAGGCGCTGCTCCGAAGCTGGGTTGTCCTGTCGAGGCCGCGCGTACCAGGCGGACGACGAAGTCCAGCGTCGAAGCCGAGCCGTCTCGCTGAGGCCTTGCCTACAAGGCAGACGGCGAAGTCGTCACCGCCCCGCCGAGGCAATGCCTACGAGGCGGGCGGCGAGGCGCTGCTCTGAAGTCGGGTCGTCCCGCCGAGGCCGCGCGTACCAGGCGGACGACGAAGTCCTGTGTCGGAGCCGAGCCATCTCGCCGAGGCCTTGCCTACGAGGCGGACGGTGAAGTTGTCGCTGCCCTGCCGAGGCAATGCCTACGAGGCGATCGATGAGGCGCTGCTCCGAAGCCGATTTGTCCTGCCGAGGCAATGCCTAAAAGGCGGGCGGCGAGGCGCTGCTCTGAAGCTGGGTCGTCCCGCCGAGGCTGTGCCTACCAGGCGGACGACGAAGTCCTATGTCGGAGCGTCCCCCTACCTGCAAAAATAGTGCTCGTGGAGAGCGGGTGCTGGCGGCGTAGGCCGAGGGCGCTACGCACGCGGAGGCAGGGAGGTGAAGCTATCGTCCCCCTACTCCGCAGAGGGTGGGCGCTTGAGGCGTAGGCCGAGGGCGCTACGCACACAGAGGCAGGGAGGTGAAACTGTCGTTCCCCTACCTTCAAAAACAAAGGCCCACGGGGGCGAGCAATCGACGTAAGGCGAGGGCACTACGCCTTGGTAGGGAGGCGAAGCTGCCGTTCCCATCCCTTCAAAAACAGTGCCCGCGGAGAGCGGGCGCTCGTGGTGTAGGCCGAGGGCGCTATGCACACGGAGGCAGGGAGGCAAAGCTATCGTCCCCCTACTCCACTGAGAGCAGGCGCTCGAAGCGTAGGCCGAGGGCGCTACACACACGGAGGCAGGGAGGCGAAGCTGTCGTTCCCCTACCTTTAAAAACAGTGCCCGCGGAGAGCGGGCGCTCGTGGCGTAGACCTAGGGCGCTACGCACACGGAGGCAGGGTGGCGAAGCTGCCGTTCCCCTCCATTCAAAAATAGTGCCCGCGGAGAGCCGGCGCTCGTGGCGTAGGCCGAGGGCGCTACTGTCAGATCCCCAAATCACAAGACCAATCCGGAGTGGAGAAGGAGAAGGATTTGGGATCGGAACCTCTGAACAAAGGAAAAGGGGAAAAACTCAAGAGAACACGAGCGAAGCTAGGGCTACAGACTAAAGTGTCGGCGCAAAAAGTTATCTTCTCATTCCTCAGAAGGGTATTTATATGAATACAACTCACGCAATACAAAACCCATCCCGACCACAAAGCTTGACCAAAATTAAGAAGACATCCAAGCCGTCCGAACTATCCCAATTCTTGATCTTTGACAGTTCCTTCCCCTTGGCAATATACTTGTCCTCAAGTATGTTCATCAGGAAACCACGATTTGAGAGTTTGGGAGTAAAATTCAGGAATGTACCTTTGATGAAATCTGCATCTTCCCATGAAGCCTCTTCCGTGGCAAGTTAACCCATTGAACTAACCATGCGTCACCAATCGATCTCCCGACGAGGCAGAGCTCTCGTATCCAACACAGAAACAGGTTCAGTCTTTATCTTCCCATCTTTGTTGACAAGAGGTAGATCTGGGCTGGGAACTGCCCAAGGACCACAATGCCTTTTGAGTTGACTAACATGGAACACCGGATGAATCCCCACTCCTTCAGGTAACTGGAGTTTATATGCAACATTACCCACCTTTTGCATGACCCGGAATGGTCCATAGAATTTGCTAGTGAGCTTCAGAGCATGTCTCAGTCCAAATGCGGTGGCTCGATAGGGTTGCATTTTGAGGTATACCATGTCCCCAACTTCAAACTGTCTTTCACAACGATTCATGTCAGCATATTTCTTCATTCTTGACTGGGCCTGAGCTAAATTTTCCTTTAACCTCTTGAGCATAGTTTGCTTTTCGTGCAGGAAATCTCTGACTTCTTCCTCTTTTGGACCCGGAATTGCTACTTCATTAATCATGGGTGGAGGAAACCCATACAAGGCTTGAAAAGGGGAGATTTTGAGTGATGTGTGAAAGGTAGTGTTGTACCACCACTCTGCAAGAGCCAGCCAAGACATCCACCTCTTCGGTTCTTGAAATGCCATACACCTGAGATAAGTCTCCAAACATTGATTAACTCTTTCCGTTTGCCCGTCAGTTTGCGGGTGGTAGGCTGTGCTAAACCTCAATTCCACCTTCAAGGTCTTAAACAATTCTTGCCAAAACTTACTAGTGAAGATTCTATCTCTATCTCATCACAATAGCTAAAGGAAAGCCATGCAATTTGAAGATATTGTCAATGAAGGCTTGTGTGACAGATTGAACTGAATATGGATGCTTTAGAGGAATGAAATGCGCATATTTAGTGAATCTGTCCACAACAACCAAGATTACCTCATACCCTTTTGATTTTGGCATTCCCTCTATAAAATCCATGGAAATATGAGTCCAAGCCATATCGTGGATAGGTAGAGGTTCCAAAAGACCTGTAATGACAAGTTCAGATTTAGATCGTTGGCAAACTGCACAATTCTGAACATAAATTTCAACTTCTTTCTTTAATCCTGGCCAATAGAATAAATTCTTAACCCTCTGATAAGTTGCTACCATACCTGAGTGTCCACCTACAGCTGAAAAATGCAAAGAATGGATGAGGTTTTGCCTTAATTCAGCATCATTCCCCACATAGATCCTTCCTTTATAGCGCAGCACCCCTGAATGAAGTGTATAGTCGATCGCATCCCGGAGTTAATGTAAGTTGTTCCATCAACTCTCTGCAATGAGCATCCGTATGATAACTGTGTTCAATGGTCTCCATCCACACTGGAACTGCCATGGTAATGGCTGTCAATTCAGAATCCCTCCTGGAGAGTGCGTCTGCGACTCTATTTTCCTTTCCTCTTTTATACTCAATGGTATAGTCAAACTCTAACAGTCTCAACATAAGTTTGTGCTGAATTCCCTCCCCAATCTTCTGCTCAGCCATAAATTTGAGGCTCTGTTGATCAGTTTTAATAACCAACCGAGTTCCCAAGAAATAGTGCCTCCACCTCTTCAAAGATTCAATTATTGCCAAGGCCTCTTTATCATAAGTGGAAAGTGCCGCACTTCTAATCCCAAGAGTTTTGCTATAGTAAGCAATAGGCCTTCCCTTTTGCATTAGAACTGCACCAATTCCTTTTGCACAAGCATCTGTCTCCAATGTAAAGAAATCCGAGAAATCAGGGAGAGCTAAAACAGGAGCAGTAGTTAGACAAAGTTTCAACTCCTCAAAGGCCTCATCTTGAGGTCTTCCCCAACAGAACCCTTCTTTCTTTAACATATCATGTAAAGGCCTGCAAATCAATCCATAATTTTTGATAAACCTCCTATAGTATCCTGTCATTCCTAGAAAACTCCTCAACTGGGACACATCCTGGGGCTTAGGCCAATCCTTAATAGCAATAATCTTCTTTGGATCTGTGGCTACTCCTTGCTCAGAGATAATATGACCCAAATACTCCACATGTGCTGCCGCAATCACACACTTGTTAATGTTGGCAAATAGTTTATGCTGCCACAATGTCTCCAGGACAATAGAGAGGTGCTGCAAGTGTTCTTGCTCATTTTTGCTATACACAAGTATATCGTCGAAGAAAACCAGGATGAATCTCCTCAAATATTTGGCAAAAATGGTGTTCATTAGAGATTGAAAAGTTGCTGGTGCATTGGTCAAACCGAAGGGCATGACCAAATACTCAAAATGCCCCAAATAGGTCCTAAAGGCTGTTTTGCAAATGTCCTCAGGCCTCATTCTTATTTGGTGATACCCCGACTTCAGATCCAATTTGCTAAAGATGGTGGCCCCATGTAACTCGTCCAATAGGTCTTCAATCACCGGAATCGGGTACTTGTTTTTAACTGTCATAGCATTTAACTTCCTGTAATCGACACACAATCTCCAAGAGCCATCTTTCTTCTTGACAAGTATAGCCGGAGAAGCAAAGGGACTAGAGCTGGGTCTGATGATTGAAGATTCCAGTAACTTGTGAATTTGCTGTTCCATTTCAACTTTTAATTGGTGTGGAACTCTATATGGTCGAATATTGGGAGGGTCAGTCCCTTCTTTGATAGGAATGGAGTGGTCACATTCTCTCTCTGGTGGTAATTCATGGGGATCTTTAAAGACATCCGAGTATGAGTCTAGAAGAGACTGGAACACAGGATTTCTGGAGGTAACTTCCTCTGTGGACTAAGGAAGCTGAAAATCAATCAAGTACCCACAGATCTCCGTCTTCTTCATCTTGTCCCACCCTTTTGGACTTAGGACCCGTACCTGAGGAGTCTGTTGTTGGTCAATAAGGATAACCTCCGCGACGCCCTCTTTCATAATGGTTAGCTTCCTAGTCTTCAAATCCAAACTCACTGGGCTATGTTGATACAACCAGTCACATCCCAACACCATATCATACCCCTTTAATGGCAATACTTTGAAGGAATTACTAAATTTCTCCCCACCGATGCAATAGTTCGCATCTGCTATGTAAGAACCTGTCAAAAGAGTTCCTCCACCAGCTACTGTGACTTTTTGCAAAGGAACAATTTGGATCTTGCAAGTTGTTTGGGTAGCGAAGGTGAGATCGATGAAAGTATGAGTACTGCCACTGTCCACCAGAGCCACTCCTCTTTTACCCCCAATGTTTACTTCTAAAGTATAAGTGGTAATTCCCACCAATCCTCTCACAGCTTGGAGGGAAATCTGCATCAGTTGTTCTTCTGAGTCTGACTTGGGAGAAACCTTGTCCACATTATCCATATTAATTTCTTCCTGTTCAGGCTCTGATGAGACTGCTTCTTCCCCCTCACCAGCCATTAGGTTCACTTGTTGGTACTGTCTACATTTGTGCCCAAGGAACCATTTGCCACCACAGTATTTACATACCCCAAGGATAAATGGCTTCAAAGTGGTTTCTTTCTTCTGAACAGCAGCCTCTGTAAATGGTTTGTTTCTAACAGGGTTGGAAGTGTTCCTGTTTTGCCTAAAATTAGCATTGTGAACAGTTTTCTTTACCACTGCTCCCGCTCCTTTCTCCATGTCCTTTGCCATCCAATAAGCTTCACAAAGACTTTGTGGTTTCAAAGGTTTGAGATAATGTTTGATATCATTCCTCAACCCATTTACAAAGCACTTAACAAAGAATTGAGGGTTCTGCAGGGGGTTCTCACTCTTGTAAACAGCCATGAGTTCTTCAAATTTGTCAATGTAATCTGAGACACTATTGTTGTATTGCTTCACCGAATGAAAATTCTCCAACACTTCATAACCACTATGTTGAGCAAAACGGTCACAAACCATTGCACAAAAGTCTGGCCAAGGTGGAGGATTCCAAAGCAATCCTGTGCTCCTTAACCACCTATCTGCCCTGCCCACCATATATATTTGGGCTAAGTCAAACTTAGCTTCATCAGGAACGTTGGCCATTGCAAAATATGTCTCACTTTGCCTAATCCATTCTAGGGGCTCTCCTCCATCAAATCTAGGGAAGTCTAGTTTAGGACCCTTGGCAATTGATTTATAGAAGCTATGAACCCTTTCGTTACTGGGATTGGGATTCCACTGTTTAGCATGATACTGAGACTGAGGTTGACTCAAGTAATCTCTAGGATTCTGAGACCATTGTCTTGCCAAATCTGGGCCCTGGCTTTGATTCAAGTTGTTCAAGGTAGGAGAGGCGAGAAATGGTTGTGGCATCTGACTCTGACCCCAAGCATTGTGCACAACTGAATAACCAGTAGAAGGCGAGTTGAAGTTACCTTCACGTGTGCCCATCAATTGGATTCCTTGAGTGCTATTGAGATTAATCTGCCTCAAATCTTCTATTCTTCTGGTCATCTCCATCTCCAATTCCCCCGATTGAGCCAGATCGGGCAATTTTCTAGGTTCTTCTGTCGGCCGCAAGTTGGAAGCACATCTTCCCGTGGTCAGATCAGTAGCTGGCGCTTGTGAAGATACTAACCCATGCAGCAACGATTCCATCCTGTTCATCTGCTCTTGCATCCCCGTCACTTGTTTTTGCAAGTCCCCCATCTGTCGTTGCACCATGTCGGCCTTGTAATTGGCCTCCAAAACCTCTTGCCTAACTGCAGTGAGTTCAGACGGCTCCTCTTCATTTCTTGCCATGGTTTTAGTCATTCCTTCCCAGATCGGTGCTAGGCTTAGGGATTTTTACTACGGAATAGACCCGGAACCTTTACCCGCACCAATCTCTTCCGTCTCCAAAGCTGGAATATGATTGGGGATTTTACGGAGAACCCAAAGTTCCCAACCCAATCACCCCAACTGGCTGCGCTGAGGATTCGAGTGGCTCTGATACCAATTTGTCAGATCCCCAAATCACAAGACCAATCCGGAGTGGAGAAGGAGAAGGATTTGGGATCGGAACCTCTGAACAAAGGAAAAGGGGAAAAACTCAAGAGAACACGAGCGAAGCTAGGGCTACAGACTAAAGTGTCGGCGCAAAAAGTTATCTTCTCATTCCTTAGAAGGGTATTTATATGAATACAACTCACGCAGTACAAAAACCCATCCTGACCGTCAAAGCTTGACCAAAATTAAGAAGACATCCAAGCCGTCCGAACTATCCCAATTCTTCAGTCTTTGACAGCTACACACGGAAGCAGTGAGGCGAAGCTGCCGTTCCCCTCCCTTCAAAAACAGTGCCTCCGGAGGGTGGGCGCTGACAGCGTAGGTCGAGGGCGCTACGCACGCAGGGACAGGGAGGCAAAGCTATCGTCCCTCTACTTCGCTGAGAGCGGGCACTCGAGGCGTAGGCCGAGGGCGCTACGCACACGGAAGCAGGGAGGCGAAGCTGCCGTTCCCCTCGCTTCAAAAACAGTGCCCGCGGAGAGCGAGCGCTCGAGGCGTAGGCCGAGAGCTCTACGCACACGGAGGTAGGGAGGCGAAACTGCTGTTCCCCTACCTTCAAAAACAGTACCTGCGGAGGGCTGGCGCTGACAGCGTAGGCCGTGGGTGCTACGCATGAGGAGGAAGGGAGGCGAAGCTGCCGTTCCCCTCTCTTCAAAAACAGTGCCCGCTGAGAGCGGGCGCTCGTGGCGTAGGCCGAGGGCGCTACGTACACAGAGGTAGGGAGGCGAAGCTATCATCCCCCTACTCCACTGAGAGCGGGCGCTCGAGGCGTAGGCCGAGAGCGCTACGCACACGGAGGCAGGGAGGCGAAGCTGCCGTTCCCCTACCTTCAAAAACAGTGCCCGCGGAGAGCGGGCGCTCGTGGCGTAGGCCGAGGGCGCTACGCACATGGAGGCAGGGAGGCGAAGCTGCTGTTCCCATCCCTTCAAAAACTATGCCCACGGAGAATGGGCGCTCGTGGCGTAGGCCTAGGGCGCTACGCACACGGAGGCAAGGAGGCGAAGCTGCCGTTCCCCTCCCTTCAAAAACAGTGCCCGCGGAGAGCGGGCGCTCGTGGCGTAGGCCAAGGGCGCTACGCACACGGAGGCAGGGAGGCGAAGCTGTCGTTCCCCTCCCTTCAAAAACAGTGCCCGCGGAGAGCGGGCGCTCATGGCGTAGGCCGGGGGCGCTACGCACACGGAGGCAAGGAGGCGAAGCTATCGTTCCCCTCCCTTCAAAACAGTGCCCGCGGAGAGCGGGCGCTCGTGGCGTAGGCCGATGGTGCTACGCACACGGAGGCAGGGAGGCGAAGCTGCCGTTTCCCTCCCTTCAAAAATAGTGACTGCGGAGGGCAGGCGCTGACAGCGTAGGCCGAGGGCGCTACGCACATGGGGACAGGGAGGCGAAGCTATCGACCCCCTACTCCGCTGAGAGCGGGCGCTCGAAGCGTAGGCCTAGGGCGCTACGCACACGGAGACAGGGAGGCGAAGCTGCCGTTCCCCTCGCTTCAAAACAGTGCCCGCGGAGAGCGGGCACTCGAGGCGTAGGCCGACGGCGCTACGCACACAAAGGCAGGGAGGCGAAACTGCCATTCCCCTACCTTCAAAAATAGTGCCCACGGAGGGCGGGCGCTGACAGCGTAGGCCGAGGGTGCTACGCACGCGGAGGCAGGAAGGCGAAGCTGCCGTTCCCCTCCCTTCAAAAACAGTGCCCGCTGAGAGCTCGGTGGAGACTTGAAGACTTCTAGAGCTCAACGGGTACTTGAAGACTTCTAGAGCTCGACAGAGACTTGAAGACTTCTAGAGCTCGGCGGAGACTTGAAGACTTCTAGAGCACACCGGGGATTCGAAGACTTCATAGAGCTCGACGGGCACTTCGCTACCGTGGAGTATGGAGTGTGGCACGGAGGCAAGGCTTGCTCGGAGACCTCGCCGGGACCTCGCGTATGCGAAGTCCAGTGAGCGGAGGCAAAACCCGGGATCGTGTTGTCGTCAAACAAATAGACGAAGTTGAACTGCTGCTGCATCCGCTACTGTGCGGCCCCGTCGCCACGTGGCCTCCCCGCTCTAATCTCCTAGCGTATGCATGCAGGGTTTTTTTAATTATTTTTAATTACTTCACTGTTCATAGCGGAGGTGCGCCCCACCACCCGCGAGCTACAACACGCCCGTCTCGGTGCCGCGGCGATGCTAAAACCTCGGCCACGAAGCGAACTCCGCGCATCGTCGGCCGCTACTCTAGTGCAAGACCACATAAAATAACGCTACACGCTAGTACGCGCTTACCTGCACTACCATTCCGTGCAATCATGGTATGCATGCACGCACTCAGGGACTGCATGCAACGATGGGAATTCACGCAACGGGGTTACACCCTAACAGCGGAGTCTTGCGGAGGCTCCAAGGTGGTCTTCGACGGCGTGGAGTCCCTATTCACGCCGAGACGAGGGGAGACTTGACGCCATGCGAAGGCCGCGGGCACGGAGGCCGCCTAAGCGGAGGCCACGGCGACCCCAGCGCCCAGACGCAGGCTTGGGTGAGGGCCAGGGCGAAGTCACGCTGATGGAGACCCAACAAACTCGCGAAGCAGTTCACGCCTCTGGATCTCGCTACCCCCAAGGACCCACCCAACTACTACAGATCTACTCTATACGCTTGTGCATGTACTGAATGCGGTCGCATGCTGCGGGGATGCCTCACGCGCAGTATATATATATATATATATATATATACCCCGAAGCAAACAGGCTAGCGTCGAGATGGAATTATCTGCGGTGTTCGTGACGATAGATCGATGGCATCCTAACTGTGTGTTACTCCACGAGTGGCGGGGTTTGGCGATGCTTTGCGGAGGCTTGACGCGGGGACCTCGACTCGGAGACGCAACGCTACACGGAGACTCTCGGGAGCCCTGCCGCCCAGTCCTCCAAGACACCACTTCCCCTATCAACTCTGCCAGATCTGGATCTGGAAAAGAAATGAGAGCTCACAACAGATCTGTGTGCTCACAACACCTCTGCCATATCTAATGAGGTGCATATATATTCCGAAATGAACAGGCTAGCGACAAGATGAACTTATCTGCGATGCATCCCGATACGAGCAACCTGAGATACTTTCGTTCTGCGCTAGGAAGCTCCTTCGGTGGTAGCCACCCCTAGCGTCTTTGAGCAGCTTCTCGCTCAGCCCCCACGGACGGCGCCACCTGTCGTGGCTACAGGCCAAATAGTAAAGAATGGGACTTGTAGGAGAGAAAGAGGAGAGCCAGATCTGGGGGAGAGTTGTAAGAATGAGGGGGATGTCTCCCTCCTGCCCCTCCTGGTGGTTTATATACATGAGTGGGGTAGAATGGGAAATCTCCATTCTACCCCTTAGTGCTTACAGAGGATGAGGGTACATTGGTATATTTACACCTCTACACTATCGAACCTATTACATATTGTGCCAGTTGTGAGGCCCAGTCACGGGGGGTTGGGCCACCCCCACAACAGATACTTTATAAATGTGTAGTTTGTTCTCCACTCCTCCGATGTCTCTCACGTCTCGAAGGTCAGCAACTCCTCATAGATATTCATGTCGGCCTTTGCGGCTCTCATATTGCTCCAAGGGCCTTGGTTGGAAAGGCGTTTAGACAGGGATTCTACTGGACAACTATAGCGACAGACTCCCATGATATTGTTAAAAAGTGCTAAGGTTGTCAATGGATGGCATGTATGGTCCACAAACCACCAAACGAATTACGCAGCATACCGCCAGTTTGGCCTCTTGCTAGGTGGGGGATGGATATCATCGGACCTCTACCTCGTGCCCCTGGAGATCTGTGGTTCATTGTGGTTGCCTATGAATACTTCTCCTAATGGCCGGAGGTATCCGCTTTGTCAAAGATCACATCAAGTGCAGTGCAGCGTTTCTTATGGCAAAATATCATCTGCCAATTCGGTGTCCCAAGAGAAATCACAGTTGACAATGGGCTTCAGTTTGACTCCGCAGCTTTCAAAGAATTTTGTCAACATATGGGGATAAACCTTCATTATGCTTCAGTAGGACACCCCCAATCTAACGGAGCAGTGGAATGTGCCAACGGTACCATCTCTGCGGGGCTCAAGAGGCGTCTGGTTGGCCTTCCGAAGGGCACTTGGCCGCAACAATTGTCAAGCGTCCTTTGGTCCATCCGTACTACGCTGACACGCTCTACGGGGTTTACACCATTTAAACTCCTCTTCAGTGATGAAGCAGTCACCCCCGAGGAAATACAAGCGGGGTCCAAGCGAGTTACCATCTCGGCGCCGCCTGATGAACGAGCAGTTTCTCTTGATCTTCTTGACTTAGGTATACTGGCACTCTATCATGGCATTAACCGAGTTTGTTAGTATTCGATTTTTCCTCACAGCTACCCCCATTTAATTAGGGTGAATATGGTGGTGTAAATTCATGAAATATTCCATGATCAGAACAAAATTAGGAGAATTCATGAGAGATGTACTCTCCTCCACGATCAGACCTAAATCGTTTTATTTTCTTCTCTAGTTGGTTTTCAACCTCGACCTTATAAGTCTTAAAGTAGTTTAAAGATTCATCCTTAGTTTTTAGCAAATACACATAACAGTCGTGTATTACATCATCAATAAAGGTTAGAAAATATCTTTTACCTCCTTTTACCAACAATCCATTCATTTGACACAAATCTAAATGAATAAGATCTAATGGTGCCAAGTTATTTTCATCCTCTAATCCTTTAAGGGGTTTTTGAGACTACTTTGCTTGCACACATGACTGACACTTTGATCATTTGATAATTTAATATTTTAGAATTAAATCTAATCTAGACATTCTAATAATACTATCATTTATTGGCCTCACATTTATTTGAACTAGTTGCAACATTTAGATTATAACAAGACTCTAAAGTACTTATGTGGAACAAGCCTCCACTCTCATAGTCTTTACCAATAAAGTTTTCAAACTTAGATATTACAATTTTATTTAACTCAAAGACTAGCTTATAACCATCACTATATAGAAGAGAACCACTAATAAAATTCTTGTTTATTGTAGGAGCATACTACACATTCTTGAAGTGGACAATCTTCCATGAAGAAAGCTTGAGATCTACCATGCCAACACAAAGCATGCGACCCGTTTCCCGTTAGGATGGAGGAATCCCCTACTACTTGGTAACAAGAAAACAAGAAAATATCAAAATATACGTGAATATTAACACTATTATCAATGCACCAATCAGTAGATTTATATACTGAAAAGACAACAGGTGAATTACCATACCCTCCTAAAGTCGAGGTGAATTACTATGATCATATTAACAGCCTTCTTCTTTGGCTATTCATTATCTGTGCTCTTGCGAAAGCAACAGTCCTTAGCTATATGATTGTCTTTTCCGCACACATGACAGGCGATGTCCCTCAAATCCTTTTTTTTAGTTAATTTTCATCTTCTTAAATCTAGTTGTCTTTTTCAGTTTGTTAGATTTGTAATTCTTTGCAACCGTCTTTTTCTCTATGAAATTTGTATTGTTCCGACCAAAAGTGGTGGGTGCATCTTTTGCTCTGGACTTTTCTTCCACATCGAGGGCAACAATAAGATCCTCAACGAAAATCTCTTCCCTCTTGTGTTTCAAGTAGTAGCAAAATTCCACCAAGAAGTAGGGAGTTTAGCAACAATGCCTGTAGTCACAAACTTAGGAGGCAACATGTAGCCCAGGTGCACAATCTCACTGACTAGTAGCTAGATATCATGAGCTTATCCAACTATAGACTTAGCCTCATCGATGCTAAAGTCAAAAAATTGTTCACACATGTAGAGCCAGCGACCTGCCTCTACCTATGCATATTTGTACTCTAGTGCATCCCATAACTCTGTAGTGGACTTATAATCCATATACACATCATAGAACTAATCTGCTAGAACAGTCAGAATACAACCAAGAGCAGTCTTATTTGCATTTTCAAATTGCATGAACTGCTTAATCGTAAATAGATACTACGGGTGGAAAACCCACCAAAGCCCCAAAAACATGAGCCAAAACTTGGCTCTAGTCTGCTATCTACGAAAGTTTTGACCAGAAAACTTCCAGGTTTCGTTGCATTAGAAGCACCAGCCATTGTTGTATTGTAACAAAGTTCACAATAAGAT